>JANEYF010000975.1:525000-1229837 GCA_029963845.1 Rhamnusium bicolor
CCCCCCCCCCCCCCCCCCCCCCCCCCCCCCCCCCCCCCCCCCCCCCCCCCCCCCCCCCCCCCCCCCCCCCCCCCCCCCCCCCCCCCCCCCCCCCCCCCCCCCCCCCCCCCCCCCCCCCCCCCCCCCCCCCCCCCCCCCCCCCCCCCCCCCCCCCCCCCCCCCCCCCCCCCCCCCCCCCCCCCCCCCCCCCCCCCCCCCCCCCCCCCCCCCCCCCCCCCCCCCCCCCCCCCCCCCCCCCCCCCCCCCCCCCCCCCCCCCCCCCCCCCCCCCCCCCCCCCCCCCCCCCCCCCCCCCCCCCCCCCCCCCCCCCCCCCCCCCCCCCCCCCCCCCCCCCCCCCCCCCCCCCCCCCCCCCCCCCCCCCCCCCCCCCCCCCCCCCCCCCCCCCCCCCCCCCCCCCCCCCCCCCCCCCCCCCCCCCCCCCCCCCCCCCCCCCCCCCCCCCCCCCCCCCCCCCCCCCCCCCCCCCCCCCCCCCCCCCCCCCCCCCCCCCCCCCCCCCCCCCCCCCCCCCCCCCCCCCCCCCCCCCCCCCCCCCCCCCCCCCCCCCCCCCCCCCCCCCCCCCCCCCCCCCCCCCCCCCCCCCCCCCCCCCCCCCCCCCCCCCCCCCCCCCCCCCCCCCCCCCCCCCCCCCCCCCCCCCCCCCCCCCCCCCCCCCCCCCCCCCCCCCCCCCCCCCCCCCCCCCCCCCCCCCCCCCCCCCCCCCCCCCCCCCCCCCCCCCCCCCCCCCCCCCCCCCCCCCCCCCCCCCCCCCCCCCCCCCCCCCCCCCCCCCCCCCCCCCCCCCCCCCCCCCCCCCCCCCCCCCCCCCCCCCCCCCCCCCCCCCCCCCCCCCCCCCCCCCCCCCCCCCCCCCCCCCCCCCCCCCCCCCCCCCCCCCCCCCCCCCCCCCCCCCCCCCCCCCCCCCCCCCCCCCCCCCCCCCCCCCCCCCCCCCCCCCCCCCCCCCCCCCCCCCCCCCCCCCCCCCCCCCCCCCCCCCCCCCCCCCCCCCCCCCCCCCCCCCCCCCCCCCCCCCCCCCCCCCCCCCCCCCCCCCCCCCCCCCCCCCCCCCCCCCCCCCCCCCCCCCCCCCCCCCCCCCCCCCCCCCCCCCCCCCCCCCCCCCCCCCCCCCCTAATTAGTAAATAATTATCGAAGTGGAGTGCATTTTTGTACATGCAACGATTCATAAACTCCACAAAAAAAGCCTTAAGTTATGCGGTTGGTGATGGTTGGTCTTGAAACTTATTGGAATGTGTTCAATGAACATTTTTTCGAAAGTGTATAAAAAATTAGCTGCATCTTTTTGCATCTTTGCGAGATATTGACCAAATTGTGCGCGAATGCACGGAAGCGTGCACATTCGTGCATCATAAAGTGGGCTCCTTTTGATTGCGACGATGAATGTAATTCAGATAGTAATTGAATAAAATTAATTTTCAAAGTCATTACACATTTTTATTCCATTCCCCAGATCCTAATTTTTCCGAAACAAATGAAACACACGAATTCGCTTCAATTCAATAATAATTTTTGGACTATGTATATATTTTTGACCGTAATTTTTTTTGAAATTCTATATGGGATTCTTCATCAGCGACCCAATAAAGCTATACAAAGTTTTGTAAAAATGCAGCGATAATTGGCAATTTTTGGTATGTTTTGGGGGATTTCATGGCGCCATTTTGTTTTCTTCAAAATACAACTTCGGATTCTTGATCAGCGACACAAAAAACCCCTGTATGCACAATTTGAGTAAAATAGCTCAATGCCTTTATATTTTGGCCAGCTTTTCGGCGTTTCCGTCCACTGTGCGCCGCCACAAAGGATTGTTCACACGTGTCTAACCGAACACGTATTTGGAATGGGAAAGCATTCGCGAAACCCATCTTGCACTAATTGCCGCTTCAATATTGCGTCCTCCAGTAGTAAACACTTATTTTTTTTCAACATCTGAAGTGATCATGTTAACAGGGTGACCTGGGAGGGGATCATCCAATGATTCTCGACCACATTTAAACAGTTTCGACCACAATAGTGGACTTGGAAGGACAATCATTCTCGTACACAACCAAAATTTCTTCAAGAATAATTTTTGGAGTTTTCCCTTGTTTTATAAGAAATTTTATAACGGCACGTTATTGGATTTTATTAATTTTGTGAAATTAACAATTACGCGACAACAAACTGGCAGTTAATGAAATTAATAATGTTGCAATTGTCCTGTAAATTGACATACAAGTATCCAAGGCATATGTGATTGAAAAAAAAATGGAAAATTGCATCAAAATTTATAACTGCCCAGTCCGAGGATATAAAAACGAGCCTCGTAAAAGGCCATTGTTCTATACAGGTCGATGCTTGCAATAGCAAATGAATGAAACATTCATTAGAATAGAAGGTGATATGGACTGCTGACTACTTTTTTCTGTTTTTTATTTGTAGGAAAAGTAATTTTATGATCTCAAGTTTAAAAATAAGAGTGCAACATAGCTTCTTACTCGATGGCTGCCTGTAGAAAATGCGTTTAAAAATTTGTTACAATAAAATAAAAAGAATTCGATGAGAAACATGTGACACTTCCGACTACAGAGTAGCAGATGTTTTATACGGGCACTCTTTTAAGTAAAAACATTATAGACAATGGCATGTGGAAACCACATTAGGCACAACATACATTACTAACTTTTAAATGACTCATTTCAATTTCTTTCAGTTGATTAAAAAGCCTAACACACCCTTACTGTTCTGTTGTGGTTATATCAAAATAACGATTTTCACGTCTCACCTACAACTAAGTAATATAAATTATATTTGTAGATGTCTGGTGTTTTGAATTGGATTTAAATATCAAATAAGTACTACAAATAAATTTTAAACAAATTATACCGGTTCATTAGATGAGGGATAGAATGAGTGAGAATTTGGGTACATGAAGAAAAGGCAGTAAAAAAAATACAGCAAAAACAATAGATGGCAATGAACCAATATAATTATCGAAAAGACAGTCCAATAAGGGCTACCGTTTTTAGGCTCACCAGTTGGCGCCACTGGCGAGTAAGGTCGCTGTCAAAAGTTATTGTTAGTCGCGGAACGAGTTTATAGGGTTCTATTATAATTATTTCATACAACCAGTAAATAAAAAAACTTGTTAATTATGCCTCAAGTGTTGTGCAGTTCCATTTTGCTCGGAAACAAAAGGCGGACATATTCTTCCGAGAGACAAAATTCGCCTAAAACAGTGATTGGTAGCGATTCGCAGGGATTACTTTACTCCCTCGAAACATTCGTGTGTTTGTAAGGAACATTTTATTCCTGACGATTATGTGTTACCAAAGGAGTCTACTACTGAAAATCGTAAGTAATAATCATGCACATTCGTTGTTTTCATCATGCTCATGCTTGATATAACCTAACTTTAATGACATAAAACACCTCTTTTAGGTACAATAATTTCCCTACTGAGCAAGTAAATTACTACTTTCCCCTTATGCCATCATCGTGTTAAATGTTTTTCAGCTAATTTTTATAAAAATTACTAAAAACTCGCGTTAAAAAGCCGTAGTAAACATTAACGTTCAGTGACATGGACCTTACCCTATACCAGCGCCTCTCTTGGTGAATTCAAGCGCAGTAGCCCTCATAACGCACAAATTAAGAGATACATCTTATTTAATCTTTTAGTTTTTACCTCGCAAATACAAACAAAATAAAGAAAGGACTAGTAGGGTTCAAAAATGAAATATACTTAAAATAAAGTAAGAATTAGTGCCGTATCGAACACGAATTTCGGAGTTATTCCCCTCGTCAGCGCAGCGTAACTAAGGAATTGTACCTAGGATGGGATAGATCAGGTACACAAACTAACACAAGGCTGGAAAGTACAGTACACAATACTCAATTCATGCCTTCATGTTCCCATGTTCCCCACTACTTGATTTTTTATTGTTCTAGATTGTACTAATAATTGTACTGGATATTGTACTTACCGCTGGAAATAATTTACAACCAGCGCGATTTTCGAGAAAAAAAAACGAAAAAAAGTTACAAATTCGTCGCTCCCACTTTTTGAAATATTCAGTTTTTATCATTGTGCCACATTGTACTAATTGTGCTGAACACTGTACCGTTGGAAATAATTTCCTAACTAGCGCAATTTTCGAAAAAAAATCAAAAGGAAATAATTCGTACCCCCCACTTTTTGAAATAATCAGTTTTTATTATTGTACTCCATTTTACTGGTTATACTGAACACTGTACCGTTGGAAACAATTTTCTAACTGGCACAGTTTTTGAAAAAAAGTTGGAAAAGGTAGAAAATCAATCTTCTTAAAAAAATTTAGTTTTTATCTTTGTACCACATTATACTAATTGTAGGTGACATTGCACCGTTGGTTACAATTTCCTATCTCTTGCACAGTTTTTAAAGAAAAGAAGAAATAAACAATCGTAATAAAAATTTGTGTAAAATATTGTTTTTTGTTGTGCCAAGTTGTACTAGTTGTAACGAAGCTACCGCTAAAAATAACTGACTGGCCAAATTAGGGGTGGGTACATCAAATAACCGCCTTTTGGATTTTTTTCTTAAATGCATTAGTATTTTCAAAAAGTTTCTACGGTACAAAATAGTAAAATGCTAGTACATCTTAAAAAAAATGTGTTTTTAACCGCATCTCAAATCGCCGAAGTAACTCCTGGAGAATCCTAGGATTTTGTGTTGAATAAAGAGAGACGAGGCCCTACAGTTTATCGTGGAGTCCGAACCACTCTAAGGCATCGACAGTTCCCTCCTCCATCTTAATCCGAAACAAATTATAAATAAAATTTCTAACTTGTTCAGGGGATGAATTCGAACCATCGATATTCGGTACCGAGTAAATAGCTATAAACGCTTTACCCACTCGGCTACACTGCCCCGATTTATTATTCCCTATTAGGATAGGGGACTAACCTCACATACGTGTACATGATCTGATCCATCTTAAATCCAATTTCTTAGCTATGATGCACTGACGAGGGTCAACAACTCCGAAACACGTATCCATAGCTGCATAGTTGTTTTTTGGAGTATATGGCACTAATCCTTGCTTTATATTATAGTTCTTATTTTTATAATTTTTTTTTGTCTTATTAGTTCATAATATGAATATGAGATCAACAATATCGAGATTCACGGTAGGTATTCTTACAACCTCCCCTTTTTGTATCTTACAGTTATATCATCTCTCCTGTAAAGTATCTGCATATATGGTCCCCATCTTAATGTTTTAGAAAAATCGTAATTAAAAATACAGAAATAGGTACTTCACTTTTCATGTGATTAGATTATTTCTTAATAACTGCGTAACTTATGAAATTGGTTTAGAACCTCTGGTGTGATACTAAACTGAGGAAATGCGGATGGATAGCGGACACTGTACTTTATAACATACCCCGAAATCGAAGGGGTTGATCGGTTTACCCAGTTGAATATGAAATAGAAAAATCTGATTTTTGACAAAATCAAACAGTAAAACACATTTTTATCTAACTCTATCTTTATTAATGTTCTGAAAAAAGATAATTTGAATCAGATTTCTCTGAGGTTTTCTCAATGCACCAAATTTTACCGTTTTAAATGGAAACCTTAGAAAAAAAATGATGTCCTCATCGACATTATTGACAAGTTGAATTCTTCAAACAAACTGAAAATATATAAAAAAATGGTAGAGAGCATTGTAAATTAACGATTAACTCATTAGTCATTACTAAGCATATATTTATAATCTGCCGGCACTCAAAATAAATATGATAAGGAAAATGCAGTGTCTCAGACATATTATATACACTATTTTTTTGGGCCACTGTCAGAAATTCAGCAAATAATGCAGCAAACAGACACAAAGGGGTTTCGCGTGACTGACGATCGTCACTTGTCACTCAGACTGGTATCGGCCTACTTAATCAACCATGAAAAAACTACCTGTTTACCGTTGATGTGCAAAAAAAATGTTTCAAAACCATACAATGTAAAACAATAATCGCAATGTCCGGCTCTGATGGTTGTTTACTTACAGTCAGTTTCATTTTGTAAAATTACTTACGCAAATGGTAAATGAGTGTGGTGACTAAGAGAGCAATTATTGTTGGTTATGTTATAATTACACCTCCATTACTTTAATTAAAAGTTGTCATGATGTTTTACAATATTGGTGACCTAGTGCGTTTAAAATATCTTTTTTGCGAGGTTTATGGAAAAATTTAGATAATAACATGTCCTAATTTAGGAAAAATTAAGAATCAGTATTATTTATAGCTCTACTGTACCCTAGGATTCAAAAGAATAGGGATCCTAGTTTTAGTTTCAATTTTCAGCAATATGGTAAACATAATTTCAACCATGAAAAATAAATTGGTTTTTCCCCCAACTGGATGCCGAAATTTCTGATCTCGTTTTTGGTTTATGATGACCAAAGCGGTTTTCAGAAATGTTATATATTCCCCTTATACAAAAGGAAGTGGTTCAACGACGACATCATCAAGAGACAAGCCTGAACTTTTATATAAGACATATTTTCTTTCACCTTGACTTTGAACTCTCAAGGAAAAGTTACTGGAAATAACATCCGTTGACACCTTGATGTTAATATGCATCAAATATAGTGTTCTCCAAAATCTGAATATCATAAATTGACAGATCTTGATGGCCTAGTCATTATACTTAAAACTTAAGTACTTTGCCAACGAAGAACTCTTCGATCTTTCCAACAGAAAAAGGTAGGTACCTCTACGCCCAGGTTTCTGGTGTGTTTCCAAAGTAAAGAAGATGTCATGCTAGTACTGCACATAACGTAACAACTCCTCCCTTTGTCCTGATTCCACCTAACTTCATATGTAACTTTATTATGCATTGTTTCTACCACGAAGAATGAAGTTATGGAATCCATTGGCCAATGATGTTTTCACTCAGGCTTCAAAGTGATTAGGTTACTTCCTCCAGCATATTTTAGGAAAAAATTAGTGAAATAAACGATTTCTTTGATGAGTGAATGTCTCGATGTCTCTGGCAGTCTTTGAGTGTGCAGGTTTAGATTCGATCTCGATAACTACCTAGAAGTTTACCGATTCATTTACTATTCGTAGTCAATTGGATTCTAGTATGGATAATTTCAGAGATCCAGAAGTTTCTGAAAATTGCCGACAGAAAAGAATATTTCAGAAACGAAGAATCTCACGAGTTACAAACAAATTATTCTATCAGAGCTAAAAAAATTTCGATAAGCTTTTGTGAGAAATAATAACTGAGATACTTGTAAAAAAAACATTTTACAGTAAGTCTTCTTAAAAACCGTTTATTCCTCTTCCCTATTGGAGTAATTGAATTTATTAATTTCCTCTCGTAGGCCGATGTTGCCATCTAGTCGGACTTAATGTAGTTCATAAATTCTCGTTGAAAATTTTAATCCACAATCAATACGAGGGAGATTAATGCCCGATTTCCACACACCCTTCTGAAAATATATTAAACATCACTTATCTAAAGTAAACCTAGGAATCCAGTGATAATGCAATCGACTAATCCAATAGTGCCCATCCCTAGTCACGTTTTTTTCTCGACGCCGCGCCGCAGCTCCAACCGGTCTTTCAAACGTTTATTGAAATTGTAAATGCGTTCGTGTCTTTCTTTATCCAATATTTCTGTGCATTGCATACATTGTTAATTTTGACTGGTTTTTGCGTTTGTAAATTATTGTGTTCTTTAAAAGTCTGATACTTTTTGTACTATCTACCTGATTTAGAGTTTACATTTGGTTGTCCCTAGACATCTAGGTAATTTGTCAAAAAAAGGGTCGCCGTAAGGATGGTGCATGTACACGTTCAAATTTTAATATGTAATCCTAGACACCGGACAATTTCCGTGCGTGCAGGACCGGCATATGAGGTAAGAGAGAATAACAATAATTGGTACGGAGATGTTCTGCGTGGACAACATTTACTTTTACACAAATACCCACTTATTGTTTTTTTTTTTTGGAAATTACAAGAGATACTGGAAACATTTTGTGTCAAAAGTATATTTTTACATTGGATAAATTTAGTATATACTGACGTACTAAACAAGTATGCATATTCAGCATTGTATTTTGCTGTCTAAACCTAACGAAGTATTGTAAATATAATTTGAATGTCAGTGTTCTATTACGGAGTAACGAAAATAAAGACTGTAAAGCTACCAGTGAGCGCGTTTAACGCACAACCGTTGATTATGTAATAAACAAATTTAACCAAAATATTCTAATTACTTCTAAATACAAGTTTGAAATTTTATTTAAAATTTGGAATATTCCGTTTTCCGCTTCCTTCCAGACTGTTCGGTGAAATTACAACTGTTAACGGTAATAATATCTAAACGGGTTGAGTGCTAATTCTAGGCATTCGCCAAACGTGCCTATTGTTACATTTTAAATAGTTTAATAGACGGCTTACATATCTATGTATACTTGTATTTAGGATCATATTTGCTCATATACATAGGTATTGGTTGTATGGACGTGATTACGATGTTCACTGATAAACAGCATGCATGCTGAGACAATGTAACAGTTGGAGCTTTAGAATCTGTAGAGGTTATACAGATAAAATAGAGCTGTAAACATATAAATATAATAAGGATTTCAAAAAAGCCAATCAACTAAGCCCAAATACTAGATACTGTTGTAAATATATGTACTATATATTAATAATAAAAAAGCAAATATTACATGATAATATTTTCCATTTTGTTTTAAATTTACTATGTATTTCCTTTGGATAAATAGGAAATAACACAACACAACAGATGAGTCGACTAAATGCAAGGAAAATCCACTTCCTTGCCAATAAGAAGATCCACACATATGGCACATAGTAAATAATCTTGGATTCTGACTCAAAACCACTTCAATTTTTTCACGTCCTCAACAATGATAATTGGAGGATTAAATAAAATATTCATCTCATCAATTAGGGTAGACTTGATGTTTTTACTTTTCGTATGACTAAAGGAATCTGAAAATGTGCGTGTTTGTATCCTAAATCTCCATGGATTATTGTTAGATCGTTGAATGCCTGCTAAGGATTTGAATTAGCAAATTGAACCACTTGTATCTAATTGATACCTTACCTACGGTGAAAGTTATTATAATCATAAGATTCTGTCCCTATCTAAGTTTCGCATTATGTTAAAATAGGCTCCGGTGATAGTTGGTATAATGCCTTCTCACACTTGCCGGAACGGAACCGGTTATCCGATCACGAGATATATATGACCTTGTGAGAGCTTTCACACGTACCGAAACCAGTTAACCGGCATGGCAGCCGGCCACTATGTTGTCGCCGGATCCCACCATTGCACGGCCGCTACCGACTATAATAGTTGGCCGTCGAGCATGTAGTGCAGAATTGATTTATATTGACGTGTTCACATTTGTCGGCTGACAGTTTTGCCCGGTTGCATCTAAAGAAGCAAGACGTGTGTGTTTTATTTTAAATTTGCATATCAATAAACATCAAGTTTGTACTTAATAATATGCTGCATGCGAGGGTAAATGATTCCGAAATTGATATAAAAGTACTATCGAACAATGCGTAAAATACTCCAAACTTTTCTCTTTATATATTGATCGAATACATCCAGCATTCAACAGCAATAATGCGTTTACGCACCGTCGTGGCATAAATGCAACTGAAATCACTTAAGGTATCTTCCGAACCGGGTACAAAATCGTACTGTAAATGCTGGAGCCCGACGAGGGTATCTGGTACTGGCTAGCCGGTTCCGACAACTGTGGAAAGGCATTTAGGCAACAACTCCTATAGGAGGTGTTGATTTAGGACGATTGACGATTGAATGCGTGAGCCAAACATGTCATGTAACATATTGATATGTATTTTTCAATATTCTCCCGGCCTTTACCATATATAGAGCCACGTCCGTTATAAATAGTAACAGTTTTTTGCCGTTTACTTTTTGTCACACCATAATTCTATGGATGTATGCACTAAATGAGCCACAGTATTTGCATCTGAAGTTATTAACACTATTCATGTTATTTAATATGCTCGCATTGCTGAGTTTTCATCCTTTCCATATATCAATACATTACCTAACATCCGGCCCACAAGCATCAGTGGCTTTTACCGCCCACACTCGCTTAATATTTTTGCTAAGCAAATGTTGACGATTATGTGAATTTTGATTGATTGCACACAAATTATTTTTAATTGGTTGTATAAATATGTGACACAAATTAAATGTAAGATCAATTAAATACACGCTTTATGTTAACTGTAACTTTATTATACATACGCATACAATTCAGTACTGACTCGATATATTTTCTAAGCATTCCATCTGTCTCCCCGACCACCGTCTCCACGTAGACCAAACATTCGTTCGTTCAGGCGCTGATATTGTTGACTCACCAAAACGTTACTTACATTCGGCCATCCTGCAATAATTTGGCGTCCTCGCCTCGGCCTCATCTCGGAAATATATTGACCCAGTCTGCCCCTTGATCACTTTGGGTCTTTGACAGCCGCCTGGGCTCTCTAACTCTTTGGCCCGTAGACGTGACCATATTTTGGTCGTAATTACCATGGCCCAGTCGGCCTGACCCCATTTTGGTCCTCAACACCATGGCCCAGTCGGCCTTGTGTATGAGGCGCCTTCGGTGTTGTTTTCTTCGGTTTCATTTTCTGGGTTCTTTTTTTCTTGTTTCTCGCGCTTGCAGAGCTACATGAGAAACTTGAAGACGTTGAGCTTGACGAACTGGTGCTCGAATCTCTTATTCTTTTCAGGTTTTTTTTAGATAACGTAGTCCGACGACTCCCTGACGTGGACGGCACACCATCCGAGGTGTACCGCATGTTGGCGATGTCACTCATGACCGATTCACTAATTTTTCTTATCTATATTATGTGGTGTGGTGGGCTCTACTGGATAACATCCCACTTCTGAATTGTGAGACAAATTAAATGTAAAATCAATTAAATACACGCTGTATGTTAACTGTAACTTTATTATACATACGCATACAATTCAATACTGACTCAATACTCAATATATTTTTTAAACATCGCATGGGTCTCCCCGACCACGTAGACCAAACATTCATTCGTTCAGGCGCCGATATTGTTGACTCTCCAAAACATTACTTACAAATATATTACCTTTCCATCAAAATGTATGTTTCCAAGATAACTTTAATCCACATATGTATTACATAGTTTTTACTGAAGGTATGACATTTTAACGACTGCAAGTACTTAATAGAGAGTCATTAATAATTCAGAATTCTCAAAAAACTGTTAGTAACGCGAAAAAGTCTTGCAACACTGGTCTTCCACGGTGCATGAGAAACTAAGTGCAGTTATGAGCATTTATTAAAAAATATTTTAAAGAATGTTCCCTCCTATTTAGAACAAAATATTTGAGTTTAATTATTGTAACCATCGGCTCGGTGGTGTAGTGGGCTAAAGTTCGCGATGGCAAGCGTGACTAGAAATCGTTCTATCGTGACTGCGGGTTTGAATCCCGCCACCGGCACTGGCAGTGTGTCGGTGGGAATGATTGTATGTCCGTATTTTTCTAAGTGTAACCTCTTCTAGACAGCCTCGGCTTTATATTCGGGGGGTTGTCTAATTTCTGTGGTGTTTATTATTATTATTATTTAAAAAAAAAGTTTAAACTTGTTAAAGAAATTGGATACATACTAGTGTAAACAAATATGTTATGTGCAAGTGTATAATAAATAATAATACTTTATCTTAAAAAGTTATAAATATTATTGCTGATTCATTGCGCATAAACAAGCATATTTTACATTAAAGTAATTGGTAATTGCAAAATTACATCACGTCACCATTTATTTTTATTATTATTCCGTTTTCCTTAGGCCTATCCAAATACAGGTCAAGGTTGAACAGCTCTCTTAATGAAAATGAAAATATTTCATAACCATATATGTTTTGCCATCAATATTAATTATATTTGCGATCTTATGTCGTTTTTTAATCGAGTTAGGAGGGAATTAGGTTAATAATTAATTGACTTTTTCCATTTGGTGAAGCTTAGAATGTCAATAAATCTACGTTTGTTTGATAATTGGGATACTAACCCCAAAAATGTAGTGTTGATATTCACATTTACCACATAATTTTATAGTAAATAGAAAATTGTCTATAATCACTAATCAATAAATTTTTTGCATTGCATTGTTTCGTATCATGAAAGTTAATAAAATTTGGTAATAATTAATCTAATATTTTGATAAAAATTTTAACTATTAACTTAGAACGTTGCCGCGTAGCTAATATTTATAAATTAGTATTTACACAGATATATCAATATTTGAGGAGCTTATTTTCAAGACGTAATTTCTGCAAAACATTTTTTAAGATATTTATCATGTATTTTAAATTACAGAAACTGTATTTTGCTAAAAATAAATAAAAGAGTTCATTAAATGCCACATCTCAATAAACTTTTTGTCAGAAATTGCGTTTTGAAGATAAGCTCCTCATTTACAGAAATTTGAAAAAAAGAAGCCACTGTCATAATGTAATATAGGAATACAATTTTGTGCACCGATTTTTGTATGCTTTGATAAACCATCAAAACTTTGTAGTATTTTACTTTAAGAATGTATACCAGGTCATCAAAAATGGTTGTAGTAACTAGGGCTGGGAAAAATAATCGATTAATCGATCATTTGATTATTTCTTCTTATATAATCGATTAATCAATTATTCGATTAATTGATCATAATCGATTAATCGAAATAATCGATTATTTTTCAATAATTGATAATCGATTATGACTTTTGACAATCGCCCAGCCCTAGATATCAATCAAAATATCAACTGTCCTTTATTTATCCTATCCTCATTATCTATTTTTATACTTAATACAATTATTATAGTATTATAGTCATATAAATAAACAGTATGTAAATAAAATTGAAAATAACCCTCAGATGAATCCTACAGCTCCGTAAATTAGGGGTGGGCAAGAGAATCGAATAATCGATTAAGGCTGGTTAAAATCGACTATAATCGATTAATCCCTTTTACGATTAATAGATTATAACCGATTTTCGATTATACGATTATTTGATTAATCGATTAATCAAATAATCGATTAATGAAATAATCGATTAATCAAATAATCGATTAATCGATCTTTTGATTAATCGATTAATCGAAATAATCGATTATTTTTCAATAATCGATAATCGATTATGAATTGACAATCGCCCAGCCCTAGTAGTAACATAGGCAATCGTTGTTTCTGGTGTCAAAAATATTCTCTGTCGGTTCTCGGCAGTGGCGGCTGGTGGATTTATGTTATGCCGTATCTCAGTATTGGAGCATGGAACCCAAGCAATATTTTAAGGCATAACTACCAGTACTGAATGAAGAGTTTTGCAGAACAAAAATTAAGAAAAAAGTTACAAAAATGCGTTGCCGACACAGAATATTTCTAAACCATTAGTAACATATTTACAAACAATTTTTTTTTCATAATCAGAAGGAAAATTTATCGAAGCGACTCGTTTCCTAATTATTTTATCAATTAAACTTACAGAATATCCATTACCCGCAGCTGTATCCTTAATCATTGCCAACTTTTAGGCAATCCAAAAGACAAAATTGAAACAAACGAAAAGTCGAGGATTTATGAAATTAGCTGTAAGGACTGTAATCAAAAATATGTTGGACAGACTAGACGATCAATTCAAACTAGATTCAAAAACCATATGGCCCATCTCAAATATGGTAGAACAGACAAGTATATTGTTGCCCAACATGTGTTTGAGAACAATCATAAAATAGATAATAGCAGTTTAAGATTAATTAGGAATGTAACAAATACCTATTAGACAGCTGGATGCATTTGAAAGCTTGGAAATCATAAAATGTAAAAATAGTATGAATAGTGATAGAGGGTCTATCCCAAATAGCCCGCTTTATTGGTTAAGGGTTCACCGAACCGAGACAATAGTATAGGTATAAATAGGGTAGATTGTTATTATAAGTTTAGTTTTAATCATCTCCAGATGATGCCAACTTAGTTCGCGAAACGCGCGTTGAGTGTAATATATAGTGTTTTGGTGTTTCGTGGAAAACTACGTCGGTGTTTCCTACTAGTTGATGTTTAGACATGCGCATTCAAAAAGTTAGATGAACAGTGTGTTATTTTCTGCTGGAGCAAGCCTATTAAACGAAGAAACTCGCAGAAGTTATCATTTCTGACTAAAAGCGTGAGCTTAGATTTCCACAACGCACAAGAATTACAATATGGTTATTTATAGTTTTCGCATAATAAATTATGTATTATGTGATTCATATACGTTGACTTTGAACCATTCATAAATATAATAAGTTTATATATAAATATCTTACATAATTAATAATAGTTCCAGAATACTTTTATTATCTCAAAGTGTGACGTTTCAATTAGATATTATTAATATCTTATTAGCGGAATTACTCGATTAATCATTTGAATAAGTAAAAAGAGCAGTAGTTAATTTAGTTAGCGCCCGATTACATATATTTTATCTTTAATTTGAAGCTTTTATTATAGCCTTTAAACCTTGAACGTTAATCTAGTAAAATTATGCATGCCACTTCGTGTCAAGCTATTCTCATGAAATGCAAATTTTTTGTGTTTTATTATAATCGTTGTTGTAGATTTTCACAGACTTTCATGGTCGTTATTTAGTAAACTAATAATGTTTTCTCGGGTATTGCCATGTTGTGTCATTGGTTTTTGTTTGGTGTGCCGCTTCCCTGAGAATCATGGCCTATGCGCCATCTCATCGAATGTTGTATTCTTGACGTGTTACAGTTCATTGCATATAGCTTCATCAGATGATTTAAGAAATCATCATTCGGACCTTTGGATGGAACTCGGATATTCTGTTTACTTCAATGCATGTAAAATGAAGACCATTACTTTCTCTAGAGAAAACAACCAAACGTTACCTTGTCAATTAATGAGGTGAATTACGCATCAAAATCCTTTCCTTAAGAACTGGAACGAACAAATTATTGCAGAACTTGGTAATTTTTTCGAAGAAAAAATTCGAGAAATAATGAAAATTGGGGGATTGGTAGTTTTGATGATTGATTGATGGTGTTCTATAACCAAGCTTTCTTTGTATGACATCCAAGGTAAAGAAGAAATCATTAGGTGCATGCAACTGTTTTGTATGAGCAGTCATTAACAGTAAAGTCAAACTTGCATCATTGCCATTGACCGGAATACGGTAACCTTTCATCGTCGAATATGCACGCTATTGCTTAGACTAGGGTGGTTAAAGGCATGTCCGTTAAATCGAATTCGAGTAAAAAAAACATGTTTTAATGGCTCACTGAAGAGTGATAGGTCAATGTGTAAAAGTGACTCTTTTCAGAAAAAAAAATCATATCTAGAAATATCAGAGATATCAAAAATCACCCAACACTGTTTTTGATGTGTCCATATGCTCATATGACAGATAAAAACCTACAATTATTTTTAACACTTTCGGAACCAGTAAAATTGTACACCCTGTATGCAACGTCTTCCATCGTATTTTGATGCCGTAGTTAAGCCAGTTTATTTGCGATGAAAGTTGCAAGAAAATCTTCAAGACCGCATCTCGATATCTCCTATAACTTTGAAGATCTAGGGTTAAGTGTAAGAGCAGAGAGTATCTATTATAGATACTCTACTGAACTTCGCCCATTTATTGTCGTACTCAACAATAAATAAAGACATGTTATTATTATTATTATTATTATTATTATATTCTTCTACAAAATTACACCAGAAAATTACATTAATTTTATTTGACCAGCAGTTTATTTTAAATTGTTAGTTCAGCGTTGATGTATTTTTCTAGGTATTTTTGTTTTGTGATTTTAAGTTGTTAATCCAACGATTATACTGTTTATAGAATTATAGGTATAGCTAATTTTATACATTGAGTTTTTTTTAATAGAAATAAATTTAATTGGTTTTAATGTGTGTAATATCAAAATTATATTTTAATAAAACTTGATTCAATGTTGGTTGACCCACTGCGAGAAAAACATATATTAAATTGGTTTTGCATCCGGTCTTCCATGAGGCAGCAAATTAGTTTGCTTCAAATTAAATTTGCATGTATATTTGTAGAAATTACTTATTTTCCATACATATGTATGCACTTTGATAGATATACATATATTATTTATTCGTTCTTATCGTGTGTGGGCCATTTTTATAAAATATCAAAATGTAACAATGTTTTGTATTTTTTTGAGTAAAATTAACAAAGTTTTTGTATTTTCTAATTATAATTTAACATATTTGTATAATAACAACGTAATCTATATCGCGGAGGTCACGTTCACAAATGAAAAGTTACTAAATCTGGGTATTTTGCTTAGGTACTGATAAAAGTACGACTGTGTTTTTGGCCAAATTATCAAATTTAATTAAGACTTCTATAGTTTCAAATTTACTTTGATATTAAATATAGAAAAGTAATTTTAGTCGTTTCTAAGTTTGCGTCTGGTTAACATTATGTATTATGTAGATAAATTCTTGGAGGTACCAAAGTAAATAAGGATTTGTATATTTACTTATTATACTTCATCAAAAATATAAAAATTCTCTAGATTCCTATCAATCTCAACCAAAAAGTTTCTGCTTACATTTCCACAGTACACCATAATTACACGTCAGTACGTTATTTATAGTATTCACAAATAAATTATTATTATATCTGTGATTCATACTTCATACACTTTTCAACCGTTTATAATTATTTGTAAGTAAGTAGTAACAACTTCACTCGGAGGCACGAATTTTTTAATATAATCTGGATCTCTGATGCAATACAAATAAAATATCTCCTACATTTAGGCTGCCATACTGTGGGCAATTTATATTGGCTAAATATTAACCAATCATAGAAGAATATGAGATCGCGGATATTTAAATCGTGTTTACCACACACGTTAGTCTGTCCGTAATTATTTTTTAATGTTTTTATTTTCCAATCATTTAGCAGTATTTCTGATCAAGTGTCAATTTTTTCCAATTATATTGTTATTATAGTGTGAATAACCTAATTATATTATCCTGCTGGGAATATTTTGTAGTAATTTGTTTTTGTATGTCGACATGTTTCTGGTTTTAACATCTGTCATCAGTTTTGTCTTAAATTTAAAAAAATGAACCAAAAACGATTTAGTTCGGCGTCGGTGGATGAAATTATCATACATACTAAAGAAAATGCATATAAAAATACTATGGTAAGTAATAATTCGATACGATATGTAAGTGTCTATGAATATTACATAAATAAATAATATATGTGTCAAGCTTCACATTTGACATATTCTACAAAAAGTATAAATAACTTTGAAAAAGGAAACAGATTCGTTTACCGAAACGTTAGGGAATTGTATTATTATTTTTGTGTCCCATATTAGTTGTCAAAGAGCACCCTCTAACTAATCTTTTGACGTAGTCACAAGCGCAGAGGTTTATTTTTCCAGTAACATACTGAGTAACTAACTATATTTTTTAGATAACGAAGAATTATTCATGTGGTAGTAAGAGAAAGAAAAACTTAGAGAATGTCACAAATAACGTTAAGACATATTTATATTTTGTATTTGAACATTAAAAAATAATCTTTCGAAGACCATTCGAGAGTGAGAATAAATTAGAAAATAATTCTCCGATTCTTTTCTCAAACTTGTTGCCATTCGGCAATAGCAACTTGAGCTCTACGGGCTCTCGTGTCTATTGCTAAGCAGCAGGTTTTCGAAAAACTGTCGAATTATTTTCAATTTATTCTCACTCATGTGATATGACTACTGATTTATTGGCAACTAGCAGATAAGTTGTGTTATTATCACAGTCGTGTATTACAAATTAGTTAAACATTATTTGAAGAAAAAAATATTTCACATTTGTGAAGAGAATAACAACTCGATTTTAAAAAAATGTTTTATTATAAAAAATTACAAAACTATCCAGCTTTTAAAGAAAACCTATTAGTGTTTGAATACTACCAGACTTACGAATGAACATTACACTTTTTTTTTGGAAAGAATCGTATCGTCCATTTCATATTTCAACCAACGAGAAAAAATAATTCAAGTAAAAACCTGTAGGATTACGAGGAGTTTAAGTAATAATGGTGTTCTATCTAGATTATCCCGTACATGCTCTGTTGGATATAAGTCAAGAGACGAAGCAGGCCAAAGGAGAATTTCTATCCCATATCTTCTAAAAACGACTACTAGTTATTCTAGCAGCCTGGCTTTGTCTTACTCGGAACCGTGACGCATTACTGGAAATTAGTTAATGTCATTACATCTTGTGACATGCATGCAGTGCAGTGTTGCCAATCAGCAGATAATTATCCGAATAGCGGATAAGCAGACATACTGTCGGATCTAATTCGGATATTATTTTAAAGGAGATAATTTCGGAAAATTGGGACTGAAATTGAAACAATTAAATTCATAAATTGCAACAGTGCAAAACGAAAATATCCAATACACTTCATGATCGGTTAACATTTCCGTAAGTGCCTAAAATCGAAAGCATTCGACTGGACAAGAATTGTTGTGCTCCTACGACTAACTTCATATGAATCATTTGTTTTGCTTGTTGGTTCGGGGTTCTGGTAAAGTTTTAATGAAACCAAATCATATATTTTACATTATTTATTGTCAGGTGCAATAAATAATGGCAAAGAGATCGTTATTGTTTTATTTCATTATTGCGCTTTAAAATACAAAAACAAAACAAACCTTCTTGTTGCAAACTGTTTTAGCATTATTCTACTACCGACTAAGTATATAAACCTACATATGACCAAAAACAAAAAACACCAGATTTACCATTTTTCCGTAACATCTATAAACTTTTTGATATTTGAGGATACTTAAATAACCTCAAATAGACGCATGGTTAACGAAGGTAAGTTACCTATCTCTTTTCTGTGAATAAACGGGTATTAAAATGTTATCTTTTAATAAAAAAATCTAAAAACCCAGTTTTTTTTTTTAGAAACCTTTCATTGCAACCATATCTCCGTCTCATATTGAAAGCCCAGTATTTAAGTACCAACGCAATATAATCTAATATATAATCTATGGTAGTGGCTTCATATTGGTATCCTGTTTCATTACAAAAATCAGTAAATTATGGCTCCATACTGATTTGTGTGTTTTTGATGTGTTAATAGGAACGCTTCTTAGGATTTCTTTGTCAACTTCGGAAAGTGAACATTTCCGACACGAGTACTTTACTTACTTTCATTTGACTGTGTATTTGACTGTGTAGATAAGTATAAATGACATTGACAATTCAAACTATCAGAATTGTTAAGTCGGTGAGTATCGCATAGCAACGACAAACCAAAGCGGTGAAAAATAACCGATTATTTTTGCAAAATAATCACTTATTTAAACAAGTCACGTGGTACAAATTTCATGTTTCTTATTGATTAGATTTATGATGAGGGAAATAATCTTTGGTTTAAACTATATTTATCCTGAACTAATTAATACTTATTTGTATCATACCTAGATCAAATTTCGTGCCAAATATCGTAAAAAAGAGTTCAGCATTACAATTTACTGTGGTATTCTTGAGTTTATTAAACATCTTTTCTCGTTAAAAAAATTAATCAAACATGAAAACATACCAACATGTGAAAACTGACGATTTGAACTTAAACACGTAAATATTTGGGTTGTAAATTAAGTGAGCAGATAACGATTTCATCAATTTGGAACAAGTCCGACCATCATCGGTTTGAGCTACACATTTAAAAAACTCATTTAAAAATATTGCAAAGTGCAATGCACTCATTCTAGGTTGAATCATACATACATGTAGTCAAAATAAACTTTCACTTTTTATCGCAACTTATTTAAATACCTTGCCTATAGTGTATAGAAACTCTTTGTCCAATATTTGTTTTATTGATTATTCTTTGTAATATGTTTCCCCTTTTTATGTTTTGTATTTACCATTTACCCCATATTTAATTTACTGATAAAATAGGTAGTCCGACCATGCTAGATATTTGTCAGCTGAAAATATAGATTGAACGAACCGAAGGAACACAAATAAATATAGTTAATCATAGTTTTTGTTCAGAATATTTAATAAAACGATTAATTCAACTTTTTTTTTTAAATTTTACAAAATTCGGACCAACAGCCTTTGAAAAGCATTTTCAATTATGTTTATTATGACAATGCGTATTTTTTATTATTAATTCTTAAAGCACCTTGACTGGATTGAAATTGCGTAAACAGGGTTCTCACCATAACTAAAAACATGAACAGTTATGGAAAAGTCAGATTTGAAAACATATTATTAAAGTATGCGAGTAAATAGTACAATCCAGGTCCGCAACGGCTCGTGTAGTAGTTGGTTAGACGAGACGGCAAGGTGGCTAGATAATCTCTCCATCGTTCTGCGGGTTCAAATCTCGCCACCAGCACTGGCAGTGTCGGTGGGAATGGTTATGTGTCCGCGTTTTTTCATAAGTGTAACCCTGCAGCTTCGGCTTTAGATTCTGGACTCAGGAGTTGTCTAATTTCTGTGGTATTTATGTTCATGTACAATCGTCACCAACTTAAGTTATCATATTCCGAGATGCTCTCTTTCTAGCGCTGTTTATAGTGAGGTAGGGCCAGAAACAAAGCATCTCGGAAGGTGGTGACTTTTGAACTGATGACTATAGTTGGGATACTTGGGGTATATGACGTCAATGTCAGAGACGGATCCGGGAGAGAGTAATACCACACCTATGCAAACGATCATACAAAAATGATAAACAGTTTCTTACCTTATAAATGTAACTGGTTACTAATATTTATGGTATCTAAAATACCGGAGGAGTTAAATATTTCACAAGACACACTGCACAACGGCAGATGCCGCGATACCACATGAATTCTCTGCAATTATTCACTTGTACCACTGGAGTTAAAATACATTATAACAAGTGTTCCATGTGATCTGGAGTTAAATTGTGACGTTTACTACTTAATATCCACTTAATGCCGAAAACGATCTTTCAACGTCTACAGACTGATAGGGATATGTTTGAAGTATATGAGGTTCTCCACAGAGAGCACGTTTATATTAGGTTCCGAAAGGTCCACCTCTTTTCCTGTAAAAGGGTCCACAATTCGACATATAGTGCAAAACCCAGGATTGTTTTCTAAAATTGTGTAAAATTGTTTTCCCACACGTTCAACAGTTGTTCCTGGTACCTGGAAAATGTATTGACGCAGATCACATACAGCATTCAGTGCGTTAATTATTGAATAACTTGATGATGTCGGCGAACTCTCAAGATTGCGTATGGCTAAAGGAATTTTGGAAAAATGAGTGTATGTACGCTAAATCTTCCTGAATAGTTGGGTCCAAAAACGTTTGCCGAGCATGTAAAAAAGAAAGTGTGTCGTTCAAATTTAATTGTTCTGTCAGTCTTTTCACATCATCAAAGTGAATGTAATAACAGTTTGCTGCCTGAAGCCATGTACGCGTCACAATGGGCTGAGGGGGTAGTGATGTATTTGGAATATGTTCGGAAAATAATTTTATCCCGGTTGGTGCTTTAAAAAATACCTTTTTGGTTTCGGCAATTCGATGGAGCCCATGTGCTAAACATGTCACATGAACTAAATTAATATGCCCAGGCAATTGTTAAAATCTTTACAACTTCAAAAAACATAACGAAATTGCTTGGCAAGTTCCGGTGAAGATCAGATATAGTTCTGTGTCTGATGCATTTGATTCATTATTGTAGAATAAAGAGTATCTTCAAACCGCAGTTGTTGACAGTAAGTTATCCTCTTTAATAGAACCAACATTGAGAAAATCAATCCTCTGTGAGGATTTTTTTTGCCAAATATTTGAAATGTTTTAACAACGTTCAATGTATCGCAAGGGCCTTGAAAAAGTGATCAGGCATCTCTTGGAGAAGTCATTGTTTTCATCAAAGAGACCGTGCAAGCTATAAATTCAAATATAAGGGCCTCCTTCAGTAAGGATGTTTCAAAGAAAATATTAGAAAATGTTCAAAATAGAAAAAAGAAAATTCATATATCACGAAGATGTCCTTAGTAAAGATAAAATTACAGAGGCAACCAATTTTGATTGACATATTCGACTGAGTTCATTGGACTTGATTATAATAACAATAAATGATTTGGCTGAATATAGAGAAAATGTAACTTATGGGGTAATGACATGCTATGGAGAGCTGCTGATACTATTGTAGCAACAACTTGGTAGAAAGTTTTGTGTAGCCAAAGGCTTTTGGTAAAAGTTGCCATACGAATATCGAGTTTTCCTCCTACTACAGCAAGCGCTAAAAGAAATTGAAAGCGTTTTCACTAATAAAAACCAAGTTACGAAATCGTCTAACTGTGGAATGAACGGAGAAATTGGTCTATATTAAATATAATTTAAATTTTCTTTCTACCGACGACTTTAAAAAACATGCCGAAGATGTGTCCACAGAAGAAAATATGGAACAGGAAGACGTTTCTGATAAGGAAAATAAAGAAAACAATTCCCTGCATTCAGGCTCTACAGCTACCGGGGATTATGACACTAATACTGTAATGGATAATACTATTAGTCCGATGTTTCTGAAATGGATGTAGAAAGTGATACAGAAAAAAATGAAATTGGATCAGATCAGTTTGATTTTGATATACAAAAAGTAGAACAAATAAAGGAGACAATGGGGAGACAAACAGACATGATTGATATTGATAGTGTTGCTGAAAACATTTTGTTGTCCGTCATAAATGAAACGAGAACTGAATGAAGAAAATACAAATGATGAAATTGAGTCGATTAAAAATTAAAAAGATGATTCTAATACACAAAAAGATGAAATTTTTGATTTAGTGGGATCAAATGGAAATGTTATAAAGTACAAAACCGCTGCAAATTACTTGGGGACCAGAACTTTCTCACCGTAGTAAAACTTGACGTGTGGTGGAGTTTATAATAAAAGTAATTTTTGATGTTTCAAAAAAGTCAAATTTTTTTACGTTTCAAAAAAGTCACTTTGACGTTTCAAAAAAGTCACATTCTTTGACGTTTCAAGAAGGTCACATTCTTTGACGTTTCAAGAAGGTCACATTTTGACGTTTCAAAAAAGTCACATTGGTGGAATGTCACTAATATTTTTTTAGACCGATTTTTCTCATCAATGAACTCAATCTCGTCCTGGACTTCTAGATTGTATTTACGAAATTTGAAAGCTTTATCTCAAAAAACTGTAGCTGCTATCGAGACACACAGAGAAAAATTTTTCGGTCTGAAATTTTGTGCATCGTCATAATTCGTCGAGATTCGTCCAGAATTGCAATAAAAATTTTCAAATTTTTTTTCACGAATACAACATCCTCACTTTGGGGGGTGTGGAAGTAATAGGAAAAAATTTTGTGCTTAGAAGTTTTAGTTTTATATTTCTCTAGGAATCAGTATTCAGTGTTCCTGAATTGTTTTGTTAAGAATTTGTTTATTTTTATTTATAGTTTATTTCATATGTTGAATTACTTACTCACCCCTAGTTATGTATTCGTGAATAAAATTTTGAAAATTTTTATTGCATTTCTGGACGAATATCGCTGAATTATGACGATACACAAAATTTTAGACAGAAAAAATTTTCTGTGTGTGTCTGTGTTCGCGATAGCAGCTACAGTTTTTGAGATAAAGCTTTAAAATTTGGTACACACATTCTAGAGGTCAAGGAAGAGATTGAGTTCGTTGGTGAGCAAAATCGGCCTAAAAAAATATTTGTGACATTCCACCAATGTGACTTTTTTTGAAACGTCAAAATGTGACTTTTTTGATACGTAAGAAAATGTGAGTTTTTTGAAACGTCAAAAATTACTTTTATTATAAACTCCACCACACGTCGAGTTTTACTACGGTAAGAAAGTTCTGATCCCCAAGTAATTGGCAGCAATTTTTGTTATTCAAAGAATAAAACTTTGCCTATAAAATTTTGTTTTTCTCAAATTCAAACTTCAAATGAAAAAAATCAAAAGGACTGATAAAATGACTGAAAATTAAGAAAAAGTAATAATTTTAAAATAGATGGCATAGAATTGAGAGCTACCTTTGTTATTTGGTATCAAAATGATCGTCTTATAGGTTTCAGTATGATGGTATTGTCAATAATGGATTTTATAAATTACCGGTAACATTACTTACCTCTATAAAGTACCGAATAAATAAGTTACCAATAATCAGAGATCCTTATAAAATCACTATAATTTATTTTAAAACTAGTTTTGAAAATCGGACAAGTTTCAATTTTGGCTTATAATGCTAAAACAATTAGCAGATTTTCGTTTGGTCTTGAAAAAAAGGACCGCCATCCATTTTTTTCTAGCTATAATATTAACGGAGATACCTTGCAGTAACGGCGAATTTGGGCCACCCTATACATCATAAAATTTCGTATTAAACAGCTCTGAACTGAGCTGTGATTTAAGTCTAATTTGCTTTCCCGACCCTATTTACAAATCTTTATGTAGAGCGCAAAAGTGGGTTAAAAGGAACGAGCCAGGTCAGGTCGGGAATTCCATAAGGACTCGTCCGGATCGATCCTGTTGTACTATATAGCATTGTATACATTTCTACGAGGGTATCCCTTGATGGCTGCTTTGTATGGCAGTGGCTACAAGAATCCTTTATTATTTAAAGATGAGCGGAATTATTAGAGAAAACCACTGGAAGGTTAAATGTAATAAATAATCCTGCGTAGATTTATGTAAATAAATTATTTAGATACTAGATAAACTAGACTCAATAAATCGGAAGAGTTTGGGCGATATTATTTCATTCTGAAATACAGGGTAGCCCATCAAAACAGTCCACCTAGGTTTATGCCATTTAACTCAACTTCAGACAAAACGCTTGAACAGGTTTTATTTTCAAGAGAGACATTTATATTCACTATTCTAATTGGTACTACCTCAACCCCTAAACGGGGGTGATATTTACCCCAAAATTTCAAATGGTAAGAGGGATCACGTGACACATAATTTTAAAGCCTGTTATATACAACGGCATTTTACTTTTTAAAATTGAGCTGTTAGTTTCCGAAATATTGCGTTAAAAAATTTCGTATATAATAGAGACCGGAGTCCAGGACCGGTTACTATTACTGCTTCATATGGTTGACAGAATGATATACGTAGACAAATAAAAGCAAAAGTATAAATTGAATAATGAAATATATACCGCTTAATACAATGTATTATTCAGAATTACTGACGTCTGCCATCGCATTTGCATACATGATCACAACTAACATCGTTTTACATTCGTGGCTGTTAAATTTGAGCGATTTGATCTGTACATATGTGTATCCTAGATGCATAACTCGGTTTTTGCAATAATTTAAGAAATTCGGGTTTTATCTTATACAAATATAATAATGCATTGTTTACGGGACTATTTAGCCAGTAACACACCAATCTTGGTGCAGTTTTATGTACCACTTGAGCCAGCACATGTTTGCTGCCAGAACTGCTGTCAGTGTTTACTGGATTTAGAATCAACAAGACCTTGATAAATTTGAATTGAATGAATTTGAAATGTGTTTTAAATGACTAGTAAATAATTTTACAACTCCCTAAATTACGTGGTTTTTAATATTAAATGTAGCTATTTTCCAAGTGTATTACAAACTGTCAAAAGTGTGTTAGAGCATATTGTAATGCAATTTTGGGCAGATTGTTGCACCTTTTTTTTAATAATCAAAATACTAATTAACGTATTTTACTGTTTTATTGGTATTCGCATATTTTATTTGCAAAAATTGGTCTTTGCAAAACTTGGTTTTTAAATCATTTATCTGTAATAATATTATCATATTTTTAACAAAAATTCAGTGTTCTTATTGTAAATGTCTGCAGTGTTATTTTTAGTACAATAATATAAGTGGTATATTAAATAAATTATTTGAAAAAAATATTATACGCGTAATATTCAAGTGTTATTTTAAAAATTGTGTTGTTAAAAATGTATACTAATATAAATGGAAAAGATGTAAGGTCACTTAGGTCGGCCCTAAATCAACATTATGCGTTAATTTTTCTACATTGTACCATAATTTTTTTATAATTCTCATAAATTCGATTACATATATGTAATGATTATTGTGTCAAAGTACTTTTCCTAATATAGTAATATTACAAAAACAAACAGCGGTGAGCACTGTGGACTATACCGGGTGCCTACGATATTACTAGCCAGCCCATAACTTCCTTGTAAAAAAAAGATATCGATTTCAAATTTTGGGATGTTGTATGGTTGAATACGATGCACAGTTTAATTGCTCCATGATCTGATTTTCATTTTCGGTTTACCGGCAACAGTATAAAAATTTTTATTTTTAATGGAACACCCTGTATATTATTCGAAATTTAGATTGCCCAGGAAATTGTAGGTCCAAAACATGTAGCAACCCTATATCTATCTTTGACAGTTTTCGAGAAAATGGCGGTTGAAAATGTTATATCAATCATAAATTATTTCATTTTCACATAAAACAAATGAATGTAGGAACAAATCTGTTACGGTTATTTAAGTTTTTTGGTGAATAAAATTTGATAGTCATACAAATTTCATTTCCGGCTGAACCGGAAATACTACGAAAAGTGATTTTCAGGCTCAAATTACTTCGATATTTTTAATGGAACACTCTGTATTGAACCTTAAATTTACATTCTACTAACCTTTCTGGATATTTTTTTGTTTCTGGTGTCTCCTGTCTAAACCTAATAGTTTATGGGATATCGGCGACTCAATGTTCACCTGCACTAATGTCACAAATCTGCTCAAAGCAGAAAAATAAAATAAGTATCAAAAGTGAAACACTACAAGTAATAGGTAGGTATAATTTATTTTAACCATAATTTAAATGTTCAAAATGGACACCGTTGACTTCTCGGCAAGAATTAATCCTTTCTTTAAATTCCCGAAGAACGTTTTCCATCTGAATTGGAGTAATAGAGTTTATCACTTGCGTAATTCTGTTTCTAAGGTCTTATACACCTTTTCCTTGATATGGGTCCAGTAAAAAAAATCCAAAGGTGTAAGGTCTGGGGATCTCTCCGGCCACCATATAGGACCATTGGTACCTATCCAGCGATTATTAAAAGTTTCACTTAAATAGTCGGTGACTACGAGGGCGTTATGGAGCGGTGCACCATCTTGCTGATAGAAGACATGTTCATACTGCACAGGTAAAACTTCAATAAAATTTTGAATTTCGTTCTGTAGAAAATGTAGGTACCGGGCTCCGTTGAAAGATCCATCAAAAAAATACTGGTCCTACAATGCGTGTTCCTATAACGCCCAGCCAAACGTTGATGCCGAATCTTTCTTGGAAAGCTCCTCCTCTAAATAGATGGTTATTTTCAGTTGCCCAATATCTCGTATTGTTCCTGTTAAACATTCCCATGTTGGTAAATCGAGATTCGTCCGAAAATAAAATGCATGATTTTATATTTGGCTGATGACGCTCAGTTTCTAGATACCAATTGCAAAAATTCAATCTTCGTTGATAATCTCCCTCGTAAAGATGCTGATGCATTTGGTACTTAAAAGATTTGTACTTATGTTTATGTAAAACCTTTCTAACACTATCGGGAGAAATCCCGATACCACTGGCAATTTGCCTTGTAGAACTTGTTGGATCAATCTCAACACAGGCCAGTGTGTTTATCTCTGCCTCCTCATTTACAATAAATGTGTTCTCATGTTTCATTATTATTTTCCCTTTTTAAATGTTCTTCCAACCATGGAAAATATTGTGCACAACGTTGGTCACGTTCTGGATAACGTCGACCAACAATGCTCTGGCTTCCCTTCGGTTTTTCTTACCTCTCCATATACTAATAACATATCAATTTGATGCTCGCGCCTAAACACAGCCATTTTTAACAACCAGATAACACTTAAACACTTACTAAAAGGTAAATCAAGAATAAAACGCAAAAATTAAATGACAACTGTCGAGAGAAACTTTTAAATAATGCAGCAGTACTGTCAAAATCCAAATGAAAATCGGTAAACAGTTCTTTTGTTTTACACAGCCCTTTTGAATCAAAGTTCTGTTTAAACATCATTTTTTATTGTGTAGCCTTTGTGACAGTGCAGGTAAACATACAGTCGCCGATATCTCATAAACTATTAGGTTTAGACAGGGGACACCAGAAACAAAAAAATATCCAGGGTTAGTAGAATGTAAATTTAAGGTTCAATATAGGGTGTTCCATTAAAAATATCGAAGTAATTTGAGCCTGAAAATCACTTTTCGTAGTACTTCCGGTTCAGCCGGAAATGATATTTTTATGACTATCAAATTTTACTCACCAAAAAACTTAAATAACCGTAACAGATTTGTTCCTACATTCATTTGTTTTATGTGAAAATGAAATAATTTATGATAGATATAACATTTTCAACCGCCATTTTCTCGAAAACTGTCAAAGATAGATATAGGGTATGCTATATGTTTTGGACCTACAATTTCCTGGGCAATCTAAATTTCGAATAATATACAGGGTGTTTCATTAAAAATACCAAATTTTATACTGTTTCCGGTTAAACCGGAAATGAAAATCAGATCTTGAAGCAATCAAATTGTGCACCGTATTCAACCATGCAACAACCCAAAATTTGAAATCGATATATTTTTTTTACAAGGAAGTTATAGGCTGGCTAGTAATATCGTAGGCACCCGGTATACACACTGGCAAGTATTAAAAATTAAAATAATTTCATATTTTTTTACTGTGTATGCTGAAAACCTGTTTGCGAAAGTATTTATAGGTAACTAACTTTAACTCTATGCGGTCGTAAGGCCAAGACTTTAAAAAATGTGATATTTTTATATAACTGCCGGCTCTGTAAAATGGCAAATATTTCCGGCACTTGTTGATTAAATATTTGAAATGTTCCCCACCAGCTTCAGTACAATAATAAATTCCTCAAGTACTTCAAATTAGCAGAAGTGCGGTTTGTGGATTCAGTTTGTAGATTGTGTGTACAGGACAATAGTAGATTCACGTTTTACTTTACTTTTCCCTCGCTCTTTTTTTAAATATAATCGTGTAATGCAAATAGTTTAGTTGAGGACTCGCCTTAAAGATTAACGCCATTTAAGCAGTAATGGTTATTGATTGCCAATAAAATTAGAACACATAGTCGTATATTTTTTGTGCTGTGATGATGATTTTAACGATGCAAATAGAGTCGCTATTGATAGTAGTTGCAGTTCTAGTCGATAAACAAAGAAGTAACCGTTCTATTTTGGAGCAATTTGTGAAACGGTGTAAAGGTGTTGTCGTTCCTAGTAGTCTTGACACAGTTAGTTGTGTTACAAAAAAAAATAATTATAAAATAAACGTATGTGTTGTTTTGTTCCAGAATGTTGTCACTTGAATAGACCCCTGCATTTGCCAGATTTTTAAAATTAATTCATATATTCGTATTTTGAATGCCATTGAGCCCAAGTATTGCATCAAATGTTATTTCAAGTAGCCTATGCAAATTTAATGCAAGACATCGTCATATGATGCCATACTCAATGCACTCAAGTCGAATGCAAAACAAATTACATTTAAATATATGCATTTATACAGTATCGCATAGTTTTCCCATGCACATTAAAATAAATGCAATCTAACAATACAATAATTCGAGTTAGTGCAGCATGTTTCCGAAAATTTTTATTAAATGTTGGAAATAAAACCAGAGTTTAAAATGTTGAATGATAGTCTACAATAAGAGTAATAGTAATAATAATAAATCATTGTATGACAACCATTCCATGGGTGTACCTAATATTTTCGAATCGTTTTCTATAATAATATCAATGTCAGTCATGAAAATGGGTCTGATGAATAAAAGGTAGCAAATGTTTTTACTACATATTTTTGAAGCAAAACCTTTGATCTATATGACTAATATTTTCAGAGCATTTGCTTCATACTTAAAGTAAAAGCATTTGCTTTGCTAGAAGCAAAAGTTTCAACAAATATGAATAAAACTAATTATTATATGAATAAAATTGCGTGTTTAATATCTACCTTAGTATTTGCTTCAATAAACGTGTAGGTACCTCAGTAATAGACTTCGCTTTGGTAAAGCAACATCTAATGTGCGAATTATGGTGTTTTTAAATCAATATAGAAAATCGAGCGATACACCAGATGCAACACCTTTTTCAGAATCGATTAAAAAAGGGGGGGGTTCAATTTTCTTTTAAAAAAGTTATTAGACCAATAAATGAAGAGATGTGAAAATTCCATGAACACACCCGTTTAGTAGAATCTCGATAAAATATTAAAATTTCATTGGGAAACTATTTTTTTTTTTTCAAAATTAAAATCTCGTTCTATTGTATAATGAGAGTGACTAGTGATGAGTGATATTGAGTAGAGTTTCTGACTCCCAGGACAAAATTTGTCGGGGTTTTGGATTTTTCCCTTTGCTCTATCGGAAGTAGGCATATGTTTTTTACACCTATTTTTTCCTTTGCTTAATGGGTTGTTGACCAATGGTCAACTTCCTCGCATTATTGGAAGTTGGTAAAGGGTTTCCAATGTTTCCATCCGTTTCTTACAACCGAGACAAAATTTTAAAAAATCACATTGCTTCGTATATATGCATTTCTAGAAAAAAAATTAACCTTAGGAATAAACTTGAAGCATATAATATGTGGTACAAAACTTTCCAAAATATTATTTTATGCAAGATATAAACTATTTTGTTTATGCATTTCTATTTTATTCGTGGTGACGTAGTGTCCATTAAATTTTGTTTTAAATTAAAATTTCCTAAAACAATTAATATTAAAGTTATATAAACATTCAAAATCTAGAATAATTGACTATATAACCAGCCTGAAGCCGTGGATCTCAAGGTTGCATTAAATTTTATGGTTAATGGCTGTTTTGTAATGAGAATAAGTTACGTCATTCCACATTCTCTTATATAGTTATTTAAACAGCTGGTGCATTTTTTGCCTAGCAGTTTAAAAGTTCTCGATATTTGTTTTAATGTAATGCATGATGTCAAGCGATCTCATTTTTTTATGTCAGTTTACAACGTGAATAAGAACGTAATTTATTTTTACATGCATTATACAGGGTGATCGCTCAAAAGTGACCATTACATTTTTCTCGAAATTGGCGTCGCAAAACTTCATATGAATTTATAGTTGTATATATTTTTTTCTGTAACCATCTAAAAAAGTTAACTTTTTTGGTCAATTTTTTTTGTGGAACTGTGTGTCCTTTCAATGGGCAGCGGCTAGCAGTTGTAGGGTACGTGTTATTCGATGACGTCACTGTTCGACAACATAGCGTTATTCAACTCACTGACTAACAATTTTTTATATATGAAGACGATGTCTGATAAAAAAAATTGCGCACATACTAAACACAGTGTAAACTTTCAGATTATGCAATAAAAAAATAATTCTGAACGCGCCTATTTTGGTCTGACAAACGCATTGTACACTATAGAAAATGTTTTGAGTTCCTCGTTATAAAGCCCAAATTTGTCTAGGCATTAGCAGTAATAATTAATAAGGTGCAAAGATTAATTTTCATCAAAAATTACACCGAGATTCCTAAATTGGCTACATCTGACAACTGTTTCATTACCAATTTTGAATGAAAATTTTATTGGGTTAATTTTCTTCTTAAAAGTCATAACAACATTACATTTTGATATATTTAAAGTTAACTTATTATTCTGACACCACAAAATAATTTTTGAGATATCATGCTTGTAATCTTCAGCAGTTAATAGTTGCAAACTATTTATTATCGTCACCATACAAAAGAACATTAGTTTGACGGTCTTGGCATATGTCATTTATAAATAATACAAATATCAGGGACCTCAGAACTAAACCCCGTGAAATCCCTGAAGTTGCTAACACTTCATTGGATGAAAAACCACGATACTTCACATTTAATGTTCTTTTACCAAGGTAAATTAAAATTAGACTTCTGTTTCTTTTAAATAAAAGTTACAGTTTATATAACAAATGATCCAAAATATCTTTATCCCTATCTATGTCATGGACCACAATATTAAAAACATCACAATGACGTCAGCCCTTCAAAGCCCTTTGTAGAATTAAAGTAGAATCGATGCATTAAATAGGCATGAATGTTCCTTCCTTTGTATAAGTATTGTCTTAAATGTTTATTAAATGAAATTGATGTAATATTTTTTTACTATATTTCCCTAACAGTAAAGAAAATTATTCATATTATGTATGCCTACACACTTATATAAACATTGTGTGGTATACATTGCATTGTGTACGAGTAATGTAAAAAAATACTAAGAAATCTCTAAGATAATATATTATTCAAACATTGTTTTGACTGACATCCTTATGTTACAATAGCAAGACAACAGAAGGCAGAACTTGAGATATAGGTATTTGCTTTACTTCCAAGAACAAGGTCACTGTTTGTCTAATCGTAGCAATAAAATACATAAATATAAGATTGCGCGTATATGAATTATGATATAATGGGCCTTCCCCACATTGTGTATTTCTTTAATCGACAATTCTTTTTAGAATATGGCCAAATGGTATTCAATTATATATTTTTGAAATACATGAATAGCAAAAGAAAACTAATATGCTGTGAATTTGAAGAGCATTTCAAAATATTGCATTAGAGCGAGCTACATGTGCTAATTCCATTATAGGTATAAACAAATTAGCTACATGAGTTTTCACGAGTAAACTAGCAGATTAATTAGAGAATACATATGTTTTCTTTAATTTTCACAAATGAATGTTAAAGCCTAGAAAAGATCATTATGGATTATATTCACTAAATCTCATTCCTCTCGTACCCGTATCCTTTTGGCTTTGGCTACTAACATTTCATAAACAAGAATATGCGGGATTTGGCCCATTTTATTACATATTTAGTTTAAATTCATCAGGAATTTACGTTTTTCAAGAATCGGCCTGTTATCTTTTTAATATTTTGACCTAAATAGCTTTCTCACCAATGAACGACCGGACGACAAGTATCTGAAAGACTACCTTCCCAGTTATTTATTTGACAGAAAAATAAAATCAATAAATTTGTATTATTTAGACGTGCCATTTTAACTTGTTTTATCCGGATATTGTTTACATCATTGTAAAATTTTAATGTATAATGAAATGAACATGTTTTTATTGTTTCCAAGTAAACACAAGCTGTTTTAATCATTTGCAATATTTTCATATTTAACTGGTCTTTATAATGGAAAACCCACACTCACGGAAAGTACCTATTACCGTAAGATATAGATTATCCATTACTGGTAAGAAAAGGCACGTAGGTATGTCTGAACCCGTGATTGTATTAATATGAGTAGGTGTTAGCAACTTGCAGTTATGTCTTCTTATATACCGTTACTAAATAAAATAAAATAAAATTAATAATAAAGTTAAGGAATAATTAAAAGTCATAAGAACAATAATTAAAAAAGCATCATTTGATATTGACTATATTTTTCGTGAATGTTTTTTTTTATGTTTTATCACAGATCATTGATCCGTGATAATCAAAGTCCGGGAAAAAGGATAATAGTTATGCAAAGGTATGCCACATAAATACAGGCCCTCTTATTCCCAATTGGGTGGGTGTTAGAATGTCACATCTTCTCATATTTGATATTCGTTTTGTTCGCATGCTTAAAGATACGGCACTATGCCAATCAAATTGTAATTGTGATTGTAATTCTGTAACCGCCATGTATGTATGTTTTTTTTTTTTCGTAATAACCGATGCCGGACAGTCCTCCCCTGGTCTCCGGTTTTGTCTACTGTGCCGACGCCTCGCGGTAGTCGCACCGGCGAATTAACTACAGCCACTCCCTCCATCCCGCAGGATTACTGATTGTAGATACCAGAATCGTGTGCCCTAAGCAGACGGAGATAACTCAGAATAACCGCCTTCTGCATTTGGCCTGCTAGCATCTCGGCTGATTTTTGGCAGACCGGTATAGTCTCAATTCCGATAGCAGCGTAGGCTTTATTTTATCCCTCAGAGTACGCCGATTATTAGGACGACCATCTTGACCGAGTAGCCTGAGTACAGCACTTGGAGCTCGTACCGGAGATCGCGATATTTAGTCCGTTTTTTCTCCTCTTTTTTTTTCGGAAAATCCGATGCCGGACAGTCCCTCCCGTGGCCTCCGACGCCTCACGGGAGTCGCGCCGGCGCATTAACTACAGCTACTCCCCACATCCCGCAGAGTTAATGACTGTAGATACTAGAATCGTGTGTCCTAAGCAGACGGAGAGAACCCAGATGACCGCCTTCTGCATTTGGCCTGCCAGCCACTAGGCTGATTTTTGGCAGGCTGGTATAGTTTTCAGTTCCGAGAACAGCGTAGGCTTTATCCCTCCGAGTACACCGATTATTAGGACGACCATTTTGACCGAGTAACCTGGGTACACAGCACTTGGAGCTTGTGCCAGAGATCGCAATATTTGGTCCGTTTCTCCTCCTCCTTCAAGGTGATGTCTTTCTCCGCAGGTGTCGAGAACTCGATGACATACATCACCGTGAGTTGATGGTCCAGAAGGACTGTCAGGTTTGTTGGCTTGGATTAGCCTGACAGTCGGGAACGACTAGTTTCAGTAAATCCGGCATTTCTCGTTTTCGATAACGGACTCAATATCTCCGTAAGGCAGCACGGGTGTCTGGTCTACCCCGTACGAGTGCCTTAGATGGTAATAGAGCACTCGTAACGCCGCGTCATGTCGGTGGATGTAGGCCGAAATCGCGTATACGGGGCATGCAGATAGTGGGGTGCATGAGCGATTCCGGCGCCTGACGGCAGGTCCTGCAGTTGATATCAGGAACCTCTTAACTTCACACGCGGCTACGGTAGACCAAGGTGTTGATAACACCATCTTGGCAGGCCATAATGAATCCCTCGGTCTCCAACTTAACCCCGGCTGTCCTTGAGAATGTCATCCTGGTCGATAAACCCAGTGTTTCTATGTTCTTACAGAAGACACCATGCTGGGGTTTATCGACGTGCTGCTGGAACAGATTTTTCTGTTCGGCAGCTCTGATTCGGGCTTTCAGGCGATTAAGGTTTTCTTGTATAATTGCATTAATGGATTTTTTTCTTTTGCTTCATAAGAGTTATGATTATGCTCAAAAATAGTGTTTGTACTATAAGCATTATGTTGACTGCTAGTGAATGTACAAACAAAATGTAACTTGTGTTTTTGCTTATAAAGAAATTGACGCAATTCAGATTTACAATTTTCAATGCAAATTTTTTAATCGATGGCCAGAACAAAGAAAATAGTTGTGAGATTCTAAAAGTTTAACAAAAAGCCTTTCTTATAGAGTTCGGATATTGGCGAGTCATGACGTCAAAAACAGGGTAGGCGCAAGGGAATATTTATATTAATTTATATACCATTTAAAACCAAACATTTTTAAAACTATTACTGCAAACTAATATCTTTCAGTAGAGATTCTAAAAATGACTAGCGGAGATAGTAAAGTGAGAGTATATTGGCATTGGCATTAGCAGTTTAGACCAATAATTTTTTTTCGCTGCACTGTACACAGTTATTCACAGTTATTGCTGCGGTATTTTTACTTACAAACGAAGTATATTATTAATAATAGTTGCTCCATATGTTCTGCTGTTAAAATCCGTCGCCTGTCTGCAAAAATCCACTTATATGTTAAAAACGAATGTTCTATGTCGACAGATGTTGGCGCATATTTAAAATAGGGGAATATTCGTAAATACGTCAAATTTATTTGAGGCCTTAATCAATCCAGTTCTTTGCCCCGTAGTAGGTCTACTACTCGATGAACCGTGACAAAACTAGAATTGTTGTGTAAATCACATTCTATTTTTTTGTTTACGTGTTCAGCGATGTCTCCAGATAATTGACATATATATGTTGTTGAAGATCAAACACTACATTCATCTTATTGATTATGGTAAATTCTCCTGTTTTTGGTCGACGTTCAAATTGTTCTATAGCGAGAGTGGTTCGTGAAAAGCTTGGGTATATAAATTTGACATATTTTTGGACACTGGGATCGAGACAATAGCTTATAGCAACTGCCCCAACTAATAATTATTGTCAAAATTACGTCAATTCGTCTTACTGATAAGTTGTAATTCTGATTTGACCAATTTTGTAATAGGCAAATTTGACCACAAATTTATCAATGTGGGAAAAGAACTTAAAGTAAATCCGATGTTAAAAATAGGCAAATAAAGCTATTTTATCAATAAGGTTAAAACAACACTCACGTTGTTTTCCACAAAACACCAAAACACTATATACTGCACTCGACGCGCGTTTCGCCAATCAAGTTGGCATCATCTGGCGATGATTAAAACTCAGTTTTAATCATCTCCAGATGATGCCAACTTGGTTGGCGAAACGCGCGTCAAGTGCAGTATATAGTGTTTTGCTGTTTTGTGGAAAACTACGTCAGTGTTATCTTCACATCAAAGGTTCCAACCCAGTCCAGGAATAAGGTTAAAGGCAGTTAAATGTTCCACGACCTAATAGTAAGTCAGTTTGTGGTAATTGTAAGGTAATTGTTTCTTATTTATTACCAAAATAACACCTACCCATATGAAATGTAAGAAAAGGGGTACTTTGCAATGCAAGGTGGTGAATTGGTGAATAGTTTTTGGGAAAAATGGTATTGATATTAGTGTTGAACAACTAACATGACGTCTGCAAGTTAGTTACTAAGCTAGAAAAGACAAGTAAAATAATGCTATTTAGATTTGTGTTCTGTGATCATCTGTGGAAGAAATTTAATTGCGACTCAAAATTTTCTGTGGATATAATTACTGCACTTATAAAAACAATTATGCCCTTTGAAAAATGTGTGAATTAAAATAAAAACTTAAAAATTGCAATATTTTGTTCAAATGCAATTTCTCGATCTAATAGTCTAATATGATTATTTAAATTCATTAAAGGTAAAATATGATTTAGTTCCTGAAGCTTCTACTGCAAAACAACTAATTTAAACGTTGTAACCTGAAAACACTTGATATTTTTTATAATGGCGGACATAAATTTCTTAAATTAATATGGAGTCTTTTACATTTTCGTCTTGAAAGTCAGATATTCCTCAATTATGAACCTATAAAACAAATTTACTTATATCAAAGACGATTTAACCAATAATTCAGACTTTGAGGTCCATATTCCCAATTTAAGAAAAGTAGGCCTTAAAGTGAAATATAAAAGAAAGCAATTAGCAATTACATTTTTTACAATTAGGACTGATGTTAATTTATGTGACAGTGCCCAGAATGTAAGTTCATCCAACAAAGAAAGTTTATCTTACAATCTCTTCAGCATTTTGATCAGGTCTCCTTGTGGGATATTATTTAACTCCCAAGTCATCAGCAAATACATTATAATTATGACATAAGCCATAAATCACTTATTTCCGATATATTATTTTCTTCAGGAGTTTCCTCTTGAATTTGATATCCTGCACCCATATCAGGTTATTAACAGATGGTTTATAAATTCTCTCGCATCCATTATTTATTTATTTTACAACTGTTTATTACTTTTATTAGTTTGTATAATATTTGTATGGTTTGTCTTTATTTTGTTTTAGACTGCATATTTTGCTTCCTCATTTTATTTGTTAGACAGAATATTACAGTTACCTTGGCTTTACTTGACAAGTTGTAGAAAAGTAATTTCACAAGTTTGTGTTAATTTTGCCTTTGAGAATTAAATTTTCAGTGATAACTTCGACTTTATTGTCACTATTTCAAATAGGTCTCAAATCTAATAGTTCTTTCGACTTTATGGTTATTTGAAGGTAAACGTTTTTCCAAATATTTTCTAAAATATTTCTACAACTTTTACTGAAAATTTAAAAGGGTGTAATTAAGTAATTTAAAGCCTAATCAGTAACTTATGACAAAAAAGTCATTTTTGAAATCAATAACAGGTATTTTTAACCTTGTAAAATAACTTAAATAAACTTGTAGACTTTTGACAGCTCCAACCACATAGTTTTTAATATTTTAGGTAATTGATAACTTATTGCATATATATGCAAAATTAAAAAAATGTTTTTTTTCCTACTTATTTCTGAATATCAAAATAAAATTTGTGTCTCTTTGTGGTTATTTCATAGTGTGCCATTATTTCGCACAATGATTATTCCTTATGTTATTTTTTGTTAAAAATGAATCATCAAAGTTTTGAGGGTTACAAATAAAAAAAAACTGTTAAATAAAGTAACAACCTCATATGATCCTATATTTAATTTTTCGGCCGCTTTACATTCACAAGCGATATCATGCATAAGAATGATAGTTTACACATTACAAGGCTTCTTTGTGCATGAAGGAATGCGTTGATAATTAAATACTGTCGTATTTTGTAATGCAACAGATGCTTTTAGTTCGGTTTTGTAGCCATTGAAACATCGCGGTCGTTAACACATCCTTAAATAATGGCTTTAGAACTAAAAATTGCATTTTAAAGATTAACGTTTCCATCGTGTTACTCTTTGCCGTATTTTCAAACCCAGGATGAGGAAGATGACAACATTTAGGCAATTTCGGTCTGGATTGGGCTGAAACGGGGATTGGGGAAGGCTGTATCTGGAAATAAAAACTAGATTTATACTGTGCGTGCTCCATTTCGTAAATATAATTTGTATGAAACAACCTAAAATAATAAAATTTTGAGAAATAATTACTAAATTCTTTAAAAAAAATCAAGTGGGGCCCTTGTTTCGAAATTACAAGTGGTAGCTGATATGGGGGGTTCTTTATTTGGGGATGAGAATTTCTTGACTTTGGCAAAGTCTTTAATATTGAAGGAGAAACCTAAAATTCGGAAATTGCAAATGGGAGGAGGTCTCATAGTAGACACACCCTGTATTTAAATTAAAATTTATTAATCGAGGAAGCCATGACTACTATACTCCTTTTTTAAGAATTATCTTCTTATGCTAAATTCAAATTTTTACAGGGCGATTTAATGCGTATTTTTGGAGTCTTAATTCTTTTTTGGGTGCATAACATTATGAATAAGGTCTCGGAATAGGCACCATTTTCACAATTAAATGATTTTTTTATTTTAGCTTGTCATATTTTCTTTTCATCATAAGCGCATGCTAACTTTCAATGAATAATAGAGGAGGTAATTTATGCGGGGGATTAATCTTTTATATAGCACGGAAACTGCTGCTTAGAGAATTTTTTTAAATGGTCTTTGAGCGACTTTCAAAGGATTCACGCACTGCCTTCGAGCAAACTAATTTACAGTTGGACTAGTATGTGTCGTCCTACCCAGGGCGTGCCTCTGCATGTCATTACTCTCCACTGCAAAATACCTGTTAAATATTCATCAGAGGTAAAATGTTTTTCTTTAATGTAGAAGTTGCGGTAAAAAATAAAGTTGGGCATTTTACTCTAGCACACTGCATAACAACTATAAAAACGGTCATGTAAAGTCGCGTATACAGGATGTCCCATAAGTAATTGTACACAGAGCAATGGCAGATTCCAGATTCCATACGTAAAAATGTTACGATTTAATCAAACTTACCTTAGTCCAAAAGTTGATATAACAGAGATACAGGGTGTCAAAGTTAATTTTTTTTTGTTTTTTTTAAATAGTTTCCTTAAAAAGTTAAATATTTTAACAAAATTTGGTGATTGGGGGTTTCTTGAGGCGAGGGATTCAAATCTGTCCATAGTTTTGCTGTTGTTTGTAGAGGGCGCCACCTACGGTAGTTTGCGTGTCGTTTATACGTCATATGTTATTATCAACTTTTGGACTAAGGTAAGTTTGATTAAATCGTAATATTTTTACGTAAAGAATTTGCCATTGCTCTGTGTACAATTACTTATGGGACACCCTGTACATATCCTGGATCTTTGCTTTCCTTTATTTTTCATTTTTCTCTTCTTGAGGAGCGTTAACACTCTACTTGTTGTGTTCAACCTAGAAAGTATGTTCCATTTTTCATTATATGTAGCGGGTCTTTACGCGAAATTGTGCATCCCATTTTAGCAATTATTATAGCATATACGAAAAAATAGAAAAGTTTTAGTAAATTTAGATTATAATTATTTTGAAGAAAAACACCGGCTTTAGATGTTTCAAAAATGTATTTCGATACACTCTACATATGTTTCGGCTTGTTAGGCTCTTTCTCAAGAGCATTACAGATGAATACTTCTCGAATATGACAATGCCATAATATGGCAGCAAGACGAAGCACCACTCCATAATATTGCTACAGTTTGAAATTTTTTAAATAATAGATATGAAGAATGGATAGGCCGGCAAGGGACAATAAGATGGCCCGCAAATAGCCCAGACCTAATTCTCTTGGACACATTCTTGTGGGGCTACCTGAAGAATAAGGTTTATGAAGACAATCCAGAAGATACAGACGTTTTACGGGAGAGAATTGTAAACGAAATAGAATATTTAAATAATAATAATCACTTGATTAGAAATAGTATAGAAAATTTAGAAAAATGATATCGGCTGTTTTGAAAATAACGGAAGGCATGTTGAGCAATATTTATAATTTCCTTCCCTTTTATTAGTTATATAGTTATTTATCTGTTTGTTTTAGTGTTGATTTTATATTTCAAAATAATAAAATTGATGAGTTAATTTTCCTTCATTTTCATTTTTCATTTATTCGAAATCAATATGGACCGAAGATATTTAAATATTTCCAAAACTGCAAGAGATAATATATCATAAGTATATATTTTCGAAATCAGAAAATAATGGACATTTTGAGAATATAAAAATATACATAGTGTTCTATTTAAAAAAAACATAAGTGTGGTCAATAACTATTTAATGCGGTATTCAATTGTTTTTCCAATAGCAAAATCTAAATCTACAGAAAATTTCCTAAAACTTTTCTATTTATGGTTTTTTCGTATGCTATAATAAGGGCTAAAATAGGGGGTGCACAAATTCGCGTAAACACCCGGTACAGGAATGTTTCACAACTTGATGAGCGAATACTCATATTCTTAAAAGGTCATTCTTGTTCAAAAAGGTCGAGTGATTGTAATTCATTAACATTTATTATTTAACTTATAACATTTTTACATTTAAGTTTTATTTAAATTTTGAATTAGTTTTAATGTAAATGTGATTCAAAATGACCACCTTCATTATTAATACACAGTTGATCTTCGTACAATTAATATAACAGACCTACCTTATCGTTTCCGGATCATTTTTAATTTGATTCACGACATTCATTATTTTAGCTATTAGTTCTTCCTTGTATACTGACAGAATACACCAGAGGGTTGTGAGATCGGGTGATACCGCAGGCCAACCAACCGGCCCTCGTCGACTTTTATCAGTAACTTAGAAACAATGCGTTTTATGATACATGTTCATTAGAACTATTTGAACAGGAAGGACCTCAAGAATACGTATATCCGCTATGACCATCGAATTGCGGAACACCCTGTATACAGGGTGTCCCAGATTTAAAGTGACATAGAGTAATGGGAGATAGAGCACGCTTAGCTGAGTTCAAAACACTCCCAAACTTATCCTTGAATGTTAACCGTTTTTGAGATATAGGGCGTTTTATGTTTTTTGGCTAAAACTGTAGTCGGCCATATTTCTGAAACAGCTTTAAATATTTGAATAAAATTATGATTTTGATTGGACTAAAAGAGCATAATATTTGTACAAAATTTTATTCAAATATTTATAGCCGACTACAGTAATAGTCAAAAACCATAAAACGCCCTGTATCCCAAAAACCGTTAACATTCGAGGGTAAGTGTCTCCCATTACTCTGTCACTACACGGTGGCCCAAACAAAATTAGTGTACCCGGTGTCCCAAATACGAAAATTTTTTTATTATGGATTTAGACTATATGCGGGGCGGACAATCGATCGGCGACCTCGAAAACAATATACGGGGTGTTTTTAAGTATCGGAACCGAAAAAAAAGGATTTTTTCAGAAAAAAAACGCGTCTCGGTGGATTTACACGCGTCCCGAACCAGAGGGCCGGAGGCCCTCTCATCGAACGCCGCCAGGCGTTCGGTTCTCCGCAGGAGCTGGAAATAGGCACAACCTATTTCTAGTAGTTCTATAAAGTGCAAGGTTGTCCACTTCATAATATCAAAATTTCAAACGCGCAACAACGTTTTTAACCGATTAGCCGCGAGACGAGCGGTGGTAGATTGACGGCTCTGCATGACTATGTAAAGCCACATATACACTTACAACAAAACTGTAAAACGTAACTTTGTCGCGAGCATAATCAAGAGGGGGTGATACTTGTAACAGATTGTGGGAACTTTTTGTTCGAAACCGACACGTCTTGTGAACGACGTGAATCTGTTGACGTTTTATGTATTTCATCGGCCGTAAAGTAGTGGTTCGTAAAGTAGTGGTGGTTGTCCTGGTACCAAACTTTGGCATTCAGGTTGAGTGGAAGAGCAAGCATTTTGGATGGTCATAATCCAGAATGGTTGAACTCCGCCTGTTCCACAAATCACTAATATTAATACATGTTGATAGGTATTCTTTGCTCGTGTATGTAGTATATTGTTGTGAAATAAAGACTTATTATTATTATTATTATCCAACAACGTACATTTTCTCGATATATACGTGTAGTAATTAAATCATGCGAATGTGTGAAAAATAGTATATGTAACTTATTTTTTTGCAAAACTCACATTTTTGAAACATCCTGTATAAATGAAATTATCACAAAGAGAGTACTATTTGAGTTTATTGATATTTTTGGGCGTATATGGTTTCAAATCCGTCTAAAACTTTTAAAAATGTCCACATTATATAAGAATCGTCATAATTTTTTTAAAACTGAAGTCTGGTGAGATAAAACATTAGTGACCAAGAGAAACCTCAGAAGTGACCATGAAACACTAGTGAATGTGACCAATTTGTAAATGATCGCTATCTAAATTGGACGCACTGTTATTCTATTTCAAACATTAATTTTAGGTGCAGTCAAGAATTCATAAATGACCAAAAATATCCGACAAAAATTACCGATTTGTAAAAAATTTCATCACATCACCCATCTGTAATGTTTAGTTAAATACAAAAATTGCAAAAGATAATTTTTGTCTAGTTTTACAAGACAAGTCTTTACATAATAATGTATAAAGAATAGACGTTTGGGTACTGCTGATTATTATTCACTTGTTTAACGAAAGAGAGTGTGCCTTAGAGAGAGGATGTCGGCAATGAAGCAAAAATGTCGCGACCAGCAAAGTGGAACCAATTATTATAGGACTCCAAAGTGGTGTAAAACTACTAAACTACCATGACCCGACACAGTTCTAAGTTCCGAGGTTGATGTATTTTTTTTTTATTTATGCTGCAATGTAATATCAAGGACCTACCTGTAGTGAATTCTTTTTTTTACTGTGGTATTTTAATTAAAAAATTGAAGAGGTTTTGTAATTTAATTAACAATGCAGTTGTTGATTAATACTGGTGGATTTTCTGTCGAAATCCAATAAATCTGTGGAGCAGTTGCTATTGCAATAATCAATATTAAATGCGGCAATCTTGCATTTTAACATATGTATATAGTTACTCAGAATTTTTTCCTGATCTCTCATAAGTTCTAAATATACGTATTTTCAAATTATAATGTACAGGGCGTTTAAAATTCGAGAGTCACCTTAGATATATCGTTTAACCACAGAGATAGATGTTTGTTTAAATTTGGCACGTTTGCGTATTTATGTAAATGATTCACCGACACACAAAAAAAAGTTGTTTGTACATTTGACGCCACCTACCTCCTGACATGTATTTCGACCCGCTGAATCCGAATTTGAAGTCAGTTTGGACCGTACACCCTCAAATATCGAGTCATTTGAAAAACCGTAAAAAATAGCGAAAATTGGGTGTTTCGGTAATAAAAAAAATTTTGTGGGTCTAAACCAAGCCTAATTTTGATGTATTTCGATCCGCTGAATACGAATCTAAAGTATATTTAGACCATAAGCCGTTTTAAATCTAAGTAAATTGTAAAAAACTCTCGAAAATTGCTAAAAATGGCAAAAAAATTGTGATTATGTTGATGAAAAAAATTTTGTAGACCCGGATCGAAGAGGATTTTTATGTAATTTGATCTGCTGAATCCGAATCTGAAATATATTTGGCCCATTAATCCCTCACAATCTCAAAAAATCGCAAAAAAACCGATAAAATAGCAAAAAATTGCAGTTGAAAAAAATTTAAAAAAATCTATGAAACACGATTAAATACGTTTCTTGTATTTTTTTATGCATAAAATACAAGTTTAGAATCTGAAAATGTGAAAAATTGAAAAATCTATAAAAAATGACGTATAAACAGAATGGAAATACATGTCGGGAGGTAGGTGGCGTCAAATGTACAAACAACTTTTTTTTTGTGTGCCGGTGTTATTATTATAATCCGTAAAAAAAACTGCAATTCAGGAAATTTGTATTTTACTTATAGGTAACTTTTTATTTTTGGGAACATGTAACTACAAGAAATTATTTCTAAGGAAAACTTTTTATTTTACTTAATAATATAGTCATAGAAATGCCAAGTGACATTTCGATTTCTTGAAACACTCATGGGCTTCATTTGTTAAATGATGACTGTAATTTATTATTATGTCATATTTTATTGTAATTTCAACCATATGTCAGACATGCATGTTTAAAGAAGAATCAGGAGATCAGATCCCTCTTGCTTTGTGAAATTACAGGAGTGGGCGCAGGATTGTTCAAGGCAGCAAAATGAGCCGCAGATGAACTCTCTCGCAACCGACACCAGGCGATGAGGCCGGCGAGGTGCTGATGTAGGCAGCTTAAGCCAAATATCCTGAGAGCACAAATCAGAGTTACCTAGCAGGAAAATTTATTTTGGCAGCATGTCGATAAACATGGTGCTTTCATAAAACATGGAAACACTAGGTTTATCGACCAGGCTGAAATGCGCCTTTCTACGATTAGCCGAGCTTAAGTAGTCATGAAGTTCTCGACGTGTGCTAAGAAAAACATCACCTTGAAGGACGAGGAAAAACGGACCAAATGTCCCAATCTCCGGTACGAGTTTCAGATTATGTACTTGGTCAAGATGGTCTATCTAATAATCGGTATAATCGGAGGGATAAAGCCTACGTTGCTCTCGGAATTGAAGACTATCTGGCTTGCCAAAAATCATCCGAGTGGCTGGAAGACCAAATGCAGAAGGCGGTCATTCTAGGTTCTCTCCATCTGCTTAGGGCACATGATTTTGGAATGTACAGCCATTAACCCTGCGGGATGTGGGGAGTGGATCGAGGTAATGTGCTGGCGCTCCTCTCGTAAGGTGGGAGGCCACAAGGAGGAATGTCCAGTGTTGGGTAAAATAAAGAAAAAAAGTGGATGTATTTTCAATAAGTTTACACCTACTACTTACAGAAAATATAATAAAATCATATAAAAAAAAACACAATCATAATAATAAATTTAATATTTACCTCCCAAATATAAATACTAGCAACTCAAATTGATCTTTCAAGTTATTTTTTTATAATAACTATAAAAATGCTGGCCCTAAAGTTACCTACATGAAAATACGAACAGACTCGCGTAAATATATGATCACCTTAATTTGATGTGGCAACAGAGACCAATATGGAAATATTTTTTATTTTAATATACCTAAACGAGTCTTCCTTTTAAATTGCAATTTCGCACAATTTTTGTTGTAATCTAGTGGCACGTGTTAACAGAACCATTAATTTTTACTTTTAATGTACATAAATAGGTATTTTGATATATTTTTTTTATTTATGTCAATATTTTTATGTTATACTTTACGTAATCCAAAATCAACATCAACTTTGAAAATAACTTTACCGTGGGATCTCTCTTATTTCAGTCAGCGTACTAGTTATTTATGTTTAATTATATCTTTGATGAGAAAGTATTGTTTGTGGAAAAAAATATGTTCATGCTAATTACGTATTATATAAAGACTAATTAACAATTAAATATAATTTAATTATATTACGAATTATTATTCTCTCCACATTATATTGGTTACTGAGATGCACTTTATGATGAAAGTATTTATAACGTTTCCTCGTTCTTTTAATAATCATAAACCATAAATACCATATTTCTTCAGGGGCGTCGGAGGAAGTCGTTATAAATTCGAGTAATATATTTATTTTTATGCTTAATAAAATAAATCAAATATTCCCACATGTTTAAATTTCTGTTTCATGTTTCACGGTATATAAATTGCATTAAAATTTTAAGGTAAGTATAATACTACCTACTTGGTTATATTTTAAAAATTACATGAGGCCGCAAATTTGAAGTAAATGACATCTGTCACTTAAGTTTTACCCAATGGGAACACATTGTTGTTTAAACGTTTATACAACGTTAATTAACGTTACACAAACGTTAATAAACGTTGTATAAACGTTTAAACAACAATGTATTCCCATTGGGAGTCAACCAGCGAAAGCACTGGAGCGTTTACAAAGAGTTAAATAAGGTAGAGATAATGTAGGCTAGGCATCAAAATATTTAGGAATTACCGCAACAATTAATGGTAAATAATTTGGTTACTCTAAACCTAAAATTATAATCTCATTTGCTAAATTACACAGGCCTAGCCAATAGTATAAATACATTTAAAATAAACGTTACCCTGTTTTTACCGTAAATGTTTACCATAACTCCCTAACATATCGAGAAAACGGAGCAGATGCATCATTTGCGATGTCTCAGGTGTCTCCGTGTCTCCCATGTCCCCGTTTTCAGGTTCAATTTGAACGTCAAGTTAAAGCAAAAAATTACTTGTGTTCTGTGATTTTAAAGTTATGTTTTATTTCAAATTACATGAACATGTTTGTGGAACATTATTCAAATGTTTTAAAAGTTAATTAAAATATACTCTATACATTTCTTACTTGTGTTCATAGTAGAGACTCCAGACAACGCGATTATTCGTTCAGCACTTTTAACTGAGTGTAAAAAATTCGCTTCTTTTTGAGTAAACCCATTTAAAACTGTGATGGAATACACCTATTGTTTTAAGGTGTACTGACTGGGTTTCTCTTTGTACGTGTGACCATTTCGTAGTATTTCGTAGTCCAGTCATATATTATTCGAAACTAGTTCTGTTCATTCTCTATGTACCATACATTGTTGAATGACTCAGTATATTTTATTAAGACCTGTCATGTTTGTGAGATGTTATGGCTAAAGTTTTAAGTTTTAATTCCAGTCAGTAGCGGCTGGTGAAATTTAGATTAGTCATATCTTAGTAATGGAGCATGGGACCCAAGCGATACTTAAATCATAATAACTATCAAGACTAAATGAAGAAGTTTTGCAGAGAGAAAAAATTTCAATTTTTATAGTTTTTGTTTGTGATGATTTACAATTACAAAACGTTTAGGATCATAAAAGTTTAATAAATCAATGAAGTCTGAGGTTCAAATGCTACAAGAACATGCAATAAAAAATACAGGTCTGTATTTAAAATAACGTATTTGATGATTGCCGCGAAAACACGAAACACCTTATAAAAAAACTTCTTACACTAAATTGTATAGGATAAAAAACGCCAATGAAAAAAGTGTTTTTAGTTTTTTAATACCTCTTCAAATAACGCCAGGAAAAATGAAAATGAAAATTCAAAATTTTACTTTTAAATTTTTGGTATGACGGCCGGATATGGTGGGGGGGGGGGGGTTTATTTGATCGAATGGTTACCGATATTTGTCTGCATAGGTAGTTAGTATATGTACTCCACATACCCCAATTACGCTGGTACAGAAAACTTCCGGTCGGAGCGCGGTAACCGCAAATTGAAAAAAAAAATTAATTACCCGACCAAAACCTACCGCAAAATGTTTGATTTGGTGTGTACAGTACTGTACTATAGTGGCAGACATTTCTATCGGTCGGTTTTTGAGCAATTTGCCATCAAAGTGACGAAAAATTGATCAAAATTTGAAATGTTAATAAAAAATAGTTAAATTAAAAAAAAAACGTCTGCCCAGCCAGCTTATGGTTCACAAGGCGCTAAAAACCCTTAACCTTGGCTGGCAGAAATTTTTGCCAAATTTAACCCCACCCAAACCACCCCTTAAAACGTCAAAAAAATGTTTCAGTTTTTCGTGTCTGTACTTTTTTCAAAAGAGAAAAAAGTATGATACTCATAGGTAAGCCTGGCCAAGGTCATTAATCCTACAGAGATGTACTGGGTATGCATCATATCATAATACTTGAATAAGTACAATAATAAAAACAAAAATATTTTATATATTGTGATATATGTTTTTGTACTATTTCGTTCGCTTTAAATTCTTTTTTATGTATTTCCTTATATTTTGTAAGCTTAGTGCTGCACATTATTATTAAACTGTTAAATGACGTTCACACATGTACATTGTATATCTAAGTGATAACTAATAATAAATAAATAAATAAATAAATAAAATAAATGGAAATAAATTTTATTAATATTGGTACACTTTATAAAAATATGTATAAAACTCACCTTCTTAAGCAGTTTAATGAAGTAACTTGGTTGTCGTTATCACAAACTGGAGCACTTCTATAATAACTGTGTAGCATCAGATATGTTTCTACAGTTGTCTCAGTAAGCGATGTTCGCTGTGGTGAAAAAATATGTTTGTATTTTGAAAAAGACCGTTCGACATCTACGGAAGTAATACAGGCATAAGTAAAACACTGTGAACTCACTTAACGCAGCTGTAGATGCACCATCACAAATTTGTCTTAATTTGGTAAAATCAGGATCTTTCCGTAATACGCTCTTGAATTTTTCAATAACGCGCTTATTTTTTGCGTCATTTATAGTTTGTAGCTGTGTATTTACGTCGTCTACTATTTGCAGCGATTCCACTAACGACAACGAAGTATTTAGCAATTTTTCTATTGCGTCGTGTAGTCCTCTATAATTGTTATAAATAGTTTTTAAATCTGTTTCAAGGAAAACATCTTGAAAGCTTGTCTGGCTTTCCTTAATAGCTGCAGCCTCGTTAGGGCTGAACTGTAGTATCACAACTTTTATTTGTTGAAAATATTCAGCATAATAAAAAGCTGCCTTCAACCACGTTCCCCAACGTGTAAGAATCGGCTTTGGTGGTTTTGGAATACCAGGACACAGTGTGTGAAATGCTCGAAGCCGTTTAGGAGATTTGAGAAATACTTTTTTTTGTATTTGCTATTAATGCATCTACCTCTGGAAAACATTTTCGAATCGTTTCTGCTACAAGATGTAACATGTAAAAACCTATCGTCTCTTTGAAGAAAACGGCCCACCAAACGCATTGTCGCAGCACCGTCGGTCACAAACATCAACACTTGACTTGTTGACAGTTCAAATTTTTCGAAAGTCTCCAACACCACCCGCGTAATTGTTTCGCCAGTACACGCAGTTAGTTTTTTGCTAGCTAGTAAAAGTGGAAATGTTGGTTTAACAGGGTCGAGTACACGTACTATAACATTTAAAATAGAATTTTTTTTACAATCTGTCGTCTCGTCAACACATAACCACAGCCGTGTATTTTTTAATGCACATTTAATCGTATTTACAATGTCTTTACGAACACTTGGTACATATCTACGTAACGATGAACGACTTGGTAAATCCACCTGGGGATTGTATTTATTCCAGAACTCCCGAAAGGCTGGTTTATCCAATATGCACAGGGGAACATCACAGGCAATCAGCATTAACAGTAAATCAAACATAAACTGAGGTTCCAAGGAAGACACGCCATTTTTTTATTTTTATGCCGGTTACTATTGACATGAATTTTGCAGCCGTATTTATTCCAGCACATTAAGTCTTGATCACAAACTTTACAAATTATTTTACATCCATCATAAAATAAATCCGGAAATTCACCGATAAATTTAATCACTTTATCAGCGTACGGTCGTTTTCTACTCTTACGCTCAACATTATTTATTATTTATTAGTACTCTATGCATCGACCGACAGATAACAACTGAAGTGTGTCGTGATATCGTCATCGTAAACAAGCGCGCGATGGCATTGGTATTGCGCCCGACCCTGAATCTACCATCGCTTGGCCAGTCTTACTCATAAGTCTCTTTGATTACCGACTGGCAGACGGTAACCTTTCATCGTCGAATTTGCACGCTATTGCTTAGACTATATGAGATATTTTCGATTTCTTAACGGCATATTTCTGATCGCCAAATTCTGCAATTTTGCCCCAATTTAACCGATGCTGTATATCTTACCGTTTCCGAAATCTCTGTAGTGAGAAGCGAATTTGTTACAGCCTGTATAGTGTAGATTTGGAATGTTGAGCACTGTATTTTATAAAACATTGAGATTACACCCCCAACATGTTTATATTTTTGAAAAGCATTTTTCTCGAGGATTCCGAAAATATAATAATATATAGGGTGTTCCATTTAAAAAAATAAAACTTTATATGACCAGGGAAGTTGTTGAACATCCTGTATAAGTTTTCAATACACTAATTATTGTAGTCCGATTGTTATACAAAACTTTCATATAATACTTTTTTCTGTATCTAAGATAATAAAGTTATTTTTTTTGGACTTGCATCTTAAGTGGAACACCCGGTACTAATAGTATCAAGTGGTTCAAATATCTCAGACCCCCTACAAAATATTTCTGCGAGCATCTATGTCCGCCAGTAGATACACAAAAACATTCAATTTCGTAAGAGTAATCTGATTTCTAACAGGAATCATTGCATTTCAATTCCAATATCTCCTTTTCTTGTAATACTCTCGGTAAACGTAAAATCGATTTTATCTTGACTCAAAAAGAAATTAAAACCAATCTGTGCTTCCGCGGTGTTAGTCGACCGATGTTTTATATGAAAGCTTTCAACCATAGTTTGGTGAGCAATACGCGGAAGATAATCAAACTTGGTATCGATTACCGAATTAGCTACTAATCTGCTAATCTCTAATATGGTGTTCAGGAGGGTGAGCATTTTTTTTTAGTATTCGGTTAATTCATACGTCGTGCATGGAACGGAATAGTGGGTTTTAAATAAAGCTGTTATTGTGTGTGCAATGTGTATCAAAAGGCGACGTTTTCACCAGGTATGGCAATTGAAATTTTGTCAAATCGAATTGCATTTTTTTGTAATGTACAAAATAAGTAACACGTGTAATAATTGGTTGACTATATGATTACTTTTAATTTAAACCTCCATTGCCGTCCCCAGAAATTTTTATGAATCGTTGCTGGCACTGACAGAAACAAAATGTCTAAAGTAAGATTCTTTTTATAAGTAACAATTTAGTTCCTTTGATTTTTTATGTGACAGCACCATCAACTATAAAAAGGCGACCCTGGCTGTTCCATTACAATAAACTGAATGCAGAAGCCACGCACCAATAGAAGTTGGTCAACGTTAATTTCCTACTGAAACACTGACCAATTATCGTGTATGTGCTGCCAATGAGAAGCATTGCGTCCACGTGTGCAATATCTTACTAGTTTTATCGAAGTTCCGCCAAGGAAATGAAAATTGGTTCGGGATGCCTTTTCAGCAAATTGTGACATATTTGACAGAAAAAACTTTGAGGTGGTCAGACCCTTTAAAATACATTAATGTGCGTTCTGTTTTGTGAAATGCATAAGATTATAAAATTCAAGTTGACGTACCTACCTGGAGGGAACGCAGCCTTAATGATAAAGAATTATCACATTTTAGAACGAACCATATTTGAAGAGAAGAAAAATACTGGAAATATAATATACTTAATCAAATAAAATGATGTGCTAGGTAAAAATAATTCCAACAAAGATATCAGTTTTTTTATCTGTAATAATAAATTATATTGTCTACAAATTTCATAGAAATGTGTTAGTACCCTACACGACTGTTTTTATTTGCCAATGTGTAAATGTTAATAGCACAAAAAAATATGTTTATGTATGTTTATCTTGTGAAACCATCTATAAACTAACCTATCGCTTTATATGTTATGCACGTTTACATTTTATTCCTGTTTATTACGATATTTATGCTTATATATACTCATAAAAATAATTGTACTATCCCGTAATACGCTAGTGCTCGTACTTAGTTATTTGAAGTAAGGTTTTAATGGGGCGTAAAATTACTAATCCAATGTTACAGTTAAACTAAGTTAGTGGCCCAACTAAAATGTACGGTTTGTACTTTTCCTGTATTTCACACTGATTTTGAGAGTTTTAAGTGTGACGAATTTTCTTCTGTTGGCGGGTTAATTCCGTATAATATAATAACCACAATTTTATCCATAGGCGTCCGGATATCTGTTTGGAGCGAGGGCAAAATTACTACTAAGTGTGTGTATTTGCAGCTATGTTGTTGTGTTCCCTAGTATAGAATCTCGCCACCGAGTATATAATTCATTTATTCATCATACGTCACCATGATTAATAATCGTTACTGTACTATGTATTTAGATTCAGTTTCATTTCACGAGACGGTTGATATTATATTTTCGTTAATAAAACGTTGTGTAAAATACATTCGTGTACTAATAATTGTACTAATAGTACCCCGCACATCTAACACCAGACGTGGTGGAGAAAAATACCCCTATCAAAAAAAAAAGAAAGCACATGAAAGTTCGGACACATCTCCAGCAGCAAACATACGGTTACACCCATTGTGGTGATATTTACATAAAGTTACGTCCATTACAGTGGTATTTATATACTATTACACCCGTTGTGGTGATATTACATACAGTTACGCTCGTTGTGGTAGTAACGCTCGTTGGGGTGGTATTTACATACAATTACATCCGCTGTGGTGGATTTACACACATTTACATTCGTTATAGTAATATTTACATACAGTTGCCCCCGTTGTGGTGGCGATTACATACAGTTCCACCCGTTGTGGTGGTATTTATGTACAGTGTGTTGGTATCAGTTAACCAGAATCGCGTGATAGTGATAATAGTGTTTCAGTTCATTTCTAAAACTACTTTGTTACAGGTATATTCTCATATTTCGTCGTTGCGAGGACGAACGGCGGTTACAAGATGGCCAAGTATAGAGTCCCACCACCGAATATATAATTCATTTATTCATCATACGTCACTATGACTAATAACCTTCACTATACTATTGGTCTTTAGTAGTATTTAAGGGTTTTATAGGATACGATTTAGAGACCATTGTAAATTTCATTAGAGACGGTTGAGGTTGACATTATATTTTTGTTAATAAAACGTTGTTTCGAGCGTTGTGTAAAACACATTCATGTATCAATTATACTAAAAGTACCCTGCATACCTAACACTAGATATGCTTTTTAACTGGGGGAAAAATTACAAAAGCGCAGCTTCATAAAAACAATTAGTGATTTCGTCATGATCGAAATAACAAGTGAGAACGGGTGAACAGTCTGATATGTGCTTTAGTTAAGCGTGCGCTACGCGCACCCTTGGCGCTGTGCAAGGCATCCTCTGTCGCAAAAAAAAATTGTGTATTATTGGCCGCCGCGCCGTTACGATGCGTCGGATCGAATTCGGTCATTAGACTTTTCTGCGCCGTTCGCGACGTAGAACGTCAACCCCCCGCGATTTTGACGAAAAGGCGCGTACCAAAATTAGCCCCCCTTCCCGACCCCCCACCAATTTTTTCACGGAAACCTCCCCTCGAATAATCCCCGCCCACGGGAGCGCGGTCCTTAATCTGTCGACGAAGTATTTTTTTTCGGTCGATCGAATATTTTCGGCGCGTCGAAGGCCGCCACGCCGTTACGACGTGTCGGATCGAATTCGGTCATAAGACTTTTTTGCGTCGTTCGCGACGGAAAACGACACGCCCCTCACGATTTTGCCGAAAAGGCGCGTTCCGAAATTAGCCCCACTCCCCGACCCCCCCCCCCTCCAATTTTTTTCACGGAAACCTCTCCTCGAATAATCCCCCGCCCACGGGAGCGCGGTCCTTAATCTGCCGACGAAGTATTTTTTTCGGACGATCGAAAATTTTCGGCGCGTCGAAGGCCGCCACGCCGTTACGACGCGTCGGATCGAATTCGGTCATAAGACTTTTTCGCGTCGTTCGCGACGTAGAACGACACGCCGCCCGCAAATTTGCTGAAAATGCGTTTTCCAAAATTACCTATACATTTATTAGCATTTTGATTCTGTTGAAACCACTATGTTCTTATTTCTCAGCTATTTTTAAAAAAATTGTAGAATCATCATCTTATATTTTTCATAGGAAATTAAGTTATGCCGTTCTGTGAATTAATACAACTTGGGAGTTTTTCAGTAATTTATTTTCGGCAGTTACGCCTCATACACGCCTATGTGTTCTTTGCATTAGAATGTGTCAGTCTATAAGTTTAAAATTTATTGACGTATCACAAAAACCAAATTGTCCCAAATCCGGTGGACCACGACATTAATGTTAGTGATTCATGGACTATCTTACTAAATAATAGTATAAATATAGTTGATTAACCTCAGCACATGTCCAACAAATTACCGTAAATTTTTAAACGCCAATTTAAACAATTTCAGATTAAAAAAAAGATTAAGTTCCAAGTTACTTTAAGTAAGTTTTAAAGTAAGTAATGTTTGTAGGGTTCTACCGCTTAATTCACTGAAAAGTTTCATTAACTCAAATTGATATACGGTTCTTAAATGGGGTATACTTAATTTCATCAAAAAGTAGTCCAATGTATTCTTAACCATGATCATACGTCATATTTTATTGCTGCTTATAATATCAAAAATCATTGACAGTAATAAAAATAAGACTAGTATTTCTTCTTTGATAAATGCATAACGATATCTGTAGAACTCATACTTCTATCTCAAATTGTACACGGCATAGTAATGGTCCGGTCATCTCAACAGTAATCTAACTTTTTTTATTTCCGCATTCCACGGGCGATGCACTATACATATGTTATGTCATCTCTTATATATAACAGTCATTAGCAAATGACATAGCAAACTAACTCCTAAATCCGTTTTTATGTATTACAAGGAATACCACAGGGATCCATGCTAGGTCCAGTATTATATATACCTACCTACTATTAGCTTAATATCAAATATTGTGGGTATATACAAAGTTTCCTGGAGAAATTTAATATTAGTGGAGCCACAGACCGATCTCATATCAACACGTATATGAAAATGTCATTTTACTTCCAGCGAAAATTAATTAAAAGAGAACCAAATTAATTTTAAACAGTACCTCTGGTTTCACCATCGAACGCTAGACGTAAGTGTAAATTTGTTGCAATTTGTGTATCAGTGATATAAAAATGCATAATAGATTGTAAAAAGAAACACTGTAGTAGAATGTTCCTCGACAAATTTCAAATAAAAACTAAATATTATTTTAAAAAAATGGCGAATGCGCAAGTTAACACAAGTCCTTATCCAAACAACCCGAATGCCATAATGCGACTGCAGTGATAATATACTATACATGTATTTAATTTTTCTTTTCGTTTTTCCTTCTGCTTCCTCCTAGAATGGGTTGGAACCTTCGATATGAAGATAGCACTGATGTAGTTTTCCATGAAACACCAAAACACTATATAACTGCACTCTACGTCGCGTTTCGCCAGCCAAATTGGCATCATCCGGAGATGATTATAACTTTAATCATCGCCAGATGATGCCAACTTGGTTGGCGAAACGCACGTCGAGTGCACTTGTATAGTATTTTGGTGGTTCGTGGAAAACTACGTCAGTGTTGTCATCTGCTTCCTATCATGGATAGTTTTTATTCCATTGCATTTGTATCATCATTTTTGTTACGTTTTCTGTTCCCCTTGTATTGTGAGTAATTAACTAATGTAATGTATAAATTAGTAATGAACATTATCTATTTACCTGTGTCAAAATAATTTATAGAAATTACCGAGTATTGTAGCACAGTCAAACGCAACTAATTAATCACTGTATATCGTGCTCTTGGTTTCGAATCTCAGCCGCAATGACAATGTCGGAGGAATGTTTTTGTGTGTTATTACGATCTTAAATTGCAGTATAAGATTTAATACACTGAAATGGCCTCGAAGGTCTTGCAGATCCTTCTTGATGTATGAAAAATCAATAAATAGCCAAGAAAAATATAAAACACCATATACTGAATTCGACGCGCGTTTCGCCAACCAAGTTGGCATCATCTGGAGATGATTAAAACTAACCTTATGCTAACAGTGTACCCTATTTATACCTAAACTATTGTCACGGTTCGGTGTACCGTGACCCATTAACCACTAAAGCGGGCTATTTGGGATTGGCTCTCTGTCACTATTCATACTACTTTAACAGTTAGTGATTTCTAAGCTTTCAAATGCATCCAGCTGTCTAGTATTGGTTGCATTCCTAATTAATCTTAAATTGCTATGGTTGTTCTCAAACGCATGTTGGGCAACATTAGACATCTGTTCTACCATATTTGAGATATTGGCCATATATGCTCTTTGAATCTAATATGAATTGATCATCTAGTTTGTCCAACATAGTTTTGATTACAACCCTTACAGCCAATTTCGTAAATCCCCCGACTTTTCGTTTGTTTCAGTTTTGTCGTTTGGATTGCCTAAAAGTTGTTGAAGTTTATTTTCCGATGAATGAACTACTGTCGTACCTATATCTTTAAGAATCTCACCAATACCGTGGGTGAATCGTGGACAAATGGAATCGATACAAATTTCGGATTTTCCCAATCATTTTGGAATGTCGAGAAATGTCGAAGTGACTACATTTTCGTTTCCTAATTATTTTATCAATTAAACTTACAGAATATCCATTACTCGTTATTGAGGAGGAAGCTTAATAGACTAGAAAATTAAAACTCGCCGTTTTGTGTTGAGCACAATGGAGAGCGTCCTTAGGAATATATCTTAGAGTACTGGTATCTTTTCTGTATAGGTCAAATTCTAACTTATTTTCACTATTTCTAATTACACAGGCCTACAAAAAAAATGTTCTGTCCTAGAGATCAGACCCAACTTTTTTCCCATATATTTTGATGCGCTGAAACCGAATTTGGCAAAAAAAATTTTTTTTTTACGCGGCAATTTTTCTCTATGACCCCCTATAATCCTCTATAATTCCCTAAGGGGGAAATTTTTTGAAAAAATTTTTGTAAGGGTTTTTTGGGTCGCTGATGACGAATCTGGTCAAAAATAAATTTTGACATAATGACTGCTGTCAACAAGCTGTCAAATTTCATGAAAAATGTGAAAAGTCAATATTTGGTGTTTATTATTAAGTTTTTTGGGCTGCTAATCATGAATCAGAAGTCAAAAATGATGTTTGACATATTGACTTAACATTTTTAATGAAATTTTTCACCTTGTTGACAACTGTCATTATGTCAAAATTCATTTTTGAATTCTGATTCGTGATTAACAGCCAAAAAAAACTTAATATGCTCCAAGTATTGACTATATTTTCCTGAAATTTGATAACTTGTTGACAGCTGTCATTATGCAAAAATTCATTTCATTTAGATTCGTGATCGGCGAATTAAAAATCCCTTATAGAAATTTTTTTAAAAATTTTCACCTTTGGGGGATTATAGAGGGTATAAGGGGTCGTAGAGAAAAATTGACGCGTCAAAAAAATTTGGTTTCAGCGTGTTTAAATACATGGGAAAGGTTAGATCTGACTCTAGGACAGAACTTTTTCTTTTTGTAGGCCTGTGTTATTAATACATCTAAAAATGGTAGTTGTCCAGAGTTTTCAGTTTCAGATATTAATTTAACAATCGGAAACGACTGTTTAATTTAGAAATATCAGCGACTTTTGTATCAAACACTGCAAAAATATCATCCACATATCTAAGCCAAACTCTGGGGAAATACTCGATTTCTTCTTTTGCTTCTGTTTCGAATCTGTTCATGAAGAGACTGGCAATGAATGGTGATAAAGAGTTACCCATTGCCGTTCCTTCATGTTGCTCGAAGAAATTATCGTTGAATCGAAAGCAATTTTGTTTCATGCAAAGTTGAAGATATTTTTTTACTATATTTTGACTGAGATTGTTTAATTTGAGTAGATCCTTAAGGTGGTCCAAGATGTGTGGTATCGGAACACTTGGAAACAATGAACAAACGTCAAAATTTCACCTTCTTGCAACTGATTATTTTTCACTTTATTAATGAAATCATTGGAATTAATCACAGAGAAACTAGGTGGTGCAATAGGTAAATTTTTGAACTCCTCTGTTAACCATTTCGATAGGTGGTAAGTCGGCGATCCAATGGGGAGCTCATTTAATTTTTTTGTTCCATTTTTCGATTTCTTTAGATAATAATTAACATATATAAATAGACACCAATCTCACTTTTTCAAAATTTGCTTTAAATAATTTATTAATCAACAATTAAACATTTGTAGTGACGTCAGTACGTTTTTCAAACATTGCAAAGTGCATAACATTATTTGTAGAGCTTCTACTTTACCGATCGGGCGAAATGACGCGTCTATTTGTTTATTAGCGCCGGTAGCGTGCAAACATACAGGTTAGGTCAAACAGGCTGTTATTAGTTTAGAGATTATTTTGATTTTATTTATAATAATGGAGTCTGGATTTGAAAAGGCGAATTCTACCAATTTACGCGTAGTGTCTATGGATATGATTCATGATTTTATGTGTCAAATTTGGACTATTTCTCACCGGAAATGAAAGGAGCAAAAGTAGTTAGGTAAGATAGTTTTACACGTAAATAATCAACAAGCAATGAAAGAAACATTTTTTAGGTCTACCAGAGTAACGTACGGTGACAGAGCCATAGGGTATGTTCAATTAAAACGTGACAAAGATAAATGTGGTCTAAAATGTAAGGTTACGCTTGAACATAGGATAAGCAACAAAGCGTACAACTGTGTTATTGTGATTAATGAAAGCAACAGTGAAATTGAAACTTGTAAATGTCATGACTGCGTTGCAAGTGAAGGTAGTACAATATCATAAATGTATCATATTTTGTATACTTAAATTATAATAATTTTAGGACGTTGTAAGCATGCTGTTGCTTTTTTTATACTGGCTTCATAGAAGGTCCAAGAACCAGTTGTAACAGAAGTACAGTCTTACTGGCAAAAATCTAAACTGAGCAGCATCAAAAAGCAATTTATGAAGTGTAGCGATTTTCCGGGTTGGTTTGTGTGAAAATTTTTTTAAATGAAGTTTTGCAAATCGGTTCTGATAATAATTAAGCAACATTTATAAACCATGCTCTAGAAAAATTTTGTTATTTGTTTCATTTATATAAATATATTTTGTATAATAAATAGCTACTAACCGCTCCTTATTTCTACCACAGAAAAGGATATGTCCACTTAAAAATAACAAGACAGTGTCTTTATTATATATTTAAATATGAATGATCAATAGATCAATTACAAAAATAACTAACTATTACTTATAGTTTTTCACAGACAACACAATAAAATTACAAAATACAATCTCTCTGATAACATAACCATAAAATCGACTTCCCATCCATAACAAAATAATGGTAATACATAGTAGGGTATTTCGTGCACATATAATCTAACCAGAAATAATAATCTCTGGAATATCATTGGCTGAAAGTGATTTTAATGTTGATTTAACAAATCAGAATTTATTTGGTGATTACCAATGCTACTGGTCACTACCGTTTGTGCACCCGAAAATGCTTGGAAGAACAACCAGGTAAGAGACTGCTGCGCCATCTAATAGACAAAGGTAGAACTTATCGTAAGTACGTCATGCCTCCCACCACGACCCCACTCTAATACTGTTTTATTTAATTAAAAAAAATAAAACAATCTTTAAGAAAAAAACAAGAAATACGTCATCATTTTTTTATTGTCTATTTTCTATTTCCACCATTATTAGAATATTAGCACGTTCCCCATTGCTGAAATAGGACGTACCGACTTTCCTGATTTATGTGTCTTAGGCAAGCGGTACAATCTAGGCACACTTGGGTTAGATACATGTAACCTCATATATAAAGCTGTAATAATAAGGTTATTGCAGGATTTCAGTACATTTCTTACTTCGGTGATAATTTTTGGTAATGGATCTCTAGAAAGTTTTTTATAAGGACTATTACTAATCACTATTCAGATTTTATACTCTTTCATAATAGTTCTCTTCATCTGAAATAACAATCTTATTGCCCTCCTCAGCTTTTAAGTAAAAATAAATAAAGTATATAATAAAGTATCAAATAAAGTATAATGTATAAGCTTTTATACTGTACAAATAACTTTACGAAAAAAAAAACTATGTATCAACACGTAAGTACCAAGACGTACGGTGCCAAAAACGTCTGAAATAAATTAAGAACACAAATTATTTAAAGTTAACCCTCAAACATGTGGTCGTTAATAGAAGAAATTATAAATTACAACTTACCCAGCAAATCTGGATGTTTAATTTGCCAATAAATCCGATTTACAAATCGAAAGCAATCAATACTTCTATATTAATTAACAAATGAAGTAATAACCAATTTTATCCCAAATTATTTTCGAAGCAACCAAAAATTACGAGATCTTTGGAATTTGGACATTTCAAGCGCGTGGTAGTACGTTCACCAATTCAAGATTAATATTTTTGCACCGACTTTTAGGATGTAATAGTGTAGATACGGTAAAAACAGCACTGGATTCCGTTTTAAGATAGCCGCAGGGCATGCGCAGTTACATGACATGTCAAAATGTATTAAATCCTTTTGGAATCGTTTGTCAGCAAGGAACTCATTAGACTATAGAGAAGATACTCACCTAGCACGCGCTAGGTCCAGAGTTCGAATCACAAACTTATTATTATTTTTTTTTAAATAAGTAATTTTTAGTTCGTTAGTAAGATTTTCCTTGCTCCTTATTACAGTTTCTTTATTTTCCTTGCCCTTTATTATAGTTTGGTTATTTTCACGGAAAGTGCGGAAACGGCGGCCATGACACTGTGAGCGGCACATGCGCACTTTATGGAATTTAGTGCTGTTTTTACCGTATCGTGTAATAGTGTTTACAGCAGCACAACTTCAGCTGCTTAATTTACGGGTTGTCTAATTTATGTGGTTTGTTACTTTCATGAAGCAATTGCGATAATAAAAGTGGTTCTCGGGACCTGTGCAATTATTTTGTGACATTTGTGAAGATAAACAAAGATAGAATGGCATGATTTCCTTTTGTTTAATTTGTAAAAATATAAATTTGATTGTATTTTAAAGTAAAGGAGAAACCGTTGTAAGCAATCTAAAGCGTTCGTGAATCAGATATTTAATATGCGGTGTTATGTAAATTTTAATTTTTATAATTTTCTGCAACTTGGTAAGAAACGCGTACAAAATTATACTTTTCAGCTATAAATAAATCGTTGATGACTCATAAAATTACCGCAGTGTTGTAGTAACTAGTAAAATATTTATCTTAGGCGACAGAATGCTCAGATTCTGCAGATCTATTGTGTACATGTATTTTCCAACATGAAGTGTACTGTATAGTCTACTACGAAAAAAGAAGCCACGTGTATGGTTACTATTTACTGTTTAATTAATAAAATGAGGGTATACACTTTGTATCTCTTATGCATAACTTTCAGTTTTTGTTACCATTTGTGAATAAATCTCACCTTTTTATTTATTATACCTTTATTAGTAAAGTTCACTGCTGGATCATTTTTTTCCAATTTATTTTATTGCAATTGACTGTTGCAAGATGAAGTTATTTTATAACTCGTTAGTACCTTATTATCACATAGAGAAGTATAATATCGAGTGTACACGCCTCTTATCCTCGTTAATATACACGGATGTTTAGGATCCGCTTAATTAAACGTGCAACTCAAAGAAAAAATTGCTGACTGTCACAGAATAGGAGTTTTGCTTATTTTATAAATTTCGTATTAATAAATTTGATTTAATTACTTGTATGGGTGATTCCGGCTAGCTAATGAATTTGAGGGACGCTGTTAGAAGGTATGGAATTAGCCCCCCTGGTAATATGTTGATTAATAAGCCTGGCCAAGCGATGGTAGATTCAGGGTCGGGCGCAATACCGATGCCATCGCGCGCTTGTTTACGATGACGATGACACGACACACTTCAGTTGTTATCTGTCGGTCGATGCATAGAGTACTAATAAATAATAAATAATGTTGAGCGTAAAGAGTAGAAAACGACCGTACGCTGATAGAGTGAATAAATTTATCGGTGAATTTCCGGATTTATTCTATGATGGATGTAAAATAATTTGTAAAGTTTGTGATCAAGACTTAATGTGCTGGAATAAATACGGCTGCAAAATTCATGTCAATAGTAACCGGCATAAAAATAAAAAAAATGGGTGTGTCTTCTTTGGAACCTCAGTTTATGTTTGATTTACTGTTAATGCTGATTGCCTGTGATGTTCCCCTGCGCATATTGGATAAACCAGCATTTTGGGAGTTCTGGAATAAATACAATCCCCAGGTGAATTTACCAAGTCGTTCATCGTTACGTAGATATGTACCAAGTGTTCGTGAATACATTGTAAATAGGATTAAATGTGCATTAAAAAATACACGTCTGTGGTTATCTGTTGACGAAACGACAGATTGTAAAAAAAATTCTATTTTAAATGTTATAGTACGTGTACTCGACCCTGTTAAACCAATATTTCCACTTTTACTAGCTAGCAAAAGACTAACTGCGTGTACTGGCGAAACAATTACGCGGGTGGTGTTGGAGACTTTCGAAAAATTTGAACTGTCAACAAGTCAAGTGTTGATGTTTGTGACCGACGGTGCTGCGACAATGCGTTTGGTGGGTCGTTTTCTTCAAAGAGACGATTGTAGGTTTTTACATGTTACGTGTAAAGTGCATGCGTTCCATCTTGTAGCAGAAACGATTCGAAAATGTTTTCCAGAGGTAGATGCATTAATAGCAAATACAAAAAAAGTATTTCTCAAATCTCCTAAACGGCTTCGAGTATTTCACACACTGTGTCCTGGTATTCCGGAACCACCAGAGCCGATTCTTACACGTTGGGGAACGTGGTTGAAGGCAGCATTTTATGATGCTGAATATTTTCAACAAATAAAAGCTGTGATACTACAGTTTAACCCTAATGAGGCTGCAGCCATTAAGGAAAGCCAGACAAGCTTTCAAAATGTTTCCCTTGAAACAGATTTAAAAACTATTTATAACAATTATAGAGGACTACACGACGCAATAGAAAAATTGCAAAATACTTCGTTGTCGTTAGTGGAATTGCTGCAAATAGTGGACGACATAAATACACAACTACAGGCTATAAATGACGTTATTGAAAAATTCGAGAGTGTATTACGGAAAGATCCTGATTTTACCAAATTAAGACAAATTTGTGATGGTACATCTACAGCTGCGTTAAGTGAGTTCACAGAGTGTTTTACTTATGCCTGTATTACTTCCGTAGATGTCGAACGGTCTTTTTCAAAATACAAACATAATTTTTCACCACAGCGAACATCGCTTACTGAGACAACTGTAGAAACATATCTGATGCTACACAGTTATTATAGAAGTGCTAAAGTTTGTGATAACGACAACCAAGCTACTTCATAAATCTGCTTAGGAAAGTGAGTTTTGTACATATTTTTATAAAATGTACCAGTATTAATAAAATTTATTTCCATTTATTTATTTATTTATTATTAGTTATCACTTAGATAATATACAATGTACATGTGTGAACGTCATTTAACAGTTTAATAATAATGTGCAGCACTAAGTTTACAAAATATAAGGAAATACATAAAAAAGAATTTAAAGCGAACGAAATAGTACAAAAACATACATAACAATATATAAAATATTTTTGTTTTTATTATTGTACTTAATCAAGTATTATGATATGATGCATACCTAGTACATCTCTGTAGGATTAATGACCTTGGCCAGGCTTATTGATTAATAAGGTATTAATATTACTGATCTTAATTTTGCACTGGTAGATTTCCAGCAGAGTGACTTCACTCTGGATCACCCTGTATGCTACGAGATGAAGATAATGAATGCTTATTTGTAAACGTTAATATGTGTTCCTGAAAAGAGGAGCAGGACCCTTCAATGAAAGATTGGTTGGTTGAATTTTTACAAATTTGGGTTTTATTTAATAAGTATTTATTGTCACAAAATCAAAGTTTATTCCTCCTTAGGTGTAAATAACCAGATTAAAAAGAAATTACACTGATTTATAATAACTTATAATCCATTTCTACCTAGCACGGACGGCGTGCTTGACTAGGTACAAGAATGAAATTTTATTAAGGTATTAATGTATGTATATACCGTGGTTCCGGCATAAACGAACTATAGCACTCTAGATTATATTAAAAAAACAAAAGAATTTTTTCGGCGTAGCTATCCATTAGATAAAGTTAGTGTAGCTGTCGTTTATGCAGAAACCTACTGTAAAGTGTAATAACCATCGAGCGGGTGAAATATGACAGACACAATAATTACATTTGGTTCTGTTTGAGTAGATAATATCGATATGGTTATCTAGATGATCAAAGCTTAGATAACAGCGCAATAATTTAATGATATCCTAATTTAAATTATTTACAGTAAGTATTTAAAGCAAAAAAAGGCCCTTGCTACTCTTTTTATAATTTAGAAAATTAAAATTTAAATTAAGTCTTTTGCAATTGTGAAAAATGTAAAGTAGGGGTGAACAAGAACGAATAAAAGTCACTTACTTGATTCGTCCAGCGAGCTCCGGCGGGAGTACTAAGTGTATACCATTTTTAGAGAAAGAAAAATAAAATTTAAAATAATTAAAATTATGCACTGTGTTGCACTTGTTAACTTTTGCTGCTTGCTGTACAAGGTTTAGCATGTATAAGGGCTTGTAGTTTATGTGGAAGCATCGTTGCTTTTATAAGGGAAAGAACAATGTTAAAGAATTTTCAAGAAAAAATTGCATAGGATGGACGTAGGTTCCTGTGGAGAGTCCGTATTCGAGTGCGCTCTAGAATAGAGATGTGACGGCGATCACCATCGCTGCTACTTATCACCGGTTCTTTTAAGTGAGCAATCACTAACAGTGGTTTACGAAAAAAGAACCGGTGATTAAATCACTCCTTTCTTTTTCGCCAGTTCGGCCGTACTCGGCAATTCTGCTACCGTCGCGTCGTACCGTCTGCTCTACGTTGTCGCTCGGCGTATATCGCAGTCAAGTCGCCAAATAGCTACCGCATGAATAGATTACTAAAACGGATCATAATAGTCGTAACGTAATTTTCTAGGCGGTTAATTTGATTTGCTGTTTTTGAGGAATTTTATTTTAGTTTTGAAATGTGTTTTTGAGAAATTTTATTTTTGTTTTAAAATGTGTTTTTGAGGAATTTTATTTTTGTTTTAAAATGTGTTTTATACCTGGTTTTGTTTTTATTTTGATTGAATAGTATATTGTTTTTCTTTTGCCTAAACGTAGATTTTTTAATTTGTTTTATAATAACTCAATCTATAAATATATTTTGATATCTTGTGACGTCCTCGCTGCTCTACGCAAGAGCAGAAGTGTCACTTTGACGCCCAACACTACGGCGGTGCTCACGGTACGGATATCTCGGGCGCCAGTTTCTGTTTAGAGTGCAGAAACACCACTTTACTCTATCGGCGGGACGATAGAGGCCGGGCAACTACAGTGAAGAAACGGCTAAGCCAGGGGTCGAGAAAAGGCAACTTACACACTACAGTTAATCAAACGACTCTTACTCAATATATTTACATTTATTCTACACACTAATTATTATTTACACTTTATATACACCTTAGTAACTACAACTTATACTACAAACGGTCTTAACTACGGGCGAGCGGGGACAGTAAGCGGACGGATAAGCGGTGCGACACGGTAATACGGGGATTGAAGCGGTGAAAAGGTAACCAGCAATAATTAATCGGTCATAAACAGACGGTGGACGGATACCAGGAGGGGAAGCAAGCGCCAATACAAGCACACTAAGATTTACCAAACCATCAAACCTTGCTACCTACTTCCGTATCCTGGGCTGCTTCTTCTCTGGAGCAGTCGGGGTCGGCACGTCTGGTCGGTACGGGCGGCAGCAACGGACTGTCTTGGATGCTCTGAAAAATCCTCAAGCTACTAAACTCTAAAAGCAGAAGTAGGATGAGCACGGTAGTCATGCGCGGAATATCGCAACTACGTCACCTTTTACCGAAATTCGCAATTACATTTGTATACCTATGTACCTCTATACTCACAAGATTACTTACTGTCCTAGTCGGCGTGGTGCTTCGGTTGGCGGTCAGAGATGTGACGGTGATCACCATCGCTGCTACTTATCACCGGTTCTTTTAACTGAGCAATCACTAACTGAAACGGATGAAAGGAGGGGTCCTAATGTGTGGTGTGGATACGTGTGACTGCGACACGACAATCGTGAAAGCACCAAATTCTAAATCGTTTTGAACTTTGAATAAACGACCGCTCTCCACGCTCCCACTTGTTCATTAGTCGCTGAATGGCCTAAAGAGTGATATAATCACTGCTAAAAAGAACAGTGATTGCTGAACAATCGCCGTAGTGATCACTGTGATTAAAAAATCGCCGTTTGCACCATCTCTACTAACTTGTCTGCAAAATCCTCATGCTACTAAACACTGCCAAAAGCAGAAGTAGAATGAGACGCGGTAGTCATGCGCGGTATATTACAACTACGTCACCAGTTTACGGACTTAGAATAATTCATTAAGTTTAAAATACCTATGTCTTTATACTCTTATAATTCCGCAGTAAATTTAAATACCAATATCTTTATACTCACGAGCTTACTTACTGTCCAAGTCGGCGTGGTGCTTCGGTGGGCGGTCAGACGGGAACTAATTTGATTGAAAAATCCTCATGCTACACTGCCAAAAGCAGAAGTAGGACGAGACGCGGTAGTCAAGCGCGGTATATTACAACTACGTCACCTGTTTACTGACTTAGAATAATTGCGCATTAAGTTTAAAATACCTATGTCTTTATACTCACGAGTTTACTTACTATTCAAGTCGGCGTGGTGCTTCGGTTGGCGGTCAGACGGGAATTAATTTGATTGTTTCCAGTCTCGGGCTCCTTCACGGTAGCGCGGGCACAAGGGTGCCGGGGGGCACAATGCGCGCTTCGCGTTTCGCGATTCACGTACTGCCGGCCACTCGGCCTGTGTGGAATGTTTATCCAAACAGAACTATACTACCTATTTATAATTAACAATTAAACTATTATTAATGATCAGCTGCCAATACCACTATTAAAAGCGCAGTACTACAATGGTTAAAATATCTTTCGAAACCGACACATAGCACCTAGTTACCTAACTTAAGTCTATAAAATAATCACTTCGTTACAATCTTTACATAAATGTCAAAGCTTAAACTAGACACTAGACGCATTCCCTTGCGTTCGCAATTCACGTACGTATTACGTATTACTACTAAATAATATATAATGCATGTGTATCAATCAATGTGAGTGAAAACGAAAACTGACCTAAGAAAAACAATTAATTGAGAACGGACGAACGGAGAGAGACAAACCGTGTGTGGTGTGGTTATTTGTGACTGCAACACGACAATCGTGAGAGCACCAAATTCTAAATCGTTTTGAACTTTGAACAAACGACCGCTCTCCACGCTCCCACTTGTTCATTAGTCGCTGAATGGCCTAAAGAGTGATATAATCACTGCTAAAAAGAACAGTGATTGCTGAACAATCGCCGTAGTGATTACTGTGATTAAAAAATCGCCGTTTGCGCCATCTCTACTCTAGAACCTTCGATGGGAAATATTTACATATATGCGCCCAGCGGTGCTCGCTGGTAGCGCTGGCCAATTGAAAAATTGTATTTAGGCTGTGGGCGGAGCTTGCTGAACTATACTATGTCACGAGATCCTCGACGTTGCGTGCACCTACGTACTGATGTAGGCAATAACGAGAAACCGGTGTTCGCGACGGTCTTAAGAAATATTTCCTTTTATTAGTTCATAATCCTTTATTACTATTTGTGAATAATGAATTGAATTACTTCCTTACCCCTCAAAGTGAGGGGTGAAATTTCAGACAAAAAAATTTTCTGTCTGTGCTCGCGATAGCACCTACAGTTTTTGAGATAAAGCTTTCAAATTTGGTACACACATTCTAGAGGCCAAGGAAGAGATTAAGTTCGTTGATGAGCAAAATCGGTCTAAAAAAAATATTAGTGAAATTCCACCAATGTGACTTTTTTGAAACGTCAAAAATAACTTTTATTATAAACTCCACTACACGTCGATTTTTACTACGGTGAGGAAGTTCTGATCCCCAAGTAATTGGCAGCGGTTTTTTTATACAATTTAAAGGTCCCAAAAATTTTTTTTTATTTCTTCTGAAAAAGTCGTTTTGTCTGTATAGAGTTCTTAAAAATATGGAGGGGAGGATGTACAGCTCTCCCAAAGTAGTTTCCATCGGTGCTATGGTCAAATCGGAGCAGATTGCGAGAGAAAGAAAAAAGTTGTGCCTGTAAACAGCAACTATGGGAATGCTTGCTTTCCAACTTGTATTTTAACTAAAAATTTTGAAACAACCGAGATTAAATAGAACAATGGTGGATTATAACCATATTGGCTACCCTATTGGCTACCATATTGTTACCTCATTGATTGTTTTACCGCGGGAGGTTTAAAGGGTCATATTCACATTCTAAATTAGTCCGTCTTCACATTCGTCACATTGGCAGAGTTGTATGTATTTAGTAAAATTTATCTTATTTGTAATGTAAAACTCATGCATTTAAAAAAGAACAATAATTAATAAAAAGAAATTTTAAAAATTTAATATGATTGGTTTAATAATAATTTTTTTTTGCAGACCGATCCTAACACAGCTTTCTTACGGGCAGCTAGAGCCGGACAGCTGGATAAAATACAGGAATACTTGGATTCTGGAACAGTTAGAGATATAAATACATCAAATGCGGTGAGTGTGTGTTTTTATATACCATGTAACATAATGCGACATAATGGTTAAAATATGTTAATGATTTTTTGCTACACAGTAAACAAAGTATCAAAAAGTTTTGCAAAATGCAATGTTATACTCTCCAAATCTGCGAAGCATGTCTCAAATTAGGTGGTCGATATCTTTTTGAGGTATCGTCCCAAGTTATCTTAACTTCTTATCGTAAGCGCCGAAGGTGAGACTGGTATTGACCTAGCCGTCTGCCTATCATGTCCCATGTTCGATTGGCCAAATATCAGATGTTCTTGCGGACTATGGAAAAACGTGCATCTTGTAGGACCTCCTAGTTATGACAGCAGCATGGTGTCTTCCTGTTGGACAATAGGATTTTCCAACCTCTGAAGATATGGTAACGTAATCGGTTCCAAAAGCTCATGAATGTACTCTTATTTCTTGAAATGTACTATACACTACTTTTCTTCCAAAACCAGCCACCTAGAACAAGAGTGGAACTGAAGTAGACATGATTTTGAGAAAAAATATGTCGATTTAGTTTTCGAGGGGGTAGTTCGAAACCACTGTTGAATGAATTTTATGTTCGTCCCCTTCATTCTTAGTCGCCCTAACTTTGGAATATAAAATGACACCCCCTGTGTTATGACTTAGGACTGCGAGTGAATAGTACATTCAATGTGTTCAGTGAAATATGTATTGGTCCTGTTATTTTGGATGCTACAAAATCGCCAATTAAAATTTATATCATCATATGTGTATGTATGTCAGCGCGATGTCTTTGAATCAGCCCCTGATTTTTACGTCATGTACTATTTACTCGTGGTCCTTACTTCTTATGACACATCATGTTAAACTTCATAAAAAGTCATAGACTTCCACCAAAAAACATGCAGTTCATCTGGTTCTAAGACAGAGCTACTTTAATGAATATTAATATTACACTTACGTATGCAGAAATTTTTTTATTAAATGTTCAAAATAGTAAAGCCCATTTTCAAATTCTCGCCGGACTTTTGTTTCTCGGAAAGCCTGTCTACATTCTCGAGTATCCTAGCCCTGAAATCACGAATATCTTCTGGTGAAGTTTTGTAAACTTGAGTTTTTAAATAACCCCACAGAAACATCAAGCTGCATTAAATCCTTAGATCTTGCTGGCCATTCTTGAACACCTCTCCTTCCAGTTCATTTCCCAGGAAAATTTTCATCCAACCGTTGTCTCACAGTCACAGCATAGTGAGGAGGAAATGAAAATTGCTGTCATCGAGCATCATGTTTCCTTTTTCATCGAACTGGTTTTCTAGCGACTGGATGCGTGGGTTTGCCTCATTCTTTAAGAGTCAGATTGCTAGTTCAGAAATTTTAATTACAACAAAAATCTGTATTATTATAGTCATAAGAACAATAGCAAATACATATACAGTTTTAAATATTTTTCTGTTTAGTTTTTTCAATATATAAGCAGAAGTAAGTGCGTACTTTCTCTCACTTTGTGAAATCCCATCCCGTAAGGCGTTTTTTATGAATATTCACAGATGCCTCCAAGAACATAATGAAATTGAATGACATTTAAATTACGTTTATGGAGACTTTTGTCATAAGTCATAAGTGCAATTAAATACATTATTATTTTAGATATTTAATAAAATAAACAATATAAGAAGTGTTATGTTTATATTAGATAAACTAAAATAGTAACACGTGCTAAATAGTATAATGCTAATCTCCAATATTTGGATTGCATTGTGAACGAAGCGGAAGTATACCTATTTTTAGATCCGACAAGTTAAAAATAATTAAAACATATTTATTTCATTTCTTTGCGGTGGTCTTAGATGACGTCATTATATTTAAGATATGAACTGCTTGAAGAAAGTCGAGAAAGATAGGTCTATATATTTTTATTGCGAATTTTCGCGTGAAAGTATTTCTAGATCTTTTAAACATTTTATTTTAGAAAGGCCTGATTTTGGTTTTTTCAAAAAAAAAAAATGCATCGTTATTATGTAGAGGTAAATTAAGTGTCAAAGACCTATATTAATTAAATAATTAGACCAGAAACGATTTATATAAATTTTCGAAGTTTTAATCTTTCAATGAAACTTTTAACTAGCAGAATTTGCCCACGATATCTTCAACCTTTCTGAAACGCAACTTCTTTGTGTGAAAGCAAACATTCAAAAATATATTCTACTTCACTTTAAAGCTGCATTCCCAATCAGAATTTTTTTGTTTTTTGTTTTGCGTTTCAACATTTGATTGCTGAGTCTGATTAAACTTATTTAGATTTACTAATCAAATGTTGAAACGCAAAACGCAAGAAGTCTAATTGGGAACTCAGCTTAAAGTAAAATGAGTTGAAGCAGGAAGGGAGAGGGAAACTTTTCTAAAAACCAGAACTTGTAGAATAGTGAGTTTGTTGTTGATTTCGCCAACACAGAAACATCTACTTCCTCTGGATCTAAAAGAGACAAGTCTTGCTAATACCAAAGTTGCTAATACTATGAAGAATTACCTGAGAAGTCGAAAAAGACGATTGCGACAAAATTGATTAGAGATTCTGACATAAATCGTATTACACTTATTCGTATGCATTGAGATCTAGGTGAGACGACAGAAGGAAATATTGTTGAAAAACTTAGATCTTCGGCTCCTGAATTTGAAGGAAATATTTTGAATGGGTTATATAATGAAGGAGGAAATGAGATAAATCTTACAAAAGATGAAGGCTTAGCACTATACATCGATCTGAGTATGTGCAAACAAAATTACTAATAGTTAACTAGTTTATAAGGGGTCTTCATAAATGATCGTACACCACGTCACCAATTAGTTACCTTTAGCATTCTCGTCGTGTCGTCTCGTTGACAAAACATGATTGCAAACTATTCCTTAGAAGTGCTGCTGTAATATGAAAGACACAAAGTCATAAGTTAAAAGGTGCGATCACGTGGTTTACGATCATTTATGAAGGCTCATAAGGTCAAACACGTTAATAAATCTGGTTCTGGAAACGAAGACGATGACAAATGGACTTTTCACTTTAGATTTGTACAGTCATCACACTAATTTTTTTTCGCAGAATCCAAATTTCGAATTAAAAAAAAACAATTGCACATCGCGTCTAAGAAATATGACATCTTACTTTGTTTTTTAAATATAACACCCTGTATATATCAATATAATTCAGTTTCCCTCATTTTTGTAATTTCTAAAATACCAACTATGTCACATTATCTCAAAAGTTTTTGAGATATTTGGATTTTGTTATTAAAATATCGTTAACGATTTTGTTAAACGTAGTTAGTTGCCTGAAAACAAAATAGTGACATTTCTGAAATAAGACATTTTCGCATGATGATTCAGTTGTACAGGCTTATTCATTATAAATTACCCACCCATTATCATCGTTATTATTGCCTATAGAAAAAAAATTTTAAATAAAAGTTTTGTAGTTATGACTGAATTTTGTTAAAATGCTATCAAAAATACACTAGCGTGCAGATTTCCAGGGGATACAAAAACTAATATATTTTTTTTTAAATGGGATACCCTGTATATTATCAAATTTTTTGTAATAATCCTTTGTTCCTAATTTCAGAAATATACCATGTTACCTCTACCGTATACCGTTTTTGAGCTATTAAACGTCGAATATCTTAGTTAAACTATTACTTAAATATGGAAAAGTTAACATTATTAAAGTGAGCTATGAAAATGACAACTATTATGTTTGATAAGTGACATTTATTTAATGAAATAATCAACATGGTTTACAGTGAGGAAGAAAAAGTCCAAATACTTGTTATATACAAAATAATAAAAATAAACGTGCAGCAAAAAGAGCATATAGGGTGTTGTATCCAAATCGTCCAACACCATCAGAAAATACGTTCAAAAATATTTACCGAAAGGTGAATAATACCTCCAGTTTTAGTAGAAAATATCCTTTTCTACGGCAGGAGTTTATAATAGGAAAAATCGAAGGTCGTGGGAAAACAGGCACAACAGAAAAAGATTGGTAAAACAAATAAGAAATCAGGAAGAAAAACTGTTAGCGTTTGGTGTGAAATTTTCAGAAGCAAAATTGTTGGGCCTACATTTTATGATAATACTTTAACTGGAGTTACCTATCTGGAAATAATTATCCCAGAAGCAGAAAATATTCTTTTGCAGAAATTTCCGGAAGCCGAACTTGATGATATGATTTGGATGCAGGATGGGGCAACTCCGCATAGTGTCCTACCAGTTCGAGATCTTTTGAATAATGTATTCCCAATATGTATAGGAAATAATGGACCTATTAAAATGCCACTTAACAGACCGGATTTGACCCCTATGGATTTTTTTTTGGGAATTTCTAAAAGACACTGTCATTATAATAATAGTATTCAAGGCATTAAAGACAGGATTCGACTTGAAATAAACAATCTGAATGTAAATAATGAAGCCATTTCCGGCGCAATTATAAATATAAGAAGACGTTATCAATTATGCATTGACAATAATGGTGGACACATCGAACATCTTTTATGAGTTATCATTTATTTATATTTAAATTTCCTAAATAAATCTTTGTTATCTATTTTGTATAAATATTTGGTTTTTTTCTTCCTCACTGTAAACCATTTTCATTATTTCATTAAAGAAATGTCACTTTTCAAACATAATAGTTGTCATTTTCATAGCTCACTTTAATAATGTTAACTTTTCTATATTTACAGTAACTAGTTTAACTAAGATATTCGACGTTTAATACCACAAAAACGGTATATGGTAGGGATAACATATGGTATATTTTTGAAATCAGTAACAAAGGATCATTCCAAAAATTTAATAAAATATAGGGTACCTATCCCATTTAAAAAAATAATTTTTTTGTATCCCCTGAAATCTGTACGCTACTGTATTTTTGATAGCATTTTAACAAAATTCAGTCTTAACCACACAACTTTTATATAAAACTTTTTGTTTCTATAGGCAATAATAACGATGATGAGGGGTGCGTAATTTATAATGAATAACCCTTGTACATATCATTTAGCGAATAGGTTAGGTTTGTTGTGAGTGGATCTCAGTAGACCCTCCACTGCGGCCATCAGCAGGCCTATTGTGGCTCCGTGGTCTAGAGGTAACGTACTTTCCTCGAAACTGCGGGGTCCGGGGTTCGATTCCCGGTCGAGAAACTGGGATTTTTCTGTGAGAGAGATTAATCGTAGTATACTCGGATATTGGGTGTGTGTCCATTGTCTCTAAATTTGTAGCCCTCTCCCACACAAGGTCAATCCAGACCTTCAGGGATAAAGGGGGTTGTAATTTCATGTGGTGTTATTATTATTATTATTTAGCGAATAGCACGAATTTTCAGCATCGGCAAATGCTGCATGTGTAAGGCCGGTTTTAAAGTAATTTGTAATAAAATAATCTAATAATATTACATATGTATAAAAAGTTTCCAGACTGTCTAAAAACGATATTAATGACTTTCAGAATGATTAAAAAATTATTATGTTATTTTATGATTTGTTTTTTGGAAATAAGGTTAAATTATTTAATTGTAATTAATTAGTCCTCAGTAACTTCTAATAGAGTACCTTTGGGTTATTCCATTTATTGGGAAAAATAATTTTAATTATTAAAACTTGCTCCCTATATGAAAAATTGTAAATGATGATGTTGACATTACTTACACAATATCCATTTAAATTAAATGTGTTACAGGAGGGTAGAAAAAAGAAAATGACATTACAACAACCAACGTCATTAACTTAAAGTTCATAGTTGTCACTGCGTTCTAGTCTACAATAGTTATTTTAGATATCAGTTTTCATTTTTGATCCAATTCGTGCCGTTTTCGGCCAATCAAGTTTAGACGTGAGATATTGATCACCCCTGTATGGACTTTTCAAATATTAAAAAGAATATGTGTGTTTAAATATCCCTCTTAGTAAGATATGTTCTTTCTTGTGTTTAAGAATTTGCAAGGTAATTGATAACTAGGTGGTAATTAAACTTGAAAAACTACATTGTTTGGCATTTATTCACATGAATAAATGACTAAGAAACCGTTGCCATAGCAACAATGATAAGCCTGTGTCATAAGCATTCGAAATAGTAGGTTACACGCGCAATGCCGAGAGAGGGGTGGACAGACTGAAACGGTGGCTAGTACGACATGGATCGTTGTCTTGAACGTGCAGTGATAGATGTGTGATAGTTAGTGGTGAATAATAACAGTTTCTTGTCAATGACGTGGGATTCAGTAAATCTTTGTAGTGAATATTTATTAGCAGTTTTTTTACACAGTGCACGGATGTACAGTTGTTATTGAGTTTAAGGAGTTAGGGAAATTAAATGATTTGAGGTATGTTATTTAAGTATCAGTAGCGGCTGGTGAAATTTAAGTTAGTCATAACTTAGTGTTGGAGCATGGGACCCAAAATACTTTAAGGCATAATAACTATCAAGATTAAATGAAGAAGTTATGCAGAGATTTGTTTTTTATAGTTACACCTTTTTGAAATTTGCAATGAAAAATGAATCTAAGTAAAATTTCAAAACTGTGTAACTTTATAACAAAGCAACATTTTGTGATGAAATTTGATATTTTTCCAACTGATTCTGAGATATTTTACAAATTATCTTAAAAATATAGTAGGGGGAGCACAATTTTTTGAAATTTTTTTTGGCAAATTTTAGACAATTTTTGCTCTACAAAACTAGATATTTAATCTTGATAGTTATGCCTTAAGGTGTCGCTTGGGTGCCATGCCCCAATACTGAGATATGACAACCTAAATTTTACCAGCCGCCACTTTTAAGTATGTATTAGGTGAATACCTATTTAAAATTGTGTAATTTATTGGAAAGGGGTTTATAGTTCTGTGATTTAATTTAAGTTATATTTCGCATGTTTTGTATTACATACTATGTGTCAGTATTTTGAACAAATAATTTTAGTGACTGCAAGATCCGAATCACTAATTCCCATATAAACGGATCCCACTATTCCACATTCACATATTTTTGCGAGGGCCAACCGACTTAAATTTTACAACACATGGTGCGGGACTGATGTTCTTGTATTTCGTGAATCGTGATTTGCAATTTTGTTCGTGACTCGCTGATTCAGCGAGAGAATGTTTTTCATTTACTGTAGCACACCTAGTATAGTTTATTTCAAACTTACTCACACCATAAAAAATGTCGGTTTCTTTGACGGTGGTAAAGACATCAAAGAAGCCGACGTTTTTTATGTTGCAAATGGGTTCTAAATAAACTGTACTTCAAATATAGGACTCGTTCACTCGGCGCTAGCATATTGCGAGTTGCAAATCTGTCACAGGGACTCGAGAGCCTGTTTACATCAGTTTGCTTGAACAGCGCCCTAATGAAACGGTACAAATTGACCGAATCAGTTTGAATGGATGTTTAATTTGACAGATTCGAATGATTCGAATCAGTAGAGTGTTCCGCCTAGACTATCGCCATCGCGAACTGGTCAAGAGTAATAATGGGAACTATCGAATAAAAACTATTGAATAATTCGATAGTTGGTACTTATTCGATTAATCCGATAGTTGAATTACGAATGAATGCATTTAAAAAATGTTGGATTTAAGAATGGGGGTCATGATTATGCATAGACGGAGACGGCATTTTATTCATAGATAGGAGACACATTTTATTATGTGATACGATAAGCAGTGAGAATAACAAAATAAACAAAATGCAACTGCCAACTAACTGATGGTGACATGTGACTAATACAAGACTATGTCGGTTCTGTTCTAAGGACCCTCTTTTTATGAGAGGTGAAATTTGGCAGCTTTAATTAGCAAGTTAACAATATCATTCAGATGATGTTTTCTAGAAAATTTTTAATTGAATGAATTTATTCGAATGAATTCATTCGATAGTGCCCATCACTAGTCAAGAGTGTCCGGACCTTGACTTGCTCGAGCCCCTGTTCAGCCGTGTGCTATTGTGTCGAATTGCATTGCTCCAACTCTATTTATATCTTAGATGATTAAAGAAAAAACTGTACCTCTAGGCTGTAGCACCCGCTACGGATCTAGTATTGTTATTTTTTTAATGCCAAAATTTTTAATCCTTAATTATCAGACCCGTATATTAACTATTCTCTTCTATTTTAGAGAAAATTAAAATTGCGTGATATTTACCAATTCTGTTAATTAGCATAGTTTAAGTTTACGAGACCTTTTATATTTAAATACTACTACATATGTAATTTTTCTATTTATTATGTAAAATAGCGTCGGTTTAATAACTAACCAGACATTTTATGATTAAAGGCAATGAAATGGGATGTATATTAGATTAATTTATAGCTCCATGTCTCACACCCACTACTTTCCAAACTACAGCCCCCTTTTAATAAATTGGGTTAAGTTTAAAGAGAAAGATAATAGGTATACTATATCGCTTTATACGACGTAACTACAGAAATATATAAAATTAGTTTTTGTAATTCACACGTTATTATTTTTTATTTATAATTTGACGTGGGTTGGCGCATAGGGCATTTGCATATGTACATATGTGCAAATGTGTGTCAGTGGGTCTGTATAACTGTAGGTCATTAAAATACAGAAACTGGTTGATTAATTGTATGTACTTTTATGTTTTGTTAAGTATTAATTTTAGTATAATATGTTTTTTGTAGGTTTAAATATAATAAATGATGTAATATGATTATGATTATTTCCGTGAACTTGTTAATGTTGCATTTTGCTTACAATGTACTTAAATTTTAAAATACAGTATGTTATACTTTTCGCTGTTACACTCCAATTACATTATTTATTTATAAACATATCGCGGTTAGCATTTCTCTGTGAACTGCTGGGAGCATTTAAATTAGTAGTTATATATCTTAATTACCAAAAAGTAATTATAAAATTAAATATCAAATAAAAAAGGTTATCTAGTGACATTACATAAGTATAAATATTAATGGCGATAAGGAATTTTTTAAGACAACTGGTTATAACATCTGTTTTAAATAATATCTATAAATTATTTATTTGTGGCATCTTACGTTTCCTCGCACCTTTGCATATTAAGCTACTACAAATTAATCAAAATATTTAATAAATAAACTTCTGCGTCAAAAAGATAGACTGTAAACTTCTATAATCTAAAATATTTTACATTTACCAGTTTTATTTTTAAGTTAATATTTTTTTAGGTGTGAGATATTTTCTGGATAGGCAGAAACATTTTTTTCCAAAACAAACCTCTGACTAATCCTTTTGGCGCAGAGGTTTATTTAATGAAATAAATTTTCAATAATTTATACAGTCTGTTTCAATGATGTAAAAAAGATTTTTTTCTTAAAATGCCTTCCTAACTACGACGCTTTGAAAGTATAACAAAGTACCGACTTCAAACTTGGCAGGGAAAATTGTTATTGTTTCCTTAACTCGAGTTTTTATCAAATTAAACCCTTTTTACACTTATATTAGATATTTTCTTGTTTGTTGTTGTTTGCTGTTTTGTAGCTCGGAATTAACAAAATTAAACGAACCGGAATTGAAATATCGCATGAACCCCCCAAACACCAATACCCGGTGCAGGGAAGGAGTGAAACGACAACTCGGCGTGAGTTCGAACCTCACGGCTAAATTTTTTTTTAAAATTGGACGTAATATGAATTTAAAAAAAAAACTTAAAAGTAAAAAATATATTTAAAGTAAAAAAGGAATTATTATTAAGAAAAAAAATGAACGAAAACAGTATTTAGGTGGGGTGCTCATTGAAAAATATTCACAAGCCCAGCTTTTTTCACAATAATACTAGTATTTTTCGTCATTATTATTTTCAGTTATATAATAATTATTTTTCACTTTTTTAGTTTGATGTGCTTTAAAAGCGTGTTTTTTAGTTTTTTTAAACTATATTTATTAACACACAGATTTAATTGAAACTTTGTACACTTACGAAAAACCGGTAACAATACAATAATTTGATAAGTTTATATCATTATCCTGATGAGGATCGCCAGAATTAAATAAATTCCTTTCCTCACGTATCCTCTGCGTGAGAGCAAGTGGCTTATTACTGTTAGTACATGCCGTGATTCTCAGTTCGTTCGTTGGCCGAGCGGACTAAGGCAGAAGTCTTAGTCGACGCGAAACGACGGACTCCTCGGGCATGAGTTCAAATCCCGTCTATGGCTGAAAAAAAAAATATGTATTTTTTTTTTCAGAAGTACCTGTTGGATCGTAATATGTTATAATATCAGCATCAATAAGCAATATAAATATAGTTTAAAAAAAACTAAAAAACACGCTTTCATAGCACATCAAACTAAAAAGTGAAAAATAAATATAGTTTAAAAAAACTAAAAAACACGCTTTTAAAGCACATCAAACTAAAAAAGTGAAAAATAATTATTAATATAAACTGAAAATAATAATGAACGAAAAAATACTAGTATTAATGTGAAAAAAGCGTGGGGCGCATTGTGCCATATTTTTCGTATATCGAGCAACCCACGCTTTTTTCACAATAATACTAGTATTTTTCGTTCATTATTGTTTTCAGTTTATATTAATAATTATTTTTCACTTTTTAGTTTGATGTGCTTTAAAAGCGTGTTTTTTAGTTTTTTTAAACTATATTTATTATTACTTTTATAGACATTTACTACATTCGCTGAGAAATTATAGCAACGGTGCTCACGATATTCCGATGATTTTGTAATTTGTACTCGTAAATGATACGATATACGGAAAAACTGAAGGGGACACGTGAAAGATGGTGCATCCAAATCAACAAAACAAAAATCCGTTCGGTTGCAAATAACTTTTTTTTATATAATACTCTATCACCCCAACTCGTCCTAACTCCGACGCCACTGGTTAGTTTTTAATGAAACTTTTCGAGTACGTAGCTACTATGAAAATAATTTTCCTTGCCACGTTTGAAGTCGGCACTTTCAACTAATTATTTAAAAAGCCTATTTAACGTTATACTTTCAAAGCAACGTAGAGAGCTTAGGAACAAGCATTTTAGGAAAAAAATTTGGTTTTTTGCTTTTTTTGACGAGCGGTATCACCTCGTGAAGTTTGTCGTGACATCATTGAAACACCGTGTATAAGAAGTGGCTTAATTTAATATTCAGAAACATTTATTGTACCTTAATAGAAATATTTTGTTTACACGATTTTAAAAGTTTCTTCAAATTTTGGCGGGACAAATAGCACGTTTCAGGAGCGTGTTTAGGACATAAAAAGTAAAATACACATATCCAGAAATATTTTCTAAAGAGTCTACGGCCCACACGAATAGTGTAACCAAAAATGTGTTTGTTTTTTTGGGAAACCGTTGAGATACGGATATCCGATTTGGTACAGGGTTTGGTATTAATAAGGGCTATTATTTTACAGTTTTGGCCAAAGTTAACTTCAGTCGTAGGTAAGCGTAACTGGGCAGAGGAGGTCCACTTTTCATGGCATATTTTTTAACACGCTTTTATTAGCTTCACTTGTATGTTTGTTTGTTTGCTTGTTTGTTTGTAACCGACTCTTTGGATTCGATTTTGACCCACTTTAAACGGACAGATTTAATTGAAACTTTGTACACTTACGAAGAACCGGTAACAATACAATAATTTGATAAGTTTAAATCATTATCCTGATCAGGATCGCCAGTCCTTTCCTCACGTATCCTCTGCGTGAGAGCAAGAGGCTTAATATTGTAAGTATATTCAACGATTCTCAGTTCGGTCGTTGGTCGAGTGGGCAAGTCTTAGTCGACGCGAAACGACGGACTCCTCGAGCGTGAGTTCAAATCCCATGGCTGAAATAAAAAAATATATTTTTTTTCAGAAATATCTGTTGGATCGTAATATGTTATAATATCAGCATCAATAAGCAATATAAATATAGTTTAAAAAAAACTACAAAACACGCTTTCATAGCACATCAAACTAAAAAAGTGAAAAATAAATATAGTTTAAAAAAACTAAAAAACACGCTTTTAAAGCACATCAAACTAAAAAAGTGAAAAATAGTTATTAATATAAACTGAAAACAATAATGAACGAAAAAATACTAGTATTATTGTGAAAAAAGTGTGGGGCGCTTTGTGCCATATTTTTCGTATATCGAGCAACCTACGATTTTTTCACATTAATACTAGTCTTTTTCGTTCATTATTGTTTTCAGTTTATATTAATAATTATTTTTCACTTTTTAGTTTGATGTGCTTTAAAAGCGTGTTTTTTAGTTTTTTTAAACTATATTTATTTACTCTGTTGTTTTTGAAATTTTGCTACTCGAATATGATTCTATGGACCAAAATATAAGGTAGGTACCCGTGGTACCTGGTGAAATTTAGGCTATATCGTGTCTTAGTGATGAAGCATGGGACCCAAGCGATATTTTAAGCCATAACACTAAATGAAAAGTTTTGCAAAAAAATTGCGATTGAAATTTGCGAAAAAAAAAATTTTAAAAATTGTGTCTTACCGGGCTATTTTTTTTTTTTTTAGAATGAGGTGGAAAATATATCGCCAGATTTCAAATGTCACTAAAAAAATATTGATTTTTTACAAAGTTGCATCTTTTTTGAAATGTCCTCAGTGAGGATTTTTTACTTGTTTTTATGTTCCGAACACGTTAATGAAATTGTTCCCTGGATTTCAGAGATTAGGTTTTAACATCATCGCAGTCGGTCTGTGGATCGTGCATATATGTTGTATTATGTATTCCTCGGATAAGTGTGAAAACCATATGATAATAATAATAATAATAATAATAATAACCGGAACGTCTCAATCATAACGACCGCGACGGACAAGGACGCTTTAAGTGGACGAGGGAACTTCGGGATGACTTGCTGACCTGCCGCGAGAGTAGCGAACCTGAGCGGAGGGGATACATGGCGCGATTGCATGCACTTTGGTGCGAAATGCACCCAGAGCATCGCGCCTTCTCTCAACAACATCTGAGAGATCAAGTATCCTTTCTGCTCAGGACAGGTTATGTAAGGGCACCCCGTCAGCCGGAAGAACTGCCAGCCGCAGTCCCACCGCGGCAATTATCAGCTGATGGGGAACATCCTTTAGAGTTCGCCGATATAGACTTAAGGACGAGGGTTAGCCTTAACACCAGGGCTAACCTAAAGCCACAAGACCTGGCTAGAATGGACGAGGTCATCGATGAGGAAATTCCAGAAGATGCCGACATCTGGCAAATCAACAGTGCCGTGTACACCGCCGCGAAGCAACTCGTCCCCCGTGAGAGGTCAACCAATCACGGGGTCGAGAAAGCCAAGCGACGTGTACAGAAAATTGAGGGCAAGATACAGTCGGCCAGACAACACGCTTCTCGGATCCAGAGTGTGGTGGAATATAAGACGACTGGTAGAGTTTTTACTCCCAGAATCCGGCGCATAACAGCCGGATTAAGACGTCAACACCATACTCTAAATCTGACAGTGATGCTTACCATCAAGCAGCACTGTCTAGATAGGATCCGAGCACTCATGGCGATAAAGAAAACATTGAAGAGGCGGGTGAGGAGTATGGAACAAAACAATTTGTTCCGTACGAATCCTTCCCGCCTCTTTCAAGAGCCACAGCGTGTTGTAGAAAATCCGCCGACTGTAGAAGATGTCGAAACCTTCTGGAAGGGAATCTACGAAACGACGCGTCCATTCAATAGCGACACTCCAGCAATTGCACACTTCGAGGCTCTGTGTCACAGACATCGTGAAGAGCCAGAAGAAGTGTGCCCGGCAATCAGTACGGAGGAAGTCCAGCAAGCACTTGTTGGTACCAAGAACTTCGCTGCCCCGGGCCCAGACGGCATTAACAACTGGTGGTGGAAGAAATTTCCTTCCACTCACCGCCGTCTGGCGCGAGTTTTCAACTCATGGTTGAACGAGGGGCAGCAGATTCCGGACTGGTTCGTCGAGGGACGTACTGTGCTTATCCCCAAAAAGGGGGATCTTTCCGACCCGAGGAATTATAGGCCGATCACTTGCCTCAACTCCTGCTACAAGATATTTACACGTATCTTGTATGCTAGGACACTGAGGTCTGTTGATCCGGTCTTCCAGCAGATACATGAACAGCGTGGTGCCAAGAAGGGCATGGCAGGTTGCAAGGACAGCCTGCTGATAGACCGCTGTATTACACAGGATTCTGTGCAATACAAGCGGAATCTATCGATGGCCTGGATTGACTACCGCAAGGCATTTGATACAACATCGCACGAGCTATTGTTGCACTTGCTCGAATGTCTTGCGGTACCAGCACCACTAGTGAGATGCATAGAACGGCTGCTGCCACTCTGGAAGACTCGCTTCACCATAACATCAGGTGCACAGCGGGTCACGACAGAGCAGGTGGCATTTAGGAGGGGAGTTTTCCAGGGCGACTCCCTGAGTCCTCTCCTCTTCTGCATCTCACTGCTACCGTTGTCTGCTGGACTCCGCCAAACCCGCGGGTATCAATGTGGACCACCCAGCGATCGGAGGCATAAGGTCACCCATCTATTTTATATGGATGATCTTAAACTTTATGCCTCCGGAGAGCGCGAACTACAAAACGCTCTTAGGGTGGTCGAAGAATATACGCGGGCAATTGGTATGGAGTTCGGGTTGGACAAATGTGCAGTCGTCCACCTCAAGAGAGGACGATGCGGGGAATTTCCTGAAGACGCGCAGCTCGCAGACGGAAGCATCCTAAGACATCTGGATGCCGGAGAGACCTATACATACCTGGGTGTGCAACAAAGGCACATCCAGGATGTAACACAAATAAAGGAGTCTCTCCGCGGCAAGTACAGGCACCGCCTCCGAAAGATTTGGTCTTCCGAACTTTCGGGGAAGAATAAGGTGTCTGCAACTAATATGCTTGCCGTTCCGATTCTGCTCTACTCCTTCGGAGTAGTAAAGTGGAGGGTAGATGAGCTGCGCCAATTAGACAGAGATACCCGCAAGATGATGAATATTCACAGAAGTATTCATCCTAGATCGTCCGTTCCTCGTGTGTACCTCCCACGTCAACGGGGGGGCCGAGGACTCTTGAGCCTGGAGTGTACGCATGGCAGAGTGGTACTGAGTATGGCATGTAACATCCTCAGGAGCTCAGATCCCCTCTTGCGGTTTGTGAAACATCACGAAACTGTAGGAGTGGGAGCAGGATTGTTTAAGGCAGCAAAAAGAGCCGCAGATGAACTTGGTCTCACATTTGACATCAGGCGAGGTGGCCGGCGAGGTGCTGATGTTGAATCAGTCACCGAACTTCAGCCAAATCGTCTGAAAGCCCGAATCAGAGCTGCCGAACAGGAAAATCTGTTTCGGCAGCACGTCGATAAACCCCAGCATGGTGTCTTCTATAAGAACATAGAAACACTGGGTTTATCGACCAGGCTGACCTTCGCCTTTCTAAGGTCAGCAGGGCTTAAGTCGGAGACCGAGGGATTCATTATGGCCTGCCAAGATGGTGTTATCAACACCTTGGTCTACCGTAGCCGCGTGTGGCGTGTAGAGGTTCCTGATATCAACTGCAGGACCTGCCATCAGGCGCCGGAATCGCTCATGCATTTACTATCTGCATGCCCCATATATGCGATTTCGGCCTACATCCACCGGCATAACGCGGCGTTACGAGTGCTGTACTACCATCTAAGGCACTCGTACGGGGTAGACCAGACACCAGTGCTGCCTTACGTCCCCGGAGATATTGAGTCCGTTGTCGAGAACGAGAAATGCCGGATTTACTGGAACTACTCGTTCCCGACTGTCAGGCTAATTCAAGCCAACAAGCCTGACATAGTTCTCCTCGACCATCAACTCAAGGTGATGTATGTCATCGAGTTCTCGGCGCCAGCGGAGAAAAACATCACCTTGAAGGAGGAGGAGAAACGGACCAAATATCGCGATCTCTGGTACGAGCTCCAAGTGTTGTACCCAGGCTACTCAGTAAAAATGGTCGTCCTTATAATCGGTGTACTCGGAGGGATAAAGCCTACGCTGCTCTCGGAATTGAAGATCATACCGGCCTGCCAAAAACCAGCCGAGTGGCTGGCAGGTCAAATGCAGAAGGCGGTCATTCTGGGTTCTCTCCGTCTGCTTAGGGCACACGATTCTGGTATCTACAGTCACTAACCCTGCGGGATGTGGGGAGTGGCTGTAGTTGATGCGCCGGCGCGACTCCCGTGAGGCGTCGGAGGCCACGGGAGGACTGACCGGCATCGGGAAACCGAAAAAAAAAAAAAAAAAAAAAAAAAAAAAAAAAAAAAAAAAAAAAATAATAATAATATATGGTGTCTTCTATAAGAACATAGAAACACTGGGTTTATCGACCAGGCTGACCTTCGCCTTTCTAAGGTCAGCAGGGCTTAAGTCGGAGACCGAGGGATTCATTATGGCCTGCCAAGATGGTGTTATCAACACCTTGGTCTACCGTAGCCGCGTGTGGCGTGTAGAGGTCCCTGATATCAACTGCAGGACCTGCCATCAGGCGCCGGAATCGCTCATGCACTTACTTTCTGCATGCCCCATATATGCGATTTCGGCCTACATCCACCGACATAACGCGGCTTTACGAGTGCTATACTACCATCTAAGGCACTCGTACGGGGTAGACCAGACACCAGTGCTGCCTTACGTCCCCGGAGATATTGAGTCCGTTGTCGAGAACGAGAAATGCCGGATTTACTGGAACTACTCATTCCCGACTGTCAGGCTAATCCAAGCCAACAAGCCTGACATAGTCCTCCTCGACCATCAACTCAAGGTGATGTATGTTATCGAGTTCTCGGCACCTGCGGAGAAAAACATCACCTTGAAGGAGGAGGAGAAACGGACCAAATATCGCGATCTCCGGTACGAGCTCCAAGTGCTGTACCCTGGCTACTCGGTCAAAATGGTCGTCCTTATAATCGGTGTACTCGGAGGGATAAAGCCTACGCTGCTCTCGGAACTGAAGATCATACCGGCCTGCCAAAAATCAGCCGAGTGGCTGGCAGGCCAAATGCAGAAGGCGGTCATTCTTGGCTCTCTCCGTCTACTTAGGGCACACGATTCTGGTATCTACAGTCACTAACCCTGCGGGATGTGGGGAGTGGCTGTAGTTGATGCGCCGGCGCGACTCCCGTGTGGCGTCGGAGGCCACGGGAGGACTGACCGGCATCGGATATTCCGAAAAAAAAAAAAAAAAAACTTTATTAATCCAAAAGATCATACAATATGATATATGACAAGTCAAAAAAGGAAAGTATATGCATATGATAGCATAAGAAAAGTGTACATTAATAAGAATTCATCGACAGAATAGAAAAAAATTAACATATTTTTCAAAGAAGATACAATTTGTTTTAAATGCTGTTTCTTATGTTTAAATCTAATTTATTATACTGTACCAACATAATAAGGATTGGACTTAGAGTTCAAGTCTATGTAATGTGTGCTGCTTTTCACTATGACGTGTAGCATAATCATGAAATTAATTCTGAGTGTTAAATTTATGCAAATTTTTCTTAACAAAAGTTAAGTTTGCAGGATTACCGATAATGCAGTCCATACATTGAACGTATGGCTCTTTTTTGCAGCACAAATATACGACAGGCTGTACTTGCGTTTCCCCAGCAAATCACTTCGTACCTTAGAGTAGATTCAGAATTAAAAAAATAAAATATTTTAGGTACCTTTTTGTTTGAAATTTGACATATTTTTAGAGCAAAACAGATAGTTGAACACTTTTTTACAAACATAGTCTATATGAGCCTTCCAGTTTAGTGATATATAAATATATACTTAACAGTTTAAAGTCATTTACTTGTTCAATGGATCTATGCTGAAGTTTAATAAGAGAGGACTAGATAAGTAATTGGCTCCAATAGGGTAAAACTGCATTGAAAACGTTTTTCCTGATTAATTGCAAGACTATTAGAACTAAGATAATCAAAACGGGAGTACAGATTATTTTGCAGTTTGTCTGACATTACTTTTGAGTTGTGAGCATATGACACAAGTGATATGTCATCGGCAAATATGACAATAAAAGGTAGATGAAAACCTTTCAACATCGTTTATATACAATAAAAACAAAAGTAGACCGAGAACATTGCCTTGGGGAACATCTATAGCAATGTCCAATTCCTGAGAACTTTTTTCATGATACTCTACAAACTGTTTCCCATTCATTAAGTAGGGATTGTAATATACTCTTATATTGATTACGTAAACCATAACACTCAATCTTTTTAAGTAAAACATCGTGATCTACACAGTTAAAAGCCTTCGATAAATCAACAAACAAAGCCCTAACTTTATTACCCTCATCAAGATTTTTGTAGATGCAGTCTAAAAGAACTAGGTAATGCAGACATTGTAGAACGATTTTCTCTTAAACCATGCTGGTGTATTGACAAAATACTATTAGATTCTAGAAAAAATATTCTACAAGCAATTTTTCAGTTATTTTGGAAAAAACTGATAATACTGAAATAGGTCGATAATTACATATTTGTTTAGGATCTCTTTTCTTAAAAAGACAAAATGGCCTTCGGAAAAACATTGATTGATAATATTGTATAGAGGTTTTGCCAAAAAAATGGGGACATTGTTTAATATTTTTTTATGGAAAATCATCAGGTCCGGTTGAATTAGAATTTTTTAAGTTATTTATAACAGTAATAATTCGGATTCTGTAACATTACACAAAACAATTGATTGTTCAACAAATTTGTGCATATCATAAATATTTGAATTGTTTTGGTTGGAATTTACTATGAATTTCGGTAATATAAATCTACCGAAAATGAGTTAAATTCATTAACAATTTTAATCTTATCGCAGGTTTCTGTATTGTTTATCGTCATGTTGCATGCATCGTTTTTTCTTTTTATTTGATGATGAATTCATCGCTTAATTTAAAAGATATGTTTAATAAAAAAGTATATATTTTTTCAATAAAAACTAAATAGATAACATTTTGTCGAGTTTCGCTTTGAAACTAGATTTCGTTAGCACATACAAAGTCGAGATCGAGACAGATTTAAAAAAAACCAAGAATATTTGACAAATTGAAAAGGCCAGTATGAGACATCGAGCTCTCACAATACTGCAATGCTGCAAATAAATGTTTTTGGTTGTGCAGGTTTCAACTCCAGTCCTCATTCATATTTATTATCAGCCTGTTATTATGCAGGTAAAGAATTTTATTAGCAACTAGTTATCTACCAGCAAAGATAATCTGAAATAAATTCAATATTGTTTAATTTTCGAAGTTGATAATGAGTATAGCTTAGTCATGATTTATTATACGAGGGTATTAGGGTACTTTTGATTTATTTCCTTGATTTACATATTATTTTTCTAACGCAACCAAAAAAAAATTTACCTTTAAATATTGAGCTACTTCTGAAAATTAGTAGATTAAAATTAATAATATATCTTCCATTTCTATCACGACAGTGTAGTGCCATGGCGAAAGTATTTGTCTTGGTTATTTGCGCCCACAAGAATTTATCGGGAAAACCCAAAACATTTAAAGGAGCACTTTTTTTAAAAAATCCCATCTTTTCGACGAATATTGATTCACATCTAATGTTTCATACATTTATTAATCAAGTTGGGGTACTGTCATCCTAGCTTATTTTCGCATGATTTTATTGGTTGTCATTACAAGTGTGATTTATTAAAAATTCTAAATAAAAACTGTTATTAATAATCCAATCACTTAAGCCAAAAAAGAGGGTCAACCTCGGAATGAGAAATAATAAGCTGTAAACTTGTATATTATTTTGGCGTTCTAAAAGTTGTCTCAAAAATCTCATAAAATCTCGTGTCCGCGTCTTAAGATATTCAAGGTCAAAAGTCACAAAAATCGGTTTTTCGCAAATATTTCGCTTCCTATGGTTTTAATGCCATTTGCGTTTATTATAAAAAGTGTAGATAATAAAATTCTCTACAACTTTTGTCCCAAACATTTTTTTATATACTCAACCGTTTTTGAGATAGACGGCGGAGAGCGCGCCGCGCTTACCTATTCACAGCATAATGCAAGGTCAACCGTAAGTCCTGGTAAATAATACGCCGTATTAAGTATATAAATCATTAAAAAAATATATAATTATGAATAATTTGCATTGTTTATTAATTAATACATTATATTTAATAATATTTTTTCATTTATCGAATATATATTTGTTTAATATTACTTACCTTTCCGTGTAATCAAAAAATTGTTGAGTGGAATACTTTAAGTATATTTTAATTATATTATATATTTTAATATTTTGAAACTGCAAGAATGGTTGTGGTTCACGCTGCGGATGCAGGAAATCGGGGTTGGAATGTTCTTTAGCTTGTGGCCAGTGTATGGGCAAACGTGCCTCAATGCTTCACCGTCACAAAGCGATCTCGATGAAGATAGTACATTTGACCCCAAAATTCTCGAAGATCTAGAGACAAATATCCTTGACAACGAAAATTATGATATTGAATTGGAAATTTTCGAGCGACCGGAAGACGATGATGAAGAAGAAGAAGAAAATTAAGACTCAAGTCCTTCTAATTATAAAAGTTTTTGAAAAACCTCCCCACATTTGAACTTCAACTCTAATAAATATATGAAAAAGTATTTCTAAATAAAGATATAATTAAAATGTATTTACTCTATTCTTTTTCTACTTAAAATATAATTAACATATATATTAGAATATAATTAAAATATACTTAAAGTATTCCACTCAACAATTTTTTAATTACACGGAAAGGTAAGTAATATTAAACAAATATATATTCGATAAATGAAAAATATTATTAAATATAATGTATTAATTAACAAACAATGCAAATTATTCATAACTATATATTTTTTAATGATTTATAGACTTTATACAGCGTATTATTTACTGGGACTTACGGTTGACCTTGCATTATGCTGTGAATAGGTAAGCGCGGAGCGCTCTCCGCCCTCTATCTCAAAAACGGTTGAGTATATAAAAAAATGTTTGAGACAAAAGTTGTAGAGAATTTTATTCTCTACAATTTTTATAATAAATGCAAATGGCATTAAAACCATAGGAAGCGAGATATTTGCAAAAAACCGATTTTTGTGACCTTTGACCTTGAATATCTTAAGACGCGGACACGAGATTTTATGAGACTTTTGAGACAACTTTTAGAACGCCAAAATAAAGGTTTATACAAGTTTACAGCTTATTATCTCTCATTCCGAGGTGAAACCTCTAATGTGACTGGACTATAAACATAAATTACATACAGAGACAATGGACACACACCCAATGTCCGAGTATGCTAGAATTAATTTTTGATTTAGAAAAAATCCACTTCCTCGACGGGGGATCGATCCCGGGATTCCAGGGTGAGAGGCAAGTACCCTTACCAGTCGATCACGAAGCCACACACAAATATTCGTTATTCTCGTTATTCTACGTTACTGATTAATTAATGCTAGAAGATATCTCAACTCCAGTGAGGTGACAACGAGCAGTTACGCTTTTGAAAGAAGGGCGCTCTCAGCGATATGTAAGCCAGTGCTGAATGTGTCTGTCTGTGGTCTCTAAACTCTGGAGACGGCATCAAGAGACAGGACTTGTCACAAGAAGACCTGGGTAAGGCCACCACAGGACCACAACCGCTGCCGATGACATTTCTTAAACTTCAGGCCCTTCGAAACCGTTTTTTGACTGCACCCTCTCTAAAAAATAATCTCTCTAGAGCTAGAAGAGTTCAGGTTTCTGTCCAAACAGTGTGTATGGACTCGGAGAAGTTAATTTGCGGTTTAGACGATCACTTAGAAAACCTAGATTGACCAGACACCGTAAGCGGACGAGATTATTGTTTGCCCGAGAATATTAACTTTGGCAAATTTATATGTAGTTATTTTTTAAATCTCCCTTTAGAATATCCATCTCTAGTCCGTCTATCTAGAAATTAAACTGTTTTATGAGATAATTAACTCAGTTAAAAAACCGTAATATGTAATTCTAATAAAAAATATTTCGTACCTACAGTTTATTACAAAAAAAAATCAACCTTTAATGCCTCTCAAATAATAAGTGGGTCATTCTTACGAATTCCGCTCATGAAGTTCATAGGTAGTTTCCAAAATAAAATATATGTTAATATGGTACGAGTATAACCCTCGTACGCTTTTCTAGTTAATTATCCGTTAGAAAGAAAGTGCAGAATAAAGAACGTTATAAAAAGGCAATTGCAATGAAAATGCTGAATGTAACTGCCAGTTGATAGATTAAATGACAACTAGGAGTGAAACGAAATATTACATTTCCCTCGTATTTTTATCATCTGATTGCTGAGTAGTGGAATAAAATTCTTGTAGCATTCCATTTTCAATTTCAACCTGTTAACTTCTCTTTTATGTCTTCCATAAAAGTAACCCTAATTTTTTTCAAATTTCAGAATGGTCTGAATGCCCTTCACTTGGCGTCTAAAGATGGACACGTGGACATCGTTAGGGAACTTTTAAAAAGAGGTGCTATAGTCGATGCTGCCACGAAAAAAGGGAATACCTCGTTACACATCGCTTCTCTTGGTAAGTTGTTTTATATTAAATTCTAGTAATTTCCTTACTATGTAGCAAATATTATTAATACTATGACTATGCAGCAAAACATCTACTCTTGCGTACATATGTATAGGGTGATTTTGTGAGAATTCCTACCCCCCCCCCTAATTTTGTTATGTTTGTATGAGCTTCCATTGTTTTTCTTGTACAAGTTTCAAAATCTACATAAAAAGTCCTATAACTTTCGTATTTATCATTTTTTCGTAATAATAAAAATAACAAAATTAGTGGGGGGATTCTCAAAATCACAGGATGTCAACTCAAATTTTGACCCTCCCTTTATTTCCTTATTAATGAAGATTTTTTATAATGTGGCCGTGAAATTTTCCGAATTTTTCAAAAATAATAATCAAAATTACCTAATGTCAGTACATACAAGGTGGTGAAAGAAAAGTTGTTTTTTTTAATGGAACGCCTTGTATATTTTTTTGTGGGTTTGTAGTACTCTTTGAACTTATTGCAAAAATGTATAACTTTTGGTTTAGATCAAAATCTGCCGAGATATTCAGGATAAACATGAGAAATATTTGATATCACTATTTCGAGGTGGCTTTGCATTCTGGCTTAATTGTTGATATGAAAAATTTAAAAGGCATTACGCATTTTCATTGTATAGGGTGATCACTTATAAAAGACCACACAGTTCAACTTCGTAATTTTTATTCGTACACAAAAAATTACTGGTTTGCAAGATTCTTTTTGGCCTTATTGTATAGGTAACTAGAATTTAACAAAATTGAAAAATCATCGCATGGCGCACAGTGTGGCAAGATACCCCAAAAGCTGGCATTAATTCATAGAACGAGTTTGGTAAAATTTTTGTTATTGAGAATAGCCGACGATGGTTGTTAATGTATAAATAAATCAACTTTATGATGTTTGCTCGTATATTGCGATATACAGGGTGTAATTAAAAAAAATAAAAATCTAAAATAAAAATAAAATTTATAGTACTTAATTTTTTAATACATTATTTGTCCAGGAGTATGCAAAACACTTAAAGAACCTAGTAATATATTTCCTTTATTAAATTAAGAATTCACAACTTATAAGGTTTTATTAATATTTGTGAAAGAAATGAGTATGTCCTATCCGTAGCGATTAATCGTCTGCGTCTGATGCAGATAAGGAACAGTCATTCTCATTCTCTGAATTATCTGCAGAAATATTGGGGGCAATTAATAAGTCGAATACTTCCCTAGGAGAATGTTTAATTTTTTTTAGGAAGTTGTCTATAACTGGTTATTACTGGATCCGATGTAATCAGCATTAAATGAAACACATCATCTTCGCTGTTCTTTAAAAATAACTTATTTTTTTAGGTACAATAAATTTTAATATTAGTCGTCCCCCGATGATTCCAGCTTGGTTAGCGAAACGCTTGTAGTATACTATGCAGTACTTATGTTTTTGTAGCATCTGATCAGGGGTTGTAACCCTGTTCAGGTTACCATTTTTTAATTAAAATGTTCAATAACTTTTACATTTATCGAACAATTGTTTTCAAAAACAATAGGGTTCTTCCTCCAACTAACAGTAACTTACGGTCCAAATTCCAATACGATCAGACTTTCCACTCTTAAGTTATCGTGCTTACAAAAAACGTGACGGACAAACGGACAGACAGACAGGCGAACATTTTGAAAATCATTCAGAATTCAACGACTAACACAATGATATGAATTTTTTTTTGCTATGAGCGATATTTACTATTTTAAAAATGTGCCGATTAAATGCAATATACTCTTCGTTTTAGTTGCGAAGAGTATAATGATACACTGTAGGGTTGTTGAAAGAAGCAAATAAAATAATAAGGAGTAGACACGAGTATTTGATTTAGCTTTACTATGAATCTATTCTAGTATTACTATATTAATATATAAAATTTTACGTGGGGAAGCGTGAGGAAGTTAACTATTACATTAAGGATTTTAGAACAATACGTAAATATTTGTCACTTCGGAAAGGCATTTTCAAAATATTATTAAAATTATTTCATTCATAAATTAAAAATAAATCCATTAAATTTACATAATACATACCTGAGGGTGTTGATAGGTCCATTTTCAAACAAAGTAATAATAGCGAATTTGAAAAAACACAAACTAATTTGTTAGGATAATATTTAATTTAAAAATACACGGGTCAACCGCAGTTACATAGACCTTGTGCCTGCGGGTTTGGTAGAAACAAAAGCATGCATCAAGATTAAGTGGTGGGGGAAAACATGCCCCTATTCATGCTGATAATAAATAGCAACAATACTTTGTTCGATGCGACATTTTATTTTTTCATTTTTTGTCAGCTTTCGGGGTATCTTGCCACACTGTGTGGCGTCAAAAACGTGTATTTTTTAAACATAACACCCTGTATATTATTAGATATTCCGAAAATACGCCTTAAAAGTGATCACCCTGTACAGTTAGTTCAATATAATTTCAATCTTTTGTGGGAACGAATTAACTTTTATTATTAGTAACGCTTAGTTTTACAACTTCCCTGGGAAGTGAAATACTTAATCGGCTGTTAACTGTTAAGAACTTATGCGAGAGAAACCACAAATAGCCCTAGTATTGATCACAATTTGTGTTTATATTACCAACATTTTTAAAAGTATCTATTAGATCTACTAATGTCTAATATTTCTTCGTGAACCGTATTAAATACTTATACATGGACGTCTTTCTAGTCATAGATTGATTTAAATTTTCTCGATCGAAGTAGCTGAAACTTGAATTTAATTTCAAGATTATGATTATACCGAGTGATCACAAAAGTAGTTACACCCGAGGGTACATCTGAGGGTTTTATGATAATGCGATTTGTCAGGAAAAGTATGAGGGTTTCTTTGGTGAAAAAATTAGCGCATTTTTGTTTGTTTTTGCATTTCAATGAAATTTAGAGGACTTGCTTATGTCTACTTTAGTATAATATACTGACTTCAAACGTACAAACGATACATGCTAACCAGGTTATACAGGGCAGGTGAATTAAAGATTATTTTCCAATTATTTTAATATAGGACTTGATAGTATAAAATGATATTTTGCTAAAAAAATAATCAAACACCTGTTTAATATGACCTCCGTATATGTACGTTTTTGCATTTCTGGATTACTCAGGTTTATACTCGACCTTGCGTAAGGCGACTTTCCTAACCTAACGGTTAACAATTTTGGGTAGGCTGTTTTCCTGTTTTACCGTAAAATAGAGATTGTTTTGTACTCTACTATATTAGCGAACCTCGATATCTTATTTAAATGTGTATTTTTTTAGTGTCATTGTATAAACCTCAATACATTATACCCATGAGAAAATGGCATGTTTCTTTAATAAAGGAAACTATCATAACAATAATCTTTTTGCGTTTCCGCATGTTACTAGAAAATACAATTCACCAAAATAAAAACATTAAACACCGTGTCGTATCGGTGCACTTGTTATTGTTTTTCTGTTACGGAATTATTTTATGACAATGCAATATGAATTTTAAAAGGCGGAAGTCATGCTCTGCTTCTTTTATAATTACCGGATCCCACAATATTCATAAAAATTCTGTACACTTCTCAAATTGTTTCACTTAAAACTAATTACTTAGTTGCACTTTTTAGACTGGAGAAAAGATTCAGCCTTTCAGCCCATTTGTATTTTATTTATTTTCAATATTTGACGGGTGTCTGGTCTGCCATGATATTTTGACAAAATATTGTCTTAATATAAGGTTCTTTTTCATTTGATCTGTAAATGTATATAACTTCTATCTGTACAAAACGTAAATATGTGTGGCAAGTGGAAGGAAAATTTTTTTGTTTTTGCTTTTTGATTTTTCTAGTCGCAAAAATTGCAATAATTTTATTATCGTTATGGTGTTACACAGAGACCAGTTTTGGAACCTCGACTATTTAATGTTTGTTTTAATGACATAAAGATGAACATATTAAATGAACAGCTAAAAATGATAAATATGTATTTAAAGAGAAAGAGTTGAAAGAAGTTTCTCATTTAGGTTTAATACCAAACGCATCATAAAAAAAATAATCAAATGTCCAGACAAGTATCTTGTATCTTAACTGGAAGTTTATAATTTTCACACATACAATTTGCAATGGTAAATCAATAACAATCATTTTCTTCCCAAATCATTAAATGAAATATAAATCTTCATAAAAACGACAAAAAAATGCACAATTATTGAAAATACCTGTATGTATAAATTATATACATTCAGTTTAAAAATACGTAAATACTTACCTTTTAATTTGTATCCAAATTAAAATAGTGTCGAAAATGTTAACACAAAAATTAATGTACAAATTCACGAAATCCGTATCACAGGGCGCATTATTTCATTGATTGATTAATTGGCGGCAATTTTAAATTAATCCAAACTTATATTTTTTTGTAGTTAATTTTTTTAAATCCAACCACTTATGGAAAGTGGTTACATAAATAGTGTAGAATCATATACAACAAAAAAAATCCAACTTTTAATATAGTGGGATATCGCACTTATCAGTATCCAGGAAATGCCTCTCAGTGTGAATTACATTCTCGCAAGCCAAAATTTGGAGCATTTCAAATTATTGTCGAATACCTACGAACAGTTAATATAATAATTAAAAAAATTAAATAAAAAAAAATAATGAAAATAAAAAAGTTCAATTTTTTCTTGTTTTTTCCCTTTCCATTTGACCGTGGCCTTCTATTTTGTTTGTGGTTGTTCGTATTTTTCTCTTCATCTTGACAAATTACAAAATATTTGTAGCTGGCTAATGGGAACCACCCAACGTCATCATAAAGCAAACAAATTCAGTAAAATTGACAGAGTATTCTCTGGTTGTATTATGTCATTTTGCTCGATCTGTATGAACTATGGCATTGGAGTAAAACATACCAGGATATTTTTAATGATATTTGGGAAAAGTGAATATGAATGTATGTCCTAAAGTAGCCGCAGATATGGACCTAAAATTTAGTGATTAATTTGAAATGTCCGTAATATTATACCACACGATTCTTGTCGATTTTTTATCGATGTGTCACGAGAGTCTTTCATAAATATTATCCATCCAACCCGATTTTAACATTCATATTTTTCTTCTAAACTTTAAAACAGGACGGAAGTTAGGATTGGATAACATTTATCCAATAAAATCAAAGTACATCTTATTTTTATTTTTTATTCCGGATTATCCGATGCCGGACAGTCCTCCCTTGGCCTCCGAAGCCTCACGGAAGTCGCGTCGGTGCATTAACTACAGACACCCCCCACATCCCGCAGGGTTAGTAACTGTAGATACCAGAATCGTATGCCCTAAGCAGACGGAGAGAACCCAGAATGACCGCCTTCTGCATTTGGCCTGCCAGCCACTCGGCTGATTTTTGGCAGGTCGGTATGATCTTCAGTTCCGAGAGCAGCGTAGGCTTTATCCCTCCGAGTACACCGATTATTAGGACCACCGTTTTTACCGAGTAGCCTGGGTACAGCACTTGGAGCTCGTACCAGAGATCGCGGTATTTGGTCCGTTTCTCCTCCTCCTTCAAGGTGATGTTTTTCTCTGCAGGTGCCGATAACTCGATGACATACATCACCTTGAGTTGATGGTCGAGGACTATGTCAGGTTTATTGGCTTGGATTAGCCTGACCGTCGGGAACGAGTAGTTCCAGTAAATACGGCATTTCTCGTTCACGACCACGGACTCAATATCTCGGGGGACGTAAGGCGGCACTGGTGTTTGGTCTACCCCATACGAGTGCCTTAGATAGTAGTATAGCACTCGTAACGCCGCGTTGTGTCGGTGGATGCAGGCCGAAATCGCATATATGGGACATGCAGAAAGTAAGTGCATGAGCGATTCCGGCGCCTGACGGCAGGTCCTGCAGTTGATATCAGGAACCTCTACACGCCACACGCGGCTACGATAGACCAAGGTATTTATAACACCATCCTGGCAGGCCACAATGAATTGCTCGGTCTGTGACCTAAGCCCGACTGACCTTAAAAAAGCGAATGTTAACCTGATCGATAAACCCAGCATGGCATGCTGCCGAAAGAGTTTTTCCTGTTCAGCAGCTCTGATTCGGGCTTTCAAACGATTTGGCTTAAGTTCGGTGACTGACTCTACATCAGCACCTCGCCGGCCTCCTCGCCTGATGTCAAATGCGAGACCTAGTTCATCTGCGGCTCTTTTGCTGCCTTGAACAATCCTGCTATCACTCCTACAGTTTCGTGATGTTTCAGAAACCGTAAGAGGAGATCTGAGCTCTTGAGGATGTTACATGCCATACTCAGTACTACGGTTGTCTCTGGTACTACTCTGCCATGCCGTACATTCCAGGTTTAAGAGTCCTCGTCCGTTGACGTGGGAGGTACACGCGAGGAACGGACGATCTAGGATGAATACTTCTGTGAATATTCATCATCTTACGGGTATCTCTGTCTAATTGGCGACTACCGTTAACTTTACTACTCCGAAGGAGTAGAGCAGAACCGGAACGGCAAGCATATTAGTTGCAGACACCTTGTTCTTCCCCGAAAGTTCGAAAGACCAAATCTTTCGGAGGCGGTGTCTGTACTTACCGCGGAGAGAATCCTTTATTTATGTTACATCCTGGATGTGCCTTTGTTGCATACCCAGATATGTATAGGTCTCTCCGGCATTCAAATGTCTGCGAGCTGCGCATCTTCAGAGAATTCCCCGCACCGTCCTCTCTTGAGGTGGACGACTGCACATTTGTCCAACCCGAACTCCATACCAATTGCCCCCCGTGTATTCTTCGACCGCCCTAAGAGCGTTGTATAGTTCGCGCTCTCCGGAGGCATAAAGCTTAAGGTCATCCATATAAAATAGATGGGTGGACCTTATGCCTCCGGTTGCTGGGTGGTCCACATTGATATCCGCGGGTTTGGCGGAGCCCAGCAGACAACGGTAGCAGTGAGATGCAGAAGAGGAAAGGACTCAGGGAGTCACCCTGGAAAACTCTTTTCCTAAAGGCCATCTGCTCTGTCCTGCGCAAGAAGGATACTTGATTTCTCAGACGTTGTTGAAAGAAGGCGCGATGCTCTAGATGCATTTCTCACCAAAGTGCATGCATTTCGCACCAAAGTGAATGCAATCGCGCCATGTATCCCCTTCGCTCAGGTTCGCTACTCTCGCGACAAGTCAGCAAGTCATCCCGAAGTTCCCTCGTTCACTTAAAGCGTCCGTGTACATTGCCATTGTCGTCGTTGTTGAGACCATCCGGTGAGGCCCCTCCCGCCTGTCTTTGACCCCCATTCGCTTGGGGCCGATGGTGAGGGGCCCTTCTTCTCAGGTCATAAGGAACAAGAAGTAGTAGGGGTACTAGGTGGTTAGCGTTGGTACCTCCTCCCCCCGGCCGACATTTGTCAGGCAGTGTTGCCCCTGCCTGTCCAGGGTGCACCGCATGGAGGTTGTCGGTCCTTTGCACCCCTTTTTTATTATTATTATTAATGTATGCAATAAAATCAAATTACATCTTTTTTATTATTATTATTTTCTTTTTCAGCCGGGCAGGAAGAGGTAGTACGATTGCTAGTCCAACACAGTGCTTCCCTGAATGTTCAGTCCCAAAATGGTTTTACTCCGCTGTATATGGCAGCACAAGAAAATCACGATGGCGTCGTCCGATATCTATTGGCAAAGGGAGCTAATCAGACTCTCGCTACCGAGGTATGAATGCCTTTTACTTGTTTTGTTTTATTGATAGCATTTTATGTATTGTGCTACATGGAATTCTAACCAGCACAACCGGAAATTAACATGTATTTAAAATTTGAAGTTTAATTAAAATTTAGACGTTTGATTTGTGCCGTATTTCAATTAGTTTAAAAATCATTACATTAAATATAAACTACAGCGGCGAAAGATGCATTAAGGCGTTATTTACATAAAATGACTATACATAAATCTGCAAATCGCTCATTATGCCGTTATTTCTTGTCTGATTTCAAAAACCTAAAAAAACAAAATTAATGGTTCTACAAATACTACAAACTTGGCACTAATTACCTCCTCACCCCTCAAAGTGAGGAAGTTATGTATTCGTGAAAAAAATTTTTGAAAATTTTTATTGCATTTCTGGACGAATCTCGACAAATTATAACGATATACAAAATTTTAGATAGAAAAAATTTTCTGTCTGTCTTGTGTGAGTGTCTGTGTGGTTCGCGATAGCAGCTACAGTTTTCGAGATAAGCTTTCAAATTTGGTACACACATCAAGGAAGAGATTGAGTTCATTGCCGAGCAAAATCGGTCCCAATTTCTAAAAAAAAATATTAGTGACATTCCACCAATGTAACTTTTTTTGAAACGTCAAAATGTGACTTTTTTTGAAACGTCAAAATGTGACTTTTTTTAAAGGTAAAAAAATGTGACATTTTTTGAAACGTCAAAAATTACTTTTATTATAAACTCCACCACACGTCGAGTTTTACTACGGTGAGGAAGTTCTGATTCCCAAGTAATTGGCAGCGGTTTTTTTGTTTTTTTTTCAACATCTTTTTTTTTCGAATGAAAGATTGTATATTTTTTTACTTTGTCTGATAGAGATTTTTTTTCTGAATTCAACGATGTATCACAACTTGATTTTCGTGCATTGTTGGAAAATAAAGTAAGTAAATGTTTATCAACAGTAAAAGCACAAGAGCTTTTTTTTATCGGATAAATTTCTCTTTGTAACGAAATAATTTTGCCAGTCAGTAATTTTATAAGAAAAACTGACCAGGTCGAGCGATTTTGTCAAATGTCAGTTTTTCGAGCAAAATTACTGATTGGCAAAATTTTCAGTTAAAAAGAAATTTATCCATAAAAGAAAAGCTCGAGTGTTTTTTGGCAAGATAAATTAACGACAGAATGTGTGAACGAACAACAACAATAATTATCTTTAAAGTGACGTGCGACTACTAGATGTATTCTGATTTTTGAGGAACAAGCATTTTTATCGGTGATAAAAAACGATGCACCTTTTTTATCGCTGTCAAAGTGACAAAAATGTGCTGTCAGATAGGCTTTTTCATATAGGAGTTAATTTATCAATATTAATTTGGGCTTCGAATAAAATGACCAAGTGTGCCATGGAAAACAATGAAATCAACAAAGCGACAAATGTCATTTAAACCTTCACTGTTATAAATTATTGTTGCTTGTAAATGGCGTTTCAATAAGAACGCAAAATTTGAATTGCTGTCATGATGTCAAGATTATGACACGCCAGGTCGATAGGAGACAGATGGGAGTTAGTAATAGTGATGGGCAGTATCGATACTTGAATAAAGTATCGAATAAGTATTCGATAAAAAGTATTCATAATTTTTTGTATTATTGTAGTATAGAATATCGATTGATGGACTGATACCGATACTTTTTATAACTACTTTCTGGCATTATATGAAATTATGATTATGAATACTGAATAGGAATATCTATTTCAAATAATTGTTTGGTCTAAGCACTCTAAGCAAGTCAGTTATTAATTTATTTTAAATTAATTAATACATTTCAGTGGGAACTTTTAGATACGTTCATGTATTTAAAATATGTATTTCTTTATTCGTCATAAGCATACGGGTACTTATTTATTTAGATTCTACCACACAACTCTATATAAATTGAACACGGAACGCAGTAAGCTACGTTGCAATTGCAAATGGTGTATAAACTACGTAAATTCATAAATTAAATAATACACATATATTATATCTATACACTAACAAATCTAAGTATAAATAATAACCGCGATATCATTTATTCATCACCTTTAAACCCAACAAAACAAAAATACGAAAATGAAACTAAGCAGGCACACAAGTAAAGCCTGGTTTGACCCTGGTCTGCATTAAGACAATGTGCGCGACGGATTGGTAACGTAACAATAGTATTCATATCACATTTCATTCATTTCACTTTTATTCGATTCCAATAAAATTTCGATAACCAAATAATTTGTTATGATCCACAGATTCAGAATTCAACTGACACATTATTTCGATACTTTTTTCTATTCGATAAGAAAATGTATTCGATAATTTTATTCGATACAATATTAAAAACTTTATCGATTTCTTATGCCACTTTACCGGGCTAGACCAATAAATATGTATTTTCCATTCAAAGAAAAAAAATAGTTAACTTTCTAGACGGTTCTAAAGTATGTGAAAACATAACAATTAAAAATGATTAATCCGGTCTTCTTTAAAAGTAAGCGTCTAACATATGTTCACTGAATTTTATGAATTTTGTTTGCAAAAGTTTAAATTTAAAAAGATTTGTGAGGCTAGCAAGAACAAAATATTGTATGCAACACACCCAGGAATATAATGAATACAAAGAAAGAAGATGGCATCTGTGTCGGAAAATTCACGCAGACAGCTATAGTTAATAGTGTAAAAGGTTAAAAATATAAAATAATACAGGTCATTTTCCCAACGTTTCTTTCCATTTAACTACTACTACTGTTACTTTCGGATGACAAACGACAAACATAAGATTTCAAAAAGTAAAATAATGTTTGCTCAATTTTGCTGTTAAATTCGGAATCTTCATAAGGCTCTCCCCACACCGACGCATCCAGGTGGCGGTCAAACGTAACAAACACACTAACAAATGCAGTCTGCCCACGCTTAGTGTGATTTCATACATTTATTTGTGTGTGTTGCATTTGATCGCCCCCGTGGCAGCCTTGATGTAGGGGAAGTCTAATACATCCACCACGCCACGCGTAACAAAACACATGAGTAACCAATCACATATGCAATAGTCACAAATTCCCATATTTTCTAATGCTTTCTCATATATACAAATGGTAGGGAATATGTCACAAACGAGTTTATATTCCATTTCTAATAAAAGGGTAACATTGTACAGCCGCCAAGGTTTTAAAGATCGTCGTTTAGTCGCTAGTCGCTTTTATACAAATTTTAGTCACAGACGATGAAAAAAAGTTGCCAGTTTTGCGAAAAATCACCACATCTGGCAACCCTGAATACAGCATGCAGTTGCATTGCATTGTACCATTGTGAGTACAATTTAGAGTACATTTACGAGTATTTCGATTACATTTTAAATTGCAACGAGTACATGTACACGAGTATGTTTGAAAATATGTACTCATGAGTACAGATACTCGAGTACCATTTTGAAGTACTTGTATTCGAGTAATGTTCAGCTCTGGCTATAGTTGCCTCTTTGGCGATGTTGGTTATTGCTCTGAAAACTCAGGGTCTCTCAATTAAAGCCGCAAATGTGCGACTGGCTTCCTATCAGTGGTTTCCGTTAGTGTCTTTTAAGTTGTGCCCACCTCTTCAACTTAGCTACACCTTGCCGATGACGATCAAGGAGTCCGAAACACGTGTCCACGGTTTGCAATCTTTATACGGACTTACCCATTGGTTAAGATTTTTTCTTTGCTGTAATTACTTATGTTTAATATTTACATAAAAACAATTTTGGAAGGTCTCTTGCATAGTAGATATTTTGATTTAGTAAGGTGTTAAAAGGTATAAATTAAATGGTGGAAGCCGTTACTTTGTAATAATCACTTTATTTTATGATTTATGATTAAAAACAAAGTAAAGTGTTTTATTCTATCATTATTATAAATTACTTTAAAATATTTTAGTTACTTTGACAGTTAACTGGGCTACTATTTTTAAAAACATCTTAGTTATACCTTAACAAGACTTTAATCAAATATGTACGTACTTTTACTTTCCTTACCGACTGTACGTGGTTTATTGAATTAACCGTTTGAGTAATTATATTATTGTATATATTTAATCCACCTGCTATGATGTAATATTTTTAGATATTATTATACAGTGTCGTCGAGAATATTTCATTAAAGTGGGTCTCAGATTAAATAAAAATATTGTATGGCCTGTGTATAAATATTTTAATTTTAAGAACTTTTTGTGAATTGGATGATTAGATTCACCAATCGATACGTTTTTATGTGAACATTTACGAGTATAATACTGAGTTTTTGAAAATAGTATCACACATTCACCATGGTCCGTGAAGAATGTATTCGAGAACAAAACGTGAAATATGAGGTATCTCTCTTTGACTTGATATTCTTTGTTCATCACGTAGCTTTATAACCCCAATTATTGTATTATGTCAATATTATTGATTATATAAATTACATAATCCCTAATATTGGGTACAGTACAAGTAGAAGTACAATATGCGTATTGAATTATTAGACATGGGTCTCTTAAATGGCAACTTTGCAATGTGAATCAGAGGCAGGCAAGCCGTCGCTAGTCAGCGTTAGCATTAGCATAGCAGGAAATTAATTTTCCATCTAGCTGTCGTGCGGTCAACAGTGCACACTGCGCGCGATATGATGCCAGTCTTCTTTCAATGTATTGTATCATATACTTTAATATACATAATGTATAATGCAATTAGAAATACATTACTTAGGGTCATGAAACTACTTCAAAGTCCAGGGCCGCTAGCTACTACATAGAAATACATACCACTTGATAATATGTATTATTCAGAATAACTGAAGTCTGTCATCGCATTAGCATACATGGTCACGTCACAGCTAATATTCGTTCTTCATTCGTGGCTGTTAAATTTGAGCGTTTTGATCTGTAAATATGTTTGTACAAGGAAAATGAACGTTCCACATCTACTGATGTTAATGGTGCAAATTCTAAATAGTTCACGTGGTCAGACACGACAATCCACGCAGATAATTTTCACCAATTTAACACATTGTTTTGTATCCCAGGTTCCTGTGTAAAACATTTTTTTAGTTTATTGTTTATAGCTCGACTTTTGGCGTCTTATAGAGACGAAGCCTTTTGAACACTCAAAATTCTTAGTATAATATTAACAACCTTATTATACCAAAAGCCAGTGGTTTTATCCACTGACACTCACAAAAAGTTATTTCGTCCTCTAAAATATTCCCCAAAATATATTTATACGCACTTAGTAGGTATGTTTTACGCAATGTATGGTCACTTGGTAAAGGAAATCTGGTATGTATCTTGCAAAGAAACCTCTAAACTCAACATTGTCGACTACGTTCCAAGACAGATTACATTGACACACAAATCATAAAAAAATTCCTCAATATTCTGTCGATGGATAGCCGAATTGAAATGTCCTTCACAATTACGGCGTGTATGAAATACATATCTGTTGTAAATTCATCGTAGTTCAATCATTTTTTGTAGTTTATGCTCAAATGGTAATGACAGCGCAATTGTTAAGAGCGTTTTATGCGACAAACAAACCGAACACCACCACGCATCCGCGCGCTTTCATGTTGTAAATATAACTCAACTAGGGAAGAGACTCCACCGGACAAACTGCCAAGCTCCATATAATTTGTACATGGCAGAGTCCCGGATATCCGCACAGGGTCCTTGCATCTTTCTTACTCGATACGGTTGTACTGGTTGCATGTATTACAAGTGTACCACATGAATTCTTATTTGGTGTGTTTATTAATATTTATATTTGTTTTATAAGTGCCGGCTCTGGAAAATGGAATACATTTCCGGCCCCTATATAATACATATTTATACAGAGTGATCTTTAAGTACATCGGGAAAATTCAGGAAATGATTCCTGAGCCTATTTTGAGATAAAAAGCTCAAATAAAGTTTTAGTTTTGATCTTAACTGCTTCGTTTGAGTGAGTAAAGATATATTTATAAAACTCGGTGTGCGTAATGCGTTTTTAAGGAGACAATTTTAAAAGTTTCTTTCCGATTCCAACAAGGGCGCTCAGGTGAGTTTCTTGGTTGATATTTTCCCCCAACAAAGTGAGACGCCACAATTTTCTAAATTTTAATGTATTTTATAAATCACTATCTGAGATTACATAAAAAAAAGATCATTTGAGTCTTGTACGATTAGCTGTTTTGGGTGGAAACAAGGTTTTGGGGTGTATCAAACCCACTGGAAACATAATTGAGCAATTAATTTAAACTTAATATAATAATTTTAAGTCCAAAATGGAAGAAATAATCAAAACAACATTGTCGTCAGAAATTCAAATCGTTTACTGCACTTTTTTAAAATGTTATACTTAATTCCGATTTTTTTTTTAATGAAAAATCAACACTGAAACGCAGCAGTTAAGCTGAGCTTTTCGTCTCAAAATTGATTCTCTTGATTTTTCTCGATGTACTTAAGGATCATCCTGTATAGATAAGAATAAATACATTAAATGTTAGAATTAGGAATATCATTCATGTTTAAGCCTGGCCAAGGTCATTAATCCTACAGGGACGTACTGGGTATGCATCATGTCATAATACTTGAATAAGTACAATAATAAAAACAAAAATAAATATTTTATATATTGTGATGTATGTTTTTGTACTATTTCGTTCGCTTTAAATTCTTTTTTATGTATTTCCTTATATTTTGTAAGCTTAGTGCTGCACATTATTATTAAACTGTTAAATGACGTTCACACATGTACATTGTATATCTAAGTGATAACTAATAATAAATAAATAAATAAATAAAATAAATGGAAATAAATTTTATTAATACTGGTACACTTTATAAAAATATGTACAGAACTCACCTTCTTAAGCAGATTTATGAAGTAGCTTGGTTGTCGTTATCACAAACTGGAGCACTTCTATAATAACTGTGTAGCATCAGATATGTTTCTACAGTTGTCTCAGTAAGCGATGTTCGCTGTGGTGAAAAAATATGTTTGTATTTTGAAAAAGACCGTTCGACATCTACGGAAGTAATACAGGCATAAGTAAAACACTCTGTGAACTCACTTAACGCAGCTGTAGATGCACCATCACAAATTTGTCTTAATTTGGTAAAATCAGGATCTTTCCGTAATACACTCTCGAATTTTTCAATAACGGGCTTATTTTTTTCGTCATTTATAGTCTGTAGCTGTGTATTTACGTCGTCCACTATTTGCAGCGATTCCACTAACGACAACGAAGTATTTTGCAATTTTTCTATTGCGTCGTGTAGTCCTCTATAATTGTTATAAATAGTTTTTAAATCTGTTTCAAGGGAAACACCTTGAAAGCTTGTCTGGCTTTCCTTAATAGCTGCAGCCTCATTAGGGTTGAACTGTAGTATCACAGATTTTATGTGTTGAAAATAGCATAATAAAAAGCTGCCTTCAACCACGTTCCCCAACGTGTAAGAATCGGCTCTGGTGGTTCCGGAATACCAGGACAGAGTGTGTGAAATGCTCGAAGCCGTTTAGGAGATTTGAGAAATACTTTTTTTGTATTTGCTATTAATGTATCTACCTCTGGAAAACATTTTCGAATCGTTTCTGCTACAAGATGGAACGCATGCACTTTACACGTAACATGTAAAGACCTACAATCGTCTCTTTGAAGAAAACGGCCCACAAAACGCATTGTCGCAGCACCGTCGGTCACAAAAACATCAACACTTGACTTGTTGACAGTTCAAATTTTTCGAAAGTCTCCAACATCACCCGCGTAATTGTTTCGCCAGTACACGCAGTTAGTCTTTTGCTAGCTAGTAAAAGTGGAAATGTTGGTTTAACAGGGTCGAGTGCACGTACTTTAACATTTAAAATAGAATTTTTTTTTACAATCTGTCGTCTCGTCAACACATAACCACAGCCGTGTATTTTTTAATGCACATTTAATCCTATTTACAATGTCTTCACGAACACTTGGTACATATCTACGTAACGATGAACGACTTGGTAAATTCACCTGGGGATTGTATTTATTCCAGAACTCCCGAAATGCTGGTTTATCCAATATGCACAGGGGAACATCACAGGCAATCAGCATTAACAGTGAATCAAACATAAACTGAGGTTCCAAAGAAGACACGCCATTTTTTTATTTTTATGCCGGTTACCATTGACATGAATTTTGCAGCCGTATTTATTCCAGCACATTAAGTCTTGATCACAAACTTTACAAATTATTTTACATCCATCGTAGAATAAATCCGGAAATTCACCGATAAATTTATTCACTTTGTCAGCGTACGGTCGTTTTCTACTCTTTACGCTCAACATTATTTATTATTTATTAGTACTCTATGCATCGACCGACAGATAACAACTGAAGTGTGTCGTGTCATCGTCATCGTAAACAAACGCGCGATGGCATTGGTATTGCGCCCGACCCTGAATCTACCATCGCTTGGCCAGGCTTATTCATGTTTCAATATAAATCTAAAGTCAAAACTTTGTTCTCAAAACACATTGTTATAGTGTCGCAAATGTCATTCTACTGTAAAGAAATAAAAATATACTCTCCAGAATTATCTGAACAACGTTGAGCAACTCCAAAAGATAACCCGAAATACTTTTGAGGATTTTTTTTCCATTACCTTGTCAATGTCAGTGTTATAGATTTCGGTTCTACTACCAAGTAACCAGTTTCAATAATTTTTCTAAATGTTTATATTTTGGTTCCATTTTAATCATTTATCTTGTAATTCTATTTCATGTTCATATTCTATCATCAAATTAGATAGTTCATTCAATCACTACTAATATAGATTACAATCTATGTAATAAAATAAGTATTGTCTTTCAAAGACAAGTCTCATGTGCTTGCATTATTAATTATAATTGCATTATATTATTCTTATAATGAATTAAAACCCCATTTGTCGACACCATTGTGCAATTATTTACTATGAGATTTACTATGACTTGCGATTTTATCTCGCAACATTTTTAATTATTAATTAATCATTCTTGATGTTAGGAGAATTATAAGAGCAATTAAACAAAGAGAACTGGAATTACTACTTTTTATTTACGTAGATTAAATACTTGACCAAAGCTTTGACTACCTAACCTACTTAGGGGTTTTTCAACTAATAAGAAGATAAATTTGTACAACTTGATGTCCTATTTAAGAGCGATGGGCGACCTTGTATCTCAAAGCGTTGTTTGTAGTGTGTACACACTTCAACTCCCATAGAAAAATTAAAATCTCTTAATAAAGCAGCTGATTAATTGAATGCATTGAGGCTAGTGCACTGGCTATCCGAACATATACGAATTTTTGCATATGCATGACATACAGTAGCGCATATACAGGGGGAAATGTGGGGATATATCCCCATGGTCTCAAACTAAACTAAATAAATATAGTTTAAAAAAAACTAAAAAACACGCTTTTAAAGCACATCAAACTAAAAAGTGAAAAATAATTATTAATATAAACTGAAAACAATAATGAACGAAAAATACTAGTATTATTGTGAAAAAAGCGTGGGTTGCTCGATATACGGAAAATATGGCACAAAGCGCCCCACGCTTTTTTCACAATAATACTAGTATTTTTCGTTCATTATTGTTTTCAGTTTATATTAATAATTATTTTTCACTTTTTAGTTTGATGTGCTTTAAAAGCGTGTTTTTTAGTTTTTTTAAACTATATTTATTTTTCACTTTTTAGTTTGATATGCTATGAAAGCGTGTTTTGTAGTTTTTTTAAACTATATTTATATTGCTTATTGATGCTGATATTATAACATATTACGATCCAACAGATATTTCTGAAAAAAAAAATATATTTTTTTATTTCAGTCGTGGGATTTGAACTCACGCCCGAGGAGTCTGTCGTTTCGCGTCGACTACCTTAGCCCGCTCGACCACCGATCTAACTGACAATCATGGAATGTACTTACGTATTAAGCCTTTGCTCTCACGCACAGGATACGTGAGGAAAGGACTGGCGATCCTGATCAGGATAATGATATAAACTTATCAAATTATTGTATTGTTACCGGTTCTTCGTAAGTGTACAAAGTTTCAATTAAATCTGTCCGTTTAAAGTGGGTCAAAATCGAGTCCAAAGAGTCGGTTACAAACAAACAAGCAAACATACAGGTGAAGCTAATAAAAGCATGTTAAAAATTAAAAATGTGTATTTATAACTCGATTTAAACATAAACATTTAAACATGTATTAATTAATTAACTTCTTTATTTTATAGGAATACATATTTTTTAACACCTGCATCTTATTTATTATTCAAATTAGCAAATAAAAATGTTATGGTGGGTATGCTCCAATTATTGCAATTCACAATGGAATAATTTTTTATTTAAGAAAAGTTTTGTATTTTATGTTGTTTTTATATCCCCCCACAAGGATCATGTCTGAATACGCCAATGTCGCTTGTGTCCCTTTTCTACGTAGATGCCATGCCATCCTACAATACCTATTGCTATGTTAATGGCGAATGTTAAGATATAAATTATTTACATTCAAATTGAGCAAAATGTAACATGTAAAATCATAAATTTTAACAAGCCAGTGGCGGAACTAAGAGTCCTAGTTCCTATATGTTTATTAAAACATTGATTAAAACACATTACATTGACATGTGGGTACTGATGTAAGTTTTCATGAAAAATAAAATTGGGTGAAATTGCAATTAAACTTCTGTGAAAGTTTTGGAACTCATCTGAAATTTATGAAATATCTGAAAAATCTGAATTTTTTTTGCGTTAAATCAAAAAATGTGTCGTAAAGAACTCTTGAAATTTTCTCGTAAGATTAGCCGTTAATCAGAAAAAAAGGTTTAAAATTAATTTCATTCAATTCAAAATAAAGTCCGTCACATCATATCCAATTTGAAATGAATAAAAAATAAATTATTTTATTTTGTTTTATTTCGTTTGTCTTGTTTGTCTCATTTATTTCGTTTGTCTTATTTATCTTGTTTGTCTCATTTGTCTGAAAATGAAGACGAGAACGTACGGTCGAGTAACACCTAGTCGCGATCGATTTTTTCTTTTAGCGCAGAAGTTTATTTGCAGTGGCGTAGTGAAAGGGAGAACAAGGGGACTTTTCCTCTGGCGCCGGTTCATGGGGGCGCCGCCGGTTCATGAGGACGCCGCCGCAAGGGCGTCAGGCAGGGTTTATTTATTCCTATGTATCTGTTGGTTTTTAGAAAAATGGTGAGGCAAATCAAAAAAGCATATGTAAAAGCAGAATTCATTAAAAATCTCTTGATATGTGAGATGTTTTCTGGTAACTTGTTTTTAACATTTATCGAATTTATACATTACTTTTGCGACTCTGAATTTGTTTGTCTTGATTATATCTATTTATTAACATTGTTAGGTATAGATAAAAAATATACGAAACCTTGTTTATTTTTATTTACTCACATTTTCAATGTGTATTAAACTGTCCTACAAATATTTTAGGTTAGAAAATGATTTCGTTATTTCTAGAAAAAAAATGCTTTGGTTTTATCTGATTTATCACATGGTAATTTTCTGTTTATATGCTTCCATAAACACGTGAGACGTTGTTATATGTATTTTGTCTCTACTTACCTCGTTTATAAGGATTGTTACCACTTACTACACAAAGCTACAGAATAATTAGATACACTTTTTATTACCATTTAATAAAATAATAGCGGACTTTTTAATTTTCCTTCTTATATTGTTACTAGTGATGGGCAGCAGGAAATTTACCCAAACGGGGAAAAATGAAAATTTTGCTAAAAATAATAAATCTGTCACTATTGTGACATTTTGGATAATACGTTAAATCTGGCAACACTGCTACTATGCAATTTTTGTCTGTGCTGTGGTTGGCTAATTTTCCCCTCAAACTCGCCCGATTTACTGAAGTTGGTGGGTGCTCACTACAGATTTATTATCTCTTGTGTATTGTTTAAGGAAATTATTTTTGCCCTGAATGAAGTATTTAATTTTTTTGTTTTAATAGGTTGCGATTGATATGTGGAGTAAAATCTATATTATTTGCGACATATAGTTATAATTTCTATTATTATTTATTTTTTAGGATGGTTTCACGCCTCTTGCAGTGGCCATGCAACAAGGACATGACAAAGTGGTTGCAGTCCTACTGGAGAACGACACCCGTGGAAAAGTCCGACTACCCGCCTTACACATAGCTGCCAAGAAGGATGATGTCAAAGCTGCTGCCCTACTATTACAAAATGAACACAATCCAGATGTCACCTCAAAAAGTGGATTTACCCCTTTACACATAGCCGCACATTATGGCAACGATAAAGTTGCATCGTTACTGTACGAGAAAGGGGCAGATGTTAACTACACAGCCAAACATAATATTACTCCATTACATGTTGCTAGCAAATGGGGTAAAATTAACATGGTAACATTGCTTGTTGCAAAGGGTGCTGATATTCAGGCAAAAACAAGGGATGGTTTGACACCCTTGCATTGTGCAGCAAGGAGTGGTCATGATCAGGTTGTTGATATGTTACTAGAGAATGGTGCTCCAATGCATGCAAAAACTAAGGTGAGTTTGTGCATCCTAATTAATAAATACTTTTATTTTTTAACATATCAAAACCGAACTATACATACACTTTTTGATTAGAATCATGTTGCTGCCTTTCTCATGAAGTGTACCATATAGAGCCCTATGTGTGCACTACCTGTTTGTACTATGAACGTATCACCTTCTCATTTTTAACAACGGTACATTAAACAGTTATTTTTAACAAATATTACAGTTTTATGTTCCTTACAGAATGGCTTGGCACCCTTACATATGGCTGCACAAGGCGAACATGTAGATGCTGCCAGAATTTTACTTTATCATGGTGCTCCTGTAGATGAGGTGACTGTTGACTATTTGACAGCGCTTCATGTAGCTGCACATTGCGGTCATGTGAGAGTGGCAAAATTATTATTAGACAGAGGGGCAGACCCCAATGCCAGAGCCCTTAATGGTTTTACACCACTACACATAGCTTGCAAGAAAAACCGATTGAAAATGGTGGAACTGTTGTTGAAACATGGTGCTAGTAAGTGTTAAAAAGGCTTATAAATGTTTTGAGATTTTTGATGAATTTTACTTCTTAACATAACCTTAATTTAAAATATTGTCACATATCTCTAAATGTCATCACATATCTCTAGATGTCAGGGATTTTAATTAAAATTTAACAATGAGCATCAAAAGGATGGCAATCAGCAGCCGTTGAAGGCACTGCCCTTAAAGACGGTACAATTTTGTACTGGGTGAATCAATTATATTTTGGCTCATCCTTAGTGAAGTACCTGCTTAAACTATCATGTCTAGAAGCAGTTGTTTGAGGAATACTGAGCAATTATCATTTAATAAATTGACTTATTTTCTTACGTATTTATATTCATTTACATTTTCAATACAAATCAGGAATTGGACATTTCAGATGACAAATTTATCAGAAATCTGAATAATAATTACTGCAAATTTCAAAATAACATGTTATGTTTTTTTGTCTTTAGGTATAAGTGCGACTACTGAAAGTGGTCTGACACCTCTTCATGTAGCAAGTTTTATGGGTTGTATGAATATTGTTATTTATTTGCTCCAACACGATGCCAGTCCAGATATACCAACCGTTCGAGGTGAAACTCCTCTACACTTGGCTGCCAGGGCAAACCAGGTATAAATATTGTAGTAATTCACGTAACCTGTTTCTTAATAACTAGATATATTTTTTTCGTGATTTTGAGATTAAGTATTATTATATTTTCAGACGGATATTATAAGGATACTTCTTCGAAATGGTGCTGCTGTCGATGCAAAGGCAAGAGAAGAACAAACACCGTTACACGTTGCTTCAAGACTAGGCAATGTTGATATTGTTATGTTGTTATTGCAACATGGTGCCCAGCCTCACGCAACTACCAAAGATCTTTATACGCCACTTCATATCGCAGCTAAAGAGGGACAAGAAGAGGTAGGATAAAAAATCATACATTTAAATTTTTAGAAAATGCATTCCTAAAAGAGAGGTTGTTTTTCAGTTTTGGAAATGTTCCAAATAAATTTTTGGAGGGTTTCATTTGCCAACAATTAATTTTAAAAATGTTCTTAAAATTCTGTGGCTATACGTACACTTTTATAATCTTTTTTCTTTCTTTTAGGTTGCCTCCGTTCTCCTGGATAATGGTGCTGATTTAACAGCCACCACAAAGAAAGGCTTTACCCCCCTTCACCTGGCAGCCAAGTACGGTCACCTCAACGTAGCGAGACTTCTGCTACAGAGGGATGCACCGGCTGATGCTCAGGGTAAAAACGGTGTTACACCCCTCCATGTTGCCGCCCATTATGATCACCAACCAGTCGCCCTTTTGTTATTAGATAAAGGTGCTTCACCCCATGCCACTGCCAAGAATGGACATACTCCGTTACACATTGCTGCCCGCAAAAATCAGGTGAACGAGACGTTTCAGTGTAATTACTCTGTTTTGATTTAAACTGAATAATTACTTGATATGTTAAAATAAGCCATGTGTAACTAATTAACTTATTTTTTTTTAATAATCAAGTCTATCATAAGCAATAAAATTATTTTTGCAGATATACAGCAGATTGCTTAGAGTTGTCCTATTTGGTAAAAAAAATGCATAACATTACATTGTTGTCAGTAATTGTGGAATTTAAAGAAAAAAATATGAGTTGAATATTAGTTTTACTTTCAATTTTTTTTTAGATGGATATTGCAACAACACTCTTGGAATATGGAGCCCAAGCAGATGCTGAATCTAAAGCTGGGTTTACACCTTTGCATTTAAGTTCGCAAGAAGGTCATTCTGACATGTCTTCTCTGTTGTTAGAACATCAAGCAAATCCAAATCATTCTGCCAAGGTTAGTTTTTTATTAATTTAGAGAATACTATACTACAGTTATTAAGATGATTTAAATCTATACTTTAAATTCACATTTACGTATTTCTGTGTTCATAGTTTACGACCCATATTTTTTATAATTGACATATACCCACCAAAATTGTAACATAATCAGGCAATTTTATAATTACATATCTTTTATATTATTTCACTTCTAATTGAGGCTAAAATTAGTGTTGCTATTTTTATTATTATTATCGTTATGCATTAATCTAATTTTATTAACATAGAATGGACTTACGCCTCTTCACCTATGTGCCCAAGAAGACAGGGTTCCTGTTGCTCAATTACTGTTAAGAGCGGGAGCACAAAAGGACGCACAAACAAAACAAGGTTACACACCCCTCCATGTCGCCTGCCACCATGGTCACGTTAACATGGTTCGACTGCTTATCGAGCAAGGTGCTGAAGTGAATCCTATAACCAGTGCAGGATATACGCCACTACATCAAGCAGCCCAACAAGGACACGTTCTCGTCATTAGTTTGCTGTTGAAGAATAAGGCCGATCCTAATGCCGTTACGAACGTAAGTGAGAGTTTTTTGCTCATTTTTCTAGGTAAATGGGTACATGAATCATTGCATATTAATACGTGACTATTAAATTATGATGGGGAAGCATTTAGTAACATCACATTTTTACAATTTAGGAAGTAATAAATTTTAACGGGATGTAAAGTAAATGTCGGCAATGTAAATATATTTAAGGTATACAAAGTACAAGTTCCCCTGAGTAAACTAAACACTGTCCTTTATAGATTGTTTTACGTTGTTTGCATTTCATCATGTACTGCTGTGGGAAATCTAAATTAAAGTATTCCAAAAAGGCGAAAGTATTAAACAATTTATTTAAAAAAAAAAAATTTCCGATAATAGAAATAAAAAAAATATGTAATAATTAATAATTTTTTACTAAAACAGTATTTACCTTATCTAAAATACGTTTTTGTTTTCAGAATGGTCAAACAGCACTTGGTATCGCAAATAAACTCGGTTACATCAGTGTTGTGGAAGAACTGAAAGTCGTCACGGAAACAAACATAACCACAACAACCACAGTCAATATAGAAGAAAAATATAAAGTTGTCGCACCAGAGGCTATGCAGGAGACGTTCATGTCGGACTCGGAGGATGAAGGTGGTTGGTACAATTTTTTCCATATTTAGCTTTATAAATAGCGGGGTAATATGTGTTATATTGTCCATGTTGCTTATCCGTATTGAAACAAGTACACCAAATAACAATTTTTTTTGTTTTGTTTTTGTTTTTTATGGTTGTTTTAGTTTTTGGGAAATGCAAATTTTCAAAAATGTTTGCATCATTTCTTCCTTTGATAGAATTTATATAATATTATAAATAATTAAATACAGGGTATCTCTTAGTGAAACATTAGAAATCGTGGCTTAACTTGGTCACCTGAATAACAGTCTGCTCAAACAGGAATGATAATAGAAACCCTGTATAAAATACATTAACTAATTTAAAAAATGTATTGTCATAATTGATTTAAACTATTCTTGCGTTTCCCAAAGTTTTATTTTGCGAGTATTTTGGTTAATTTGCCATTTAGTTAACCATTAACAAAATAATTGTACTTAATAATGTGTAACAAAAATCGGGATATCTAAAAGGGAATATGCAGTTTTATTCCTACCATATTTCTGTGAACTTCATTTGCCAGTCAGTTTTCATACGGACTTTATTTATTTTTTTGTTTTAATTGCCACTCACAAACATTTTTACACTTTTACATAAATCTTGTCACATGCATTACGAATTGTGCCAGAATGGAAGTTTTTTACTATAAAATCAAAAACTATTTTAATTGGTACATTTTTTAATTATATTAATATACCCAGTCATTTATTTTCGATCAATTGCCTGATGTTATTTAGTCAAGTCAGTTATAAAGAAAAAATTTAAATTGTCACTTTGCTTTGTTCTGAAATGATCAATTTGATAACAAATATGTATTTTTCAAAAGTTTATATCTCTCACGTTTGAAAATATATAATTCTATTAATTCTATTAACATTTGTATGTGATTTGAGGTTTGGTAGAATTTGGACACCTGAAACGGGCGGATGCAGCCTATATCAAAGGAGGGGGCAATATACAAAAAATAATTATAATTCCACAGATTAGACTTAATTTATCCTCTAAGAAAAAAAAAACTTAAAATATATACGATCTGGTTTCAAAGCGAGGGATCGCCCTCACCCTGTACCTATAACCTCAAATTTTAAAGTATTAAAAACTACAAATAGATTACGTGATTATTTTTAATAGTGATGATAAAATGACTGGTTAATTATTTTTTTGTTAATTGACCCCATAATTGACCGATTGTGGTCACTGGTCAATAATATTTTCTTAAACATGTATTAATCATGATTTGGTCTCCCCATAACATTTGATTAATAGAAAATGTTATAAAATGCCAAATTTAAATTTCATTATTGACCGTATTATTGACCAAAATTTTGTATTGACTTGATCATTGATCAAGAATTGACATTATTGACGGTCCTTCACAAATTTCTAATAAAGTAAACAAGCATTTATTGTATATTTTTATAAAATAGAAATTTTTTTTAACAGCTGTTTACCAATGTTTTAATATTGCATTTAAGGCTGCTTTTGCACTTAATATGTTTCTATTGATAAGAAAAAAAAAAAAAAAGTACGAACGCAAACTTGTGTAAAATATCACCATTATACATTAAATTAAAAAAAAAAAACAGGTAGTTAATAAGTGATTCATATTTTAAAATGGATACCTGATAAAAATGCAGTCTTAAATGCATTATCACATAATTTGTTGACAATTTGAATTCATAATTGACTAGGAAATCGATTGAAGACCATAAATGACCTGATCCAAAACTGAGCAATCATCACTAGTTTTTTTACTAAGTTTTGTGAAGTGGTACAAAAATTTTCTTCTCAGGGATAAAACAGTATATTTATTAGCAACATCCGTAATTTTGGGTGGGTGTGGGATATTTGTAAAATAAATTGAGCGTGTGTGCCGCTAAGGGTGGTGGTTGGTTGCATGCAGGCGGAGTGGACGAGCCTCCTGTGGCTTATGGTCGACCGACGCATGCTCAGCACGTCTATCTACCCTTCTACCAGGGACACATGACATATACACGTAAGTCCTGCTGTCTGTTGTCTCTTCTAACACCATCTTCAGTAGCTAGCTTCTTTTAGCTTATGTCTTAACCTGTCTCCTGTTAGAGGTAAAGTATATAGAATTAGAGTAGTTTTGTAAGATAGAGTAAGGTGATTTTTATCAAATGCAAAAGTAGATTCATAGACTTTTAATGCAATATTGTAAGAATATACAGGATGTTCTGAAATCTGTATTAAAATTTTGGGGATATGTTCTGATCCATAAGTAGATGAAAAAAAATAAATAAATAAAATAAGAAATGCAACATATTCTACACCACCTTAATATAATATTCTGGGAGGGCTCTGGAGCACGTCTGCCAATGACAGATTGGCAGCAGACGTACTGAACATCATGACTGAAGGTAGTCATTTTAAATAATTACAGCGAAATGTTTAGTTTTCATTATAACGAACCCGAAAAATATTTCTTTAAGGTTTCAAAAAAACGATCTTAAGGAAAAAATTTCATTGACTCAAAGGTAGTACGTAATAAAGGAAAGTTTGTTAACAACGGGTTCACTATAACTGGACACCACTGTAATTATTAGTAGTTCTGGCAACTGAAACCGGTTCTCTGGATAACTGATTAATCGGTTTTGGATTAATCGCGGTTTTGTTACGTAAATTCTAAAGCAGTGTGCATGCGTTATATTACTAATGCAATAATTCAACTCTGACATGTCTCCAAAATTGCCACGGTGTACTAATATGGAAGGAACTGTTGTTTCTGATGTTGATGCAACACACAAATCTAAAAATATCGTTTACCCTACTAACAAATTCACAAGAAATGTTTAAAAAACAATTACAAATTCTAAAGAGGTTTTTCAAAAATATGTATTTTCCGAAAATAAAAACATTTATAAGAATCTGGAAAAGTATGGTCTTAATCAGACGGCTACACATAATTTTGAAACAAAATTAAAAAGTTATGCCAAACTATTAATATACCCAGTATGATTCTGCGTCTGTGACTACATCAGAGGATCAGTCGGAGGGTGTTTTTTGACACCTGGAATAAGAAAAAAATAATATAATTCATTAACGTTTTGGAAACGAGGTATGTATCCTTTTTCAAAGTTATCTAGCGTTTCTAAAATATGTGCTGTTTCACTTTTCACATATTTTACAAAATTTACATAACTTTGAAAAAGGAAACGGATTCCATTTCCGAAACGTTAGTGAATTATATTATTATTATGTGTTATTAATAACATTTTTTTTTTAATATAAAGCTATAGGCGCAGAGGCTTATTTTCTAGTATTATATTGGGAAATTATATTTTTTAAATAATCAAGCTTAGAATGTTTCATGTCATAGTAAACCCAAAGAAAAAGAAAAATTAATACTTTGCGTTTGTTTGTGGTGGAACAGTTTTCACCTCTTCTTATTTTAATTCAGAGGCAATTAAGTGAAAATTATTACAGTAAAGCAAAAATTGTCACTAAAAACGACTTGCGAGTTTTTTGAATTGTTTGTCCCACTCACGCGCCTCCTATTTTAGCGTCTGTACCTACAAGGTACAAATGTACCTTGTAGTTTGGGTAAAGGCAAATTTTTGACACATTCAATCACGTCTGCCGAAGTAAAAACTGCAGATGAGACTGTCTATAAATAATTTTTATAGAATTTTCTCTATCAAATGGTGTATTTCGTTTTTTTTGTACAGGTTGATTCCTATAACGTTCTCACCCCAATTTTTTGGTTTGTCTTTGGAAAAAACAAAGCAGTTTTTTTTTTAATGTATATTTTTACAATTTTGAAAAGATTTTAATTCTCTTTCCAAAAATATAACATAACATATATATTTACCTTCATATTTAATAAAACAGTAATGATAATAATTGAAATAGTTTAACACCGAGTTGGCTTAAATAGTTTGTGTTGTAACTCATTACATTGATTAAAAGTTAAAAATGCCTTACTTGGCAGAAGAAAAAAAAGATGTATTAGAATGTTATTTAATAAGTGATAAAAACTTGTGCTGCTCAAAGAATGTATACCGCTCAATATGCTGATAGGCAAGTACCACATCTCACTTATTTTGAAAAACTAAATAGACGATTTAGGGAAAGGGGATCAGTGCACAATAAAGAAAATAGAAATAAACATAAAACTGTATTAACAGAAGAAAATGAGTTAAATATTACACTTTATTTTAAGAAAAATCCGTACCATTCGATTCGTAGTGCTGCTCGAGATTTAAATATATCTACAAGTCCATTCAAAAAACTTTAAGAAAGCATAAATATACACCATACAAAATACAGCTAGTACAAATGTTACATGAAGATGATAAAAACAAACGTTGCAATAATATTTTAAATAGATTCGCTTTGAACAATCATATTTTTAAATATATATTATGGAGTGATGGGGCAAATTTTAACGCAGCAGGCATATTTCCACATAAAATATATGAAATCAGATACAAAGGCAGAAATTCGATAGGAGCATAAAGTTGTAGGCCCCATTTTCTTTAATTTCAGAATAGTGCCTATAGGTCTCTTAAATGATATTATTTAGCACCTGTGCATAATATACTTGTTTGAAATTTTTTAAATAAGAATTGCTCAGAGTGGATAGGAAAGCATAGAACTATATCGTGGCCTCCAAGAAGCCCAGAATTAAATCCACTGGACACTTTTTTATTGGAATACTTGAAAACGGAAGTCTATAAAAATAGAAGTAACAGTGTAGAAGAATTGAAAGTTAAAATTTCAGCAGAAATAGAAAATATAAATAATTCCAACATGTTACAAAATGTAATGAATAATGTATATAAACGATATACTATTTGTGTCAAAAATAACAGTTCCTTTAAATATAAACGTTCTTTGTTCTTTAAGATATTTGATGTTACTTGCTTGATTTCATGTCATTTCCTTTGTTAAATTTAAATAAAATTTAATTTATTCTTATAAATTATTTCAATTACTATCATCAGTATTTTACTAAATCTGAAGATAAATATATTTGTTATGTTATATTTTTGGAAAGATAATTTAAATCTTTTTCAAAATTGTAAAAATAGCCATTTAAAAAAATATGGCTTTGTTTTTTCCCACTTTTATTTGAATTCAATTGTTTTTTGTTGAAATTTTCAAAATCCTTGGAAAAAATACTATAAGTTACGTTAAACATTTTAATTCATTTCCAAAGACGAACCAAAAAGTTGGGGTGAGAACGTTATAAGAATCCCCATTTTATGTCGTTTATCCGCGACGGCCGCACAACAACGCTGCCACTTAGCCTTGGCAGATGGGTGGTTAAAGTGCCAATATACAGTGGCTTTTCGGGTGCAGAATAGTTTTAACCAGTAGATAGAACTTCTGGATTATCATTGGTTGAGTTCAAAATCAAAATTAATTTCAACCAATGATAATCGAGAGGTTATAACCACTGGTTAAAACTTCTCTGCACCCAAAAAGCCCTAGATAGTTTTTCGTGGTTTAAGTCAAACGTATTGTACCTTATGGATCGGGTTGCATGTTTTGATGGGAAACTTTTGAATGCACTGGGTGTAATCAGTTGTGAAAAACCTAGGAGACAGTTATTCTGTGGCACATCTCTATAAAAATATATTATAAAAAAATGGTTGACTGTTTAATCTGCCCTGTTGCATGCATTTTTCTATACACACTAGTTGAAAGTATATATGCACATCCAATAAAATATTTCACCTATTCAGTTAAGATGACAGTTTAAAGAGGCACTTTTTCATTTACTGCAATTCTTAATTTAGTATGCATGTCATGTACACAATATTAAACTTAATTTTTAGATCAGAAATGTTGTCAAAAAAAGAATAAGCAATGTCTTTAATGAAATTGATTTAAAACAAATCAGTCCTATAATTCAAATAAAAATCATTTTTTTTTTTTAATATAAATGTCCTTAAGAGTAAATCTTTACTCCTTTGATTATAATTATGATTCCTCATATTATAGGTAAAGATAATAAAGGATTTCTAAATGACCAATTTTAAATTTTATATTCACGTTCATGCCAGACAGAACCTGTTTAATTTAATAACCAGTTGACGTAATTTATAATGGGTCTAATATCTTTACCGTATTATTTATAACAATTTCTTATCAATACTATTTACATTAGCTTATCACAATAACATCAATACTTGAGTGTTTTATCAATTATGAAACTAATTTATGTAATTTTGTATTAATTGATGTGGTATTAAAAAATCAGTTCTCCTAATTCTCTGTTCTCGCCTAGGTGATGATCCCTTGTTGGGTGATAAGCAGCAATATACGTACATGACTGTGGACGATATGAAGTCTCTTGGTGATGATTCTATGCGACTGGATGTAACCAATGATGAGAAAAGTGAATATAACCGAAATTCATTGGGTGAGTGTATATTGGCATTTATATATATATAGATGGCTTTTTTAAGTGCTATTTATAATTATTGAGTGACATTGTTCAAAGTACATTTTTCACTAAGTTGGTGCTTATCTGTATGTCATTTAATGATTTTTGCATTGGAATTGGCATTATTGTCAATAAATTGGTTGCCATAATAGCACATTATTAACATTTCATTTATTATTTTAGGACTAGCACTACGTATATGTCAGTTTCACATATCTTATAAAACCAATGTTGCCAGTGGATTTTTATTTTCCATTGCGAATAGTAGAGTATTTTCATTATATTCATTAAAGTAACAACAATACAAACCCAGTTGTTCACTATTTATAAATTTTAGCATGGCTAGCGAAATCCATTGGGAATATTTAATTCTAGTGTGTCTAACTTCCCTGTTTCCTCGTTTTTCTACTACGACTCTATATTATTTGAGGCAATTGTGCCATTGTTTTAGTTGACCTTGATAACTATCAAGTTGAAAAAAGCTAAAACTATTTTTAATTTAAAACAAATTAGGTATCTTTTTCTTGATAAAGGTTCTATTAAAGTATGGAATAAAATGATAATATAACGCAAACAATTTTTTTGCTAATTATTATTTTCCAACTTTTACAAAAAAACGTCACATAAGTATAACATATATCTTTTTAAACAATTATTTTCCCGGCTATTTGCCAAAACGCTGAAACTTGGAATATAGAAAGATAATATGCACATTATGTTCAGTACAATTAATTAACTCAATAATGTTAGTTTTTAATTCTTACTACTCTCTATTTTTAATTACAGTGCCATCTCATATCAGCAATGAACTCATCATAACTCCGCAGATTGTAAAGGAATATTACGCTACCAATGCATATTCAGTCCCTGATAATGTTGATATCAACAGGCAGCCGATCACAGCAGGGTAAGTTATTTGTCTCAATGCTAAAATTTCCCAATCCCTCAAAAATTCAAAACTTGCTTTGGGTTTTTGTTTTTTGTTCAAAGAAAATTGTTTATTTTGATGGAAAATGCAATGTGCTTAATCTAAAATTGGAAAACAAAGTTTTTTGCAGCTTTTTAATAACAATAAGTGACAGGTAATTTTTTTTTAGTGTTTTTGTGGTAACATCATCTTTTTTTATAGGTCTGATTGGTCTGAATAATATCAAGACAGTTATTTTGTATAATATGCTGTATTTGTAAATTTCTTTCTTGTTGATTCTGTATAAAAAATTTGGTCCAGAGGCTTCTTGTGAGCTTGTTGTATATATGTTTCGTTTGGAAATTTTTATATTTTATTAAATAAATAAGATTTTTTTGTATTTACCTATTGATAATATTGTTGCTGAAATTAGTTGACTTTAATTTTAATCTAAGTTATTTTTAGATTGTGTAGATAAAGCAAACACTAACAATTTGCAATAATTCTTAAAACACATGAAGATAATACAATTATCAAAGAAAAAAATGTTTTTATGTAAGAAATAATTATAACATGAAATTATTTGTGTTCTTGATAATAGGGTTTTGATATTAATACCCAGTTCTATATAATTTTAATACAAAATAAGACGTAATATATTTTTCACTATTCCTTTAAGATTTTCGTTCCTGTTTTTAGAACATACTAATAAAAATTGTTTTTATGCCTGATCGAATAAGTCTTAACTCCATCAAAATATGCGTTTTTACAAAGGGCTTTAAATTTTTGAATATGCGGATAATTATGCAGACATCTCTAAAATTACATACACTCCGAACGAGAAAATCAGTATTTTTGAAAATAAACTAAATATAATTTTGGGTTGCCACGATGGCTGTCTTAACCTGAGCTGAAAGGAAAACTCTCCAGCATTGGCAAGAGTTACTAGGATTAGTTCATTCGAAGGTTTTTATAAAATACATTTTGAAATCAAGAATTAAGAAACTTGTAGAGTTAAACAGGGTAAACCTGAAAACCCTAACAACCCTATATACCGGACACTGTCTACTAAACTGTCATCTGCATAAACTCGGTCTGGCGGAAAACGCCAAGTGCTGCCTATGCCTGGAGAATAAGAAGGCAGACCATATCTTGTGCACCTGTCCTGATCTGGAGAGAATCCGATTTTCAATATTTAGCAAAGGACAATTGCTGCCAAAGAATCTGGACACACTCTCACCTATAAAGTTATCAGTTTCATTAAGTATAAGGACCCATTCACAATAACCTAAATATAGTGACGATTAGTTGACCAGTCATGATGTTTCCATGACTGACCGGATCGTGACTGGTCAAGATAAGATACCGATACCGGTCATTTTTAAAAATGAAAAATAAAAGTGCCATTGGATGTATCATAATTTTCTCATCAAAATGGTGTGTACTACTTGTATAAATGAGGCTTACGTTGAAGGAAATTATGCAAACTAGGATTTTTTGGTGTTTTATTTTTTCACGCTCATCATCTAAACTGAGCTCACCTAAATATTTCTTTATCAGTCTAAGTAATTAATGACATTAACGATGCCTTCATAGAAATAAAATCCGTGACTACTACTTTGCCTAAACACTAGTATCATAAATAGTTTATTTTTGTTCAATTACTGCAGTTCTCTAAAGCACATTATACATATACAATTATATTAATTTGATAATATTTTTAATTGAAACCATTGTCAGCTTAATATTCTATTTCAGATTAAACAATTCATGACTTACCAACATGTGCCATATATTTTCTGTTAAATTCACCATATTTGAAAACTTTAATCATCGTCATTAATATATGAACATCCCCCAACGTGATGTGTTGAGGTAATTTGATACGAATAATATTAAATTGAATTAATAATCATCGATTGGACGTGATTTTTCATACCAAATGAACAAAATTCAATAAATATACGTGATAAATTTCTCAATTCCTTTAAATTTTCTTAGGCAATGTGATTTTTTGAGATACATAATTATCTAATATTAAAAATTTTATTGAGAACCCATAATTAGATGTCTTCTTGTCTTATCCCGAATTAGAACCTCTTTTTTAAATTTATATTTACTTCTGTAAAATAGCAAGTTATGCAACTTATAGCCTCATTGCTTTTCAATTAATAAACTGTCTTGGTACATACCCCAATTATCCCTAAGTGTAGTCTATGTTAGACGTTTAACCTTTCATCCTACTGAGTCCTAAGTAGTTAGTGTATATGTATTTAAGCTTATGCAGTGAAGAGTGGGCGAGGCTAGAGCGCTCTTTGAACCAATTGGGGCCCAAAAGCCGGGGATCAGGCCTGTGCAGAGAAAGGTACTTTTTTAGTGGTACCCCCCATAGTACCCAAGATATATGCACTGAATGCTGCACCTCATTAACACGTGTGACTTTACATTTTTAGCTAATATTTTATCCTTAGGTGAATGTACATAATACATATTTAATTATCTTATCGGAATAATGGGTTGGTTTAACTGCTAATAGAAATTTAGAAGGTTATGTGGATAAGTAGCCGTGTGTGGATTTTTATTGTGCAAAAATACTGAACCCTAACTACTAAATAATAAGGATTGGATAGATTTTTTAGAGTTAATTAATCTTATTACCCACATCTGCAGGTCAGATTCGGTAGACTAAGTGTGCAAAAGTTTTCTAAAATTTACGAAAACGTAGAAAAGTTTACTTATACGGGATATCCAGAAAGTAATTTGTCAAACTCAGGAATCGATAGAACACCTGAAAATAATACTAGTTTCGTATATAAAATTTTGTCGAAAGTTGAACCGTTTTCGAGTAATAACCAATCAAAGATGTAATGAAACCATATTTTTTGAAATATCTCCAGAACCTTTGAATTGAGTAATTTCAAAATTAGAGTCTGATAATACTACAACACAACTTGAATATATGAAGCAACACCTTTGCCTTGATATTCACAGGGTGTTTATTTTATTATTATTATTATTTTTGCGGCAAGTTTCTCTTCTACTTGTGTAACTTCTGGTCCAGTGACGGGACTGGATTTATGATACCACAGTATCAAGATTTGTCTTGTCTGAACAAAAAATCGTAATAAAGTTATAGAATATTTTCAAACCAGCTTTAATTGAATTCCAAAAAAATATATGTATATGTTTCGTAGTTGTGGAAGATTATAAAAAAAGGCTTTTCTGAGGCGAAATTAATATGACCAAAAGTGGTAACTAGGTTACTCGGTATCTTAACTATGCTGTTTTTAATCATTGATGTACAATTTTCTTACCACCATTTATTGCTCACATGAAAGTGACGCGGGTGTTAGCTTCTGAAGATGCCGCTCTTCATCTGTGATGATGATGATGATGATCACTGCCTAAGAGGGCGACAGCTTCAAAAACAACTGGTGGTACCAAAATTATTTACCATCTATAAAAGTATAAATTTAAAATTATTCTTATGACATAGAGATACAAAAGAATAAGCTGTGTATAGCACCAAGTGTGGCCAGTTAGAAAAAGAATACGAGCAATGGCTCCAAACTAGGATGAAATGAGATGGAATAAGACACACCTAGTGAACATACGGACAGGCTCAGTCTATGCCCTACCAGCCACCTACAATACACTCACACTGTTACGCCCATCTCGCTTGTTCAATTAGTCTTTGTTAACAGTTGGCCTCATAGCCGTTTTGCACACGGTATAGTCCTTTTATATAGGAGCTTGCTGCTCTTGCTCATCAGGTTTAGGTAGGAAAGACAGCTAATTTTGTCTCTTTTTTTTTCTCACTATATTTGCGCCATTTGTTGGCAGCTTTTAAAAATCAGTATCAGTTAATGTTAATCTAAATAAATTACAGCTCGTTGCTATCAACAGAAAAACTATAGAGATATAACGAATTTTTAACAAAGTGAACTTACTTTTCAAATTTTTACTTTTCATATAATTATTAAAATCTATAATTAATTTTCTTTTCAAATGTGTATTGCCGAAAGGAGAAAATTATTAACATAGCATTAATCTAACCTTCTAATGAACTAAAATGTTAAAAATATTTACAAAACTAATAATTACTATTAGTTAACATAAAAGGAGATGTTCTCCCAATTTGCTTTAAACTTCAAGGTCATGAAATACACACAAATTATGTACAGCTACTTACCACATGACTTAAAATAAAACGTGTTTACTTTGTCTGTAATAAAAATATAAGCTTAATACAAATTTTCATATACATACGCTATATGCATTCACATATTTGAAGTTATTTAAAAGTTGTTTAAATGGAAAAGAAACGCGATAGATTGAAGAAAAGGTAAACATAGTGATAATTGATAATAAAACAAAAACTGATAAGATGCTAGTTTTATCAAAACTTGCCTTTACAGTCAAAGTAAATATTTCTAGGTTAATAGATAGATACCTGTATTTTTTTGTATATACTTAAATGGTAATATTGAAGTGTGGATAGATATCTGTAAATAGAAATTATGTTTTTTTATGGTGTATATATTGTCTAATGTAATAATTCAGTTTCAACAGAATTTGATCTTTGATGTAACTTTTCACCATTAATAATTTATCCCTTTAAAATTCAACACTAAAATAGGTACTAGAGCATCTGTATCAGTCATGTCCTCTCAATTTGGAGTATAAACAATAAATATGACATTCAGCCTGTTCACTAGAAAATTGTCAAACTGACAGCAAGTTTTAAATGGTGGTTTTGTAAAAACTAAAACCTAAAACTAAATAAATCTTACAGAACAACATAAATGTTTTATAATAAAATTTGTCCAACAAACTTCCAATAAACTTTTCTTTAAATTTCTGACAACTCGTTGCCAGCTGTTCATTATAGATTACCTTGCTGTTTTGTTTATTGTTTGTACGCCAACCTGAATATGTATTATTACTTTTCCAGAAATGGTTTTTAATAAGTGAGTAGTATTTATTAACATTTAGTGGTAACACGTTAGTGGCCACAGAAATCTTGGAATAATCAACTGACAATTCTGGGTGAAAGTCAACTTTATGATCATCATAAACAAAACAAAAAAAAAAAGTTTCAGCTGCCATATTATTATATAAATCATGGTCGCTAAAAAATGTGTACATATACTTTTAATTTATTGTTAATATCAGTATTGTTTTTATATCATGGTTTTTTGAGCAAACCCTATCACTTTGCCAGTACATTCTAAGCTACAATTTATAATGTATTTTAGGTAATAAAATTGTTGAAATTGAATTTTTACTGGTATTTAGACAGCAGATTTTTTAAGGACAAGTCAAGGATGAATTGGCTCTATTATTTTTATGTAAATAACAATTAAATATTGCATCAGACAAATTTAGCTTCATACGAAGTCACATCACCACCTTAATTGGTCGGTTTCAGAGGGGTCTGTTTGGGTGAGCGCAACACCCTTGGAAAAAGCATCTAGAAATTGAGAAGTGACCATTTGCGTTTTACATGTATATATTAGAAGTTAGTTAAAACATAACCCTGAGCATAACATCAGTGGCCAATTGATGTAGGTATTAGGTAATGGTAGTAAATTATCAGTATATATACCCTGTTACTATACGTGAAATTATAGCAGTCTCTCTGAGGTCGACTCTGGCTTTTCCACCATGTCCTTAAAAAAAATCCGCTCTCTACTGATGTTTTATTGAGATTTCAAATAATATACAAGGTGTCTGACAAAAAGCTACTACATATTCCCCTAAGGTCAAAATAAAACAATGGGGATGTCCCATTAGATTGAAAGTTAAATATTTTTAAATGTTCATGATTCTGCATTATACAGGGTGGGCCAGATTTTAATCACAAAACTTATAGAATCGATAGAATACACCAAAATAATATGAACAATATGCTTAGTTTTCAAATAGAGGATGCATTTCTCCAAAAATATTTGAGACATTGTTATGAAATTCAGAAGGTGCAAGTTGGCCACACCTCAAACCATAATTTGCGTCTCCATTCGAAGGTGTAAAATGGTAAAATGGTAAAATGCAAAATCATGTAATTTTTTTTAAACGATTCTCAATTAACAGCTAATTGACAAGTAGGGGATGAAATGAGTTTAACTCAAAGACGTTGGTTGCCTCTTATCAAAAATTTATAAAAAAACTTTTTTGTACATATGTGTCGAAAAAGAGGAAAAAAAAAGCTTAGGTCAGTCGTTTTTTTGGGAAGAATATCTTCAACACCCCTTCCGTCACGCCTTTGGTTGGAAAGGAGAGGTGATAAAATTATGGTGAGGAGTGTACTGATGTATGCAATGCACACCTCCAAATGTCATAACAATATCTCAATTATTTCTGAAGAAGTATATGGGAAAAATTAATAAAAAACTATATGACAAATCCGTATTATGTTAACATATCCTATCGTTTCTTTAAACTTCCCGATTAATATTTAGCCCACCCTGTCTATATTTATGTGGTTGCTATTTCAAACTGTGACAAAATTAAATTATAAAGATTCAGATAAATTTAAAGTCGCGTTGCCAGTTAAACAACCAATGATATAATGTGCACTATTTGGCCAAACCCAATAGGGTAACGTCAGATTGGGGGCTCAAGCAAAATTTTTGAAGGGACCCTTCCCAAAGATTCGTGAGGGTTTTTATCAGCAATGTTAATTTTTTTAGCTTTCTCGGCTACAATTGCCAATAATTCTAATGCTTGAGACATGGTAATCCGCATATAATTTTTGATTTAGCTTTGAAAGTGAACGTTCGGGAATTTACTACTGTAATTGTCAGAGTCAAATATATTAGTAATAAGTTGTGTACAGTACAGATGACTTAAAGGGAATAAATCAAATATCAATTGAAACAACCTATTGTATTTCACGGTCTTTATTATCGCTGCGCGGGCCGGCTTCCTTGCCTTTCTTTATGAAATTATATACTTACTGATTTAATGATTTAAGAAAGATTGAAGGAATAATTGTAAAAACATTCAGGCATTTTTAATTTTTGTGAGAAAGAAATTAAAATATTCGTCAAATGAATAAAAACTTTCATTTATTAAAATATCTTACTTGATTTTTAAAGTGTTTCAAACTTAGCGTATCACATTTGAGTTCATTTGGCAAAATTTTCCTGATAGGTATTTGTAAACATTTTGAGTTCTTGTGAGCCATACCTAATGTTTTCTTTTCCTCTGGTATTATAATCGTGGTGTTTCATTTCTAAGTGTGTTATTAAGTGTGGTTTCGTTTCTGATATAGATTAAACAATATCATAGGAAGAAACTATCGTTGAATTTTGAGAGCATCAAATTGACATGGAATGCACCATAGCTAGGGACACACTAATAGGTAAATCTGGCAACACAATAGTACCCTTTTTGGTTTCACTACTGCTTGTGTTTCAGTGTAAACCTAGTTGGATGACATCATACGACTAAACTCAATACATTATTATTTTTTACACCTTTATTGTGCTCAAAAAAATCCGCATAGCTTTTTGAATTCTATTGGATTAGCAAATTTAAAAAAAAATTGTCGGAAATGCCCATTGAACTTAACCCATTATATCCCAAGCATCGAAAAATTCAAAAAACGAACATTTTTGTTTGTAAATATTTATTTTGTTACACTTAAGAATACATTCCTTGTGTCAAAAAAAATTAAAAAAAATTAACGTATATAAAAAAAATACTGATGCGTAAACGAACCACTGGGAGGTAACATGATATATTATTATGAGGCACATAAGATATAACTAATAATTTTAACGAAAATATATCATAGAAAGTTTCAATCTTACATAAAATAACTAAGCGTAAATTATTTTCTACATAGAACTTTACTTAATAAAAAAAACATTATAATATTTCATGGTGCGTGAACGCACCACTGGTAACACCCGGTTTCATTTTTGGTGATACTGTACAAAGCATGAAGTATGTAAATGTATATTACATTTATTACAAATGTAAATTGTGTGGCTATGGCAAATTCTATACCTCCTTCGTGCTTTATTGGCATGAGAAATCATGAGGTGACCTGTATTATCATAACGCAGTTCATCTATAGCAGGAGCAAGATTCCTTTCAATTATTGTTTTATCAGTTTTTAAAAGTCGCAAGGCTACGTAAGATTTAAAATCTACCTGGGAAATTTTTTTCCATTGACATTATAAATTTTCCATGCGTTGACGACTAAGCTATCCAATGAATTACAAAATAAAGGCCACCACCATTTTTTCCCAAATACTTGGCATCTATAATTAGCAATTCTGTTGTCGTGTAAATCTACCCCACCCATATATTTATTGTATTGGGCAATTACATAAGGTTGGGGTATCCATACATCTCTTCGTTCTTTTCTATTATAGCGTTTAACATTTTGACCAGGAGCTACACTATAAACATTACTTGCCACCGTTACAACCGAATTATCGTGCCAACGGACAATAGAAACTTTTGATTCAGAATCATATGCTGAAATATGGGACTCGTGGTCTTTTTACCAAATGATTTACAATTTTCGATTGGACACTTATTTGTCCTATTTTCGCGGATAGTACCGGTGGCAAAATAACCATTATTTTTTAAATGTACGAAGAGTTTGAATGACGAAAAAAGTTGTCGAAAAAAATTTGGTGATTCCAAGAATATAATTATATGTCTATGGGTGATTCACTGGCTTATCCACAACAGAAAGTAGACTCATGACAACGTCACCGCTAAGACCAAGGCTAGAATGAGTTGTATCTATAAAATATAAAAATACGTAAATACGAGTAATACGAAATTCATCATTATTCTCCAAATTCGTAACGATCTCCTCCAGAGCCGCTTCTCATTTCCTTTGAGTCAAATACCTCGTAAACGGCATATTTTACTGATTTCAATTAAATATCACGTGTACTGCACAAGAAACAAACAAATACTAAACAACACACTAATCGGCGACTGTTTACGCTACATAGGCTGACTTGTGGAGACTGGCAATAGCTTGGTTTTATTTCATAGATAAAACCAGTGGTCCGTTCACGCACCAGTAATTATTTAATAAAAATAAACCATAATCTATATTATTTTTTAAATGTATTTTTTCTACCATGTAATCCACATATTATAGACCTACCAAAACTGACAATTACTTTCCAAAAATAAAATATTTTACTGTTTTAGATTCACTTCAACCTTTGACACAAAATTATGCAGCGTTTTTCTTGATTTTTGAGGTGTCATAAAATTTTTGTTTTAAAATAAAAATCAACAGTTCGTACGGTACTAAGTTCTCTAATACTGATAATAATAAAATTTATAAATGGATACGCAAAAATATTTACTGAATTTAACAAAAAAAATCATAAAATATGTGGTGCGTTAGCGCACCATTAGGTCAAAATGGGTTAATATAATCTATTTGATCTATCCAAAAGTACTTTGTTAAGTCACTATCGATGGTCACTGTTCTTAAGAATATTGTTCTTTTTGAAATAATAATAAAAAAAAAATGCTTTCAACTATTAAATTTGGTTTATTTGCATTGACAGTGGATGTTTTTTGACGTAATCTTTTTGGTCGTCAGTACTGTGCAAGTGGTCAAAAGGTGGTCATCCAGTTACAAGGATGTCTAAGTTAAAAAAAAAAAGTTGAATGTATTGAATACTGTAGAAAAAAATTTTGACTTCTTTCTAACTGACTGACCAACTTTTGGCCACTTGTGCACTACTGACAACCTAAAAGATAACGTCAAAAAACTTTCATTGTCAGTACAGAGAAACATGCCAATTTTGATCACAATATCTGAAAGCCATTCTCTTATTAAAAAAAAAAAAACCATTTTGATGATTCGTGACCCTCGATAGTGAATTTATGAAGCAGTTTTTGACAGAGGTAAGTTCGGTTCAATTGTTTTATTTTGGTCCCAAGAATAGGTGGTAGCTTTTTCTATAGACTGTGTTGTCCAAGGCTCAATAAAATATGTACTGCTTTTTATAATAGAATAATTAACGATTTTTTGTTTGTTGTTCGTGTTGTCAACAGTGTCCCGAGTTGGAAAAAGTAAGTTTTATGTACAGTGTATAGAATAGTTGTGCTTAATCCTCTTGTGGCTATGTGAATAACTTTTTTCTGGCTTTAGTTTTCACGATTTTCTTTATATTCACATGTACATAATGAATATAAAACCTTTTTTTTTTTTTTCGTAATTTAATTTTATTTACAGAAATACGTGCAATACAACTTACTTTCAAAAAAGTTATACTGTTGTGTAGTAGTTAATTTTAAATTTAATGACTCAAATATTTTAAAACTGAAACTTAGTACTTATCTTCTCACAACACTAGATGAATATACTAGTGGAAAAATGGATGTACGGATGCCACTCAGGGCAGTCATTTTTTAACATAGTTTGTCTATAAAGTGTATTCTACTATAATCATGGTTTTATTGTTATTTACATAAATTTAAAACTACTTGTTTTTACTTATTAAGAGAAGACACTTTATAATGGATATGGCTGTTCAGTGGTTAGTGCAACTAAAAATAACTGGACATACAATACCTAAGTGGTATGAACGATTTCAACCCCCTACACACTGAAAAATCATTTTTAATTATATAAATTGTCTTCAAGAAATGGTTAGAGTCCAAATTAAAATATATTTTCTGGTAGATATTACTTACGCAGTTAAAAAAGCATTTTTTCAAAAAAAGTTTGTAGCTATAGACAAGATAAGTACTATTTTTCAGCTTGCATATAATTTCAGTAAATTTGAAACTATTACACTAGACATCTTAAAACACTTTGGCATGTCATGAAAATTATTTTAAAACTATATTTAGTATACAAGAAATATTTTTAAAATCAGCTGTTTAAGTGGTTTACATTTTGTTATTATTTAAGCAACCACAACTCCAGTTACACACGATTTTAAAAATGTAACGCTTATATACATAGAACTTGATTTAATCTTTTACACATTTTAACAGCTTTCTGGTGTCGTTCATAGTCGATGCTCGAGGCGGCGCTATGAGAGGATGCCGGCATTCAGGGGTTAGGGTAATCGTCCCACCAAGATGTGCAGGAAGCCCCACCAGAATAACTTGTCGGTACGTGAGGCCACAGAGAACACCACATCCTCCACCTTTAATGGAGGGAGAGGCTCTCGCAAGCAGATTGTTGGAATTAGGTCCTGTTGGTGCTAAATTCTTGGGGTAAATAATTACCTAGAGATTAATTTTAATTTGGTATAAATATTTCTGAAGAAAACTTAATCCTCAACAAAGTTAAATTTTACTATCAGTTGCACTTTATTTTAGACCTGTCATTATTGAAGTGCCACATTTTGCCTCCTTAAGGGGCAAGCAGCGTGAAATAATTGTTTTGAGGTCGGACAATGGTGAAACCTGGAAAGAACATACATTGGAAGCAAATGAAGAGGCTATTCAGGATGTACTCAATCATAGTTTTGATGGCGAAGGTAATCAGTAAATGATAATTAACTTGTACAAATCTAATTATGCATTTTTTAGAATTGAGTCAAATCGAAGATTTGCACACGAACCGTATTACGAGAATCTTAACGAATGACTTCCCTCATTATTTTGCCGTTGTTTCTCGTATTAGACAAGAGGTACATGCTATTGGACCTGATGGTGGTACTGTGTCTAGTAGTGCAGTTCCATTGGTGCAAGCAGTCTTCCCACCAAATGCACTAACAAAGAAAATAAGGGTTGGATTACAAGTAAGTTCAGTCTAATAATTAGCTACAAATAAAATGTTGATTGTTTTTGTTATTTTCCTTCGTAACAGATAATCCCAAACAGAGAGGCAAAAAAGTTTTATTTAATTGTTCAAGATGTTCTGGTTCATTTTTATGCACGAATGGTATTCGGTAGAAAATTTTCTATTTTGGTACTGCAGTTATTGTAATTTATAATGTAATGGCTCTGAACCTTTGTGTTTAAGCATGACGTATGTAATTTAGAAATTAAATGTAATGAAAATGCGTCATAACAGTTAAATTTTCGTTGTTAAATTTCCAGTGTGCAATTTTTAGTGTAATTTATCGAAAATTGCACATATGGACATTTTTATACATGAGAAATTTTCTCTATAATTTTCCATTATATGAATTTTGGCGTCAAATTGTGTAAGTACTGCGCCATCTTTTTCTAAGATATGTTCATTCTTTATTATGTTTTCTCCCAATTAATAAAACTTTTAAGATGAAAAATATGGCATATTGTGTACAAAATTCACCGTAATCTGCCATCTAATACCACATTTAATTTTATGCCACTCTTTTCTGGTGCACTGAATATACAATTCTCTAAATTGATCACATATTTTTGAGTTAAATACTATTTCTAGGCCCAGTCCATCGAACCTGAATTGGTTTCAAAATTACTCGGTCATGGCGTGGCAGTTTCTCCAATTGTCACTGTCGAACCAAGGAGACGTAAATTCCACAAAGCAATAACGTTAAGTATGCCAGCACCCAAAGCACATTCGCAAGGTATGATTAACCAGTACCAGGGTACCACCAATACAACTCTCCGTCTGCTGTGTTCAATAACTGGTAAGTTTTTATTTCTAAAACTTTTTTGTTAATAACATTTTGTTGTTATAGTTCCTCAGTCCTTGTAAAGATATCGTTAATAACACAATACTAGAATAGATTTCATTTAGGAATATGAGCAGCTTTTTCCACTATTGATATACAGCTATTTAAAAATGCAACTAGCTATAAATATACATTTCGGATGTTGAAGAATTTTTAAAAATGATGAAATATTATAATGTAGGGATTAATTTAGTTACATATTTAATTTGGAAGAGAAATTCTAAGCGTAATATATTTAAGAAATATATTAAGCTTCTGCTATTTGAATCTGTCGCGAAAACGGTAGTGGCATCATATCGTTAAGTGGACGTTTAAAAAGAGGTATAGATAAAAGTGTCATATTTTTTGATTTACAGTGTTCAACATACAAGTTATAGAACTCCTTTTTTGATTTGATATTGGGTTGTACATACAGTCTGGACGTTCTTTGCCTACAATAATGCGATTCCATTTTCGGTATAGCATCAATAAAATCGTTAAGTAATTTATTATGTTTGCAAAAAGACTTTGATGTTTCTTTGGTGACTTTTTTGTTGGGAACTTCATGCGAAAATCTCATAGATTACATAGTTTTCCAGGACCAAATACTAGACTTTCCTATGGAAATTGTGTTTAGAAATAAAGTTTTGCAGAGTTGATTACTCTTTGCCTTTTTTAAGGTGATATACGAAAGTACTAGCTCTTTTAGACACTTCCGGATCTTTCGATTTGTAGGTATAACCTTCACTAATAAATCTATAAAAACTTTCTTTTCTTTCCATGCCACAGACCAAAATATATGAAAAATTTCTTCTTTCTCATTTTCTGAGATAAGATGGCATTTTAACACACTATTTATTTTCCTCGTGCACTTACAACGAGGTTTAATTATTTTGGGTGGTTTTTTAATGTCCTTCATCCATTTTCCTTCAACTTTCTTTTTTCCATAGTACTCTACTCCTTGTTCCCTTTGTCTTTTATTTATTTCAGTTTTCGATTCGCTTGTTTGTACTTGGCAAAGTTTTTTTCTTCTAACTATTGGTGTTTCTATTTCTGATTCAGTTTCAATCACTATGTGGTACTAGCCCATGAAATACATTTTTATTGTTTTGTAAAATCCCCGAAATAGCTGGAATACTTTTCGCTGGCGTCTTAACAATAGGTATTTGTTGATTATTATGATCATTTTCAAATACTTCAGAATTAGGGACAATATTACAACTAAAATTGATAATGCTAAATTTAAGGTATATCATCTCATATCCCCACATTTGTGAAAATTTTTTTAAAGAATATAAAGGCTTTAGTTTCCACAACTAACCATTTAGTTTATTAAAGTCAGTGCGCAGAAAAAGTTAAAAAATAAAAAAGTTAGTTTTAATTTTTTTGGAATCTAAACTGTCCGAGAGTAAAATTTTACAATATTAGTGTGACGTCGCATAATTATGCAACCTACATAAAGAGTCATGACACACTGATTGTATTTATGTAACACTGGAACTTGACCCTGAAATAAACTTTAGGCAAGATCTTTTTGCGGTTTGCTTTTTGTGTTTCGAGATCCTATTGGTGACAAAGTTGAAAATTTTCAACTTTTCGCGTCATCATGTTTGCATTAAAGGCGAGTCATAGCCCGGCGACTTTTATCAATTTTTCTTTCTGCCATCTGTCACATAAATTAAAACTATGAAAATAGCAGATACAGAGATGCTGTCAACACAAATAAGGAATGTTTATGTGAGATAAATTTGCACTAGTGCAGCTTAATGTAAGTAAATGAACAGAATTTAATACACATATTATATTACGGTTAGATTTTTTGTTTTTAAAATTGACGTTTAAAGCCATTCATAAATGGGCAAAATGCAAATTGCAGAATGCTACAACACGACTGAATAATTTAAACTTTTACGGCAAATTGAAGCTCAATTTTGTGTTACCAATAGGATCTCAAAATGCAAAAAAACAAAATGCAAAAAGCTCTTATCTAAAAGTATCCTTTATGCTCGTTAACATAAAAGCGACATTTTTGACAGAACAGCACAGAATTTTAATTTGTTTTTTTTTCCCTTGAGAGAAATACCATCCACCATGCACAAAATATGTTAGAATATATACAGTATGGTGTGCACTATAGAAATTTTGTTAATAATAATAAAAATAATTTTACTGTAATGCGCTATATTTGTATATATTCTAACATATTTTGTGTATGGTAAAAGTAAAAGTTCTTAAATATTTCTTTCAAGGGAGAAAAAAAATTTTAATTCTGTGACGTGTTTTAACTGTCAAAAATGTCTCCTTTATGTTCATGAGCATAAGGGCCAAGTTCCAGTGTTACATATAGGCAACCAGTGTGCTATGACTCTTTCACATCAGTTGCACAACTAATGTGGTCCATTGTAGTGGGGTGTTTACATTTAGATATAGATATATTTTTAAATAGTTGTATTCAAGCTTTGTCACAAGTTTGACTCGCCTCATTCCTTTCACATTATTTTTACAATATAGTGCATATATTATAATAGAAACTCTTTAGAAATCACCTTAGATTAGTTACTGTATAGGTAAGTCACCAGTGAAAAGCAACATTTAATTTTTTTTATTAGAATTCTTTCCAATTATTGCATTGTTTCTAAATATGTTTTAAGAAAAAAGGGCAAAACGTCCCTTTTTTTTAAATATTTGAAATCGGCTTATTGGTACTGTACCATTTTGCATGTTAGATGTAACTGTTCTCAATGTTGTCTTTACCGTTGCAAACTATTATTTTCATATTCATGCTTCAATAGGAACTAAATCAGGTAAATTTAGTTCCCATACTTGTGTGGTTGAAGTATGCTTGTTGTTCATATGTTTGTCGATACTTAGATTTTCTTTTGCATCTTTAAGTGTTTCATGATCACGATGTTTGCAATTTCCTAATGATTACTGTCATATAGAAAATTTGAAAATTGTATTTTATATGCATAATTTGTGATTATGATAAATATTACTAAATTTTCATCACAGAAGAAAATGTTTTCGAATCTTTTCCAGTTTTCTAGATGTACCTGCACTCTAAATAAATTTTGTAGAAAAAAACAAAGTACATTGTTACTTTTCATTAATTAACTAGATTTAGCTTATTTTTTAAATTATTCTCCGGTTTCTTTCTCTATTTGTGTTTCTTATTATAAATGTCAAACAGGTGGCCAAAATAAAGCAATATGGGAGGATGTCACGGGATCTACGCCACTAACATTTGTCAAAGATTGTGTTTCATTCACTACCACTGTCTCGGCCAGATTTTGGCTCATGGACTGTCGAAATGTGTCTGATGCCGCCAGAATGGCTACTGAATTATATACACAGGTCAGCTTGTTTATTTGATACCTTGTCGATTTATTTTCAGAATTTCTTAATCATTTTAATTAATTTCAGGCAGCACATGTTCCGTTTATGGCAAAATTCGTAGTTTTTGCAAAACGAGTAAGTTCACTCGAAGCTAGAATAAGAGTTTTTTGTATGACAGATGACAAGGAAGACAAAACATTGGAACACCAAGAGCATTTTACTGAAATTGCCAAAAGCAGAGATATAGAGGTACTTGAGCCAAAGGATGTTTTCATGGAATTTGCTGGAAACCTCGTACCGGTACTACAGTCTGGAGACCAACCCAGGCTGGGTTTCAAAGCGTTTAAAGAAAACCGATTAGCCTTCAATATGAGATTAAGAGACCCGGTATGTATTTGTAGGTTAAGTAAAAATTTATTTTGTAAAAGGATTATTTGCTTAAGGATGAAGATGCTGTTGGCCGTATTGTATTCATGAGTGATGCAAGAGTAGCTAGAGGAGAACCTAATCAAACACCTTTGTGCACATTAAACCTGGTTTTGCCGAAAGACATACTTCCTGATCGTGATTCTCAATCAGACCTTCTCTCCCTTGATAAGGAGCACAGCTTTTTACAACATGGTGGCATCAGTAAGTTGCTAATAATTTATAAGCGAATAGATTTTATATATACAGGTACACAATTTTATATAAAAAAAATCATCTGTTATGTGCTTTCATAAAGAATTCTATATGTGAATGCAATTTTAGGTAAACCTGACACTATTCATAGAGCCGATTTTAGATTGTCCGACATTTGCAATTTATTGGATGAAGATTGGGAAAAACTCGCCATGGAACTGGATATTCCACCATCTGACATTAAATTGATAAAAGAGGAATATCCGGAAAATCATCCACAACAAGCTATGATCATGTTTAGGCTGTGGTTACGTCAAAGAGCAAATAAAGCTACAGGTAAAGTAACTTTCTAATAGTTTTTATTTTTTCCATACAATACAGTTTCTTGCTGCTGCAGGGAATAAATTGGAACTAGCTCTTAATAAGATAGGAAGGCAAGATATTGTAAACAAGTGCATCTGCAATGTTGAATTGGTAACTGACGATATGGAGAAAGCCTTAGCAAAAAATTCATCTGGATCAATCTGGTTTTGAAAATTTAAAGGACTAATTAGGGCCTTCTAGAGACACATCTTTGAGGAGAGATATTCATATTGACAAATCTTTCCAAGGTAGCCAAGAGGGGATAGACAAAAGTGAAAAAAAGTGGTAAGTGTTACATAATTTAAGGAACAAATAACTCAATAATTGACGGAATTTGATTCAAATGAATGTTAATTTAAGCATTTAAAATCCAAAACATTTTGCCTGTTTTATCTTAAAGCCAATTGTAGAGATAAAGTGCCACATCAAATGTAACGAGATGTAACGAGAAAAATCGGTATAGAAATATACTTATTAGTAGAGTAGGAGAGTAAATAGCTAGCTAACAGGTCTCTGCATGTAAAGTTTTTACATGGAGGGAATTGCATTGCAAATGAAATCTCGTTGCTGCATACGGAAAATCTTCTATGTGCTTTGAATAAAATTTTACACCAAAAGCAAAAGCTAGCTAACATTCGGCGGTTTTTCGTTTTCATTATCTATTATAGAAGATCAACATAAAGTATTTTCAGTTTTAGAGCAAACTTGACAGAAAAAATATTTCGGTCAAATCTGCACGTAGCGGTTTTAATATGACGCCTAGAGTATTTTGAACCATGTCACATATGGGTTTTGTTTAAAATGTTACCTAAACTAAATACCAAATAGTAATAGATTAATTATGTATTGAGGATTTCACAAACCGATTCGACTTCAATGTTTGCGCCTGACTACATTATAAAGTAATTTGGCCAAAAATGCCACATGGCCACATTTTGCAGGCGCAGTGACGATTTATTTATATTTCAATAGTAGCAAAAAAAAAACAAAATTGTTCTCAAATTTATATTAAACATTATTTTACATATTTTTTTTACAAAATTTACTATTCGTGTTCTAATTAGAAAAAGAAAGTACAGCTAGACTCTTAAGCAATGAAGTTCTTGCATTTTCAGAAGACATTCAGAATCAAAACTCGACAGAAAAAGATATTACTGACACGACAAGTGATTACATATCCAACAAAATCGAGAAAGAAAATCACACACCCGAACTATTAGACAATAGGCCATTGACGCCTGAAAATGCGAACAGCGAAGTTTTTGAGGAAATAACACAACACTTGAATCATCTGCAGTCAACACCAAGGATAAAAACCACCGATAATAATGCAAATACACCTCCACCAAGCCCAGCAGCTGAATTCAGCTTGGATAAAGAAGCAAATATTCTCAATGAATATGTTCCCCATAATGAGACGATTAAAGGTACTTACTTGATTGTTAAGCTTAAGGTTAACATGCTTTTTATTTTTATTTATGCAGCAGGTGTAAATTAAAATCAGTATTTATAACTAATTCTGTTCCAAGTTTCTTCATGATCTTATACTCTTTGAAAATTAAGACTACTACGATTACTACTACACAATTACTTTATAAATACTGACTGCTAATAAATTAGTTATTATATGTATGAATTTTTGTTATTTATTTGATATAAAAAACAAAAATTTCTTTAACTATATAGGTGACTTTCATCACTTAACACCTAGATCATGCCCATTTTAATATGCTTTTTAATACTACATTCTTGGCGAGGTTTTTCTTTTTCTTAGCACATGGTGTGGAGCTTAGGCACATTTATTTGTTTTATATTAATTTGCATTTCACATTTTCTAACCTAGCTCGTTAGCTTAAATCTTTCGATCTATCAGTAGATTGTTTATTTGATATTTTCAAAAGGAATCCTGCAAAAAGAAGAAATTGTGACATCCACACCTCTGAAACAGAAGCTGGAAGAACCCCATATAGATCCAATTGCTATTCTTAAAAAGAATGTAAGCGACACCTTGACATTTTTACATCAGGAGAGAAACGACTTTTTGCCAGAAGAAGACATAATTATTCCAAGCAGAAAAGATGATCACATTTCAAAAGAAATTGATTTGAATAGTATCAACTTAAGAACACCCAAGAGGTCTACGAGTGATTATGATGACAGTTTTCATGAAAGTGGAGTAAAAGTGGAAGACAATTTATACAATGTAATTGATGACTTCAGAGAAGTCGATAACCATTTCTGTAGTATAATAAAAAAAGATGTTAAGGAAGTGGATGACAATTTACAAAAAGCACTAGAAAATCAAACCAAGGTCAATGACAATTTCCGCAGTGTTGTAGAAAATGAGGTGGAAGATGTTATTAAAGAAGCTGAGAATGTTGTAAATGATAAACTAAATAATTTAGACAGTTTTACTGTAAATAAGTCCAATAGAGTGATACGATTTGAAGATGAAGTTATTGAGGATTTAGACTATAATAAAGAACATATATCAGAAAAGTTTGATAGTGCTAGAAACACAGGGGACAGCATTTTTGATGATGTGAAAACGACAACAGAGGACTCTCTAGATAATTTGGAAAGTCTTAAAGATGATTCGATATCAGTAGCACAAGAAAGGAGCGAGGAGGCTTTTAAATTTTTGGAAAATGAGGCATCCAGTCCGATGATTTCGAGACCATTGGAAGATTCTTTGACTTTTATTCAAAAAGAGAGAGACTGGCCTTTAAATCATGATGAACCAAACAAATCAATCTCATTTTCAGATTTGCCAGTATCCCCTAAAAGTCCCAGGAGTGCTATACCCGTAGCAAAAATTAGAAAAAGCATAGAAAAAGAAAAGGATATAGATTTCTTATTTAATGAGGATAGAGGGGACACTATTTCTCCCACAGACAGTGAATTGTTAAGTAAAATCCCTGTAATGAAAGGTGCTAAAGTCAAGACAATAAAAAAACACTCCAAAGATCCACTAAAAGAATTTGTTAATTTATCAAAAGATGTAAATTGGGATGATGATGATGAGGAAACAATAAATATCATAAAAACTGTCACCACAGATCCTATTGTAAAAACAACTGTAACTCGAATAACACATGAGAATATACCTGAAAGTGTAAAAAGTAAAATACCTGTGCTACACACAGAATCCCTATCTCCCACTGAAATGACTGAACGGTACGAGATAGAAGTCTCTCCCAAAAGCAAAATTCCTGTTTTAAAAACAGAGAGCACAATAATAACTTCGCCAGAAATGACACGTGTTGAAAGAACAATTATTTCTCCGGATTCAACAAAAGTTGTAGAGACCACCACAACAATAGTATCACCCGGTTCGAGAATGTCAACCAAAAGTAGTACGATAGATTCGGATTCTGATGATGATAGCAGGAGAAGTCCTCCTTTAAGGGGGATTTTGAAAAAAACTTCAGTGAGAACCATCGGTAGTTCTAGCGGATCTGATGTAGCACTACATGAAGAAGGTGCAGAACTAAGTGATGATGACTCAGGTACGTTTTCTGTACTAGTTAGGTCTAACTTTTCTTTGATAGTTGCTTCAAGCAAATTTAGGAAATTCTTCCTTTACAGTAGATCAGCTTTTGTGCTGTTGAATATTATTGCTTAAAAAATTTCCATTTTTAAAATTAGCAAATTAAATTTTCACAGTGCTTTCGAAATTATTATTGATTATAATATATATTTTATATTGTTAATGTTTTATTGATATATAAGATAAAGATAAAAACAGTTAATACTAGACAAAGAATATTTACATTTCAGTTCTTTAAATCTAATCATTGTTTATTTGTTTTTTATAATATAATGTAACCTGAATTAAAACTAATAAATAAAGTATGTGAGTTAATAGTACATTCCTGGTCCACACCGGCTCATTAGAGTAGTTGACTAGAGCACGTCATGGCAAGCAGAACTAGATAATCTCTCCATCATCTTGCAGGTTTGAATCCCATCACCAACACTGGCAATACCGATGGGAATGGTTATATGTCGTGTTTTTTCATAAGTGTAACAATCGCCCCTGCAGCTTTGGCTTTGGATCCGGAGGTTGTCTAATTTCTGTGGTGTTTATGTTTATATACAATCGTCATCAGCCTAAAGTTACCACCTTCCAAGATACTATCTTTTTAGCACTATTTGTAGTGAGGCTTGCCAGAAAGAGCATATTGGAAGATGGTTACTTTAAGCTGATGACTATTGTACATACGTATACAACATGATGAAAAATAGATGTTTTTGCAGAAGCACAATTTTAACCCTTTCACCACGGTGCCCGATTATGCTGTGCGGATCGTCAGAATGGCTGTGGTAACCGTTTGCGCCAATATTTGCTTCCTGCAGTTAACCTAGACCAATCAAATTAAGCAAAAATCAGGCCCATTTTCACGATAATTTCCAACCATTCCCGACCAATACCATTCGATTCAGTTTTTTTTTGAATACTCATGGTCAATTTTGCCGTAAGTTATATGAGCAAGAATTTAATTTATAAACAATTAAAGTTGTGAAAATGATGAAAATCGATGTTTCTAAATATTCAACTTCAAACGCTGCGAAAACGGCAACAGATAGAGAAAAATTGCTCAGAACATTTTTTATAGAGCGTTAAATTCCCTTAAAGAAAGTCCACGACGGCATATCTCTAGGATGAATAGTTAAGGCATTACAATGAGTTAAATGTTTATTATTTTTCTACTGTGTGCTGGTCAGCTGTATAGTAGTCTAGTTTGGAACACCTACTTCTCAAGAATGCTAGGAGCGTATATGTAGATACCCTCGGGCACAGGGCACTATAGTACTTGGTATTATAACTTAATAATAATTTTCCAGGTCTTTGAGTATGCATAAAAGTATATAATAATTATATCTAGACCAAAGAAGTGATAAATACATTTGCTAACGTTGTAAAAATAAGAAAATTATGAAAGATTTACAGCAAGTCTACTTTAAAATGTTCTGCGCAGGCGGCCATTATGCGGCGTACGAGTCTGTTGATCGCGCATGCGCGTTACTTGTACAGCTGACTGATATACAGCAGAAAAATAATAAATATTTAACTTGTTGTAACGCCTTAACTATTCATCGTAGAGATATGCCGTCGCGGACTTTTTTGAAGGGAATTTAACACTATAAAAAATGTTCTGAGCAATTTTTCTCTATCTGTTGCCGTTTTCGCAGCGTTTGAAGTTGAATATTGAGAAACATCGATTTTCATCATTTTCACAACTTTAATTGTTTATAAATTAAATTCTTGCTCATATAACGTACGGCAAAATTGACCATGAGAATTCAAAAAACATACTGAATCGAATGGTATTGGTTGGGAATGGTTGGAAATTATCGTTTTGAAAAACCCTTAATTTGACTGGTCTAACCCCTAAAATGTTACTTTTTGTTCTAAGAAAAATATGGAATACCGATTTGGAGCACAGTAAAGGACGTGTTCTCTATGTAACCGACACAGCTTCCTATGTGAATGCATCTGTGGTGTGCTTCAAAAAAAAAAAAAAAAAAAAAAACCACTGAGTTTCCCTTAACAAGGTACCAATCAAATATCTTACAGCAGAGGTGTACTATCAATTAAAAGGCCTGCCAACAAAGACCTATTCAATCCGTTAAAGATTTTTTTTTTCAAAACTTTTTTGTTTTTCATCCAAAAGGGTAGGCAGTCAAAGTCAACGGAGGAATGAGGGGGTGTTTTTTTTTCCTTTATTTTTTCGATATCTACACCCCTTCACGAGTTATAAAGACTTTGGTTTCGTCAGTTTATACTTCACTTCTATTCGATCTTTTAAAGAATTTTTTGTATTTTTGTATATGTATTTTGAGTAACAGACGTCAAAAGTACACTCCTGAACATCTAGAACAGATGCTGCAAATTTACTGGAACCCTAGAAATTGCTAGTATGCAGTGTTGTGTGTTCAGTGAAATATTTATTGCTCCTATTATTTTGGATACTATAAAATCATATCTTTATATGTGTAAGTCAACGCGGTGTCCTGGGTCAGCCCCTGGTTTGTAGGTCATGTACTATTTACTCACGGACCTTACTAATAAATAATTTTTCAGGTCTTCTTGCATGACTGACATGTTTTTAAATCGTAGTTTTTTTTACATATTAACCATTAAATTAACATTAATTTACCTAAAACAACTAACGATAATCTATAATTAATTCCTTAATCCCGAAATTAAAATAATTTCTAACCTTTTTTTTTTTTTTTTACTCGAAATGCCTCGTTTTAATGTTCTCGGCTAAAATGAGGAAAGTACGAATGTTACAATTATAGGCCTTGCCTGTAACTTAATGTTAATTTTAATGGTTTTCTTGTGATAATCGAACATGCATTTTGATTAAGTGTTATTACCTAGCATCAAAAAATCCAAAACCCTTAGAGACCTGGCATGTTCTTTACCCTCTAGTATGGTCGTTTGTCGCATTGGCAACAAGCATGATCGTGTTGGCACTGCTCGCACAATACTGACTCACGGTATGCAAAATTTTGCATTTATTTATTTTAATCTTACACAATCATTCATGATACATATACACATCAAACACGCCAAAAATTTTATGTACTGTTATGATTATGTCAAAATGAAGAAAAAATCTAAGAACTTTGTTGCAGCCATTTATAATATGTGGATGTGGTATAAATATATCCTTGTAACCCTCATATATTATCTAAATTTGATTGTGTTGTAGTAAAACACAAAAGTTAAGTAGTATTAACCAGATATATTAGTGAATAGAAAGGCTGCTATTATCGAGGGTATTACACGTAAGGGTGTGAAAAATCTTGTAAGGTGAGTGATTTAATGTTTGTCTTAAGTATTTGTTGATCCAAATAGAAGAAAGCAATAAAGTGTTTTGTTATCTAAGGGTAGTAAAAGAGTTTGCATCCAAACTAGTTGCAAAAAATATTATATTAACAGTCTGAGTTAATGTGGTCTAAAAACAAAGCAAATTAAACTGAGGTGTGCTTGATGCAGAATATGAGGATCATAAGAAATTTGGTAATATTTGCAAAAGAACAAAACGAGGATGAATGAAAAATGCTGAAACAAAACTATTGATGAGTGGTGGTCAATCGACCATCAGTAATGTTAATTAACGTTTATTTTGGTCTACATTACGGTTAATAATGAAATTTAAGTTTGACACCTTAAAATGGCGGTTTTTTTATTATTTTTTTGTAGGTTATGTTTATTCAGCGAAAATTTATGCAGTTTTTCAGGAATGGCAGTTATGTCAAAGAATACTATTTTTTTTAAAAATTGATATGTATGCGTTTATTTATATATCTGTCCTGTAATATTTGCAACCAACTTGGCAACCAGTATAGAGGCAGGACAACGGGATAGACATATATAATATCATTATATATACATACCAAGCTTTTGTTCCTCAGTTAGCAATACGACCATGTACAGTTATTTTCGCGGAGCGGTGTTCGGCATATGGTCTACTAACCTGGGATACAAAACAATATGTAAAGATCGGTGAAAATTGCCTACCCATGTGACCTGTTTAGAATTTGCACCATTAGCCTTCGTAGATGTGGAACGTTCATTTTTGTTATACAAACATATGTACAGACGAAATCACTCAAATTTAACAGCCACGAATACAGAACGAAAATTAGTTGTGACCATGTATGCTAATGCGATGACAGACTTCAGTCTTTCTAAATAATACATTGTGTCAAGCGGTATGTATTTCATTATTCATTTTATATTTTTGCTTTTATTCGTCAACATATTATAAACAAACTAGATTGCGTTCATAAAGACACTTTGACATTCATAAATTTAGAATCGGTGCTTTCTCCATATTCAGATTTTCAGATTTATAATAATCCAAACCGGCTCGAAGGATCATCCTAATTGCCTTATCAAAATCCGTGGTATCTAATCTTGAAAGGCATATATTTGCACATAATTCAACAGCGAAGTAAATGATTAAATAACTGAAAATATTAACATAGTTGTAGTAATAAAGGACAACTTGTCGCCGCCTTTACATTGGCGTTTAGCTCGTGTCATTCCAACCCATCGTGTAGCCAGTGTCGTTACTGCCGATAGTTCAAAGTTTCAAAGGCCACTTGTAAAACTGTGTCCTCTACCTTGTCAAAACTAATTAAAATACATAGCATTTTAGGTGGGCGGAATGTTCAGTTTTCACTGCCTAAGAATCAGAGTACTAGTTTTATGTTTAATATATTAGAATTTAAGTACATTAATAGGAATCATTTATTAGTTGCCTTTTGCACATTTATTTAAATTTGTTTTGACAAGGTACAGGACAGTTTTACAACTGGCCTTTGAAACTTTGAACCATCGGCGACAAGTGGTCGTTAATTAAAATGTGGCATTAAGAGGACTATTTTTTGATTATAGTTGCTGCTTACACAAAAAGATATGAGGTTTTCCTGATACTCCAATGGTTTCTGCTAATTCCAAAGACTTTTCTCATTCAATTTCTAAGTGATGATTCGTTCGGGGTTTTAATATGATTATGTATGTAATATTGAGCCATACATGATATTGGATATGAACTCTTAACAAATATATATGACTACCAAAGTTTAATGATTCTTGAAGGCTTTTTGCTTCGTGCTCATACTTTTTGGTCAGGGAAGGAGAATATTCAACTTTACGCTAGCAAAAGGCAATTAATAAATGAATCCTATTAAATCTACTTAAATTCTAATATTATATTAAACATAAAACTAGTAGTCTGACTTTTAGGCAGTGGCAATCCAACATGTAATAAGTAGTTGCAGTTGAGCTTACCCCACCTGTAGCTTCTTCAGTTCAGAACAATTTGCAATTTATAAACTCATTCTGTGACAATCGTGGTATGATCAACATTTGTTAATGTACATGAAATCTACTTAATTTGATATTAAATTATAAAATTTTATTGGCTGTCCGCAGCTAAATCCCTAGCAATTGTCGTCCGAGATAAAAAAATTCGTCATTTTCTAGCGTAATAGAATTGTGGACTTCATAAATGGGAATGGTGACATCCTATTCTCCATATTGCTACAGGTGCGACGATCACAGCTGTAACTGCTGTGGCATAGTTTATAAATTGAACTTAAGAGTTTGACTTATGAACATATTATATTGAAAATATATACGAATATTACAATAATTTAAATATACTCTGTAGGAGTCCTACATATAAGTATGTGGTATCAAAACTATCGGTCATGGAGAGGAGAGACCAACCATGATCGATGCAAGTGTAAGATTATTGATCGTTAACCAAGTCGGTCAATAAATAATTTAGCTGTTATTTTATCATCACTACATAAAATATATTTATTAAGATATAGAGAATGGAAGGGCTTAGGTGATGTTGAGACTTTTGATAATTGTGGTTTAAGAAGTTTAAAAAACACGGTTGATTTAGCAAATGGGTATGACGTATGAAAAAACAATATAAAAAGTTTGTGAGTGGAAAATTATGTCAATAAAAGTTAGTAGCTTTGCTGATGAAGAATGGTATGATTGGTATGTTGTCTGATAATATAACAAAGACATAGATAAAGTGTAAATATTTTTGGACACTTTTTGTATACAGATTTTGAATGTTTATAAAATGAAAGTGGTAATTTGCTTTTATTTTGTGATTTATTAATTGTGCTAATTTTTCTCGGTGGTACAGTAGGTATAAGTAAAATTTTAATGTGTTGTTAAAATGATTATTACATTATACTATTATTGTTGATAATCAACTTAAAATCTGTTTAGAAACACCATTTCGGTTCTAACGAGGGGAGGTTCAGATGTCTCCAATTCGAAGAAACTTTGTGAGCTTACAGTCCTTGATACAAATAACTATTTGTCCAAATAATATGATGCACTACTCAAGCATTTTCAAGGCAAAAACCTCTAAAGATTCAGTGTTCAGCTTATAAGAAATAAACGGCTTGCAGCGTGCCGCAAATATCTGAGCGACTGGTGCTAGATTCAGAAACGCTAGATTACTGGATCAATGGCTCCGTGGTCTAGAGGTAACGTACTTGCCTCGAAACCTCGGGGTCCCGGGTTCGATTCCTGGTCGAGGAACTGGGATTTTTCTGTGAGAGAGATTAATCGTAGTATACTCGGATATTAGGTGTGTGTCCATTGTCTCTAAATGTGTAGCCCTCTCCCACACAAGGTCATTCCAGACCTTCAGGGATAAAGGGGGTTGTAATTTCATGTGGTGTTATTATTATTATTGTATTATAATTCCCGGCAACTTTCATTTTTTTATTGTTTAATTTTTTTTATACTTGTGTATAGAAATACATAGTTGAAAATAAATAGGAGTAAATAAAAATTACTTGTAAATGATATAGAAGAATAACATTTATTATTACTATACTTTTAAATACATTACTTAAATACCATTAATCTTTGCATATATTTTTAAGTAATTGGGGTCAGGTCGGCAGAGAGGAGAACACCTAGTTTCAATTAGTCAATGTTTTGTGTATTTCGACACATCCTCAGGACTATTTAAATTGGAGTTTCCTTGTGGAAGGTATATGTATATTTGCTAAAAATTTAAACATAAACATTAACATTAAATATAATCTGATTAGTCAGTGGTGTTTGTTTGTACTGTTTTGGAATATATTTATTTATTATTCATGTTTGTTTAAATTGTTAGAAAATATATACCTTGACCAAAATGATATGCTTGAGTAGTGCGTCCTATTATTTGAACAAATAGTGATACGTATTGAAAACTGCAAGCATACGCAGTTTCGTTCGAATCGGAAACTTGAACGTCTGACTCTCCCCTTGTAAGTTAAGCTTATAGAGTAAAAATATTACTTATATAAATTAATAAATCAATAGGATAACACCACATACATTTTCATTTAAGAACATAAGGAATTATTAAATCATAATTATTAAAATTTTATTTTTTTGCATGACTCCAATTAAGTCATAATATTAAAATGAGGCATGATTTTTCTTGAAATTTTACATTAAAACACAAAATACACTGCTTGCACTTACTGTAATCTGTATGCAAAGAACGGCTTAACTTAATTTGCTTTCTAATATTAATTCTGCTTGCAGCCTTTCAGAAGCTTTTCTTTGCCTTTTAGAATATTATACCCTTCCTAAAATATCAAAATTTATTATTATTTGTTTTTTTTTTGTCTAGTTCTTTTCGTACAGATTTAAATTTAGTCTATTTGATGTTTATTAGTAAAAATAGCATTTGATAGAACAGTAAAAATCTCCCATTTATTTTGTTGAGAGTTGATCCGATTAACACATTGTGTATTTTATTTTAAATACTACTGTTTGAGATATAAAATTAATAGATCATGTTAAAGAAGAATTTTGAAAAGTACTGGCTTTACGTGAACAATTTTAATGGCAACTTAAAAGGATAAAAAAGCTATATGTGTATATGTGACAACATATGCTCATTCCTCCTTACAATTACATGAATAACTGCAAATAGACTGAATTTAAAAAAAATAGCATGTTGATCTATATTGTCAATTATCTATTTGAATATTACTTTATATGGTTAAATTTTATTTTAACAAATTGGGTTATGGTGAAATAATATAATTTTCTTCGCTCTTTTTTTGCATGATTGTATTAAACCCTCTCATTAACTTAAGTTACACATTGTATTTCATTCAGCGTTAAATATTATTTCTCTCATATCCCAAACGATTTTGCTTAGATAACATTTTCATTATATTGAATCTTAAATTCCTCAATGCATTTTTAGAAGACTTTTACCAGCAAGAACCCCAATATACAGTAACAACAACTGAAGAGATTGATCCTGTAACAGGAGCAAAGTGAGTATTTTTTTTATTATTTAACATTTTATTTTTTATATCTGTATTGTGTACCTTCTGAATAAAAATTAAAACCCTTGAATCGAAACATTTATAGAGGATGTAGCAATGGCTGTACATCTCACTCCATCCCCCTCTCTAAAGATTTAAGATAAAGGTTTTTTAAATAGTCTATATTTTATAATGAAAGAAAAGTGTTAGAGGTAACTTGGAAACTATACATCATAAAGAGGTAGGACAAGGAACCAATCCATTGAAAAAAAAAAAAACTGTTATTTGTCAGTCTGTGATCAAATTTTTTTTATGAAATTATACCTTAAGGGAACATCTATTGAAATGGGACGAACTAGACTATGGAATTTTGAAATGTGTTATGAGCTTTTTTTTTTTTAATTGGTTTTTCTAATTTTCTTGGAAAATAAGAGTCATTATAGGTGAAGGCGTTTGATTAAATTCTCTGCATCTGCTTAAAATAATGGGGTTGCTAATTAAATCAGTTGTTGAATTTTTAATGGGATCAAACACCTTCACCTCCGTTCGCAGCAAAATAGTAATGGTTTGAACATTTGTTGTAAATAAAATATATAGAATTATCTAAAATTACCGTAATTTAAAGAGAGCCAAAAGTTCAACAGAGCGAAAAGTTTAAGAAAAAAATGGTTTAAAAGGGGGATGACTTCAACAAAATTAGGACGCTGTAGATTATTTTAAAAGTTAATAACGTTGTTTTAAGGGTACTGTTAAAAGTGTTATACATGCTGAATTTGAATTAATTATCCTTAAAACTGTATAAGAAAAATAAAAAAAAAAACCTTTATCTCGAAAACCTAGGCATTTAGGACATATTTATACGAACTTTTTGTATTGAAATCATACAAGGAATTTTAATTAACACCCTGTATATTGTTGAATTCAGGAAGCAATTAAACTGAGCTGAGCTTAATGTTCAGTGTGTCTCACTTAAAATAATGAATTGAAAGTAATTTCCGGTTAAACTGGAAGTAGAAAATATATATGTATGTGATACTCATTTAAATCATTGAAATGTTCCCACATCTATTTCAGCATTACAGGGTGTCAATTTTTATATTTTTCAGTTTCTTTTATTTCACGTTCCATTAGTTTTTTCATTTTGAATTCGGATTCCTCAGAAAAAAATATAATAAACATAGTTTTGAAATCTGTTTCATGGGTGAAAAATTAAGCCATGAAATCGAGTGAGATGATCACTCCGTACATATATTTTTTGAAAAGGAGAGCGCCGTGTGCAAAAATGTTTACGCCATATTCACTTTCAAGTACATAAAAGGAAATAGAACAAATAATCCAAAAATACATGAAGAAGATTGATAACAGTTGAATGTAATTGTGCTTTTACAGAATCACAAGAACAGTGAGGACAGCAAGCCAAATCATCACATCACCAGAGGGACAAAATGAAGGTGACTATCGCCATTCAATGCAAACAGTTTTGGACCATTTTATGTCAAAGGAGAGAAGTCCTCATTAAAATTTACTACATATTGGGGGACAAATCACTGCTACTTAAATTCAAAAATAAAATGTTAAGAGACTATTTTTTTATGATGACCATTTAATTGTTTTCCTCAGTATTGTCCCAGTGATTTTTTTTTATTTATACCTTTGATTTTTATTTATTTTTAAAAAGTGTAATTGTTTTTATATGACGATCCTATTTACTGCATTGTCAAATATTCCAGTGAAATTATTTTTATGTACCATGTTTTTATTCAATGATTTTAAATGACCAATTTAAAAAGTTGTGAGATTTAATATTTATTATAACGTAAGCTAAAATGAAACAAGAGTATTCTAAAAATTAGTGTACATTTAACCTACTTATTAAAAATATTAAATATTTTAAAAGTTTTCAGAGAAATCTTATAAGTACATTATATAAAGATAAAGTAATATATTATGCATTTTTTTAGCTTAGCTAGAGGAAAAAACTGTTGGATTCCAGTTAAGTAAATTATTTTTTAGCAATTTTTCTATAGTGCCTAGACTGATTTTTACTTAAAGTAATTTTTTAAGTAAAAATTGTTGTTTTTAATTTTGTTACATTAGATGCAAAAAAACTCATTCTCTACGAGGGTATTAAAAGTTTCCGTCACGGTTAAACCGATTGTGAAAATTTTTATAGTATATAGATTTTAATATATTTAATATACATATGCTTTACGATGAAATTATTAAATCTTGTAGAAATGGTTGCTTCTGTAATAATTTGTTTGAGAAATAAATGTGTGGTGTACATTTTCCTTATAATAAAAGCTGTTTTTTTTTTAACCTTGCAGATTTAAATCTAGTTAGTTGTTACGCGATATCAAAAATTTGAGCAAAATTGAAAACGATGACGGTGCTAGGTAATTATAACATGCATTTTTCTATAATAAATTAACCTAAATTCGGATCAGTGCCACATCAATGCCATCTATACAAAATGTCATGCACAAAATATTCAGCTGATAAAAAACTTGACAAATCATTTTTGACGTTTAAAAATGAAGCTAAATAGTTTACTCTGGATTGTATAATTATACCATTCAGTATCTAGAACTAATTTCATTGTCGTGTTTAATGCATTGGGTACATGAAAATACATTGAAGCACCTACTTGTAGATCAATTTAGTCTTTTTCAACATAACGTGTAATTACTAGAGTTGGCCAATTGGTCCGCAAGTCACCGGCGGTGCCAGGTAGAGAAATATCCAAATACATAAGTGAGACTTGTTTACTATTTTAGCAAAGACTAACATTTGAATTTCTATTGTTGTGCCTTGTGGTGTGTACAAAATAATTTATTCTTCTCTGTTGTATTGTTGATAATTTCATTGTTGTATTTTATTCTTGATATTAATTTAATAATAAAGTATGTCAGATCTGCCCAAGGGCTAAAAACGGCCATACACTGACAAAGTGAATGCATTTATCAGTGACTTCCCAGATTAATCCTATAATGGTGCTATAATAATTTGTAAGGTGTGCGAGACAGACCTGATGTGGTGGGACAAATGTGATTGTAAAGTCACGTAAATTCTGTGCAATATAAAACTAAAAAATGGCTTGCCTTTGACAACACAGTTTATGTTCAATTTATTCTTAATGCTGATTGTCTGTGATGTTCCGCTGCACATACTCGATAAACACAAATTTCAGGAGTTCTGGAATAAATACAATCTCAAGGTGACGTTACCAAGTCGCACAACCCTGCATAACTATGTACCAACTGTAAGCGAAGACATTGTAGATAAGATCAAATTTGTACTAAAAAATACACGGCTGTGGTTATGTGTTGACGAGATGACAGATTGTAAAAAAAATTCTATTTTAAATGTTTTAGTATGTATACTGGACCCTCTTAAACTGACATTTCTACTGTTACTAACTAGTAAAAGACTAACTGAGTGTACTGACCAAACAATTACGCGGGTGGTGTTGAAAGGATGATGAAGTTAGCAGCTGTTAATTTTTGACTTTACTTCTATTGGAGGATATTTCATCCGTTTTTAATATTAAAACACGTGAAAATATAATTATTAACTATATTTTCACGTACTTTGTGCATGGCAAATGGCAACTAAAAGTTCTTAAATATTTCTTACAAGGGAAAAATAAAATAAAATTATGCGCTGTGTTTAACCCGTGAAAATGTCGTCTTTATTGACATTTACATTATGGGTCAAGTTCCAGTGTAATGTGTAGGCAACCGATATGTCATGAGAACAGTATGTAGCTTGCATAATTATGTGACGTCACATTAAGAGTATTACCACATAAAAAATGATATTCCTTCATATTACTACAAAATTTTACATAAAACTAGTGAGAGGTTTCCAAAAAATGACCACTTAAAGTTTAAATGTGACAAAACTACCATTAAAAATGGGTATATTTGTTTATATAAATTAAAAAAATCTCCAAAATGCTTCCTAAGGCAATCATATTTTAGGAAGTGGTTCAGAATACACAATAAATATATATATTTTTTTCAAGGACCATACTATTGACCCAAGCAGTAAACTTGTTGGTAAATATTACTTGCTTATAATGGAAAGTCTCTGTTTGGAGACTGAAAAGTAATTAAATTTAGCAAGAGGTAGTCTGGTGAATCTATTGAATGTGGCCAATTAGTAGTGGTGACATTTAATTGAATAGGTTAATGTTACTATTTCTTCAATAAAAAACAAAAAAACTTTATTTCCTATTTTTATTTCTAGAGGACTTCCAGCCAGGTACATGAACAATTTGTCCTATGTTTCGTCCGAGTTTTCGGACTCTGCCTAACTCGTCGAACTACACGTACATCACATACCTATCAAATAAAAAAATGATGAAAAACAAAATAAAACCCACCCATACAATGAAATTAAAATAGGAAATTTATATTAGCTTGTAACCTTGAAAAGTCCGAAAACTCGGACGAAACATATGACAAATTGTTCATGTACCTGGCTGGAAGTCCTCTAGAAATAAAAATAGGAAATAAAGTTTTTTCTGTTTTTTATTGAAGAAATAATTTCTACTTTAACAGCCAACAACTTGTGTAAAATATCATCTATGGTTAATGTTACGTTTAACATATTTCAACAATGAAAATATGGATAGAAGGCACTGATAAAATTTTGTGATTTATAAAAGAGTTCTTACAAGAGGTTGTAAAATTAAGATTAAAAATTAATCTTATAATACGTTTTTGGCAAACAAAGACCTGTTGTAAATTACTGGCTCGTCCCCGAACTATAATATTATAAGAAATATGACAATATACCATTGAATAATAGATTTAATAATGCAATGTGGTCTAACGAATCCTTGAGCTTTTGGATGCAATATGCTTTGTTAAGTTTTTTACAAACTTCATCGATTTGAATATCCCAGCTTAGTTTCGAGTCTATTAAGATGCCTAAAAATTTAACGCTTAGGCTAAAAGGTATGATAATATTCAAATTTAGGATATTAACAGGTAGTGATTTTCTCTGTGAAAAGTAAACGCAAACAGTTTTATTAACATTTAAAATTAAACTATTGTTGTACAATAGTCATCAAATTCCCTCATAACAGCAACAGTTTTATCAAGGAGTTTCGCAGCATTCGGTGCAGAGATACCAAATGAATTATCTTTAGCGAACATAGTAATGTTCCCCTCAGACATGAATGATGGTAATTCATTTACAAATAGTAAAAAAAATCAATGGCCCTAACACCGAACCCTGCGGAACGCCAAGACTCACTTCATAATCATTTGAATTATGTCATGAATTTTAACATGGAGCGATCTATCAATTAAATATGACATGATCCATTCAAGAAAGATTCCTCGAATGCCCAACTTAAACAATTTTTCTTTAACAAAAGCCAGATTGAGAGTCAAATGCTCTTGATAAGTGAAAGAATAATCCTATGACGAACTTTCCATTGTCCATTTCATCTAACATAAATTGCAAAAATTGTATTATAGCTGTGTCCGTAGAACAATTTTTCCTGAAACCGTGCTGATGATCGGTTAGTAGATTGAAAGAATTTAAAAATGCCATTATTCAATTAAATGCTATTTTTCCATTCTTTTTGAAATAACGCTTAATAGTGATATGGGCCTATAGTTTTCAGGTTCCAAGGGATTATTTTTTTTTTAATATGGGGATTATGGTTGCTATTTTTAATATAGACGGAATTGAATTTCAAGCTTACAAGTTGACACATCATGAAACATCAATTTCGAGGTTATAAATCACGGAGTACTACGAATTTAAGACGGGAAATACGAATTGGATTTCTTAACAATTTTGACTAAACTGATTTTTGACTTATTTGACTCCTCAATTGACTCGTTACGTCAAAGATTCCATTTACAACTTTATATTTAGGTAGTTTCAGTTTCAAATTACAGAAGTTATAACTGTATTACATTAATAATAAATTAAGGTGCCATGCCATATATCAGTAATGTATTTTGTAATTTCCATTGTCCATTCACTTACTGTCCTGTTTTGCACCATATTTAATATTCACTTTGGCTTCGTACAGATCCACACATTCATAGTTAAGGTGCCAACGCTCTAATTTTTATTAATTATGATTAAAGCCCGGATCCGAAGACTACACTGAGAATACCGCCGTGGAACATTTTAAAAATGTTGCATCCACTTCCTTCTTGAAGTACTGTAGAACGTTGGATAAATAATTTCCCGGAGTTAGAGTTTGAAGGTGCAGAACTTCAGTGCAATATTTGTGAGAAAATATCATAATGTAGCCTTCGGATCCGGGCTTTAGTTATGAATAAGGAACATAGATGGAAAATTTAAACCAATTATTTTATTACTGTTATAAAAATTTCCTTACATGACAAATAAAATTATATAAATGTCAAAACCGCTGTAAATTGGCCTAAACAACATATAAATGAGCCAAAAAATTAAAAGTAGACGAATTGAAATAAATTTAAATAAAAAACAACTATGCACTATTTACCACCGAAACCACTCATAAGATTACCTAAGCCACCCAAACCTCCAGTTGCGCCAGCTTGCAATTGTCTCATCATGTTTTGTAGGCCAGCCATACCTCCCATTTGATGTAACACACGTGGGTCCATCATCTTTGCCATTTGTTGATTAAGTTTAGCCATTTGAGTGTGGTTAACGTTTTTTGCCATATCTCCACCCTTGAAGAGTCCTTTGATGCCACCCATTTTTTTCACAACGGCAGCAAATTTCGTATACTGAGTTATCAACTCTTTGACTTCTCTTTCTAAAAAGGAAAAGTGAATGCACATTTTACTTTCACTTGCATATAAGTAATGAAGCAAAATGAAGGATCCTTTTCCTTGTTTTCATTGAAAAAAAAAAAAAACCTACATCGCCACCGGTTTAATATTTTGAGAACAGAATTATAAAACAGACATGGTAGAGGCATTGGAACAAAAAAAATCTAATCGACTTCCAAAAATGTAAGGATTTGAACGTTTTTATAAAAATTTTTAAGTGTTCATGAAATTTATAATACAAACTTTATTCTACATGTACAAACATTATGAAATTTATATGTATGAATATCTTGTGCAACTTTCATCTAACGTTTCAAACTGAAAAATCTTTTTTGAATTCTGTTCTACATGTATCAGCTACGTTTGTATGGCCTAAGGAGTAACAGAGATAGCACATGCATTTACTCTTAGCACAAACAGCATTGACATTCAGTGGAGAGACTCAGTTCACCTTAGTCACTTGTCCGAGGACCTTCGACTTGACAGCCAACACTGGTCTAGCCATTCTGGTGTAAGGTAAGGAGAGTCAAAGTGCAGGCATTATGATCCTATTACCGCATATCTAAATGTAGCTGATACAACGTATCTGTTGTTAATGAAATTTTCAAAATATGTTGTGTAATAAACTTAATGAACAAATGGAAACAAGTTACTCAATGTGAAACATAAAAGTATGTAGAAAGAAATGTATAGACTGTGCTAGTTTTTTTATATTTTTGTTTTTTCTTCTTATAAATACAACTTTTTTTTTACCGTAATGAATTGACACATTCTACATCCAAAAAATATTATTTTATGAGAAACACAAGCCTGTCTACAACATTTAGATTATTATATTATTTACTCTTTATGCAATACCTGTTACTCCTGCACCCTGAGCTACTCTGATGATTCTGCCATTTTGTTTGGTAAATAATTTGGCGCCATCTCTATTATCCAATTCTCCGTCGTTCATACTATCCATTATCGTCATGAGCCGTTTTAACCTGGCCATAGATTCTTGCTCGCTTCCTTTCGACATGAAATCTTGACTAAAACCAGGAATCATACCCTAAAATTAACACAAAATCACTAGTGATATAACAGAAAAGTTGAACATTGTTTTTAACCATGATTTGTGAAAAAGGTCCCATCTTCATAATATTTTGGAATTGTTCGTACATATCCCTTAGCGTAAATTGACCATGTTTGATTTTCTCCAATAGTTCTTCATTATCTTCCAGTTTTAATTCATTTACTTTATCAATAAGACCCTCTATGTCTCCCATACCCAGCAATTTACTTATAAAAGGTTTCGTTTTGAAGGGTTCCAAATCGTCTATATGTTCTCCAGTACCAATGTAGATAATAGGACTATTTGTGGCTGCGACACTGAAATTTAATATTTTCACTGATCAGAACATTTAAAACACAGGCTGCTGATTATACTTTCAGAAAACAACCATTTATTGAAATTATAGGAGAAAATTCCTTTTAGCAAAATAAAATCCCTGTAGGTAACAAATTAAAAAATATGTACTAATATATTAATAATAATAATAATAAACACCACAGAAATTAGACAAATCCGGAAATCTAAAGTCAAAGTTGTCTAAAAAGGGGGTTGCACTTAGAAAAACATGCACACAACCATTTCCATTGACAGTGCCGACGGCGGGATTCAAACCCGCAGCTATGATAAAAAGATTTCTAGTCACACTTGCCATCATGCACTCCAGACAACTACACCCCCAAACCGGTGGTCTTCATAATTTTGCAGCAAATAATGCTCCACACATCAAACTTTATTAAAGATACTTTTGTCAAAAAAGATAGGTTCTAATACATATTTCACTGAATGCATTGAATTTATTACGTAGATAAATATATGGATTACTACAATTTATAAGAATATTAACTGCTACGGTGAGTTCAGTAGCGCAGTGTGTTAGAGCGAGAAAGTGGTAAATGTAGCTGGTTTTTCTGCCTGTCGACTGCCAGACTCAAATCCCGGTTCGATTCTGACAAAGTGGAAGAGAGCGGTTGTGTGTCCGCATCTTTTCATCAGTGCATACCAACCCATGCAATTCCACCTTTGGATTTGGGGCTTGTCCAATTTATGTGGTGTTTAAATGTTTTAAAATTATAAATAAGCAATAATTTTTTTTACCGACATTCTAGAATAAATTAACATAGAGAATTGAGAAAGTTCCCGTACGTTTTAAGGTGTTGAATTTTACAAGTTCAAGTCCGTACTTCTGATTAATAATAGAAGAACCACTTTAGATTCCTCCAAAATAATCAAGTAAAAATTACAGAATGCTGTCACATATTCTTGTTTTAACTGACTAGTATTACGAAACTTACTGGATTTAGTCAACTCTATATAATTCGTACATTTAATTACTTACGCACTAAGGGCACCACCACCTTTAGCATGGCCGTCCAATTTTGTAATAATCACAGAACCTACATCTACTTTTTCTTTGAATGCTTTTGCTTGGGCTTCACAAGCTTGACCAATCGTGGCATCCATTACGAATATAATATTGTCTGGTTTCTAGAAATGTAAAGAATATAATATGTAGTAAACTAACATTATAAATAGCATACAGTGAGGTTTACATTTATTATTTTTTTTATTTTATTTAGAAAACTATAAGGATGGACCCAGTGATTCAGTGAAATGGCCTTAACTCTCGTGCTATGCTATGATTCTGTTAGTTGCAATAATTAAATGCCTGGAAATTTTAATTAAAAAAAATATATATATATTTTTCACGTTTTTACATTTTTTGTATTTCAAAAATTTTCTTGTTAAATAAAATTTATTAATACTTACTACTGCATTTGCTACCGCTAACATTTCCTCAAAAAGAGATTCTTCTTGTTTGTGCCTACCACTGGTATCAACAATAATTATTTCAAAACCTTCCTTTTTAAACATATCCACACCATCTTGTGCTATGACTACTGGATCTACTTCTGTATAACTAAAAATGAAAAACTATTTATTTATTTACTTTCACAAAAAAAGTAACAGTTTTGATTTTGGTTAATTACCTTCCATAAAAAGGTATCCTAGCTTTTGTACAATTTTGTTTAACTTGATCGTATGCTCCAGCTCTGAATGTGTCTGCACATACTAAACAAGATTTCCAATTTTTCTTTTGATAGTGATAAGCTAACTTTGTACAGGTTGTCGTTTTACCAGAACCTTGTAAACCCACAAACATAATAACATTAGGCTTTGCTTTAATAGGTTGGTATGGTTTTACTCCTGGATCTACAAGCTATACACAAATATACTAAAATTAGAGTAATTAAATGCATCAGAAACATACTTTGACGAGCTCCTTGAATACTGCGCTCTGTATCATTCGTCTCTTATTGAGTCCTCCAGCCATTTCATCAAAATCTATTACGGCTCTGACATTTTCTCGTAGCTTTTTGACCAATCTAATATTAACATCAGCCTCGAGTAGAGCTGCACAAATATCTTTAAGCATGCCATTTAAGACCTAAAATTTAAAAAAATATATATATACAATGGATAACCTATATCAACATCTGCTGCCACACACCTCTTCATTGATAATTGTTGCCTTACTAAGTGATTGTAAGGCGGTCGTAATCTTACGACCTAAATCTGCTAATACCATTTTGTTGCTTTAATATTTACAAATTATTAATTTACAATTTTTTTTAATGTTTATTCCATGATCTGTCACTCTACTTTGAAGTCGTGTTGAGACACGTCACAAAGACTTTTGTTGGCAACACTGATTGGTCGTTTTACAAACTTATTTAAAAATGCACCGGAAACATTAAAATTTAACATTTATATTTAAATAAAGTCAGATCATATGCCCCAAAAAGTCTATAAGTCACGGATACGTTGGTAACATTAAAAAATTTTCACAAATCAAAACTTCTCTATGGGCACGTTCCGTGTCACAAACGAATCGGTATTAAAATTGACCAGAAAAGTTGTTACGTCACTAAAGACCTTGGCGACATTAGGTGCGTTATTTTTAACTGAGATCTCAATTAATCTAAGTAGTTTTACGAATACGGAGGCCTCGTCAAATGAAATTAAGCTTTTATTTATGCAGTATAACCGTAAAACAACTTAGATTAGCTGTGATCTCAGTTAGAATGAATGTACCTAATGTAGCGCGCACCCAGAGTGACAGTGTGTTCTTTGTTACTTAATTTTATAGAATGAGAGAGAACGACATTCGGGTACGCTCGACGTGAAATCTGAACAGACTCCTTGAGCACTTGGGAATTTTTTTTGCCACTATAACCAACCTACAACAGAGTAAAAGAAAAGTACTAGATTAAAATAAAATATGTGACGAATATGACGATTTATTCGAAATGTCATAACAGTAATGAAAATTGTTGTGTTTCATTTTCAAGCAAACTTTATGACCAGTTTTTAGCATTAGACATTTTAGAACAAATAAATAGTGTTTGTGTGGTGATCAATTTTTGTGAGGGATAATCTGGTTTGTTGTGATTTCTTTAAATCTACACGTCAACTATGAGCCTTGTCATTTAATAATTTAATTGGTGAAATATAGCTTTGTTTACAGTAACTTCATGAGGTTGAAATAATTAAATTGATCTATATATATACACCTACAGATTTATACACATATATATATGTATATGGTATAGTAGCCCAATAAAATGTAATTCAGTGTTAATGTGCATGTCAAATGTCAATTATTCATAATGTAAAAAATATATACTTAAAATTTTATTTTTGGACATTCATAACAAAATAATTTATAAAAATGACCACTGTTGCCATGGAAGAATATGAGTTAATGAAAGACTCTAAGTATCGGATGTATGTGGCTGCCGTGGACAAGGCACTTAAGAATTTTGAGTATACCTCGGAGTGGGCTGATTTAATATCAGCTTTAGGCAAGCTAAATAAGGTACATGTAGAACATTTCACTTTATCAGTTTAAATTATTGTTTTTTTCGGTTAAAGGTTTTACTAAGCTATACAAAATTTCCTGTTATACCAAGGCGTATCAAAATTAGTAAACGACTTGCACAATGCATGCACCCCGCATTACCATCAGGAGTTCACTTAAAGGCTCTGGAAACTTATGATATAATTTTTCGATGTATGGGCACTAACAGACTAGCTTGTGAATTATTTATTTATAGTGCAGGTATGTATAAGGAAATTTATTTTTGTGTTATTATTAAATTAGAATGCTAGGATTTTTTTATTTGTAAGGTGGAATTTAGTTAAGCTAGAATAAAATATGTGTCATTATTTTCATTTCATTTATTATCAATAATGAAATACCTATTTCATGAAAGATTTTTGTTTACTTAAATGGTTTTATTTCTAATCTATATTTGATCTGATCTGCTTTAGAAGCAAACAAAAAGCACATAGTACCTAAATAACGCATTTTTTTGTATAAAAATAATGGTGTTGGTATAATGACATCTTATTAACTTTTGATTAAATCACCATTCAAGTCATATATTTTGATCACTCTGCTACTCTGTTATCTTGTATGTTTTATTTACAGTGTGTTCCAGGATTGATGCTACAAGAAGTGAAAGTAACCAAAAATTTTTGAAATTTATTTTGATATGTTGTAATTTTAAGTATATTGGATTTTTTCATATCACGGGGAGGCCATGATGCCTATTAAGAAACAGTTTGTTAGTCAAGTAAAGTACATTATCTGTTCATAATCCTGCAAAATGTTATTAAAAAAAAGTTGTTGAGAATGTGATGTTATGGCTCTGCAAAATTTCAGGAAGATCAGCCTACTTTGATGGCACTGATAGTAGTCTCGGTTCAAATTGCATAATTTTTTTATTTAGGAGGTTGATTACATTATGCATTGCATAATTTTACATTAAGAACAGTTTTTTAATTAAAAAAAATTACGTGACTCGATGGGAGACTACATACTTTATCTGTTTCATCAGAGTAGGCTGTTCTTCCTGAAATTTTGCGTAGATCCAAAACATCACATCTGAACTACTTCTTTTAATAACATTTTGCAATATTATGAACAGATAAGATACTTTACTTGACAAATAAATTGTTTTATTAAGTGTCATGGCTGCCGTGATTTGAAAAAATCGAAAATGTATTTAAAGTTAGTTTAAAGCTATACAGGGCTTAACCCAATGTATCAAATTGAAATTCAAAAATGTTTATTCGGTCTCCTGCTGTAACATCAATTCTGGAGCACGCTGTATATACCACTTTGTACTTATTGCTTAATTTTAAACAAATTTGAATTTGAAACTTATTGCTTATATTTTTTTATTTTGTGTGTATATATACATATATATGCCTTTTAATTTTTTTTTTTTTAGAATTAAATATTGCTTTTATTAATCGAATTAAATATAATTTATGGATTAACATTGTTAGTTTTCCTATGTCTTGAAAACAAAAAGTTCTTATAGTCTCTCAGAATATTTAAAATTTATTTTTGATTCCATTACAAGTTCTCCATTATACATTAAATAAATCGATTAATTATTCTGAAAAGTCATTGCTAAGAAATTTAAGTCATGTTGACAATAATTATGTAGGTAATAAACAAAAAATAAAATGAGCAGTGTATCAAAATAAATTGGAAATATTCTTTTCTTAAAGTAGTAAATTCAAAAATAACTTTTTTAAATTTGAAAATTAATTTTTTAATTTCTCTTTAAATTTTCACTTGTTTAGTAGTAAACTAAGGGCCGATCTTTCCATCTCCTATTTAATTCAATTTAATCGGTAGATAGTTTCCTTGGATACAATTGTTGTATCAACAAGTTTCCATGTAACTTATTAATCAAATCGATTTAATGGTAGATGGAAAGATTGGCCCTAAAACGAATGAACTATTTTTCTTTATGTTTATTTTTATACAATCAGTTGATAACCCTGCAGTTGTTTTGCCTTGTTAGTTACTATGATATAGTACATATATTTTCTTATCTTTAGTGGTATATAAGTTGTTACAAAATTCTCAACGTTTATAATTCCTATGATTCATATCAGTTTAATCATAAATCTTCACTGAAATTTATTAATATATTTATTTTATTATACCTATATGTGAAATAGTGCAAAACCTATTTATATTTCAAGACGATGGATCCTAAATCATTAATTAAATTAATTTCTTAGCCATAATGATCACAAACTAGAATTGGTTCCTTTAAAAGCTAATTTGTTCTACAAGGAAATTTTAACTAAATGTCTATATGTACATGAATAATTGCCATTAACTTATTTATATGTTAAATTCCTTGAACATGTTTTCATATTTGTTTGTTGGTTATTTAAATTATTTGGTTGAAATGAGATTTTAATAGCCACACACAAATAATATATTTACTATAATATTAGAATAAGTCATAAATTATGAGTAATATTACAATTTATTCTGATGCTGTTTTCAAGTAAACCTTATCATATCTAATCTTTGGAAATATAAATCTGCTTCCTGGATATGGTAATAAATTAAACCCTAACCAACTGAAGCCAGGTATCTTATCAAAATAAATAACTTCATATTTAACTTATCTTATAAACAATTCATATAATTCACTGAAAAATTGATTCTAGTATTAATATACATCATTGTATTTTATTAGTTATTATGATCAGATTTATGTTCATTTTATAATTTATAACTTTCTGAACATAAAAATTTGATATAAAGAAAATTTGTCCAAATTTTTGGGCACACTTTTCAGTATTTTAAAATATAAAACAATCATAATTTATATTTTTATATGGGCACAAATTTTTGATTATCAGCATTAACGCAGTCACTCATTTACTAAAATGGATAAATGAAAAATAATGTACAAATCAAAATTTGAGTTGAGGTGCTTTTTTGGCTCATCCTATATATTGTGTAAAGAAAGTTATGACAGGAATTAACTTCAAGGTTAGATAGGAGAGGCCAGCAGACAAATTTAGATCAAATGTATAGATTCCATTAGGCATTAATAATTATGATGGAGGCTTGGTATTGAAGTATGTTCTTTTTTTGATTAGGTAATATTGATAATGAGTAATGACAACTTCTGATTAATCTGAAATGAAATAGAAATAATATTTAAATTAAGTATAACTAGCCATGATAAAAAATATAGACTTAATTTTAATTATGTTTCTAAAATGTTGCATTCGGGCGTTGCCGAATACGAATATGCACTTATTAATATTTTACTCTAATATAGACAATTTATTTCAATTACAAAAGTTTGTTGGACTTTATAATGCACTATAGCTATTATATGATAATAGAATTTTGCTTAAAACTGGGTTCCCAGACTTTTTGCATTTTAGGTTTCAGCATTTGATTGATGAACTCTGTGCTTAAATTCTGCATCGCCAATAGAAACTTGAAACATAAAATGCAAAAAGTCTGATTGGAAACTCAGCTTATCACAGAACTTTGCTAAGATCTACTTGATTTATTCGGTTATAGCGAGTGATTCAAAAATAAACCGAAAGTATTCTATAACAGATTTCTCACACCAAAATAAATGAATAAAATCCTATAAAGATGGTTCTGGGGATGCTCCATTAATGATACATTTGCTTTTAAAAAGGTGGATAAATGGAAACCATTTATATATAACACAAAACATTTTTGAAAACGAGAATTTAAATTTTATGTACAGTTTAGTCATTAGTAATTAATTTCATTTATTTTATGAAAAATTAGCATTTATATGGCTCCGTGGTCTAGAGGTAACGTACTTGCCTCGAAACCTCGAGGTCCCGGGGTCGATTCCTGGCCGTGGCACTGGGATTTTTCTGTGAGAGAGATTAATCATAGTATACTCGGATAATGGATGTATGTCCATTGTCTCTTAATGTGTAACCCTCTCCCGCACAATGTCAGCTAAGACATTCAGGGATAAAGGGGGTTGTCATTACATGTGGTGTTATTATTATTATTATATAAATTTTTGTAAACATGTAATAATAAAAAAAGTTATAATCCATCCGTATGTAAATACTTAAACAGTTTATGTAACTTTTAAGGCCTTTTTCCACTTATGGGCCATGCAGCCATGAACATAAGGCCTACTTTACTCACCATATACGAGACACATTTCGTTCCATTAAGAGATCGACTCCGCCCAGCTCTAAGTGGGTTCTTAAGTGGAATATTGCCTGGATTGGATACAGGGTCAGACCATTTCGATAGGTAAAAATTGGAAGACCGATAGAATAGTAGTATTAGTACCAACTTTTAAACTTTTTAGGACTAATTTATTACTAGAAAATGTATGTGAAGGAGTGGAACCCTCTTATTTTTATACTTGTATTTGGCAATGTGTGGCAAATAATAGTCCAGTTAGATTACCTGCGATAAGTTATGTTCTGACGCATTACAGCAGAAAATTACTCATGGAAGATCAACTGTATTTAATGGGACACGATATAGGCTTGATGGTAAGTATGTTTGTATGTTTGTACTCTAAGACAGGGCCAGATTTAGAAACCCTGAGGCACTAGGGCGCTAAGGAATTGGAGGCCTCTCAGCTTGATCTTGGATTAAAAAAGCAACATAAAAACTCAACTGGTTATAACAAAATGATATATGACACTGTAGGTTAAGTAAATGTTTCCATTATTGTTTCTATAACACATAAATCAACAAATAACAAAACAAACAAAGCAAAAAATTAACGTATTACATTTAAATGAGGGCTATACTTTTGTGTCCGCCATTTTCTTCGTTTTACATTAAAAACTCAATAACCTTACCAACTTTCAAATTTTGTTTCCTGTTATAGGCGCCGCTCTCAAACATTCGCTTGGACATGTTAAAATTAATTCAGTAATAAATAATATAATTAATCGCAAAATGGGAATTCCTAGCTAGCAAAACGTCGTGCTTATACAACAAAGAAACTTCTACTTTACAGCTTTATTTCACACTTCTATCTGTACCTTTGACAAATGCTGCAACTCCACTACACCTTTTAAAATGGAAACCTATATAGTATTTTATTTGCACCGATGGTCAGTTCACTTAATCACATTTGATCTGGTTAAAAGTGATCTGCACGTGTTGCAAATAAAACGTGAGGCAGCCTCGTATATCGGGCGCGCATGCGTATTTGAGAGACACACGTTTATTTTATATGTTTATGTTACATCGGATTTATGTAGGTTCTTATAAAAAATCCAGAAAAAAAATGGAAACAGATGACCCAGAAACCAACTTGACGTTTTCCATTTATAAGACCTCCATTATTTTTATGTTATGAAATATAGTAATTGCAAAAACGATATTTTTTTATGAAAAATATGCAAATTTATTGTTGTGACATGCAAAACCTGATTATACGGTCAACCGTTTGCTGCTTTTCTTACCCCACTACAAGTATTGTAGTGATCTAAAGATCACATGTGATTCTTTCATCCAGGATGGAGCAACATCGGCAAGGAACTGACTTGGTCACTTTTGATTTCAGATTAGTTGTAAATAAGACATGTAAATAGCTGACCTAATTGATCTAGATCAGAAGTGACCTGATCCACAGTGCATATAAAATATTCCTATTGCATCACTATTGGCTTCATTACATTAGTATCCTTATTATTGTGGCTTTGTGGTCGAAGTGGTAAGGGCAACGTATAGCCAGTTCCTACCATTGTAGAGTGCACCAATATACTGGGTCCTGGTATAAATTGATGAGTTACACTAAAGTAAAAAAACAGACACATCATACCAGGGTACGAAGTTTCTTGTTGTGTAGTGTAGATTTTGACAAAACATTTCATACCGTGATTCACCACACAAAGTCAAGATTAGACTGTAATAACCATTCAAATTTATGCCATTCCTCTTAATTTTCCTTGCCCCAAAAATGACCTTTAAAACATCATTATTCCATTCCATTTCACTTGTCCATCATTTTATTTTTAATCATTGACCTTGAACTGTGACCTACATAAAATTGAAAATTACAAAAAAAAAAAGACATTTTAGGGCAAGGAAAATTAGTTACATCACAAAATGTATATCATTTAATTGAATTACAGCGGAGAATATATGAAATATTTTTGTTACAATATGATTGCGTGAACATCAATATAGTTCATTCAGAATCTTAAATGATATTATTTGTTTTCTAATTTCAACTACTACGTTTAGCTATCAATTCATACTACAATACAACGGCAAGTTTGGTCTCGTGGTATGGTTTGTTCTTCACTCCAAAGGCGTTTTCATATCTCAGTGTATATCACGATATAATACGACATTTCAACACCATGTGTTGTACAATGGTAGGGACTGGCTATATGTGTAAGGGCACTTACCCCTCACCCCGGTTTCGTGGTTTCGATTCCCGATAAAGGAGCTGGAATTTTTTCTAAAGCAAAAGTTAATCATAACATACTCGAATATTGGTTGTGCGTATGTTGTCTCTAAATGTGTAGTCTTCTCCTGCACAAGGTACCTTTAGGGATACAGGGTGTTGTATTACCTGTAGTGTTTATTTTAATTTTTTTTAATTATTTTCTTGTAATATTTTATGTTCTACCAACATTTTATGGTATTTGCCTTATATCGACAAGTAATCAGGGTGGCTAGTTTTGAAATGTAAGCACTAAACCTATAACATATATCAAGAATTTTTATTTTATTGTAGTCCTAGTTTTAATTTCACCAATTTTTATTTTTTGCTTTATTTTTTTTAGGTTTCTGGTCTTTGTGCAGCTGTTCAGGATTCAAGTGTACTAGTTCAAAGGTCTGCTCTAGATTTGTTAATGGTATGTTTTCCAATGCAAAATAAACAATTATTATATGCTGATATGGTTAGACTGGTTACTGCAGCTCTTTCAACAATATTAAGAAGAGATATGTCGCTGAATAGGTAAATCAGTCAAACTACTACTTCCAGTTAATGCTAAGAAAAATTGGATTACATAATAGAATCAACTTTTTCTCTATTGTTCTTTTAAATTTTTTGGTATTGTATTTGCTACTCAAAATTATTTAGTTTAGTAGTTAATGATAAAAAAACACCTTTCTGGTTTTAAGTAATTATATTTTTATATAAAAATATTTAATTGTTGACCCCAACTCTATGCTTGTATTTTTAAAATTTTCACTCATTCAATTTTTGATTTATTTTTCAGACGATTGTATTCATGGCTATTAGAACAAGAAGCAAATAATTTACCTTTGGTCCAAATAGAAGGTGAACTGGATCAGACCTTAATACCACATCATCACTCTGTAGCATATGATCTGTTAAATGATGCACTGAAACTTATTTTAAAAAAGTGTAGCACAGAATTACCAATAGACATAAAACCATACAGACTGTTAACATCACTGTTTGACAAACCCCAAATTGGGCCTGTAATCTTGGACAGTATACTGTATGATGTTTTTAGAACTCTTTATCTGTCTTGTCTGCACCAGCAAAAACATAAAAGCAGTTCCGTTAGATGCGTCTCTTTCAATGGTGACTTAACAAGTTTGAAAAACGACGAAAATGTTTTGAATAAACAATTTGTGACAAAAAACTGCCAGGAGTTGGTAAAAAATGCCAATCTTTTGTTTAATACACTACAAAGCTACTACATCTGGTCGTATATTGAAAAGTTGTATGATGAGTCTTTAACTAACATCAAAAACTATAAATACAGGGATCGTTGTCAGGTAAATGAGATTGGTAGTGGAGCACCACATATTTTAGAAATTTGTATTTTGACGGATTTTTTACTTGACATCATACCTATAGAATCTTATGCAGAAAGCACATCTAATATTTTGCCTAACTTGTTTAAAAAAATAATATCAACGTTAAGGATAAACATTACAGAATTTAATCAGCATGAAATAACTCAGAGTTTACAGCTTTGTACTAAAATTTTGACTAAAATCCAACCAGTCTCCTTGACACAATTGATAAAAGCAGAAGTGGAACAAGAGAATGATTCTCTGGTACATGAAACATTTGAAAAATCTTTAGAAAGTTCACTAATACTTGAAAATGGTAAAATTGGAAATGAAGAACAGAAAACTTTAGAAAAAAAGCAAGTCTGATTCTAAAATTAATGAAAATTTGAATAACTTTGAAAGAAACGAACTGACTATTGATGAATCCAGCAGGGAGAGGTCGTACAGTAATCAAATGTTAAAGAAAAAGGAGAAATCTAGCCCAAGAATAGAGAAAAAATCTAAAAATAAAAAGTCCAAGTCCAGTTCTAAGCTGTATGACCTTAAGAAAGATGAAAATAATGATTCTCTAAGTTCTGAAAATGCCACCCCTGAAAAACAAGAAGGGGCTGGTAAAGAAATAGTCAATTCCACAGCAAAAACCGCCAAAATAGAAAACAAGTATTTCATAAAATGTTTGGAAGAGTACAAGAAATTCTTTGTGTGCTTCATAAAAACCAAAATTTTACCCGAGACGGATACAACAACATTTTTTAAAGCCTTAATCTGCAATAAAAATGAGAGGATGAATCAGTTACTAAAACTGCTTGATGATCGATTGCAAGATAATCTTACATGTGAGTTTTCACCGGCTGATATTATTAACAACTTAAACAAAAATGAAATTTTATCAGTCTCCAATGTAGCTTCGGAGAGGGCCACTTGTGAATATGAAAAATCCATGAGTGTAGCCTCGAATATCTTATTAGAATTTTCAGCATTTCCAAATTTGTTGGGAAGCACCGCTGAGAAAAACGTACCTGCTTGGATAGAAGCCCTAGTAGTGGCGGCCTGTTGTAAGGAGTCTTCCAGGGAGATCCAGATAACTGCGATGAATGCACTGTTAGAAATATTTAGTCTTGCGAATAATCAGACGCTAACTAAGAAAGACGATTGTAATACTAATATCGTTATTACAGGTATTTTAGAGCTTATTCATGTCAAATATATTGAAGAAAATACAGTTGTTATAGAGGTAAGTGCAATGTTAAATCGTCATATTTTTTTTTATTTAAAAAGTATGTATGGGGTAATACCAAGCTTGGTAGCGCAATGGACTAGAGAATGACAAACTGGTTTACTGTCTATCGACTGCCGGGTTCGGATACTGGTTTTGACCCTGACAAGTTACAGAAAATGGCTGTGTGTGTGTGCGTATTTTCAACTGTGTAACCCCACCCATGCAGCTCTGGCTTTGGATTTGTGGGTTCTCTAATTTGTTGTGGGTGGTGTAATTGTTGAGCCACTTAAAATAGTCAATGTATTTTTCATCGAGCATAAAGTAATTTTTATGAATATATTTATTATTAAAAAAAAAATATCGTATCCTACAAATATTATCAATCTGTGGAAATTATTTATTTAAAATTAGATTTCATAAATAAAATGGTAATAAATAAAAAAAATTACAATGCTTGGCTTTCGAGACAAATAGTTAACAGATAAAAATAAAATGTAATTTTTTGATTTTTCTATAGATGTTAGTTTGTCAGAGTTGGTTTTTTGGTTAAATCTTTTTTTTTTCTATAATTTCAGTAATTTTTAGATTGGATATTACTAACTAATTTTTAATTTGTCAACAAATATTCCAAAATATATATGTTGGTCTTTTTTCCTTGATTAAATGGTGATGAATACATTGTGTGATTTTAGGAAATGTCCCAGATCTTATGGAAGCTGTTAGGAATTTTAAATAATCAAAATCAGCTAATGCTGTGTATCACTCTACTTTACCAAATACATAACACTTTTGACAGCAAATTGTTTGTTGAACAAGTTATTGGCAATTTTCTCACCCAAGAAAATATAACTGTGAATTACATTAAACAGTTTTTTTTGTTGTGGCATTTGGGCAGAGACTTGAACATTAAATTGCCTCCAAACAAGTCTCACATAACAAATTTCGATAGGTGAAAACTGAAATCCCTGTTTTGCTAAAATTGTTATGTTCAATTTATCCTTTTCAGGTCCCTTTTGAAAGTTCTGGACAACTTACAAAATAAGGATAGGCCCAATCTTCAACTGTTAGCCGAAATGTTTTTAACTCATAGTCTTCTTCATAATGATATTTCTAGGATAATAAACCCTATTTTATTGAAACTGCTAGCCTCAAACACAGCACGAGTATCGATTAGGCACGTAAATATACATGATTCTGACACCCAAAGTGACATAACTTCCCAAGACAGTAACAAAATGGAAGACTCACAAGCTAAGAAAATATATGCAGTCAGCAGTATCAATGGTAACATAATGTACCACTTAACTAATGGGCCCAGTCCTAAACCACCAAAGAAGAAGTGGTTTACGTTTTCAAAAACTGGTAAAAAATATTCTTCATCCGTTATAAATATGACCACAAGTATTACGGAAGATTCAAGCATCGTTACAAAGAAAAATAAAGATTTCAAAGGGTTCAATGTATCCCCCAAATTAGATAAAGGTTCCAAAGGAAATGTCAAACTCATTATAAACCCTTTGAGTTCGAAGGAGGTCTACCCTACAGGTTTAGATGGTTCTTATTCAAAGTTAGATTCTCATTCGTCATTAGAAAGCTTATCATCAAGTAATGAATATACTCATACAAGCAATGACGATTCCCTTATTAGAAATTTTCAGCAAGAAGTCTATGGAGGTGACAGAGATTCTGGTTTTGACAGTCTTAAAAACAAAAGCCAGTCAGAATTATTGAACATGATCAACAACGGTAAAGAATTTACCACTAAGGCCTTACTAGAAAGTATGGAGCCAATTTCGGATGGGATTAAAGCACAGGCTATTAATGGTAATGTTGGTCTGGGTAAGATACCAAAGTCTCATAGTTTTGATGAAAAAATTAATAATATAAAAACAACCGACATAGAAAGCTCCTTAGTACAGAGTTGGTCATATTGTATATCTGATTCAGCCAACCTCCATTGTGAATTGGAACTGAGCAAAAGTGCTGAGGATTTTTTCAAAGGTAAAAGTGAGGAACATGCCATTGTGACAAACATTTTAAACAACATAATTGATAAGGTGTGTTCGGAAGTAGATGATGATGTGGATTATGCCCCTCAGAGACCTACAGATTTGGATTTAAGGCCTAAAATGAACTCGCATGTGTCGAAAAATTTTGTCCTGTACCCGATTCACTCCCATGTGTGTTTGTATTATGAAATCTTTGATTCAAATCAGGTGCTTTATGCCTTGCAAATTTTGAAGAACTGTATCTTATCCAATCCTCAGCTGTTTATTAAGTGTTTGGCAACAAGTGGAATAAAGAATTTGAGGAACAATGAAATTTTGTATCTGTTAGCAAGGCATAGGAAGTCTTTATTGGGCTGTGGATTTTATGGAGAATTAAGTAGTGAACATGTGAATTTTTACCGTGGTTACATGTTTCTAGACATTATTATTTCGATATGTTTAAATTATGCAAGGACCTTTTTATCCTCTGTTAGATGACTCTTCCTTGATGAGTGAAGAGTTGCATAATAACCTGAAAATTCAGTTGGAAAGCCTGGAAATTCTAGACGTGATTGTGAAAAACTTAGTTACTATGGCGGGTGAAAATTCTAAAGGATTTTCCAGCTATATTGCAGATTTGTTAGTAAAGTGCAAATTGCAAAAAATTCTACTTAACTGTCTGTTGACATCAGTGAGGAATTTCGATGAGGACATGACTTTTGCCGAGGAGATTTTGGGGTTTAATAACTTTCAGCTCAGTGGCAGTAATAATAAACTGGGGGAGCATGTAGAGGCGTTTCAGATACAAATTTTAAGGTAAGATTTTATCAGTAACCTAGATATGCCCAGGCCCTTAGGAGCCCAAAGGGATCATTGCTTAACAGTAAACACAATCCTATACCATGGCAAACAAATGGGCCTTTCCTGTATAATTAATTTGACTTGTAACAAAGTGGTTTACTCATGCACATAAAATACCTCTTTTCTTGATGTTTCTGTTCCTAATTTTTTATGATATATTAGACTGAAAGAATGCCCAATGTGTGAAAATATTTGTGTCGGAGGAAGTATAAAATGTTGCAATGTTAATGAATTAACTATTGCCAAGTATATTTATCTTCGATAATGCATATACTAGTGCCATCAGTGGCGGCTGGTGAAATTTAGGTTGTCATATCTCGGTATTGAAGCATGGGATCCAGGCGATACTATTAAGACTAAATGAAGAAGTTTTGCAGAGGAAAAATTGCTATTGAAATTTGCGAAAAAAAGTTGCAAAAATTGTGCAACCCTCAGATTATTTTTTAGACAATTTGTGAAATATTTGCAAAACATTTTTTTTCCAGTGGGGTGGAAAGTATGTTGCCAGATTTCAAAATTTCATAGAAAAAAGTGCGACTTTATAAAGTTACACTGTTTTGAAATTTTATTTTTCACTGCCAATTTAAAAAAAAGTGAAACTTTATGAAAAGCAATATTTTTTTGATGAAATTTGAAACCTGGCGATATACATTCCACCTGATTCTGAAAAAATTGTTTTGCAAATATTTTACAAATTGTACAATTTTGCAACTTTTTTTTCGCAAATATCATCCACAATTTTTTCTCTGCAAAACTTCCTCATTTGCTCTTGATAGTTATACCTTAAAGCCACTAATGACAGGGCCCGCTTTAGAGGCGGAAAACCCGGACCCCTGTCCGGGGCGCGAACCTGAGGGCGGTATTTTCGCCGCCCTGAATGTAAACCAAATATTGATAAATTAATTATTCTCAATTAATATAAATTTTACATTACTTGTTGATTTTTTTCCCTAACTAAAACTAAGTACTATGCAATTTACATTTGATGTTTGTGGTTTGTTATGTTTTAAAGCTAGAAAAATATTAAAACACCTTTTTAAAAAAGCATATTTATTTTTGAAATAAAACAAGACGTATAGTTAAAAGACTCGCATGACCCTGCATAAACTTGTAGGTATATAGTTACTTATTTAAATAGGAACTGCAAGACATAACATGCATGGATATGTTTTCACTCCTTACTATATAAAGAGTCATCTAAGCGCAATTGTGTTATTATTGCAAATGCGTCGGTGCCGGTGATAACATATCCTTGAAGTAAGTTTATAAATATTAAAAATATTTAACAGTTTAGTTCGGGATAGTGACTTTTGTGTGTTTTGTCAATTTCTAAAGGTAAGTACTTCTGCAAATACCTATATTAAGTGGTAAAGAATTATTTTCAAAAATAATTTCACAATACGTACTTATACATTTATAAATAGTTTCTGTATGTTTGTTGTGATAAATTTTCATTAATTTATTTGTGGTTTTCGCCGCGAAAAAAGAAATAAAAAATCCATCTTAAAAATTCAAACATTTTAGATAGGTATCTATTTTAAATATTTAGTTTTTATATGTTCGTTGTGGTGGTTCGCAGTTTGTCCATTTTGTTGGGATCCGCCACACCTAAAAGAAATCTTTGAAAAATCCTACCAATTAATAAATTATAATTTTGTGTAGTAATAAGCTAATGTGTTGCATAAAAAGAGAAAAGAAAAATCTTCAAATACGATTAGTCGGTGACGGTGGCTTAGTCTGTCCCACAGTTTAAAAAAATGAAATGCCTAGTTTTAATTATTGAAAGACTATTTTTTCCAAAAGGGGGGTTGAAAATTCGCCCGAAAGGTTAAGAAATTCATTTTTATATTTAAAAATAGTTTAAGTACGTAATTAAAACTAGGCATTTTATTTTTCAAAACTGTGAGACAGACTAAGTCACTGACTAATTGGACTTAAAGATTTTTCCAATTTTTATTATTAGCAATGGCTTAGACTGGCTTATTTTAACTAGTATATTTTGTATTGTTTAATTTGTTATTTTAGAATGTCTGACGCGCAAAAGAAAATTGTCCGGCCATCAGTACAAAAAGCGAAGGCTAGAGAAGGAAACCCAAAAGCAAAAACAAGCTGATGCTCTGCACAATTATTTACAGGGTAGGTCCGGTAGTACCATTAGTACTAAAACAAATATCTCCAAAAAGAAAACACGTGATCATCAGAGAGTGTTGGTGACCAAGACCAATCAATACACGATATTTCTAAACCAACTTTGTCACCAAATGAAAGCAGCCTACCAACTAACAGCGCCTTGACATTTACAGAAGGCACTAGTAGCACTCTACCTCTACAAACTGACCTCACCCTACCACCCATGGAATGCACTTTACAAACTTTAGGTACAGATCCAGCATTGTGGCCAAGAAGTTTAGGAGATGCTGAAAGAAGTTTTTTAGTACGACAAGGTCCACCTAAACCATTGTTTAATTACAAATTTCCTTATGATGGCACTGGTCGAAAATTACTATTCTCGAATGTTAAGAAATGAAGAGCAAGTTATAAGAGACTGGCTAGTGTACTCCACTTCAAAAAACTGCATATATTGCTTTTGCTACAAAATTTACAGCCGTGTCTCAAGTTCCCATTCAAAAGAAGGTTTTAAAAGCTGGAAGCAAATTGTTGAAACTTTAAAGCATCATGAAATTTCTAAAAAATCATATTCAGGCTCAAAAATCCTGGCTAGAACTCAGTCAAAGGTTAAAGTGTTGTACAACTATAGATACAGCTTCCCAAAGAGTTATTAATGCTGAAACGAATCACTGGTACGAGGTGCTTCTAAGGATTACTAAAATGCTCGGTAAAAGTTGTTAATCATTTCAAGGTACAAGTGTTTGAGCATAATAACGGCAACTTTTTAAAAATAGTTTAATTGCTATCTGAATTTGACTCCGTCATGGAAGAACACATGCGTAGAGTGCTTAAAAAAGAGGAAACCAAAGCTCACTATCTTGGAAAAAATCATTCAAAACGAGATAATAGACTAATAGAAAAAAAGCGAAATACTATTCCATAATATTAGATTGCACTCCTGACGTTAGTAAGGTGGAGCAAATGACTCTGATAATTAGATATGTTTCCATCAATAAGTCTGATTTTGATTCAAACGATGTCGAAATAAAAATTTACGAATGCTTTTTAGGTTTCTTACCTGTGGAAAGATCTACAGGAAGACAACTATATGAAATTATAATTGAAGAGCTTAATGAAATGGGACTTGGTATGCAAGATATAGGAGGGCAGGGATATGATAACAGGGCTAACATGAATGGCAACAATGCAGGAGTGCAATCTAGAATTATAAATTTAAATCCACGAGAATTCTACATTCCATGTAGTAGCCACTTGCTCAATCTAGTGGTAAATGATATGGCAAAAGCATCCTTGGAAACTGCCAATTTTTTTAATATGGTCCAAAGAATATATTTATTTTTTTTCTTCTTCCACTTTTCGATGGGCAATATTTTAAAAACATGTCCAAGGATTAACATTAAAACCTTTGAGTGACACTCGATGGGAAAGCAGGATAGAAGCTTTAATGCCCTTAAGATTTCAATTTGGTGAAATATACGATGCTTTGCTAAGCATTTATGAAAACCAAGACATCTATATCTCAATAAGAGAGGAGGCTTCGGATTTGCTAAGTTGCCTTAAACAATTTAAATTTTTCTGTTCAATAGTCATATGGTATAAAATTTTAAACTGTATTAATCCCATAAACAAGCTTATGCAAACAAAAGATTTTGATTTGAAAAAGCACTTGATCTAGAGAACTGCAAAAATTTCTTTAAAAATGTTCGATCAGATAAGCCCTTCAATGAAATTATTGTTGACGCAAGAGAATTGGCTGATGAAATTAACATTGAAGCCAGTTTTGAATCAACAACGCCGCGACACCGCGTAAGAAGAAAAAAGGCCAACTTTTCATATGAGGCAAGGGACGAACCAATCGAAGATCCCAAAGAAAAATACAAAATAGAATTTTTCTTCTACACTATTGATCAAGCATTAAACGCACTAGATAGTCGATTTGAACAACTGAATCACCATAGTAACCATTTTCAATCTCTATATAATATATATATGATTTGAAAACCATGTCTAAAGAAACACTGATAAAGATTTGCAAAGATTTGGAAAATGTATTGTCTGATCGTGAATCAGCTGACATTCACGGTCTAGAATTAGTAGAGGAAATTTCTGCAGTTTGTGCACTATTGGGCAAAAAAGAAAGTCCAACTGATGTTCTTAAAATAATAACAATGCTAACTTTTGCTCCAAATCTTAGTATTGCCTTAAGAATACTACTGACTATTCCAATATCAGTAGCAAGTGGAGAAAGAAGTTTTTCCAAATTAAAATTAATCAAAACCTTTTTACGCTCAACTACTACGCAAAATCGGCTAAACGGCTTGGCCATTTTAGCAATTGAACATGAAATTGCTGATCAAATAAACTCAAAAGTGGTAATAAAAAAATTTGCCGAATTAAAAGTGAGCAAAAAATATTCTTCTGATTATAACTCAAACAAACAATGTATTACTGTGGTTTGTTATTTTCGTCTAGTGCTTAGTGTTTTGGGACATTATAGAGTGTGGGGTACTGTGTTGGATATTTTTAAAAACTATTTGGCCGAGAAACCAGTACATCAAAATCAGGAATAGCCTAAGCGACCCTAAAAATTATAAAAATAGGAGTGCCACAAGGCACTGTTATTGGACCTATCTTATTTATTATCTAACTAAATTGTCTACTAAATCAAAATATTAACTGCAAAATTATTTCATATGCTGATAACACCATACAACATGGAATGAAACAAAAACTCTTTTAATTGATGGAGTTAAAACTGTTAAAAACTAGTTGGTTACATATAAGTTGTCAGTAAATGCAAATAAAACAAAATATCTCTGTTTTTCGCTAACAAGTGCAAGTCGTCCTGAATTCAAATCGATCAAAATTGAAAATATAAACGAAAACATATCGGAAGTTTAATTTATTAAATATGTTGGAATAATGGGTAGATGAAAATTGGAAATGGGTCAGACATATAATTTACTTGGCAACCAAGGTGAGGAAATCAATACACAAATTTTACCTTATGAGAGAATTTCTCAATAAAAATTTATTTTTGACAATATATAAATTTTTGATAGAATCGCTATTGAGATATAGTATTTTGGTATGGGGAGGTCTGTATAATAACGCACTTAAACAATTATCAGTTATTCAAAATTACATTCTAAAAGTAATATCTCAAAAAAATAAAAGATATTCAACAAATCTCTTATATTTTGCTGAAATTTGTAATGTTCGTACCATATATATGTTCACATAATTATGACACACAAGAAGTATAGCAAATAAACACATTAAAATTCTGAGTAGCAATAACAACTTAAATCAACGTTTTATTCTTATCTTGCTCCTAAATTTTACAACTTGCTTCCTATGCAAATAAAAGTCGTTAAAAAAATGTAAAATGTAAATGTAAAATATTTATAGTTGATAATTTTGATATGTTCATAAAATTATTATAAAGTTTAAGATGATTCCTTTTTAAATTCAGTCTTTTTTTTTTTTTGTTTCTACTATTAGTCGATAATTTTAATTTTTAATTTAGAATGTAATATTGCACATACAAGTCTTTATGGCTTAGGTGCATCTATAAAATTCTATTTATACACAAACATTTCTATTTATTGTTAAAAAGAAATACTTATGATGTATTGAACATTTATTGATTATTAAATCTTATCTTATCTTATCACTAGGGTTCCATGCTCCAATACTAAGATATGACTGACCTAAATTTCACCAGCCGCTACGTTTTTAAAATTTTCTTTATTGCTAACGGTGCAAAATATAAAATCTTGCCACCATTATGAATGTATTAATACAAACAAAAATGTAAAAACAAAAGAATACTCTACTCTACTCCACTCTTTTAACGAAAATAAACTATATATATATTACATGCAAACTCTACTTGGTCTACTTTAGGTAGTACGCCACATGCCATCATCCAATCAATTTCACTAAAATGCTTATTGATACCTGATACGGTAGATACTGACCAAAAATATACCATATCGTACCATATCGCGCATCCTTACTACTGAGTACCATGTCAACTAAATCCACTAAACTTGTTAATACTAGTCTAATCTGTCAAATCAGAAAATGTATTACAAGACTTTGTAATTTTTACTTGCTAAAATGGCTAATCAATTATTAATTTTGAAACTAAGAACTTGAACTTGTAAATGTCAGTATGTTGACAAAAGGCATCTGATTTCTGTATACAATTTTTTCAGACATTTGAAATTAATTATTTTTGTGAGTTTATTACTTTGAAACATAACTGAAGTTATACAGGGGTCAGATTTTAATTGACAAACTTAAAGAATTAACAGAACTTGTCAAAGTAGTATGAATGTGAACATAGGAACTTATAGCTAAAAATAGTTTTCGAGCTTGAGGGCATTTAAGTCTTCATTTATTTTCAGTTTTTTTCTATATTTTTCTGGTAACAATTGAGATATTCTTATGAAACTCGGAAGATGAACGTTGTGCATATCAGTACACTTCTCATCATAGTTTTCATCTCTCCATTCCAACCAGAGACGTGCCGCTGAGAAGTGCCGAAGGTATTCTTCCCAAAAAACGGGACGCCACTGGCCTAAGCTATTTTTCTTTCTTTTTCGACATTTACTATTATTGGTGCAAAAAAAAAATGTTTTTATAATTTTTTGATAGGAGTTAAACTTGTTTCAAAATCATTCATCCCTTAATTATCAATTAACTATTAATTGAGAATCGTTTCAAAAATTAAATTGTTTTGCATTTTTCCATTAATATAATTTCGAATGGAGAGACTATGGTACGAGGTGTACGCAACTTTGCACCTTCTGAATTTTATAACAATGTCTCAATTATTTCCAGAGAAATGCACCTCTATCTTGAAAACTAAACATTTTTAGCTATAAATTTATATAACAAACCAATATTATTTGGGCTATTCCATTGATTCTCTAAGTCTCTCGATTAAAATCTTTCCCACTCTGTAGAAGCAGAAAATCAAATAGTGGCTGTAATTTTCCAAGATAACTGCCATAATACAAACTCAGTCTTTTTCAAACTCTTAATATGTTAATGCAACAACTCTGCTAGGTTTCATAGTTCTGCCAATTGGTTGGGGTTTTGTCTCTTTTATTCCGGTTATTTACTGCATACTATTGCTGAAGAAGCAAATATGTCATTGTCAGATATATATTTAAAAAAAAGTTATTATTTTTGTTATTTGTAGATTAATTCATTCTCTAATAATTTTGGAGCATGCTGTTTTTCCTCCAAAACCGCAAACTGGGGAAGCTGGTAGTAGCACGAATGGAGAACACTTAAACACACCTGTAGTCCTGATTCCCCAACAGGCGATATTTCTATCTGCTATAATGAGTGCCCTGCGCCACGACAATATGAAACACATTCATGAAAAATGGTTAAACATGGTCACCTCATGTTTGCCTTACTTTGGTGATAGTCTCAAGCAAATATCTATCAGCGTTATACACCAGATTTGCAATAACATAGAAGATATAGCTATAAACTACAAGAAATTTGAGGTGGGCGATGAGTTGTGTTCAGATTATGCGGTAACACAATTGGAATCTTTGACAATATTGTGCCACTACTGTTTGTTGGATTCATCACAAACCGTCAACCAAAACGTGCCTGTAAATCCTAGCACACCAGTATCCAATCCTGGAGAAATTATAAATAATCTATTTAATGCCTTTTTTTCTCCCCTCAGTTCTGATATTAACTTTTCCGCAAAGCAAAATTCTGACAATTATCAGAACGCCAGGAAAACAATACTGAGTCATATGCCTAGGATCATTTCAAGTGTAGCTAAGCTCTGGCAAACTATAGTCAATTTAGAAAATGATTATAATGGGGTGTATGGAAGTTCCAAGATTGTCAAACAACAGTTGTTGGAATTTTTTGAGTCCCATCGCTGTGCATCATGGTGCTAGTTTTCTAGCAGCCATCTCAGTGGCCTGGTATGAGAGGAGGAACCCTTTTACTAGTGTTAAAACGGTAAGTGAGCTTATGACGTAATTTCAACATTTTTAACAGTAGTAATATCGTTCAATAACAGTGAGGATTACTGTTCTGGGGGATTAGCGTTGGTCAAATTATTAAAGGAATCGCGCCGAAAATTTAATTAAAAAAAATTACTTTTAAAACATTAAAATTTTGAATTGTTCTTCTAATTTCTGCGTTTTGTTAAGGGTCCGCTTCACTACGAAATAAGTGTTATTAGCAGTGTATTAGAAGATTCGATATTATAAAGTAAATATTTAAGTTATGAAAAAAATTTTTATATATAGTTTAAGAAAACGTAATGTCACATTTGGGAACAATGCTTTTAAATTATCCAGAAGTGGGTTGGAACCTTTGATGTGAAGTTAACACTCGTGGTTTTTTTATGATGCTGTCGTGTTCCAAACACGCCTTAGAATAAATCCACTGGTTTAACATTGACAACATACAAATTCTAAAAAAAGAACCGAAGTATAACAGAAGAAATATACATGAAATGTTGCAAATAATGACAATACGAGTGATTTTCTCGAGGATATTCTACTTTTTGACTAATAAAATTAATAAAAAAAGCTGGCATTATGTTTTCTTACACCGTATCTAAAAAAATTTTATCACAACTTAAATATTGACTATAATTTTGAATCTTCTAATATGCTGCTAATAACACTTATTTCATGGTGAAATGGACCCTTAATGTGCAAGTTTGTAAGACGTGAAAACATGCAAGTTGTTGAAGTAGATGTAAATTGTAAATTTTCGTCCAAATAAATAAGGCCGGAAATGTTTGCAGCACTAAAGTATACATAATAATTCTTTCTCCACGTTGCTATACCTGCACAAATTAAGGTCCTCGAATAAGTTACTCGTTTAACAATACAAACACTATTTAAATGTGCATGTACTAACCTCACACAAATATCAATTATTTGTAGGATTCCCTTTATACTTTGACGGCATATTTCTTTCTTCTCTGAGGATCCCGTGGGAAAACGTTCCTAACCTTTTTTTGTCACTGTTTTTACAATTCACAGCACAACAGCCCAGCATTTTTACTGAGTAACACTAACTAATATTATACAACTGAAACTGCAATATTACCGATCTATTAAAATCTACAACATGTATGTTTGAAAGGATTTTTTTGCTGGTATATTTCAATATTTCTATTTCTAAGAATTTAAGGTGGCTATAATCTGATTATTTTGATATAGGCAGATTTATGGCTGTCAAATATGTTGCCATACCTCATTATTATTACGAAATAGGTTTCTAAATTTAGTATTTTTAGTAATTACAACATAAATATTATTTAATACAAGTGTAACTTGAAGTAGCACATAAATTTCTTTTGGTTGATTCCGTTTTTTTTTAATCATTTAATTAACGTCGGCCAATCACCGACGCCAGAAGATGAGCTACTCCCAACCTGAAAATTTTGCTAAACCTCTTTTTTGTCAAAGAGTAGTACATGATAAAGTAGTGGTACTGTCCAGTCGGCGAAAGAAAGCCTGCGCTGCAAGGGAGAGTATTGCCGATGAATCGCCAGATTTCTACGAAACCATATACTAGGAATATAATATCTCTCCCAATGAGTAGATGCGGATGCAAATGATAACAAAAATTTGCCATGCACTAATTTATTTGTTTCATTTATGTGTAATTGTGAATGGAATGCAGAAATCACATTCTTACCGCGGGTCTTCTTTCGCCGACCAGACAGTAGTAGTAATCTTTTATCTGCCTAAAAATTTATAAACAAGGGACCAAGGGAATTTACATCCCTCCAAAAGTATATCCACTACAGAATCCTTGCAAACGATTGTTTAGCTTCTGCGTTTTAATCTGATATACTAGCCGCTAGAAAACTGTGGCGAAACTGCTGTGTTCCATGTTCCGCTGGTTTGGTTGTTACCTATCGAACTACTAGCCATAGTACCTGTAACTTTACTTTTATTATTAGACCCAATGTGTAAAGATGCATCTCTTTAATTCTTTGTTAACTCTAGTTTTATTGTATGCACAGTGGTTGAACTTAATGAAATTACATTTATTTTATTTTAGGTGCTTCCTGAACCAAATGCGGGCCAAAACAACTTAGTTTATTTAATTTTGGCCATAAGAGTCATTCCATTAGATAATTTAGTACAAACCGTAACGGCTGTGATAAAAAACCCTCCTCCTACCGAAGGGCTTAGTGCAGATATTTGTTTAGATGTCTCTGTTCTCGAATTATTTTATTGGTAAGACGGTGTATTAATACAAGAATATAGATAGGCTCACTGAAACTTTTTCTCTAGTTATATGCGTAACGCTTCTGCCACTCAGTTATCGGAGGCATGGGGCTCCTTACTTGCCCTCATCAGAGAAGGATGTTCCCTGTCCCCACCTGCCCAATTCTTGCTGGCTGCCCTTTTACATGAATTGATGATAAAATGTTGTCCTTTAGAAGAGAGGAAAGACCAGAAAGATTTGCAGGATGTGACCGCAAAGGTAATAGAAGAAACCTTCAGTTAATAAATCATTTAGCTTTAACAATGCTCTTTTCTCTGCTAGCTTATAGATTGTGTATCACAAGTATGCGGGTCATGTTTAGAACAGACCACGTGGTTAAGAAGAAATTTTGCAGTTAGGGAACAAGAAGAAGACACCACTCCAGATTCTAGTATTATTAGCGGAAGCACTAGTGATATCTTTGTAAATTCTAGTCATAGTGTGCAAGCACAATTGGTGAGTAATATTCTGCAAATATTGCTTATACCTATTAATCTGAAAAGCTTGAAAAGAAGGTTCTGCAAAAAAATATGTACACGGAAAATTAAAAGTAAAATTTGGGGTTCTGATTAAGCGACAGTTTGTAAAAATTGAAATGTATTTCTCATATTATATTTGTAGAAAAATCCAGGCTAATATAATTTTATGGGAAAGTGATCATGCTTGCTGACTTATTTTTTTTTAGGTATTGTCAGGAAATTCTGGCTCCTATTCTAGATATCTGCTTTGGATCCTCGGAAAAGGACAAAGTAAACGGCATCCTTACATCACTAATGTGTAATATTGTTCCATATTTAAAGGCCCACACTGTACGCAACATGCCCAGTTTCAATGCTTGCTCAAAGCTTCTCGCAAGTCTTAGTAGTTACCAGTATACGAGGAAAGCTTGGAAAAAGATGTGTTTGAACTATTATTGGACAACTCCCTTTTTCAAATGGATTATATGTGTTTGAAGTACTGGAGAATAATCGTCGACAATTTGATGACTCATGACAATACCACTTTTAGAGATTTAATGAGTAAATGCTGCTCCATCATTTTTTAAGTTCAGTTTTATATATACTACTGTTTCAGATCGAGTGTCGATGAACCAAAGCGGGAGCTTGAGTATATTCTCATCTAGGGAACAAGAATATGAGCAAAAAGCCCAGTTGCTGAAAAGATTGGCTTATGTCATATTTTGCAGCGAAATGGATCAGTATGCAAAGTATATGCCCGATATTCAAGGTGAGTAAATATATTTTTTATATTCCCACCATTCCGCCAGTCGGTGGAGTAATTGGCTGGAGTACACGATGGCAAGTGTGACTAGATTATCTCTCCATCGTTCTGTGGGTTCGAATCCCGCCAACCGGCACTGGCAATGTCGGTGGGAATGGTTGTGTCCGCTTGTTTTCATAAGTAACACTCGCCCATGAAGTTTGGCTTTAGATTTGGCGGTTGTCTAATTTCTGTGGTGTTTATGTGTTATTCTATTAGGCTATTACAAGCAGTTGTTATTTTTGTGGCATTAACCATTATAAAATTTTGTCTCTTTTTTTAATAAAATATTGATTTGAATAACAATCTTTTCAATCAACATCTTGATTTGTTCCATATTCACAAGGAACTAATTGTTTCATATCAATTTTATTAATTTGGCTTACCTTTTTTTCTTTTTGGAAAGTTATAATAAACCCTTATAGATGACAAATAACTAGAGGTGCTCTTCGACTGCCCATTTGAGTAACATGACATGTGTATTCCTGATAATAACACATTTACTTTGCCGCAGATGATAAATATAATAACTACATATTACTTACATGTGTAAATTTGCTTACCTTTTACATATCACATACTGAGGAGAATGAAATTGCGCATCAGCGAACATTTGCATGAGTAACACATTATCCATGTCTTCTGCTGAAAAACGTCTCCTTCGAGATAATATTTGCAAACTTGAAACTTTCCAAATCACTTGCAGGATGTTCCTCGTTGAGACATTGATAAGTAAAACATTTTTTTATATCCCTCATTTGTTTTTAAAATATCATTACACTGCTTACTCGCATGCGGGGGAATCTTTTAGAGTTTAATTCATTTTGTTCATTCATTACTAATGAGATTTAGACTTCTAATGACAATGAAAAATTTTCTAATCATCGAATACTCTCCAGTATCATGGACATAATGGAAAAAAATTTTGAATCATATGTGAGGCAACAGCCTCAGGATTGTTGAAATGTTTCGAGTGTTGAGATGGCTTTTTATTCACTCGGATTTAACTGCATAATAAAAGTCTTTACTCTTTGAAAATACTGATGATAATATCCAACTGCTGCTAAAATAGGTTAGGCGGTGTGATATCAGAACAAACCTAGTGAAAACTTTTAACATGTTTGGCGGTTTCACAAATATTTGTTTTGTATTTGCAATTAATGCATCAATTTTGGGTATTAAACGTTAAATTTAGGTACATATTATTCAACAATGAGATATTTTCATTGATCTTAGATGAAAGTGGAAATGCTTATATTTCGATAATATAATTTTTTTAGTATTTTTGGCGCTGAAAAAAATTTCACTAAGCACAAACTAGGGAAATCACCAAAAATTTGTTGGAACACTGGCAGGATGGTAATTGTATTCTGTTGTGTTTCCCATTTTAGCATTCTTGTCTTTGTTTTAAAACATTGTAAAAGCACACAAATATAGAAAAAAATTATGTAGAAGGTAGATCAGTTAATTTATCTGCTGTTTTTACAATAATAAACAAACGGAAAATGAAGTTACGGTCAAATGTCAAATCTGATACAATTTCATACAACTGCAGATTATGAAATACCTTAAAAATAATTTAAATGAAAAAAAAAGAAATAAATGGCTCGAGTTTTGGATTTTTAAACAAAAAAAAAAAATAGAAAATACCCTATTCTACAACTTTAACCGTATCACGTGGGATATGCATTTTTATAAGCATATCTGCTATACAAGAATCGCAAGGTGATGCGGATCGTAGGGTTTGTGTAAGTCATAACTATATGTGTGTTACAATCGGGTCTACTAGATTAGTGATTCTGTGTTTTGCGAATAGGTTGATTATACGTTATAGGTATAAAATGATGAATAAAAGCTATCCTAATAAATACGGATTGCGATTCTGAGGCACTAAAATTTCCAACCGTCATCATACGTTTAGCAGTCCAAAAGGGCTGCTAAACGTATGATGCATCCTATCGTGCTGCATCAATGATTAACATTAATTCTTGTGAACACCCATCATATCAAGCATTTTTGTAACTAGTTCTTATGCAGTTACTGCATTTAAATATGGTGATGTGGACCCACCAGGGTCTGAAATGCATGCCAAAACATTTGTCACATGATTTCTCTTTGCATCCATTGTCCCGTCTGGCTTTATCTATATTTTTTTTTTAATTTTTTGACTGTAATAACACTTTGAATTTTTCTTGTTATTAAACTGTTCAAATGGTAATTTGCGATCCACTGTTTGTCTTGTAGTACATCTCAGTTTGGTACATAATTTTTTTTTTTTCAAAATACTTAGAACTGTTCTAAAGAATAGTTTCAAGTATTGAATAAATTTAATACATTTAGTGGAATATTACAGCACAAATATAAAGTCACATAAAATGTGGCATATAGAAATTAGTCATTTTATTTCATAGTTCTGCACATTTGAAATATCTTTTCCAGTGGGAAATATGTATTAACATCAGCTTTACATTACTATTGTAAGTCACAAAATTGGTCTAAGTTGCAAGGTATAAAGTTCTTTGCGAACCCGTCATTATATTTAATACATACACGCGACATAAATAACTAGTCGAAGTTCCCTGTGCCTGTGACTCTGGCCGCAGGTGAGCATTTCTTCAAAAAAACCGAATAATATTGAGGCATTATTTTTTTTGGTTATACAAAATGTATAATGAAAAATATATTCAGTTAAAAATTTGATTAAAAAATGTATCGTTTTTTTTTGTTTTTGCAGAACAGTTGACAAGCAGTTTGAGGCTAAGCATGCCAGGTGTTCAGGCGCAGGTTTTCCTTTGTTTTCGGGTTATTTTAATAAGGATGAGTCCATTGCATGTCACTTCCCTCTGGCCTATTATTATAAGTGAAATGCTGCAAGTTTTTCTGCAAATTGAACAGGAATTATCGACTGACACTGAGGAATTTAGGTATATATTTTTTATAAAAATTTTTGGTTAATATAATTTTTTTGTAAATTTGGCTAATGTGGAGGTAGATTGGCAGATGTTTATGTAGTTTGAGAGATTTACAGTTACAATTGTTTAAAACGATCTCCAAAACAACAAAAAATAATGCAAGTGACAAATAGCATGCAATATGAATTAAAATCTAATTTTAATCTGTTCTAAAGAAAAGTTTGTAAATTATAATTTGAATTCAGGAGTGGAATAATTGTGCAACCCTCTCAGTAACTGTAATATGTCGAGTTTGCATAGTTATTTTCAGTGTTCGTTTTTTTTGTGGTGACTAACATCAATGCTTATTATGATAGAAGTTTAATTTAGAAGCTTGAATATTATTTTTTGTGATTATTAACAAAATGTTTCATTTGTTTGTGACTTGCTGGGGTGGCTGGATGCTACAGGACAAACAACAGGTAATTTTTACTTATTGTTCACTAACATTTTGCATGCTTTGTAGGCCTGGTGTTTTTTGTTTTTGAACATTAATCTATTGTCTTTTATCATAATTTGTTTTATTTTATCCTGAACTGTAAATACTGTTTAACAATAAACACCCTTTATTGGTAAAAATGTTCATAACAAGCTAGACTGGTAAAAACTTTTACCGATATATCTAGATTTTTACCGATACGTCTATTTAAGACTTGTTACCTGTTGCAATGAAAACGCAGTTGCTTTCCAAAAATGCAACTAGATTTTCGCCTATACTAATAGTTGTCGTAAGAATTAACAAAATTTATTAGTTTATTCTCTCTCCTTTAGTTGAAAAGAGCTTCAGGATAACATAAAACATTGTAAATATTTGACCATTATAGAGTTTAACATGCCCACATGGATAACCGAGCTCGCTATCGCCGCCCAATCAACCTCCATGCTTGCATGTTAAACCCTATATAATGGTCTTATAATGTATTGTACTATAAGTGAACTGTACTAATAAGGACATTTGACACCCTACAATAAATTAAATTTTCTCCTTGGTACTTGTTCTCCAAACGTTGAATTGAAAGTGCATCAGCATTACCAACCTTGCTATAATTAAGGTATTTTAATGTCTGATCTACCTATTGTGCTATATCATTTCTAAAACCTAGATATGCTAATTATTTGTAGCATAATTTTTGCATATTTGTTACTGACTGCTATTCTACGAGAATGTTCTTTTATCAAATATTTTAAAAATATTTAAAATTTTTATACAATAATTGTTAGTATTTTATTTTTATTTTACAAAAATGACGAGTGTAGGATTTGAATTGATGGTGTATTAATTGGTCAAATCCATAATATGAACAATATGTTTTGCTCATAGTATTAACGAGCATTTTCGCTGGTCAAACTTGGCCATTTTGTCTGAGTTTCACACATTATATCTGGCAATCCTGACAGAAAAGTGTATCAATATGCTTATTGTGACTTCTCTGGGGGTTTTGTTATTACAAGTTGAATTTTGTATAAAATGAATGCTTATGTACTGACGTTTGAAATGTCAATTCAATTTAGACAATGGATCCATGCAAAAAGTATAATTTTGGCATTTTTGGAATCTCTACATAATACAAAAAACAGTGTGTAATCGATTCTTTTTTATTTTTGTCTTTTACAAAAAAAAGTTATTCAACATTTAAGTTAATTAATCCATTACGCGCTCAAACACCGCCTGCCGGGCAGATCGATCCAGTGACGTCACAGTACAGGAACTATCATAGTGCAAGTAAACACAAAGCAGGCACAACACGTTAAATGTAAACAGGTGGTGTTATATTTTGTGTTGTGAATGTTGTGCAATTTTAAGTGAAGTAATTACATATCTATAATGAACAACTCCTCAAAATCAAAGTTCCAAAAAACGAAAAACGTAGGAAATTGTAATTAAAGATGATTAGACGGGATCCAAAGAAGTTTTCAAAAAAAAAGTTGCTTTTTTGTATGCGAGGTCATTTTGATGTGGGTAATTAAAAAAAATAATATAATAAATAAATATGCAAAGGCAATAAAAAATAATATATTATGTGAAAGGCATAGCAGAGCAATGAGAGGGATTCTGGGTTTGGAAGGATTTTTCTTATGTTATTTTGGGACCCTAAGGAAGATATTTTCCATCGTGGAATTTCGTGTAAACCTACAGGGTGTTACTGAAAATCATCGGACGCAAAGTTGTCAATTATCCCCTTTGGGTGAGACTCATTTTTAGCTAATATTAATTTTTAAATGAATTTCAATGGCAAATACAAGGAGTTTTTACTTAAAAATGGTAAAGGAACGTCCAAAAATTATTTTTCTAAAAGTACTTTTATACAGGGTGTATTTAAAATTCTCATATCTAACAAAGGTTAGATTTGCAGTAACATACAACACATCTTGAATTTTACTTTTTCTCATAGCTCTGTTGTGCTTGACATTATATGGTACTTAATACCATAGAGGGTGCGATTGTCAATATAGAAATACATAAGTAATATATTTATACAAAGTGACAGTATATTTAGGTGAACCCAAGTATGATAAAAAAAATTAATAAATACTTGTTTCCTAATTTTACCGCATGAAAAGCATATTTGTTAAGCATACATATATACCAACTAGTCGACACATAACAGCATAAAATAAATATTTAAAAAACTGAATTATTTATTATTAAACATAAAGTTCACTCGTCATTGGAACTCTCCGATTCACTTTTAGGAACTGGTAGAATTGTTGCTGCTGTTGTAAATGCATTGCTGCAAAATTTCTGGTCCATGCACTTGCATTTATCTTTGCAGCCCAATCTATTTTTCTTGTATGTGCACACCTTACCTCCACAATTTGTAAAGACGAGATACTTTTGGTTAGTTGAATTACGAGTGAAAAAATATTTTACTTTTTTTTGCACTCGCAAGAAATTAAAACTATTAGTTTTTCTGAGAATGAAGGCAGTGTTGTCAAAACAGGTAAAATATCCTCTTTTCGTCCAAATACCAACCAAAATGTCTAAGCCTCTACCTAAATTTAATTAATCAAACATAAAAAGGGAATGATGACTCACAAATAGGAATTATAGTTAGGTAGGTTTTAAATCTCTTTCATAATAAAAGAAAAACTAAAATCTCGGGATTTTGAAACACCCGTACATAAGCATTCATTTTATACGATTCAGCCTGTAACAACAAAACCGCCACAGAACTTATTTTTATGCGTATAATTGAGCACCGAGCACTTTACTATGATTGAAAATCAGGCTTTTAAAATCTTTAATTTTAATTTTTTAAGTACCACAAAATTTTAATATTTAATATGTATTATTTAACCAGTTCTCACATAAAATTAATGTCATCACTGGATGCAAGTTGGGCAACCAACAGTAGTAACGGCCTTCATGCGTTGGGACATCCGCATTGGCTGCGTCTTCAACTGTCAACTGCAAAACTGTTAGATTTGGCTCTACTTTTGCCTGCTACTACTTTACCACAATTCCAAATGTAAGTAGAACAACTTTTGTAGTTTTGAGTTTTCTTTATGTTGGTTTGTCTTCATAAATCATTTAGGTATCGTTGGGCATTTGTCGGGGATGACTTAATAAGGAAAGATGACCCGTTTCACCAGGTCTCATTTATGCCGCATGTGGTTAGGATAGCCGACTTGATGGATAAAAAGTTTCCTGATACACAAATAGATATTCTGCCCATGAAAAGGAATGAATTATTGCTAACGATGAATAACATTACACAATTAAAAGACCTGCACAGCTTCTTTAAAACACTGAGCTCTTGTTCCAATAGGCATAGAACCGAGTGTGGTAGATCTATTACCAGCGATTACACGTTCTCTGATAGGCAGACTGACAAAAAGTTAGATATGATTTTGGAAAAGATCGATAAGGTAATTGAAATGGATTTCCTTGACAGAATTCCGAGGTAAACTGGTTTCTGTTAACTCTCTTTCAAAGAAAATTATTTGATGTTAATGTATATTTTATTATTTAATTGTTATGCTACATTTTTTTATGTACATAATGTAAAAAGCAGATAAATAATTTTGAAAAAGTTCTCTTTTATCCAAAGATCAGTATTAAATGCAGTGCATTTCTAAGAGTTTTAAATTATATTTTGTAAAAATTTATTTCTAGTGCAACCGTGACAGTTAATAATTATCCTGCTTACATACTTATTTTGCATATCGACTCAGATTTTTGCATTTCCTTTTGGTATGAAGTAAGCATGGTAAATAGATTAAAATGTAAATGTTGTTATTCTAAGTTGTTCATTATGATTGTTAGGTATTTATTTCATATTAATTATATTAGTATATACACATGAATAATTTTAGGTTGTAACTTATTTTTTATTGTTGTTATTCGGGTGCAATTTTATTGTATATATCAGATAGCATTGTAAGATTGTGATTTTTATATTGTGATTTAACTGAAAACTGGCGTTGTTGCCTAATTGTTGTATTATTTGTATTTTATCAATCCTACAGTGTAGTTAATTACACATTTTGCTACAATAAATTATGTTGGGATAACATTTGCAGCTTTTATTTGGTTTAATTTAATATTTAAAAAAAAAGAATATATCTATAAAATATAATAATAATCAGGGTCAGGAAACTAGTCTAGAGTCCAGGACCGATAGCTACTTCCTTATATGGTTGACAGAAGGACATAGATAAATAAAAGCAAAAATATAAAATGATTAATGAAATACATACCTCTTGATGCAATGCCATTAGCATACATGGTCACGTCACAACTAATAGTCGTTCTGCATTCGTGGCTGTTAAATTTGGGCAATTTGATCTGTGCAAATGTTTATACAAGAAAAACAAACGTTCCACATCTACCAAGGTTAATGGTGGAAGTTGTAAATAGTTCACGTGGGAAGGCACTAACAAACCGCGCAAATGATTTTCATGAATTTTACATATTGTTTTGTATTCCAGATCCTGTACTAAAACATTTTTTTTTAGTTTAGTGTTTATGGCTCGACTTTTGCTATCTGATAGAGACAAAGTCTTTTGAACACTCAAAATTCTTAGTATAACATTAACAACTATATTATACCAAAAGTCAGTTATTTCATCCACTGTCACCTACAAAAATTTATTTCATACATCCGCTATATTGTCCAAAACGATTCTATACATACTTGGAAGATATGTTTTCTGCAATGTATGGCTACGAAGTGGACGGAGTCGCAAGACTCTGAATCTCTTAATCGGTGTTCTGACAGGCCACTGCAGACTTAAGAGGCATCTATCATTGATAGGTATTGAGGAAGACACTACATGTCCAAGATGCAGGAGTGATGAAGAGACATCTTACCACTTCCTGGGACAATGTGAAGCGTTTGGGCGCCTGAGACACAGTATCTTCGGTTCTGAGGCGCTTCTAAGGGAGGAGATGAGCTCCCTCGCAATGAGTGACATCCTGACCTTCATCAGAAGGTCGGAAAGATTCGATGAGGGAGCAAGAGAAGCACATGGCTGAGGGGACAGCTGGGGGTTGGTAAAAAGGGCCCGTCTGTGGCCTACTTGCCAGGCATCAGCCTCCCCCACCATTACCATTACCATGGCTACGAAGTAAAGGAAAACTACATGCACAGAACATGACACACAAATCATAAAAAATTCCTCTTTTGTAATTGTACCAGCAATATTTTGTTGATGGATAGCCGAATTTAAATGTATTTCACAATCACAGCGAGTATGAAATACGTAACATTGATTGCATGAGGTACACAGAATATGTGAATCATCTGTTGTAAATTCAAGATAACAGCATGCTTTCAAGTTGTTAAGATGACTGAACTGGGGATACCACCAGATTAGTACCAGGCTGCCTATAATTTGACACGGGAGAGTCCCAGATGTCCGCAGAGTTCTGCAACTCTCTGTCTCGATACTGCTTATACTGGTTGCATATATTACAGGTATATACAATTTTTATGTGGTGTATTATTAATTTATTTGTTTTTATAAGTGCCGGCTCTGAATAATGAAAAATATTTCGGGCCCCTGATAATAATAATAAATTTTTTATGTGAATGACCATAGGTGTATGCATGGATGTGCAGGGGTGATAGCTCCCTTTAATAATATTAATACTTTTATTTGCTCAACAGTTTACACCCAATGTATTACACCCAATGTAGGATAGTATACGTCAAACTAAAATAATTTTGGGGATAAAATGTTGATAAATATAATTCAAAATGTACCATATCCAGTGTACAGTAGAACCTGCACTACCTGACATCTAAGTACTTGTCAACTTGTTAGATGCATACACTGCTCGTCTATACAATTTGGCCCGTAGTTAATCATTAATTTACTGCAACATGCGCTGCATTTTAACTGAAATATTAAGAATATTTTTTTAAATTAAAAAAAATCTGTTTCTTGATATGCGCCAAAAATGTATAACAGTGGTGTACATAATATATTTTACTTTTCAAAATACTTCTGTTAATTAGATTTCTATTTTATGTAAAGTAAAAATATTAATATTTTAATTAACATTAATATCTAAAGTATATTCACCGGGTTTTGAGAGCGCATCAAAACAAACAAATTTATGTCACCTTGTGACTGCGACGTAGCGCTATCCTCATTGGCAGCATTTCACGTGGTTGCAAACAATATCGCCACCTTTAGCAATATACAATTTGCTTAAAAGCTTATTTGAGTAACCCAGAATGTCCATAAAGCATGTTTTGAGAAAATTGAAAAACCATTTATTTGCTTTAACTCTAAAAAACTGTTTATAATTATGTTATAATGGTTTTTATATTCACATTGATGTCTTTGTTAGGAAAAATAAACGTACTCGCATATATTAATGATGAAATAGAATATAATTACAATACGTCTTCTTTTTCGAACTGCTCAACAATAATTAATTCCAGCCCAAGTAAAACTCGATACATAAATCAGTATAATAATGTTTATCCAACCATATATATCAATAAAATTCTATAATATCTTACCAAATGACTCAAGAATTTTAGATAATAGATTTATCATAAAAATTAAAGGTTTTCTGAAGAGAGAGTCTTTTATGAGTTTCGGGAATTTATAGATTTTTTATATTATTTATATACATGTATTTTTTTCTCATCCAGTTTATCTTTATCTTTTCTTGGTTTCAATTTTTGTAATTTTGTGTTTTTCTCAGTGGTGGCTGGTGAAATTTAAGCATCTTAGTATTGGAGCATGGAATCCAAGCGATAATTTAAGGCATAACTTCAAGACTAAATGAAGGTTTTGCAGAAAAAAAAATGCGATTGAAATTTGCGAAAATAAGTTGGGAAAATTGTGAGCCTTAAAGGTTATTTTTTAAACGATTTGTAAAATATTTGCGAAACATTTTTTTTTTCAGAATCAGGTGGAAAATATAATGATAGATTTCAAAATTCATAAGAAAAATATTGATTTTTTTACAAAGTTGCACATTTTTGAAATTTTATTAAGTGATTGGCAGCGGTCTTTTAATTTGTATATATTTGTATTTTGATTTTGACGAGTGTACACAATTTTTTGTATTGTCTCACACGAAATAAATCTTTCTATCTATCTATGAGACGCCGATACTATTCAACAATATTTAGAGTGTAGATGTGATGTGAACCCTTTTCACATCACGCTCTGTATGTTTCCTTACATCTTAACCATGATTTTTCAGACGAATTTTCCCTGTGTTCAGATAAAAGAAAATTGGACATTTGGACTTGTTGGATTTCTCAAATAAACATAACATTAATATGTTCACTATGCCAGCAAAACGACTGATATTTATTGAGTTTCTGAAGCAAACCGATGTAAAATGACGATATATTATTTTTATCAGTCAGTCTTTAAATTTTACGTATGAATTAGTGATAGGAAGAATCGAATTAAATAATTCGATTATAAGATTAAACGAGTTATTTCGAATAATTATTTTAAAAATATCTTGAGATAATTTAGTAGTATTATAATAGTAGTGCTCTGCAGTTAGCTGGAGAATCGAGTGAAGAGAGAAAGATATCAAATAAAAATATACTAATATTAAAAGGAGATGTAATACGAGAGAATTGCTTGTACTGGAAAACTTTTAGAATAATCGAATTAGTAAACGTACTAAAGACTGAACATAGTAGTACTAGGAGTAGGTACATGCGCAGACGGAGGCGGGACATGACTACATGAGACATCGATGATTTCGATGCAGAGCAACAGAGATAGGCGCGTGTTCTGAGAAAGTAAAATCGGCGGCATAAACTTCCAAAAATGTAACTAAATTATTTTATCATTTACAATTTTTATAAATAATATAATTGGTGAGAGTACGACACTGAAAGATGATATGACAGACAACTTTTCCACATAGTGCTGCCAGGGACTGTTCATGTTTATAAAAATTATAAATGAAACAATTACCCTAAAAAATTTACGACGCCGATTGCACTTTTTAAAATGCCAATAAACTATTAACTATTCACTATTCTATTTTATTAGTCTGCGGTCGAGAATATAATAATTTGATTAAATATCTCAAATTTTCATTCTGACATCATCGATGGCTAATTCGATTAAATATCTCGAATTATTAATTCGATTATGAAATACCCAATATTACTATCTCGATTATAAAAATATCCCAATTATTCCCATCACTAGTATGAATAGCTCTTGTGAATTAGGTGCCCATGACCGATGCATGTATTTGTTTTGATGCGCTCTCAGAACTCGGTGAATATACTTTGGTACTCAATTTTTTTAAAGATGATTGTAAGAACCAAAAAAAATTACATGTGATCTCATTTAAATTTGAATGAAGATTTTTTTTCACATACAATATGTGAAATACAAATAATTAGACTCGGTCTTACAATAAGATCCATATGCTGACACATGGTCAACTGATTGCGAATGAGCACAACATACAACACCTAAAATCAATGTGCCACCTTCTGACTTTTTTCCTCTCTATTGGAATTTTCATCCATATTATTTTCTAGGAAGCAAACAAATCTAATTAAGGATTAAGGAATAGAACTATCAACGATAACATTTTTTAGATGAAGTTGCAGACAGTAAGAGTAAGTTGTCGGAAGTGGAAATACTTTAGATTAGAAAGAGATAAATTTGTACTAAACAGTTTAGTAGTGCAACACTGACGAAGAAACCTAAAAAATTCAACAATAATACATAGGTTGAAGTGACCCCTTATCTGAATTCTATATTGAATGAAATAGTAGTGGTATCAAATAGTCATTCAAGCTCATACATTGTTTACTTTAAATTAGTTTTTAATATACACAAAAAATAATAGATTAAATACATATTTAATACGACAGGAATAACTGGCGTAAATATATAATAGTACAGTATCTACATGAATTTATACAACAGTTTACAAAAACCTACACAAAGCAGTATATTTCATAACATGTGCCGGTATATTTTCAAAATTTAATACATATAAAATCCATAATTATAATTAAATAAATTGATGAAAATACTTGACAAAATACTTTTTATATACAACAGAATGGAAAAAAAAATTTGAGATTTTGAAAGTGATCTAAACTAAATAATCTGCCAATACCACCTAGTAATACTATTAAATATTAATATGTTTAGAAGATAGGAATGTAATTATCAATTTTGGCCCTGTGTTTTTGAGCAACGCATTCTGCAATCCACACAATATTACGGCACTCTTGTTCCTTCAGTTTTAAGTAAGAGTAGAATACTCCAAAGTGGAACTGCTGCATAAACGCATTGATATTCAAACGCACCTCATGTTCGAAAAATTTATCTTCCAAGGTCTTATCTCCAGGGTTATTCCCAGATCCTTCAAAAAGTTTGGAATATTCAGCATAATATTCTGCAACTGCCTTAACCTGTTCGTAATCTTCTGCTCTAGCCAAAGCTGCTAAGCCATCAGGGTGGAGCTTACCACAGCGGGGATACAACTTGGCACGGTCATCTTTGCTCAATTCTGTCCCAAAAGAGTTTATAGTAATAATAATAGCACGTCTATCAGCTTCAAAAGCAAGAATCTCACACATAGAATCAGCAGTGGTGCCTCCAATTTCCTTACAGAAGCTCCAGAAAGCTTCCAAGTATGCCTTGTAAAGTGTATTACGTATAATTTCAATATTCATTTCATCTAAATCTTGTTCACTTATGCAATCTACAAAAAATGGGGCCAAAGGGGTATCCACTAATACTGCATTGTACAACTCCGCAGGAGTGGCAGCTACGTGGATAGCTTCCATTTGTTCAAAACTTCCCAACGGGTGGCATTTTGGTATTAATTCCCCAATTGGTCTCTGATGTAAAGTGCCCGTAATAAGCAAAATAATGTTATCAATCATGTAACTGTATGTGATAAAGTCAAGGAAAGTTGAAAGAGGCTCCACAGCTTGGTTACGCATGTGCTGAAACTCGATCACAAGTTTTTCTCTTAATTTAGAGTCTATAGTGGAAACGGACAATGGAGAAGGTTCGTTCGCCAGAAAAGTACCATAGTCAGTTCCTTGTAGGTGAAGCTTAAGATCTGCAAGGGCACATTAATATATTAAATATCACCTTGATCCTAATTGAACAGAACTCACCTTCAAGCGATTCGCATTGAACCAAGTTTAAGTAATCTGCTTGTTTTAAAATCCCACATTTAAAACCACGGCATAAACCTTCTAAATATCCGTTGTCAATATTGAAGATGCACCCCTTCATTTTGCGGTTTCTACAGTTTTAAATGGAAAATTAAAGTAGCTCACAGGTTGCAGTTCGCAAATTACACCTCGCCCAACACGACTGTCATATGATCGATGTCATAGAGATAAATATCAATGTCAACTGTCAAATACCATCACGTGATCTACAGTTGTCACATGTTCAATCATTGGACGGACCATTTATTTATTTATTTCTTTTTGTGTTAAAATTTATTTCCATTTTAATATCTGTTTTAAATTAAACATTCAAAATTTAATAAACATTCAGTAGAGTTGATATTCCCGTTAGCCAAACAATTTATGTCAAATACATTATTTTGTTTCATTTTTTATTTAATTCTTTTGTCAATAACCGGGCACAGTCTATTTAGGTATTGTGGGCACGGTAATCAAATCACGTATTGTGTTCCTAATCACAGCTAGGGCAGACCTCGGGGCAGATTGTCTCTGCCTCGGGGGCAGACAGCACAGAGGTCTCTGGTGCACAGAGAACCTCTGTGAATAGGTGTGTTCCTTTTACCCAGAGATCTTGTACAACAAGATCTCTGCTTATTAATCTCAGCTCAAGATTTATAAATCTTTAGTTTACAAATCTTGATCTCAGCTATGTCGTGTTCGGTAGAGACAACCTGTCTTTGGTTACGGTTACGGAGGTGATATCAGAAGAACTATTGGCACGTTTGGGGAATGTACCTGTTTTAAAATTAGCGCTCAACCCGTTTAGTTATTATTACTGTTAAGAGTTGTAATTTCGATGAACGGTCTGGAAGAAAGCTAAGGATATTACCTGTGCTCACCAGAAACAGCGTACAATTTGTCGCACAGAACAGATAAAAGATTTTTCGCTGACTACGTTGAGCAGCAGCTTCCAATTAGCGCATGCATAGTCCGACGTCCGTTCTTTACGGACCTCGTGCATAGTCAGTGTCTCATTCAGGGAACTGCTGCCGCTCGACCTCTCAATGTGTTCGCTAAACGCGCCCAATGTTTTTATTTTTGCAGTGCAAAACAAAAAACATCTTAGGTTAGCTGAGATTGGTGGTAAAAAGAACACACCAATATCGAAGGGAATGTTTGTGTACCGACGTTTTTTTCAGTGTATCGCCCTTTTGGACAGCTTTCTGCTTTAGAATTTGAGAGTTTTCTAATTTATATATGTGCAATAAGTATGTTATTAAACTAAACACGAAATAAATAAAAATAACGTTTATTTTATATGTTTACATAAACTGCTTTATGTTTACATAATGTGTGTTCTTTTTAGCGCAAATTTCAGCTAATCTAAGTTGTTACAAACTGGTTATGGTCAATTTCACAGAACAGAAAAAGAGTCAATTTAGTTGCTATTTCTATTTTAAACAATTTTAAATCCAAACCCCGCTACGACCGAATCAATCTGATCTCGCTGTTTTACGCGCAGGGATGTTGGAATTGTTGGATTGGTTCCGGACTGGATACGGATAATCAGGGAAATAAATTGTTCTACTGATATAATAAATTGATAATTTTTGGTGCTCTATTCATTCCAGCTCTAATCAGATAAATGTTTTAAAATATTAGCTAGAAAATATGTAACCGTGGGTCATGTGAGTATTGTGAGTAGCTCTGTTTGGTGACCTCGAAGATTTTTTCTGCCCGAACTCATGTCATGACTGTCATGAGTGCCAGCAGAGCACGTAGTGTTTTTTCTGTTCTGTGGCACGTAGTAGCCATAAAGAAACCAGATAAGAGGGCTTCTTTCCGTATAATTATTTGGAACGCGCGATATTCTTGCCATCTGTTGTTCGTCTGGCAAGAGGAAGAAAGAATCGTACACTAAAAAAAATATATCTGCAGGCCAGCAATAGTTCTGGCACAAATAGTTTTCCTACTACTCAATAGATGACGCTGTACGAACCTGGTTGCATAAAAAAGGGCGCGTATTTTAAATCTGATAATAAATATTGATGGATTTATGTAGCAAAAATTACTATTCACTTTAACATTTATACTAGGAATGTCGACATTCAAATGGTTTTTAAGTAATCTACATACCAAAAATCACCGAATGTACCGACATTTTTAGTGTAAATGTTAAATTTAATAGTAATTTCTGACTACATATATCCAACACCTGTAATGTATACCTTGAACAGGTTGCCCTATTTTTAAAATATTGATATACTTATACCTACCCACCTTTAGCATGAGGATACAAAAGGATATTCACATTATGATATCAGCTCAAGCAAGTATTAATTTTTCAAATACTTAATCACATTTTGTATTTATATAGTCTAACAAAACAGTAATAAATATTGTGTATTAAAATGCAAAAAAATAAAAATACTTACCTACTTACGTTTTACTTTTAATGTCTCATAACTTATCGTCTTTTAGATTTATTGGATTCAATAAACCTTGTAACACATAAGTATAAGATCCTTTTTTACATGTGCCGACCTGACTTACGAACCACTAGATGATTTAGTCTAGTCACATTTGTTTACTCCACTATATGAATAATTCACTCAGTTGTTCAAGCCAGGTTGGCTTTTTTAAACGCACATTTAGTAGCATGTGTAATAATGAAAATAACTAAAAAATAATAATATATTTAAATCTCATACGAGATAGTTACATGTGTTTCGAACTATTTGGTTCTCATATCAGTATGATGTACTACTGAAAATACACTATTCTTTTACTTTCATGAAATTATCTGACTTTTCGGTTCAATTGAAATATTTATATGTAGAGACATGTATTTTATAAAAATATAGTATAAAAAGGTATAAAACACAAACGTTCATAAAACATAAAAAATAAAAATAATTATAACAATAATAAATTAAAGAAAATTTGAAATTTACTAGGAAATTTATAGATGTGACCAGCAGTACAGTTTGCAATACTGAAAAAATTAAATTTAAAATTCTTTAAAAAAAAATAAATACTCTTATTGTAACAAAAATAAATAACAGAAAAAACAAATAAGAAATTTCCATTTCTCTAAATAAATAAATTTAAACTCTCAACAAAGAAAATAAAAACCAACAGAAATAACAGATAAATAATAATTTAAAAAAATATATTTCCTTGCGGCCCAACACATACATGTAAAAATAAATAAGGTGGAAAAAATATGCAAAATATAAATATACAATGTACCTACAAGTGCTTAATAATTTTCATTTTCTTCTGAATTGCATTTTTGTGAGCTTGGTTATGAAAATTACGTGTAATATCATCAAAATATTTATTGATTATTAAAAATAAAGAAGTATTCAATAACTCAGTTTTAATCTGTTGGGAATGGTTTGAACAGGAAAACCAAGAAAAATCTGTTTTACTTAATACTGGTAACATTTTACTAGTTAAATACTCAATATATCCAAAAGTCTTTAAAATTTCAATTACATTATCATGAATATTAATAACATAAATAACCAAATCCCTCGTAACATATTTAAGGCGTTGTATGTTATCAAATTTTTTAAACATTGTTAAAATATGTTGTGGCTCCAAATTGTCTGTTATTAATGAAGATTTACATTGAATACAATCTGTCAATTTAATTTTTTTAACTAAAAAAACCCACAAACATATGCAACAGCTTGAGTGTCAAACTGAGTATCATTAATTCATTTTCAAGTATCTATTTGAATCAGGAAAAAAATGCAATTTGAAAAAATGAAAATCTTACCAAGATGTTTTACATTGATATATTAGAGACCACTCAAAAAACCAACAGGAGGGCTTACCGGCTCTTCAATACCATGCCATAACCTCACATCGCATACTATGTATTTAAAAAAACAAGAAACGCGTGGAAACTACATAAAAACAAAAAACCGTATACAAGGTTGCCAGATGAGATACATGAAAAATCTTATCTTATAAATTTACTATATAAATTCATGTAAAATTGTGATTTTTTAAATCCTAGGTGGTAGACAGCCGCAATAAAATTGATAAGTATTATAGGCATACTATAGACCATAAAGAACCTATCTGGTTCCTTTATGCCATAGATTAAATCTGGTTTCTTCATAAGGCATACAACGAGCGAACGTGCAATCGTGTAATATCCCGTTAAATAGTGAGTTCTGGCAATAGGGAATGGATAAAAATGTTTACTATTTATTACTATTTGACCGCGCCATCTCTGATATTTTAAATATATCAAATAAAAAAACTAAGGAGATATCTTTACCAAATCTTCGCTTCACAAGAGCAATTGTGCCAGACGAACACTCGATGGCGTTGCTGCATATGTTTCCCTTAGTCCCTATTTAATAAAAACGTCTTATTTGTTTAGTCTATGGTAGTAGCGCTGTAGGCCTGCACTTGAGAGGTTGTATTTTTATACTTTCAGGCTTGCACACAATTTGATTCTGCCAAATATAATTTTAAATTCGAGGGGCTAGAAACAGAGGAAGTACAAAATAAAGTGGCAGCACACTTGATTGAGTAGATCTAGTATATAGATAGTTCGATAGTTCATACTTTCACGAAATTTATTTGAACTTTTTGCTTTCTTATACCTAATGTAAGGAAGTATTGTAATTGTGATTTTTTTTCGACCTCGAGATTTTGATTGATATATACGTTTTGAACCCTCCTGAATCCATTTCGACTATTTTCTGAATGATTTCTGTCGGTGCGTATGCGTGGATGTGCCTGTATTCGCGGGCAACAATTTATGTTACACATTAATTTAGTGAATGTGGTACCACCAGAAGAGACATAATGAATGAAAGAAAAAAGGTACAATTTCGGGAAAAAAAAATATATTTTTTTGCATTTCTGGACGAATCTCGACGAATTATAGTGAAAAAACATTACTTTATGGAAAAAAAATCTGTAGGCATGTCTGTAATATCGCGATAACAGCCACAGTTTTTAAGATAAAGCTTTCAAATTTGATACACGTTCTAAAAGCCAAAGACAACGATAAATTCGGTGATACTGATAGTAAAATTGGCCAGCTGAAAGGTGGTCCATGGAACCCAAACTTTTTTGTATTTGCCTTTACAAAAAAATATATTCTTAATGAAAGATTGCAAATCAAGCCAATAAAATATATGGTAATTCTTTACAACAGCCACTTCTATATTTTTCGTGTTTTTTTTGTACACACGCGTAAAGTGTCTATGCTGCAAAGGAAATGTTGCGCAAATGTATTTCGTATTTTCGTACTGTTTTGGGGCAAGGGAAATAAGTGATTGTGTCGTGTTATCATTCACATAATAAATAAATGTCAGACTTGAATAGAATAAATTAAGGGCAAGGGAAAGATATTTGCAATATCGTATTTTCGTACTATGTTTTGGGGCAAGGGAAATACGTAGATGCAGAGACAACCCTCTGGTAGATGTTAATAGTTACTTTGTACATGCGCTGTCAACCCATAAGGAGTCATATAAAGTAGATATATGTAGAATGTATGTGTGTAAGTTAAACGCGCCGCATTGAAAAAAAATTTTTTTTTGTGGCATTTCCCATCATAAGCGCAACATATAATTATGTGGGATGTATTGCTAACATGACGGAGCATCGTACTGTGTATTTGTTTTTTTTTGTCAGACAGAAGTGGCTGATGTAAAGAATGACCAAATATATCGTGGGCTTAAAGCCAAAAGTGACCAAGTCCAAAACCAGCATTTTCTGGTTTTTTTGACCAAGTAACAAGAAATTCACTTACCTCTTCTTGCAAAAATTGACCAAGTACTGTGAGAACCCTAAAGTTGTTTTATTAAAACAAGTTTTTTTGATCAAGTCTAAAAATAATACATTTTATGCGAACAAAAAAAAAATTGTTTTGATAGATAGTGAGATTCAAAACTTTAAATTATGATATTTATAAAAACATTTATATGGATTTTCTACTTAAATTTTTATTCTTATAAGCTTATGTTTAAAAATTAAAAAAAAGAAAATTACCAGTTTCTCAAAAATGAACATTTTAGACTTGGTCACTTTTGGTTTTAAGCCCACGATATTTTCCAAGTACTTAAATAAAGCTGATCTAAACTGAAATTTTGTACACATTTGATCTCATAAAATGGTGTTAGGATAAATTTAATAGTTTGACATTTCAAATATCTAATTTACTTAATTACAAAAAGGTCAATGTCAATAAGAAAAATTATTGAAATACGACATGAATTATTGACAGTATCGAAAGACGCTGATAATTACTTAAAAATTTAAATGAAACATTATTTAGAGGTGAGTGAAGAAATAAATAGAATGTTTTTTTTTAGTTCAGGATGATATATACTGGTATAAGAGAATTATGTGCTGGCCATATCAGGTATTTTATTACATGAAAAAATTTAAGCAATAATATTTATTAATAATGATGTAACTGTTCCATATTAAAAGCAATTGGAATATATTCTTGATGAAGTTAAAAATAGCTTTAAATAATATTCGTGATCATAATTGAATATTAAAACTTAAACAGTAATTAGCACATAACTGCAATCCTAAATTATTTGTATACTTTTTGGCCCACCAGGTCGTTTGAATAAAATCACTTAAAACATTGATTATATTATTTACTTAACCTTTCTAATTTTAGAGATACAAAAAAAAAACAAATAAATATATAAACATTGAATTCTTTTTATTCACAATTTACTTTATACAATAATTATATAATTTATGACATTTACTATTTGGTATATTATTTCTTTCAAGTTCATCCTTGACAAAGGATTTTATATTATATGCGTGAGAAACCAACCTAGTAAGTTATTCCAAAAACAGATTAATAAACTATGAAAAAATCACAAAAACAACAATTTTCAAAATTAATATTGCATAATTATTTATTTAAAAATGGTTACATTTTATCCTCCATTATTTTTGCGAATCTCCATGTTGCCTTCATCGTGAAAAAACAGTACAAAAAACTGAATACAAAAATACACATTTTATTCAATAAAGAACCCAAAATTAAACCCAAAACCATAGTTAAGGAAATCCAAATACTGATCTCAATCTAACTGAATAAATATCAATACTAAATAAGTACTAGATTTATGATTACATATGCTACCTGTAAAGTAAATCATCAAGATTTCATGAGTTATTGGCGGAAATTTTTGTGAATTTCGGGCTTGATATCATAAACCAAATTCAAAATTTCTTGAATTACCTATAAAATAAAATAAATGTTAAACTCTCAACAAAAAAATATAACTTTTTATGAAAACTGCTCAAAAATAAATATATTGGCCAACATGTACAGGGTGATCTTGTGAGAATTATCCCCCCTTCTGATTTTGTTTTTTTATTACGGCTATGGTTATGGTTAATACAAAAGTTATAGGACTTTTATGTAGACTTTGAAAATCGTATCAGAAAACCAATCGAAGCTCACACAAAATGGCTACAGTTATTAATTTTATTTTTTTGAATTGAACAACTGGGATTTTGTTTTCGTCATATTACTCGGCATAAAATTCCATAACTTTGTTCTAATTTAACCTTGTAGCTTCCGGTTTACAAGATCCTAATGATGAGACTCAAATTTGACTAACCCTGTATATTTTTACATATTTGATAGAACTCCTCTCTCTCTCTCTTTCATGAATACAATGATATAGGGGTTGATGGGTGATGGGTCTATCTCTAATACTAAGGGAGATATGAGGGAAACTTTGTGTGAATCCTGCCGTTATCTTATTTCTGGCTATACAAAAATGATTTATTTATAAAAAAAAGTTATTAAAAATAGCTTCATTTGTCTTGGTAATACGTTTTTCAAAATATTCTTAAAAAATCTTGTAACTTTTTTATACGCTATTTTTGAACAGTCAGAAATAACAAAGTTAACAAGGGTAGGGTAAGATTCCCTCATATCTCCCTTAGTATTAAAGATAGACCCATATATCATTGTATTCAAAATTGTAAACATATAGCGTCCAATTAAAAAAAATAAAAAAATTAATAACTATAGTCATTTTGTGTTTTAATTCCATTGTTATTCTGATACGATTTTCAAAATCTACATAAAAAGTCCTATAACTTTTTTATTTACCATTTTTTTCGTATTAACAAAAATAACAAAACTAGGTGATGTGGGAATTCTCACAAAATCACCCTGTACAATAATAAAATTAAATTTAAATTAATGTTATTCTGTTTTTGTCATTAATTAAAACAATTAATAATAATCACACACTTTACCCATGATAACTGGCAGCTGGTTTCAAATTTTAATTTACGAAATAATCTGTAGATTAAAATGTACAGGGTGTACCGATTCGAGGCTCACCATTTTGTATTTGTAAACAAGATTTTCTGCTTTTTACATATGCCCAAAAATAGAAAAGTTATAGGCACAATACAAATTTCCGGAGTTTCAAGTTTTTCATGATAGTTTTAAGAATGATTTGACAATATTTTTTTCTCGAATCCTTATTGCTCACAAAAATATGTACAGGTTAAATTTAAAACTATTCTCTATTGGATAAGGGATTTATTTAACGATATTGTAAAAAATTTAAAGAATTTAATTCAAATTTAGAAAAGCGATTAACAGTCGAATTTTTTCTTTTATTAGAAATTAATTGAACAAATTTATAATAGTAATTATTAACAATTCTTACAGGTTCTTTCTGGCTTTGGACAGCTTTAGACATTTCTTCAATTCTGCGTTTTGTATCAACCTCAATTTTTGACGCAACATCCTCTCTTGAACCCATATGTTTGGCCTCAAACTCCCTAAATTGACGTTCACGTTCTTTACGGTATTTTTCAATTTCATCTTGAGCTTCTTCCTTAGCTTGCTTCAGCCTCCTTGCCTTACCTAAATATAAGGTTACAATATTATTTTAACATTTTTGCTCTGTAATCCAAATAATCCACCTCAACCTGATGTTGTGGCTAACTTGCAAAAATTATAAAAAAAAAAAACCAAAGGAAAAGATTTTAATTAAAATTAGTATATACTCCTCACAAAGTATCACCCTTTTTGGTATTTAATTAATTTAAGACCTTATTTGCAATAAGAGAAATTTCTCTAAAAAATTATTGCTACAAATTCAGGTGGGCGTTATATCAAACACATTGTACAAATTTGTGACAAGAATAATCAAATTAATTCCTACTAGCTCAAATATATGTTTACTTTTAACGCAGTGTTACCTATAGCATATACAGACAATTCACAAATACATATTAATTTTATTCATTATCTCATAATTCACGTCACATTTTACTAAAAAACTAATTTTGTTAAAACTGTTCTGCCAGTCGGTATACCCACAACTGTAACTACAACTACCATGAATGGTTATACTAACCACAGAAATGCTACACTGTTTACCTACGTATGGTGGTTTTAAATTACATACCTTATATTTGAACGCTCGCTTCTCATAACAAAATTACAAAAAATTCATGCCCTATAGGGAACTGAATTTTTATAAAAATGGCTTCAGATGTTCCAAAATTACTTTGACATACTACTATTGATACAAGCAGTAATTTTTTCAATTTTTTACTGAAACATTTAAATATATGGTCCAACGTAACCAGTGAACGAGCATGACCGATTTTTCAACTGCACAATATGTGCATTGATATCAAAACTTCGAATGGTTAAATTTCTAGGTCAATTAACCATTCTTTGACCTTCGTCTATAAGATACACATCAAATCTGAAGAGGAGCTTATAATGATGACAGACTAAGTTTTATGTAGATTTCTTTAATGTAAAGCAAATGTGTTATGTAAATAATCTGTCATTATTAGGAGCCATGAAAATAATAAAATAATCATGTGCCTTTCTTGCTAAAAACATAATTCAATTGTGGTTATTTTTTATATCCTGTTAAATTTTCATATTAGTTTCCTTCAAGTATTCAAACTAAAACATTCTAAATTAATAAAATAATAATTACATAATGTACGACTTTTTTTTAATAATTAATTCATTACACCCAATATTACTTTAAAAGAGATCATCTCATGTAATTATCGTTCTATCATATATGATTACATGCCACATAGGTAGATATGAAGTATTTTACATTTACTTAAAAATTTTAGAAGACCCTAATAGAGCTATAAATTTGCTTTTTAAAATAATTAGGTATATTTATTTGTTTTATAATAAGAAATTTCTTATTTTACTACACTCTCCAACATTTTTAATTTCTTTATGCAAAATTTCATGTTTTCCAAGAAATCCGAGACTAAACAAAATTTTAATTAGGAATATTGCCTTGATTTAAAAAACATTTATTCAAATATCGAAACCATTTATTAACAATTAAAACAAGGCAACCCATGATAGTTGCCCTGTAAATATTAAATTTCTATTACTTACGTTTACGTGCTTCTGAAACTTTCTCTGCCGCCCGCTTTTCAGCAGCTAGCAGTTGCTGTATTCCTTGAGTTTGACTTGCCATATTCTCAAACACAGAACACCAAAATTAATTCTCAAAATTTGATTTTACTGTTAGTATTTTAGCGACTAAAAAATTTAATCTGACCAACACCCGACAAAGTAGGCCAATCATATGATCGATTTAGTAAAAGTGACGTATGATCTTGGGATAGTCACATGTGCAGTAGTTCAAGATGACATCAAAGATGTCTCTGGGCCATATAGTACGTTCAATGTTTAAAAAATATTGTATTAAATTTAAAGGAGAAACCAAGCCTGTTTTTAATTTTATAAACAAGGGTCAAGCCTACAAAACGTGGAGATGGCATATATATATTTAACATTTTTTATTTTTTTGTCAATAGGTATTCATAAAAATATCCAAACTATAAATTCTTTAACTATTACAAAATTAGTACAAATTTTATTTATTCATTTTCTTAATTTGGAAAAATTAATTTTTCTCAACAAAGACGCATAATAAAAGTTTTTGAAGTATTTCTGTATATCATACGTTTGATATATGAATAACTGGTAGATTTAAAAAATATTTTCAATGTAAAAAAAAATTACATTTTATATTGTATATCTTTTCCTTTTGAACATAATGACCATATAATGAACAGAAGCATAGACCCAAGAAGCAGACGTAATTTGCATTCAAATCATAATTGGTGACATTGAAAATATTTTTAAACAAAGCCACGGAATTTCTTAATTTGTGTTGAGAAATTCGTGAATAAAGCTAAAGTGTCAGATGGGTAGGGTTGTTTGTTGGGATGAAAATGGTAGAAATATTAAAATTAAAAGGTGTTTATTTGCACTTATAAATTTGGGATATAATGGATCATTTTGACAATTTAAAGGTAGGATTTTCATAATTATTATTTACTTACTCAATAAAATATCACATTTCGTTAGAATTACTACTGACGTAAACATAACATAACCATATTTACAAGTAAAGCTGGGGGCCTTTTAATCTAAAACCGCGTTAAATAGCATTTAACAAAATTCATAAATGTAAATACAATACGTAGAATTAACAAATATTAAAAAATCTGACACTGACATAATATGCCTTCATCGTTTATAACAATCATACAATTCACCATTGGTAACAGTAAAAAAGTTTCCATACAGTTGATTAGTTTCGAACTAAACTTAAAGTTGTGACTGTAAAGAGCCTTATTACAAAATGCAATAAAGCTCAGTAATATCAGTAAATTCACTCAACTCACTTAAATCAGTTCGAAAAAATACAACTAGGTTAGTTGTGTGAAGTTAACGCGCTCGTATCCAATCACCGAGGTCCGTAAAGTATACTTACTTTTACAAAAATGTTGCTCATTGAGGGTTAACGCGCTTGAATTCACCACGAGAGGTGCTAGTGTAGGGAAAGGTCATTGTCACTGAACGTTAATGTTTACTATGACGCTAGTTTTTAGTAATTTTTATAAAAATTAGCTGAAAAATATTTAACACAATGATGAAGAAGGGGAAAGTAGTAATTTATTTGCTCAGTGGTTGATAGAGATAACTTTAGTTACAATATTATCCCTATATTGTACTTATCAGATGTGTCTTATGTCATCAAAGTTAGGTTATAACAAGAATGAGCATGATGAAAACAACGAATGTACATGATTATTAATCACGATTCTTTGTAGTACACTCCTTTGGTAACGCATAATCGTCAGAATTAAAATGTTTCTTACAAACACACGAATGTTTCGGAGGAGTTAAGTTATCTCTATCAACCACTGTTTTAGGCGAATTTTGTCTCTTGGGAGCATATGTCCGCCTTTTGTTTCCGAACAAAATGGAACTGCACAACACTGAGGCACAATTAACAAGGTTTTTTATTTGCTGGTGTACGAAATAATTATAATAAAACACTATAAACTTTCCCCGCGCCTAACAAGAACTTTTGATATGACAACACTCGCCAGTGGCGCCAACTGGTGAGCCTAAAAACGTTATCCCTCATTAATAGCTTACTTTAGTCACAGCATATATATGCTGTGCTTTAGTCATAAACTGAGAGTATAAAAACCAAGAATAGTAATCTTAGTTTACTATTCTTGATAAAAACAACACTCCAGGTCATAAACAAGGTCCGTAAAGAAGTAGGTTAACTCTTAACTTGGGTGAGGAGAGACGGAAGGGGAATGTAACGCGTCATAGTGTATGCCATGTTGTGAATCATACGTTTGCTGTGTTCATTTTATATTCGTTTTTTGTGGTTATTTGCTATTATTTTAATATTTTGCATATAGTTATTATTAGTTGTTATATTGTTATGGATCTCTTTCTTTATAGTTTTTACGTGTTTTTTGATATTTTCAGTGACATTTGGATTATTATATAAAGGACCATATTTGGTTTAAATTACATTTATTTTGAGAAGGTATGTACAATAAGATGAAATATATTTATTTTGGAGAAGAAATATACAGTTAATAATAAATAATTGTTTTAAGATGACCGGAATTATATCCAGTGTTGCAATTTGTAAGAGAAATGCTGAGAGGGCAAAGAAGAGTGGAGAAAAAATATAATTTTTCTCGTTTCTTACCGACATTTTAATTAGGGACGAGTGGATTAGAAAATGTTAAGGAAAAGGAAAATTTAACCCAGATAATAAAAGACTGCAATAAACATGTTACAATTGATGATACTGAAGGTGGAATGAAATCAAAATTGATGAATGTATTACCAAACAAAACTGGTAGGCAATATAAAATTTACGTACTGAAAAATAATTTGTGGCTAATTTTATTATGTTTTAGCTATTCCATCACTTAATTTGTTGCCTGATACTTAGATAAAAATGTCCAAACTGCAAGAGGTAGACCTGTTAAAACTGGAGAACGCAAAGAGATCGTTAAACAAATTTTAAGTCCATTATTGCCTATAGGAAATGTGGAAAACAATCTATTCACAAGTAAAGGAAATCCCCCACGAGGTGCATATGAAGAATTACTATGTAATTATAATGTCCTTTTTCTAGAGAATGAATAGTTTAAGAAAAAAATCAAAGAAAACGAAAAAAAATCCTGAAGATCTCTGAAATGATTGAAGATTTTTATCAAACTTGCTGTGCATATGAGCAGTACTTTTAGAGATTTCTTTGTTGTAAACATTTAGAGCATTTTTTTTTAAAGCAACTTACTGTATCACCAAAATAAATTTATTGACAAAACATCATTTGAGCTTTTCGTCTTAATATAGGTTGGGAATCATTTCCTGAATTTTCTCGGTACATGTACTTACAGATCATGTATATTAGCGAAAATTTCCGTTTTATTGGAAATCATAATTAATGATCTGGAACATGCCAGAAATATTCTTAAACCACCTTGTATAAATGTAATTTTCGTCTTTGCTCAAAATTTCGTATATGTAAAATTTCATTAAAATCGCTTTGGCCTTTCCAGAGATCAAGTAGGGAGTAAATAATCATCAAATAACAGACAGACATATTTTAATAACCATGCCAAAACATTATAAGTTGTAACCTGTGAAGATTTGTTAAAGAAAATGGTTAAACTTGGTGATAATTTATAATCGACAGTATAAAATTTAATGAGAATAGTAGTTTTAATTTTGATCATGCACAAAACATATAACGCCAAGAAAATAAATGTACACAAGTTTATTCAATAATTAGTATTTCTATTCCACAGTTATTTTCATTACGAGTCATTTATAATGTTTTATTAATTATTAAAACATGTTAAATTAAATAATAAACATAAGTATATAAAATTAAACATAATTCATAAACTTTAAAGTTCAAACGAAATCATACCAATGTATGCTATTTCAAATATGCCTTCAGGTGACGTATTCCCGCCATTAATTCTATTGGTCAATAGTTAAGAAGTAACCTACTGAAGTCTGTTCATTTAAACTTTACAGTGGTGGGTGGGACTTAGTGAGCCCGACTTACAATGGGCAAAGTAGTGAGTGTATTGTAAATTGCTTATTTCCAGGCGTAATAAATATATCATTGTTGGTTACTTATTACCAGGCATAAAAAATATTTCGAGGCATTAGAATTAAGATAAGTGCCTTTTAGGTTTATTAAATCATTGGAAAAATATTTTAACAGAGTAGATATACGTAAATTTATTTACAATAACAAATGCCTTTTATTGGTTAGCAGTACAAAGAAACAAAATAACAAAAATAAAATTGACATATTTTCTTCAAGTTTTGAATAAGAAACTAAAATGACTGGTTACGCCGAAATAAGAACATCCTAATTTAATAAAAAATTTCGATTTAGCCATAAGAAAGCCAAACAACTTAAAAATTTCCGTTACTTTTTATTTTGGGTACCCATAAGAAATAATGTCAGAAAATAAAACAATTTTAAATTCTACCTGCTTTAGAGCGGACACTCCGTTCATTCACAAAAAACTGTTTACCTGAGCTCGCAGAGCGATCCTTTGTAGACCGTAAATCAGTTCTCTAGCATAGGCGCGCGGTGCATTATAAATGCACAAAATATATTTATATAATACCACGCTCCTGTGTTAGAATTTTTGATGTGCTAAGTTAAGATGAATGGACTTATAAAATCAAAACGAAATTTTCATGAAAATTAAGGAGAATCGTTCTTGATATTACAAGATGTATTTTATATTATTTGTTTTTACACATACTATAGGCTAAAAATGCAGCATGTTGCTTTATATTAAGATAGAGAGAAACATAACACTGTTGAAACCAAAAATAAGAAAATTGTGCAGCAAAAAGTCGTACCATTCCTAAGCGCTTTTAATGATAATTTTCCCTGTTCGGAATCTGACGTTATATCAATTTCCTCATCCGAGGAGCCGGTATTTACAGTAAACTCCATCTCATCTATATCGTCTAGGCGATACATGTTCTCTTCCTTGTCGATAACATGTCTTAGACATGCTGTCCATTTTGCTGGAGTGACTTGTTGGAGGGCTTCATACAATAAAAGCTTAACATCAGCTAATTTAAAGGTGCTATTGTGCGCCGCCACGTACTGCTTTACTTGGGCCCATATCAGCTCGATGGGATTAAATTGGCAATGGTACGGGGCAATCGTAAAATTGCCCTACCAGTTTTCTCCACCATGGCGTCGATTACACATGGCACCGGATTATTTTGACTGTATTGTTTTACTAATTCCAACAGCTGCACTTTCAAAATGGGCTCGTCAAACGGCACTGTCTTCTCGCAAAGTCAATTTGCTATGAGTTCTCTTCACCATGCTGTCGTGGGTGTTTTTTCACGCTTTGTCGAATGGTATGGAGCGTTGTCCATAACAATGACAGTATTGGGTTCCAACAGCAGAATATTTTTAATCCATTGTTGGAGCATATCTCCATTCATTTCCTCATGATAGTCATTGGTTTTTTTTTTATTCAAATAATAATAGACCACCCTCCACAAAACCAAATTCGTTACCTATATGGGTGACTATTAACCGTTTGCCCTTACCCGAATTTTTTTAAGCCAATGGCCATACCGTCACTGAAGGCTTGTCGTGCTGTGAGCACTGTTTGGTCTTTTCATACTTTGGGGTTTGAATGGCCGGCGTTCACCCAAGTCTCGTCCATATAATATATGGGACGTCCCTCCTGTCGAAAAATATGAATTTTAGTTAAATATTGGCGTCGCCACATAAAACTATCTCAGAGCGATTTACTAATAATGCATTCCTACCCATTTTTTCGTATTTAAATCCAATTTCTCTTAACAGTTTCCACATGGTGGTTCTGCCGATGGATGGCATCGTTTCATTTTGGCGCACAGCTACTACGATTTTGTTTAGGGTTGGTTGCTCATTTCGTAAAAAAAAAACTATGCACATGTCGTAGTGTATTTTTTTGTGCCTCATCCAATTTCTTATGGGCCCTCGGGCGCAGCCTTTTCTTTGGAGGCGACAATAAAACTCTTGCTCTGTAACTATTGTCAAATTGTTTTTTCGGAAACACCGATGTCAGATGAAGTTAATTTGACACTCTCTGACTTGGATGCACCCTTATTGCGACGAGATGCAAAAATGTTATAAGCCAACGTCTATTCTCCTTGATTGAACGGTTTGCCCTGCTGATGTTTGATCATACCACCAACAGCTACATTTTCAACCAGTTCAAGGGCTGGACCGGCGACCGCCTCACCTTCGTCAACAACTACCTCATCTGGGATATTATGAAGCTGTTCAGCCTGTAGTTCAGGGACTAGACCTGTGGCAGCCTTACCTTCACCAACAACCACCTCGTCCCGGATATCATTAAGCAGTTCAGCTATGACAAACCATTGGGAAAAATAATGAAAATAATTTAAAAACAGCAAATAATTGTTAATTTTTTTGTGTCCAGTTATAAATTTGACAGAAAATTTAGTGAGTAATAAATTGGAAAAACAATTTGACACATAAATTCGAGTGGAAGTAGCGAGAAGCGGGGTTAAACTTCTTTTTTCAACGCCGTTTCTCGAAAACCAAGGCACTGTAGAAATAAGTTTATATCTACAACAAAAATCCTTATTTCGTCGAGATCAACTGTTAAAATTTTCTCTATTAAACATTACACAACACATAATTATTGTAAAAGTAAAATTATATAACTTAATAATTTAATATTCACTAAATTCTCTATCTTTAATATAACACACATTATTATTTTTAGGTAACATTAAGGGAATATATTGGTCATTAACAATTAGGTTTAATACTTACATATTAATATTAGTCGTCGAAAACACAAATCTATTTATATTAAAATACAATCTATAAACGTCCAACTACTACCGACGCCTATGAAATGAAATAAACAATGAAAATTGATTTAACCGCTATCAGAAGTTTTACTTGTGTAAATCTGTCTGCCGTCTGAACCGATCATCTGCGCGCATTTTTTTCCCTACCCTGACTAACGCTGCAGTTTATGTGAACAGACTATAATTTACGGACCTAGTCCAAGTACCACGAAATTCGTGCCAAGCACGCAGCGTCCGAGGCTTCAACCATCACAGAACAGAAAAAAGACCGACCATATGCGTTTTATGGTCAAGAGTCCGAGGTCCATAAACGGACCTCGCGCAGCGTCTACCTAGCCCTCCCTTTTTCGGGCAATGGTAAATTGCACAAACCTTCTACAACTTTTATCTGTTCTATGTTCTGTGCCTACAACAGAGACAACCACCCTACAACAGTGATGTGTTTACTGACGTAGAGTGATGTGGAAATGTTAATGCTAATAATAAGCTAAAATAAACTAATTTGAAGATAAAATTAATATTTGCAATTAATTAAAAAGATAATTTATAATACAATACAATAGAACTTTTTAAAACAAAACAAAAGCAAAGTTATGTTCACTTTTTCATAAAAAAATGTTAGAAACAATTTTATTTTTAAGTAAAATAAATGATATACAAGTTTTTATATTTTTTGGATCATAAGGACTTATAATTTAAAAAAAAAATAAAGAACATAGCTAGACCAAACAAAAAAAATAAAAGAGATTAAAAAGGCACAACTTTGGCATATACAGGGCTAAACTCAATGTCGTAATATTTGGGCAAAACCAGTACTATACAGTAGCATGCAAAAATTTTATACTATTCACAAACTATGCAAAGGTGAATTTTATACAAAACATGTAAAGGCAAATTTCAGCTTTGGATCGGACAAATATGTCGTTTTGACAGTCTTGCCCCAATTTTAGAGTTTTAATATTCGGAGGGCAGTTGCACATTTATCGTGTCTACCAACCATGCAAAAGAGAATTTTATAGAAAACGTATAAAGGCGAAATACAGGTAGGCGGCAGATAGCATATTAGTATCATTTTGACGGTCTTCCCCAAACTTTAGAGCTTTAATATTTGTTAGTTTTTAAATATATTTCTTTATAACTGATTTTCTTATCAATATTTTAAGTAAATCCAACAAGTCATTTTTGCCATTTCTGCTTCTCAGTCATTACTCATTATCTAAGAATCTCATATTCATTCTTATACATATTCTGTAGATATTCTAAATTATCCAAAAAATCTGTAACCATACCAATGTTTATTTTACTGGCAAATACATATTTTTTTCCATTATGTTCCCCTAATTTACCATATATGATAACCTGCAAAAGAATATTTAAAAAATAACTTGACACATTTAAATAAAATTACAATATCTCCTAGATGTAAATCTTGTTTACTTGGTACATTTTTAAATAAATATTTTGTGGCCCCATAGGTCATCGACATAGCCTGAAAAATGACAGTACTTCTATCAGCTTCGTTGGAAATGTCATTATCCTGACCATATTTTATTTTGTGCCCTTCAACTACATTTAGAAAATTTTCTTCTACCATACAAATAATACTATTTGTTCCATCGTGAACTGAAATAAACATTAATGAATAATATTTCAGTATTCACAGGCTTATTTTAATATAAAAACTGGATATACAGTCTATTTTATAAGCAATGTTTATTCAGTATTCATACCTTCAAGACATAATTTTTCTTTGTGACTAGATATAGAAACAATGGTCCCAGTTAAACAAACATATAAAAATGGTATATTTTTAAAAATAAAATTATCATTTGCACTTTTAGCATTAAGCAGATCTTTTATATAAAATCTAACAATTTTATAATATTCCCATTTCTCCAAAGAGCGTTTCCAAGATGAAGTCGTAGCTCCATTTCTGGAATCTCCTTGCTGTTCACAAACCAGCCAATCTAAAAATTGTATGGATGGATACATTTCTTTAATCGGCTGACAAATTTTATTATAAATATAAAATATAAACATGCTACATGCCTTCCTCTTGAGAAAACTGGTACGTTTTCATTAACTCTTTTGGAATGTCTTCTCTTTGGAAAATGGCCATCGTTAGTCATGGCAAAATTAGCCTCAGAATTGCAGGATTATCTGATAGTTCATACAAGTTTGTACTATAGAGAAACTGTTTTTACTCTGCAAAGAATATTTAGTAAACGAACATAAATTTAAATCGAGGAACCTCAGATTAGGAATGTCTTTTTTCTGAGTGAGGAACATAACCACAAACCACGGTTCATAAACAAAAATAAGCCATGGCCTGCGTGACGACACATGACGATAACCTACAAAAAAATGATCACAGATCACAGGAATGAGGGCTAACGTTTTCCAGGCTCACCAGTTGTCGTAACTGGTCGAGTAAGGTCGTGTCAAAAGTTATTGTTAGGCGCGGGAAACGTTTATAGTGTTTTATTATAATTATTTCGTACACCAGCAAATAAAAAATTACGATAGATTAGAAATTACGATATAAATGAGTGTTAATGCGCTTAAATTCACCACGAGAGGTGCTAGTGTACGGAAAGGTCACTGTCACTGAACGTTAATGTTTACTATGGCTTTTTTAACGCTAGTTTTTAGTAATTTTTATAAAAATTAGCTGAAAAACATTTAACACAATGATTGCAGAAGAGGAAAGTAGTAATTTACTTACTCAGTAGGGAAATTATTGTACTTATCAGAATTGTCTTGTCATTAGGTTATATCATGAATGAACATAATGAAAACAACGAATGTACATGATTATTACTTACGATTTTCTGTAGTAGACTCCTTTGGTAACGCATAATCGTCAGAAATAAAATTTGGTTATTTTGAAAATTTGTTTGTTAGAACACGGAATGAATATGTGGGTTAACGGGGTAAAACGACTACACAAAAAATGCTTTAATATGCAAACATTTTCATTTAAGAGCCATACAAACATGTTTAAACTAAAAAACCTTTTTTGGACCAATGGTTCTATTACATCCTCTTCGAAAAACAGCTTACTTTGCAAAACACACTTTTGCATATTAACCCTTTCAGTGACCAAAAAAAAAAAAAAAATGCTATAGTATCTTAACCGCATAAAAACCACATTTAAGCAATATCTTGATTTTCAAAAGTGGCCACAAATCATCAGGGCGTCGGGAGCCGTTTTTTCGGAATTTCCGAAAGTTAGACTTGGGTGCCATACCTGACCATAAAAAATTCTGTTAGAGTATTTTTGGATTTTTTAGGACATATTAAAACATGTATCAAATGGACAGCAAAAAGTGGAAATAAAAAAAACTAATGTGAAATTTCAATTTAAATTTAGGTGCGAGCTACAGCCCCGAACTATGACCCTTAGTTCAACCCTTCCCCCTCAACCTACTAACAAAGAGCGGGAGGAAATTCAAGACCAAGCACTTTTAGCACTGGTATCATGGATTATAAGTTAATGATTTAATCAAGGTTAATGTTTCAAAAATGTAAATTTAGATAATAAATGCATTTAAGAATCTGTCTGATTGTTTTTTTACAAAAATGTCATCTGTAACTTAAAATCTATGTAAAAACTTTAAAAATTTTCGCACGAAAATTTTTTATGGTGCAAAAATGTTCAAAGATGCTGGTCCACGTGCCCAGCAATTAAATGTATAAGGACTTGGCAGCACTATACAAGCAATACTATGGAATACTGTATTGCCAGTCCAGTGGAGCAGGCATGATCCTATAAGTAATACACTTGCCGGCCCAACGTGGTGATTAACGTGTTAAACAAGAAATATCGGTAGTTACAAAACGTTAATCATTAAAAATAAGTAATCTGTTTTATTGCTTTTAGAGCATACAAAATAAATACAACACAAAAAAAAACAAATCAAAAACCATAAATGTAGAGTAAATTTTGAATAGACTTGTTTATTTTGCTTTTTTTGCTTGTGAAGCTTTAGCAGTGGTTTTTCTTTTTTCCCTTCTACTAAAAGATAATTAGCATTTATCAAGTCCACGGCTTCCTTCAAATGTTTATCCAAAACCTCTGCATTAAGAGTTACATCATTCACTTCTTCCATTGGTTCCTCAAGTAATTTTGCTTTCACATATGCCTGTCGTTTTCGATAAGATGGATCGGGTATCATTTTTAGATCAAAATCAAATGTTAACGCATCCACCAATGCTCTAATAGCCTCCTTTTTTTGGGAAGTGGATTCTTGTTCTGGATAATCACATGATTTGGGATAAACAATTTCAGTCGAAAAAGGTATATTTTTAGCTAGAAAAAAATGTTGAGCATTAGTAAAATTTTAATACCATATTTTTTTAAATTATTAAAAAAAAATACAAAATCAAAATCATAAATGCAAGATTTTTATTTACTAGAATCCCCATAACAGAGAACACAATTCCCTGTCTAGATTAGCTGCAAGATTAGCATATTTATGTGTAAAACTACCATTTTAGGAATAAATATATCTACATATCTACACATTTTATTGGCACGGAAGAGAATAGAAAGGGTTGTACTTATACGTTTGCTATCCATGGCTTATCTTCAAAAATTGTAATAAACACTAAATGTCATACCTATAGGTATAAATAATTTAAGTAGTGGAGTGGCATAATCAGCAATACGATCTAGTCAAGATAACGTGGTGCATTTTTATACTAGATATCAAAAATTGTATGTCTTAATATATTGAAAATAAAAAAAGTGTTAATACTTCATCGCCAAATCTTGACATTTACACTACTTTCAACATTGCGAGAAAATTTTATATCTTTTATTTTTATGGCTTGTGTAATCGAGAGAAGAAATCATAAGCAATATGGAATATCTATCACTATAAACATTAATAATTAGACTGGCATCATCATCTGTCATTCAAATTATGCTGATCTCAGGGCTACCCTAGTCAGTAATTCTCTACAGAAATTTTTTTTTAACTTGTTGACGTCTCGCTAAATTTATTACCCGTCCTGAAGAAGCTAATAAATTTAACTTGAAACGTCGACAAGTTAAAAAAAGAAAAATTTGGTTTAATTTCTTTGATTCCTCACTTAAAAAAACAACCTTTATATATAATGTTTATTACACTCACACGGAAAACTGTAAATAGTTTTTAAATTTTACTCACAATTTACTGGAGATAAGTCTCACATTAGGATAGTATTTCAAACAAATAATACTTTGAGATTCATTTTAACAAAAAACGAAACCGGTAAATTGTGACCAAAATTCAAAAAAGTGTATTTACAGTATTCCGTGTGAATGTAATAAACATTATGTGGGAGAGTCATCCAGATCTCTTAATGTAAGGTTGGATGAGCATAAAAATTACATTAGGAAGAGTGAAATTGAAAAATTGAATATTTGTGAACATGCTTGGGAAAATGGACACAGAATATATTAGGATTCAACAAAAGTTTTAACGAAAAAAGTAGACAGCAAAAAAGGGAAAATTAAGGAATCGGCAATATTATTCTATAAAAAAAATGTTCCTCCCATTGCTCTGTAGATTTTGGTAAAACGTGGTTACCAATTTTAAAAGAAGAATTAAACAAAATTAATATTGTATAATTTTTAAATATATCCGTTTCTGAAAAGTTAGGGAAATATGTTATTTTTGTCTCACATTAGTTGTCAAAAAACACCCACCGACTGATCTTTTGGCATAAAGTCACAAGTGCAGAGGTTTATTTTTCCAAGTAGCATGCTGGGTAACTAACTGTGTTTTTTAGATAACCAAGAAATATTCATGTGGTAGTTACATCCCTCCACATAACCCGTGCATTCTTTCAAGGAAACTGTGTAGTTGAACAGCCAAGCTGCGAAAAAACTATTTAAAATTTTAGATTGGAAACCTTTATGTTGCAGCAGTTGTACTTGCATTTATTAAACTGTTGTACATTACCTCTTCGAATACAATAAATACATAAATATAACTGACATACCTAAGAATGTTGGAGAACCGTTTACACTTATTGGAATAAGTTCCACATATCGCAATTTGTCTGCCAGTTTCAATTTCCTGGCACACACTAACACCCTTTCGTTATCAACACAGCATTGCCAAAATTTTTCGAAATAAGGAAGTTCATCTTTCTTATCCTGTTGCAACAGGAAGGGTTTGCCTAGAACATGGCCAACATCAGTTGATCGTTTTGAAATATACAACAAAGTCAGCCCTAGGGGCAAAGTGTGTTCCAGAATGGCGTTCTTTTCATAGGTATCAAATTTAATAGTTTCACGTCCTGGAGCTTTACATTTGAAGAAGTACGAGGATTGCGAATCACCTACCACAACCCTTTTTATAGATTTGCCATCTTTTGTCATCTTTACATTGATCAGTCTTGTGGCATGAATTATGTCTATTTTAAAGCAACTGAGAAAGCGAGTTGTATCACCTTTAAATGGGTAGAAGGGCAGCTTTCTCTGAGTGTACCTTTTAACTACGGTGGACGTTAACTTTTCAATAAGACCTTCTGTATCCTCACAAATTTCTTCCACAGGAGAGCAATCCATTACAGAAAATAACTCATTATAAAATTTGGTGTAGTCAAAATCTAACCTCATAGGTACCACTTGGAAATCAATTTGGTTACCACTGAATGTTTTAACCTCATTCAGAGCTGTAAACCTTTTATTTGCATCCAGAACAGGTTCATCATCATTTGTAATATAAATTAATGTGCGCTTATAGAATGGTGATTTAATATCGTGAAATACTTTCTTGCACGCCAAGAAGAATGTTGCCAAATCGAAGTCCCCTTTCCTTTGATATTCATCACTGAGCTGTTTATCAGGCCACTTTGTTCTTTCTTTTAAAAGTTTTACGGTATCAATTAGATTATCCTGAAATTCAGTAAGGGAAGGTGAATCTTCTCTAGCTAATACCACAGCGAACTGGCTCCAACTACTTCTATTTTGTGTGAAAATCAAAGAATCTGCCAAATTATAACAAGCCTCTATACAATTTCTGAAAGGTATTGATCCATCTTCATTTTTTTTGAACATTAAAGGATGGGTATCAACTGCTATAACAACAAATGCTGGCTTGAACGTTTTCTCTTCCTCGAGCTCACCATCATCATCACTATCATATCCATCATCGTTATTCCACATCTGGAAATTGAGTACACCAGATATACTGTTTTATATGTTTGAAAAACAATTATTAATAATCTCCACCACCATGTAGATAACTAATCCTAGGAGTTAAGTTCAAAATAGTAAGAAATGTATAAAATATCGCTAATTTTGCTGCACAGAGTGCATAGTTTTCTACAAGCAAAATGTTCACTCAAATGATTTGGAAAGAAATCGGTTCTTTATTTAAAAATCAATGCATAGAATATCCAAAGATGATATAAATACACATATCGAGGTTATACTCATTATATTTATCTATTTATTTATTTAGCATTCTAGCCACATCGGGAGTTACCTAGGCGAGGTTTCAGGCGAGGTCTATTTGACACATTTTTTTATATATAACACGTAATTTAATCTAAAATTGTCCTACCTTATTTACAAAACGTATTTTTATGTCTATAACAACACGGGGTTGTCTCTGATCAAGATTTATATTTGATAATCTACTAGATAATGAAGGAATCTGTACCAAATGTTGTGTTACTTTGATGATTATGAACAGAGACAACCTCTGTTATGAATGAACTTGGAAATCGAGTGACATGACAAGTGACACTCTTGACAGTTGCTGTCAGTTTTGCTGTCATCATTGGATTGTTTTAATTCCTTGTTTTATCTTAATAACACGTATTGTTATTGAAAATCGTTTCCGTTTTCAATTTAGTGATTTAGTGAGTATCCCAAAAAGCTGGTACTTTATTGTAATGTAGCAACTGGTATTTTTCTCATGTGTCTAAATTATTTTGCAATTATACTACCATACTACTAAAAGGTACCATATTTTATTTATTTTTTCTATTCGAGCTACTTTGATTCGGAAAGTTTCGATGATTTTTTAGAATCACCATTCACCAGTTATTTTTTCTTATCCATTGAATACCAAAATATGTTTAAAGTGTGCTTCCCTAGTCAGTATTTTTGTTTTATTTGATATATTAATATGGCAAATAAGTGTAAGGTAAGATGACAAAAATATTGCACTTTGGTTTTCGTAAATTTGTAAATAATATATTTTAGGAATGTGGCTGTACATGTAAACGATGCATATCTAGTGATCATGATGTCCAGTTGCATGTAGAAATAGAAAATTTAAAACAGCGTCTTCTTGAAAAAGAAACTCATATTGTTACTATGGAAACAAACTTTTTAAATGAAGCCAATAAGTTTCCTAGTGGGGAATTAGTAGCTATGAGGGAAGAATTGCTTACATGGCAGGATAAATATAAAAGGTATTTTTCATGTTATTTTATTCCATAATTGAACATTTAAGTGAACGGAGTAGGTATATCATCGGCGATGTGGCAAATGCTCATATTTTACAATCTTTTTGATCACGACTTAAATAAGTTAAATAATGATACAATTAGTTACTGCACAGGTGTGTATAAACTGTCCTATATGTACAAAATTTCTAAAATGTAAATTGCAATAATGACTAAGCTCCTATATGAATTGCTTATGAAATAAGTCTAAGTATAATATTTCTTGTCTCTCTTGGAAAATTATAACCTTTTGAAATAGGAGAATTTGCTGAATTTGTCAAATTGCTGGCGATATATTGAATCACTAGGAAATATTTTTGTTAATTCTCAACATAAATACTTAAAATATACTTAGATGGCTTAAAAACAATTTGGGCATAACATTTTTAAATTACTTTACAATATAGTATGATAGTGTTTATTATAAACAGTGTTATAATTTCTTTTGACCTTGCCATTATTTTTATTAATACTGCTATACTTAATAGATATATAATTATATGCATAGATGACCTTTAATATCATGTTTTATAGGAAAGAACTGTTGTTAAATGTAATGAACTGAAAATTGTTAAAAAAATTACTAATCCAGTGTTAATCAACCATAATACTTTTTATATCATTACTAATTATTTTATTATTAAAAAAAATGGTAGTTCTCCATTGCATCTAGTATATACAATATTAAAAACATTCAAATTTAATTTAGCATTGTTGAAAATAACATAAAAAAAGTAGGTTTATTTTGTTTAAATATCAATGCTATACTTTAAAGTAATAATATAAACATTTACAAAAGTTTTTAGTAGAGTGGGGGAGTAAAATTTGTTTAATCAGATAAAGAGAACTTCATAGTACTAGTTTGTTAATTCAGGCAGTTGTCTTTCAGGGTTCTGTAATTGGCCCTCTATACAGAATACAGATTGAGCATATTTTCATTTTGGTATCTTGCTTATAACAATGAGTTCAAGGAAGACACCACAATGCAGATAATTACAAGTAAAGTAAGGATAGATACAGTCAAGAAATCAAATTATATTAAAATGTCAAATTGCTGGGTTTAGGCATAGGATATCCTACATGTTTTTGACTCAAAATTTTATGCTCTTTTCGAAAACTCTAATATATATAGGGTGTTCCATTTATAATAAACAATCGGCTTCTGGTATAACCGGAAGTGCCAGATGCTTGTAATTAATTTATTTGGATTGACCACACTGCCATTAGTAGCTCCCTAAATTTTCAAAATTTTCTGGTGCGTACTTTTCCCTATATCTATCGATGCAGTTCCTGGTGAGACACCCTGTATAGGTATCTACTGTTATCAGATTTCAAAATATAAAAAAAAACGTTCCATTTATTTTAGTAAACAAACAAACTTTCCGGCAGTATTTCAAGCACTTGGGGGATTACAAGTGAAAATACATGAAACTTTTTGAAGTACCATACTCGTACATACGTTCAGATTTAAGATTTTGTTTAATACGTATTTTGCATTAAAATAATTGTTTGTTTTATAGTTTAATTTCACCTTCACAGCCCACGCATTGGAAAAGTGTATGTAAAATTGATATGAGCATGACCCACACACTTTTCAATTGGCGGAAGGCATGGTCGTTTCTATCCTTATTATATACTTACATTTACCAGCATTGTATCATCTTTCTCACACTCATTCTTAAATGTGAAATACCAAAATTGAATTTTGCTGTCTGTATAAAATATACATCTATATCAAATAATATAATTTGTAACTGCAATAAATGGTTTATCCTTTCTCGCAACCATTGTGATATTGCAATAATTGTCAAATCAGACTAAAAATAATTAGGCTAGTACCATAACTACCTTTAAATGCCGCCATACCTGAGACAGGGCGATTATACAGAATAATATTACAAAATTCACTAGATTTAGCTGACTGCTGACTGTTATTTTTGCATAGGATTTCTTACCCAAATGTGTCAAAAACTAGAATTATAAGAAGAATTCAATTAAACATCAAGTGATGAAAGTACAAAAAAATGATTGTGAAAAAAATGTTCGGAAAATATTAATCTGCATATTATTATTAAGTAGAAAAATGTAATGTTTATTTCTAATGAAAAATATGTTCAACTGCCAGTTTTTTCTTAGCACTGCATATTTAATAAGACACCTTATATTTGTGCAATTTTTTGCACAACTTTATCTTTAAAAGAAAACAATTTGTTTAATGTTTCATTATATATATTGGTTTAAAGTTATGTCTCACATGTTTTAAGCATAGTAATTTAAATTTATGATTAAACTCCTAATATATAGGTAGATATTAAAATGTATTTAAAGAGAACCAAGCTGTAGAGAATCAGTCGACAATAATAAAAGTGTATCACTAGTGGTTCTTTAACAAAAATATAGTACAGAACTGTCAGTGGTTCTTTAGCAGTACATACTGTGATGTCACAAAGATTCTAAGCGAAAAAACGAAGTTACAAAAACGTACTTTATAGTTCGCGTGCAGATGACGCACAATTCCTAGACTGTAAGACAACAAAACGATATCTGTTCAGGTTTTATGGTGAATAATTTACAATTTTTCCACAGAATCATTAAATTTGTTATTTTTCAAAATATCTGTGTTTTTGTGGACTTGTACAGTAGCGGATCTATAAGGTAATTTTGGTGAGAGCGGAGCAACACGCACATGAAAAATCAATAATACAAAAAAAACCTTTAGCTAGTTTTCAATAATTTTTTCTTATTCAATACAAAATGAAAAAAGTGTATTATTATTTTAATATTAATTATTACATAATTATTTATTTTGCATTATTATTATCTACAAGCTCTTAACTCTTTAGTTAAATAATATAAATTTTTGAAGTGATTTTATTATTTTAGGTAGCTACTTAGTTACTTATACAGGAAAAATTGATGATAAACACACCATTTTAATTCCTATAATGTATTATTTCCTTTCAGGCAAAAATATTTATTACATTACAGACTTTCAAAAATTGTTCAAAAAAATGGTGCTGAGTAGTTTTCAGTTTGAAATGTGAACCAGTGTTGCCAGATTAATATAAGTGGCTAACCTCTTTCAGGATTTTATTTTTATTATTAATGTTAATGTTATTTTGTATTAAACAATTTATATCTTTATGTACGACCGGTCTTAACTATACTTGGTTTGAGGGCCTAAAGTACCACTCTAGAGCCCGCCCAGGGGCTTTTTGCTTTATTCTTCATACAACATTTTAGACTTCTGAGGCAACATGTCCAACGTCGCAGCCTCTGCTGATTCGGTAATTTCTGGTGGGGTACAGGAAAATTAATTTTTATCCTCTTCCATTTCCAGTTCAATTGGAACACACAAAACACTTCGACAAAAGGATTGTAAAACGATTCTTGCCATAAAATTACAATATGGCTACCTTTATTTATGTTGTTGTTTGGTTATTTGCATTTATTTTTAATACAAATTCAAAACCACACCTGTCAGTGTGACAATACGATCGTCAGTTTTATGAAATATCAGAATTTAACAGATTGACAATTCTTATGTAGAATTTGCAAGATAGCTGATATATTATTTATTATGTATTAATTGAGACTAGTCATACATAAAATTTTGTATACACCTCGGGTATAATCTAATTTTCATGCCGGGAGCCATAAACTCCTCTTTATGCCTCTGGTACTAAATAACTATTAATTAATCCTTATTAATTATAATAATTATTGCTGCAGTTATCATATATTTATCCAATGATTCTTTTAGTTTTATTGTTAAGAAAGATATACATTTCGTTGAACAACTATAAATTGCACATTTTGGCAACCTTGCTCAAACTTTACAACCACTATTTACCAGATTTAATGCGCATGAGAATCCTACTTTTCCACATTGAAAAGTGCTTTGGACTAGTCAACTTCTCCAGACATCTCTGATGGACATTTCCAATGGACATTTCTCACCCCACATTTCTAAAATATTTACGTCTTTGTGAACATTGTACATTTTAAAAAGGGAAATATAACCATTTTACTGCAATAAATTACAGTGGAACGGTAAGAAATCTCTGATACCGAGACTGATCATAATTGAAAACTTGTTCTTATCTTTGCAACAAACTTTTTTAACAGGTGCTTCCTTAACCGAACCACAAACACACAAAGACTTTTGAATGCCGTAGTGTTAGGCACTATGCTCAAAAACTAAATACTCCCATGTGTAATATTTGGAAATACATCAATATTTGTTGTGAAGTATTTTTCAAAGTATAAGCATCTAAACCAATGTCATTTTTCCATATACCTGTAGATCATATACCTGTAGATCAAAAGACAATTCCGTAAAAAATACAAACATCACTATCTTGAGCACAAAATTAACGAAATAAAATAAGAATTGTTTTAGGTGTTAAATAACCAATATTAGTTTTCAAACTGCAAAATGCACTTAAAACAACACGTTTAGTTAACAGAACACTGTTTTCGTTCAGTCTCAAAAGCTGTGACGTCAACGCACGCGACATATACACTTCTGTAATAATTATATAATTAGAAAACCAGTTATGATAAATGATATACAATATTATAATGAATTTTATGAATTCACAAAGAGTATTGTATCATATAAACTCCAGTTTTTGTTTAGCTTAGTTTTATTATTAGGTACAATATTTACTTTAATTATAACAATACCTAACAATTTTATATTTTTAGATTGTATGAAGCACACAGAAGAGTCCAAAGAGTAAATCAGGGTTTGGAGGATAAGTTGCTAAAATTGGTAGATGTTTGTGAAACAGAAAAAAATACTCTAACAAAAGATGTGGCCACGTTATCACACAAATTAGCAGAGGCAAATTATGCCATAAAAAAACTTACGGAAGACAACGTAAGTATTTTTAATTCCCAATAAGTAGATGTACTAGAGCAATAAAACACTTTGTTGTGTGCCAATTGAAATTTAGAAGTTTCCTATATTTAAAGTTAAAAGAGATTAAGGGCCGATCTTTCCATCTCCTATTAAATTTATTCAGAAGATAGTTTCCTTGGATACAATTGTATCAATAATTGTTTCCATGGAACTTATTAATCAAATAGATTTAATGGGAGATGGAAAAATTGACCCTAAGTGTTTATCCTTATTTCTTAGTTTTTCAAATTGTATGTTGCAGGAAAGGTACAAAAATGATGTCTCACTGGCAATACAATTTCTACAATGCAAGCAAAGTAACTTTGTGGCTCACAGATTTGATTCGGTAAGACTCTAGCATCTAATATGTGTACGGTTTCCGTAAAGTTTATTTTTTTCAGTTACCTTCTGAAGTACAATCCCAAGTAGCCAATTATATGACCCATAAGAGAAAGCCCGAAGAACGTAAAGTTGTTTCAGAGGTAAAAAGTATAAAGGTGCCAATTCCGACATTCCCACCCACTGCAATGGTTTACTCAGTACCAAAGTCTCCCAGACCTGAGAGGGCAGTAGAAGTAGATGTTGAGGCATCTTCAGTGGATATAGTTTCTGCTGCTATAATGGCAAAAGTATTGGAGGAAAGACAAAGAGAACGAGCTCTCGCCAAACACTGTGACTCTTGCACTTGTGCAAGAAATTTAAAGATAATTTATGATAGTACACATCACAGTGTTGGAACTCAGACTGGAGCTTATAAGGAAATGCTGTGTCTAAGGTGTAATGAAAATGTTCTGCCTACTTCAGCTGGTTAGTATTTAAAAAAAAGTTTTGTTTTATGAGGCTTCCCTCCACAAAATGAGGATGTGTTTATATAATGGCACCCTAGAACTAGAAAACTGAGACTAATGTATTAAAAAAAAATCCAATTTTATTTCTGTATAAAAAACTTTTTTGTTAATAAATTCGATGTCAGCCATTTGAAATTTGTTGTTGGCCATAAGCTACTTGGTAAATAAGGCATGTAGAATTAAACCCTGTTATGTCTAATTTTGGTTGAAATTCAAATTTCTTGCGGGTCAAACGATATATGTAAACAGTAACTTTCAAATTTCGCAAAAAATCGCTTAAAACTGAATTAAAAATTACGTAGTTTAATTTCAAAACCTGCTATATCCATCCAAATTTTACAATCAAATACTGCTATCTCCATTTTGGTCAATAGGAGCACTGTATTCACTACAAACGTGGTTACTCGGTTCATCAGTTCATGTTGAAATGGTAAACAAGTGGGATGTCAGTGTAATTAATAAATATTTCTGTTTTTAAAATATTAAAATGGTTGAAAATGCGAAACTAAGAGGAAAATGTGCTATTATTAAAAGAATTAAATTTTTTGATGTAAATAAATACAAATTTTCCATTTTGGGTCTGTTCCTTACAATAAGAAAAAGTCCAAAAAATATCAATCACTTGTCAACTCCGAAGAAAATTATAATCAAAGCTTGCTGTATCCATGACAATTACAATCAAAACATACTATATTCATCATTTACAAGCAGAGTCCACTAACTCCATTTAAAAATCGTCAAAAGAAGTAAAGAAAAAGTACTCATGCTGTATTTTTTAAGTTAAACTACATTCTTTTGTTGTAAAAGTGTGAAGAAATTGTTTCAGCAATTTTTGGGAAAATATTCAAGTTAATTTTCTTCATTTCTTGTAAAATTTTTCTTTTTGGGGTTATAGCGGGTTTGATTCTATATGCCTCATATAGTAGTTACAGTGTCATTTTGGATGGAATGAGTCCGTATTTTTGTATGGAAATAATCGGAAAAGTAAGTAAGTATAATCTATAAATTGAGACCGAGCTTGGTAGAATAGTGGGCCAGAGCATTAAGTGATAAACGTAGCTGGTTTATTGGCTATCAACTCCCAGGTTCACATCCCGGTTTCAATTCTGACAAAGTCGAAAAGTTTGGTTATGTGTGTCTGCGTTTTTTTCTTTTTCAACCCCTGTCTGTGCAGCCTCAGCTTTGGTTTGGGGGTTGTCTAATTTATGTGTAGTGTTTTATGTTTTTTTTATAGATGAGAATCAGTAACCTTCACACACTAAATTTTTAGTTTCTTTCATCCCAATTAACAGATCCTAATAGAATCCGAATCATATTTATGGGAACACCCCAGAAAAAATATGGGTCTTTTAATCTTCTGTTCTCTACTATGGTTAAAATTCGATTCCATCTTTTATAATTATCCTGTATGAGACATTTCTCACAAATATAAATACCCACTGTAATGGAAAACTCTTTGGAGATAAGTTATAGTTACTCTAAAATACACCGAAAATTTTGTTTATTTCAGAATAAAATTCCATACCTCACTTTAGAAATGCCGCCTAATAAAAGATTTTTGAGATGGAAGAAACTGCATATTGTTTTATTTTTTTTTATACAGTTACTTATGCTGTTTAATTTTTGTTAGTATTGTAACATATTTAAATAGTTACACCAAGAAATTTTATTGGTGGATTAAATTCTGCAACCTTGTTAATAACAACCTTAGTAATGTGAATTGTTCAATTTAAATAATGTTATGTATTTAGTCTAATATTGGCATTTCCATCCAAAGTGATACACTTTATATAATCTACATTATTTTCCATTTGGGTGCTGGAGTACAGTTATCTAAATTAATTTTTTATAACAAGATAGATTATAATTATACTGCTTTTTTTCCTGCTAGAACAAAGCTGGTGCACAAAAAAGTAGACCTCTGATTACAGATCAATGTCAGTTCATGGTGGAAATTACTTGTCTTATAAAATTTATGTAAAAACTAGATAAAATTTCTGAACACATAGCTCAATCAAATCATTAGACATTATGGTTATTTTATACGTTTAAATCATTATTTAAAACAAATGAAGACATGTGAATAAAGTAGCTTATATGTTAATGAAGCGATGTATAATAATATAATATATTGTTTAGGTACCTTTTCCCTGTTGCCACATACACATAATTAATGATAATTTTATTTTTGTAACCTGGTTAACTGATCAGCTACTCCTAGCAAGAAAAAGACAGGTATAGTACATATTTTAATAATACGTCAAAAACAATTAAAGTTTCCTTGTCATCTGTTATATTTTAGGTATGAAGTTAATAGGAAGCGATCTCAAAACAAACAAGTTTGTGCCAGTTTATCCGCTGGATGCAATAGAATCCCCTGTGACCACTCAATCTTCCAATAACATCGTAAAAGTGCAACCAAACAATTTTCTAATCGATAACAAAACAATCTCAAACAATTCAAGCTTGATAGATTTAAATAAAAGTATGCCCAACCAAAATTTATCACCAAAGAATAAGGTAGTCAATCCAAACATTCCTGTGATAGGTAGTGAAATTAAAACGTATCAAGAAGTGACTTTTATCAAGGTCAATGAAATCCTGAACAAAAACACTTTAAACATGGATCACCACCGGTTGTGCGACAAATCGTCACCAAGTTTTGAGATAGAAACCACTTCAGAGAAAGCAGACTCTGAAAAGAACATTGATAGGACTAGTGCCAAAAATAATTCCTTCGAGAACCTAAAAGGCCCAAGATATTGCTCAATGCGTATGCAGACGGGCACAAGGAACATTTTGCTCGATAATGCACATAATAATATTGCACCTGTATTGTACACACGAAGTCACAAAGTTAAATGCGAGGAAGCAGCACAAACTCACAATACTAGCTCAAACCCTGAATCAGTATCAAGTAGCGATGGTAGAATTAATTCGATGCTCAGTGAAAGTTCTGCTCAAAATCAACAGAGGGTGGCAGAATGGATTCAAAACAACCTCGAGAATGACGTGAGTAGTTCAGATAACTCTAGAGCAGATTCTCTGAAAAATAAAAAGGTCCCTGGGTTAGACAAGGTTAAATACGCGGAGATGGAGGAGAATGTAAAGAGGTTTCTGTTTGGAGAAAGTGAATTTTTGAAAACAGTCGAAATAGGGAAGTTGAAGTACCAGAATCTTAGGGAAGGAGATAGTTCCGGTTGTGGGGCATCAAATGAGGATAGCAAGAAGAGCTCACATACGGAAACAGATATCTAGGTTTTCAACTTGGCTTATGCATTGAACATCACGGGGTGGTTTAAATTTGATTTTTTGTAGGATTTTTTTTTATTGTAAAAATTGGATATGTTTGTTACTTTTCACATGTTGGGCAGAATGAAAAATCCTTGAGAGAATCGTTTTTATTTGCATCTTTTTAAAATTACAACCACCTGTTAGTTCTAGGAAAACTATAAGAGTTGAGATGATACAGGAAAATCGATTTATGTAAAACTTGACACCTTTGTAAATAACAACTTGCTTCTATAATTGTTAAGGAGTTGCAGTAAAAAAAATTAAAATATTTTTTGTCATGTTTAATCAAAATCCCTTAAAGGATGCAGGTAATTAAGTTTAATGTGCTCGGCCAGTAGTGCCAATAATACAAACATTACAAACTTTAAACTTTTGCCTTACACTATGCGAGATATTCAAGGAATCACTGGACTTGGAATCACTTTGTACATAAATTTACCAAAAATTGTTTAAATTGAGTATAGTGATTATTTCTGTTACTTTTTGCGCAAAATAGATTGTCTATCTTATTTTCATAGTTTATATTGGTTATTTATTTAGTCATAATTTTATGAAATCTCAAATCAAATTATTTATTTGACATTATGCTAGAGTGTGTGTAGATGAGATGAATCGTACCCTACAGCTTTAGACAGGAAAAAAATTCTTTAGTGTCGGATTAATATTTATTTCATTTTTAACTTTTCATATCGTCACTGGTACCTCGAAGCATGGCTCAATATTTAAATGAAGAAATTTTGCAAAAAAATTGTAGTTAAAAATTGGGAAAAAAAAGTTCTAAAAATGGTTTTCCCACACAGGTAACTTTCAGACAATTTGTAAAATATTGGCAACATATTTTTTTTCATAATCGATATTTTATCGATATGTTTCAAATTTCATTAGAAAATCTTGATTATTTAATGAGTTACATCTGTTTGAAATTTTATTTCAAATTTGTTTTTTATTGTGCAAATTCAAACACGTGCGAGTCATTTTTTGAGTAGAAATAAAATATTAATTTATTTGAGCATCTATGATTATCAGAATAAAAATTATCTAATAATTAAACTTAATTACGACCTAAAGTATATTCACGGAGTCCTGAGAGCACATCAAAACAAACAAATTTACGTGTCGTCTGGTAACTGTGACGTAGCGCTGTCCTCATTGGTCGCATTTCACACGTGGTTGCAAATAATATTGCTGCCTTCAGCCATATACAGTTTGCGAAAAGCTTATTTGAATTTGTTCTTGGACTTAAATGAATTATTAATTGAATCACTTATTTGAGAAACCCAATATATCCATAAAGCATGTTTTGAGAAAATTGAAAATACTATTTATTTGCCTTAATTCTAAACTGTTTAATAATAATAATAATAAAGTAGTTTATTATGTGCTTACACAAAATACAAAAACAAATTCAATTTTTGATATAAGTGCAAGAAATTAGGTATAAGATTTAATATGTTCTATCAATAATAGTTAAAATAGCACATAAATGGTGAGAGTATTTTGAATAAAAAGGTTGATTGAAGATGAAGGTACTTTGTGAAAATCCATTTTGATTTAAAAAATTATAAACACTTTATTACTTACTAATTAAAGTATTGCTAATAAACAAAGTATTGCTAATTAGCAATACTTTTTCCAAATTTAATATTAAAACATCTTTTAGTTCTAACAAAAATATAGGCAGATATCTTTTCAATGCAAAACAAAAAACTGATATCTCTAAAAAATGTGGTGTATATCGGTTAGATTGCCCAGAATGTAACGCCTCATATGTAGGTCAAACAGGTAGATTGTTCGGAGTAAGATATAGAGAACATATTCACACACAAAAACAACATTCCAACTTTTATAAACACCTAACAGATTTTGGTCATACAACAACTGATGACCATCAACCTTAAATATTACATATTTGTAGGAAAAGTAAAAAACTTAATTTATTAGAAGTGCTAGAAATTAATAAATTAAATAGAAATAAAAATTACAACGTATTAAACGACCAAATAGATTTAAATAATTATCCGTTATTAAACTTATTCAGGTAACCTGCTGCTAATAAAAATCACACCATAATATAATTTACTATCTTGAAAAAACTCCTACATTTAAAGACATAACATCTGTACAAATTTAAATTATATTATCAACCATAAAGTGACCCATCACTCTATTCAATTCAGTTTGTATTTAAATGAAAGTAAAATCTGTGTATAATTTAGTTTACTTGAAAATGTCCGAATAGGATGAAACTAGTTGTAAAATAACAAATAAAATGAAAATTACACAAGTAATAAAAAGTGTTTATAATTTTTTAAATCGGTGAGAGTATTGTCCAATAAACATTTTTCAACTTCACCCCTGAAACGCTCAGTAATAAGAAAATAAAGAGAAAATGTCCGATTGTATTACTGGTTATAACATAAAAATATTCCGAAAAGTGAAGATACTAAATGTTTACATTAATGGGTACAGTTTTTCACGTTTAGCATACTATCTGAATTGTGCTATTTCCATATTAAAACAGGCTTCAGGTACAGTGAGAGAATCAACGAGCCAACAAATAGAATTTTTACATTCTTAGGTATGATATCTTTATGTGGATATTGTGTTTTAAGTCTAAAAAACACCACTTCAAGTTTATTTTGTACATACAGTTCAAAATTTATTTATCCATTAGCAAACCAAGATTTTTTACTCTTCCACTATACTCTATATTTTCATTTTTGATTTTGAATTGATAGTTTAACTTTATTTCACTTGGAAAGTTTTTAGGATTAAATGCAATTAATTGCGATTTAGATGGATTAATATGTTAAACAGTAATGGTCCCAATATTGACCCTTGTGGTACCCCTGATTCAACTATACATGGCTGAGAAAAAACATTCACGTTTTGTTGTTGAATTCTAGTAATAACTGTTCTGCCAGTAAGGTAATTAGTGAATCAAAATAAAGAACTTTCCCTAACTCCATACGACTGCAGCTTTTCTACCAGTAGGTCAAAATGCACCAAGTCAACAGCTTTTGACATGTCAATTAGGACCAGTGCAGTAGCCATACTTTCATCTTTTGCCGTTATGTCATCAGCAACACTAGACAGTGTTGAGACAGTGCTAAAATCCTTTCTAAACCCAGCCTGATAAAGAGGAAATAAACTGAAGTGATCATATAGTGGGTCATATACAATTTTTTGAGTATTTTTGATCCAGTTGGCAGAATATTTATTGGTCGCAACTCTTTACCATCTTTCACAGTGTCTGATTTATGTATCAGTTGTATTATTGCAATTTTCCAATCATTAGGTATCTCTCCCAGTTCTAATGATACATTAATTATATGTGTTAGGGGAAGTAAACAATATGGCAGTAGCAGTTGTAGCATATACACAGATATACCTTTAGTATCATAATGAGCTATCATTTCTTGGTTAATTTCAGGTTTAAACACGCAACTTTGAAAGTAGTCACTTATTACTTGAGGGTCATTTAGTTTATGCGGTAATTCCACATTTTTAACATTTTCGTGAATTCCTAGCTTTTTTTATTGTAACCAAATGTTAGTGTTATTATTCTGGTATTGTTTAAACTTATGCTTAAAATATACAGCTGATTCACTATTGCTTTTTTCACCTCTTTTCTCATACTTTGAAAATATGCATGTGATTCATTAGTCTGTGTTTTTTAGTTATTTTTTTCTTAGCTTTTCTCTTTCTTTAATTAAATAATTAATATTATATGTATTCCAAGGATTTTTACATGATCTGATTTTTGTAGTTTTAAGTGGAGCATTCACGTAAAAAATTTGCAGAATTTTTTCATTAAAGAACTTCAATTTGTCATTAATATCTTGTGTCATGTAAATATCAGTCCAGTTTATACTATCAACATCCATATATAGTTTTTCAATATCTATATTTTTATAATCCCAATATGTTTTAGTTACCGGACCTACAGGCTCCTTAAGATTTATAATTATATTATTTTTTTTTTTTTATATTCACTGACTTTTCTGTTAGGAAAAATAAATGTGCTCACGCAGTATTAACATTGAAACAGTATAATAATATAATTACATACACCTTCACTTTCGAACTACTTTACAGTAATTAACTGCAGCCCAAGCAATACTCAATACATAATACATAATTCTGTATAATAATGTTTATACAACCATATCTTTCAGGCGCTGATACTCTACAATATTTAGAGTGTAGGAATGGACCCCTTTCACATCATGTTCTGTATGTTTCTGTACATCTTACTCATAATTTTTCATCTACTACACTTCCCTATTTTCAGAAAAAAAAACCATTTGGATTTGTTGGGTTTTTCAAATAAACATAACATTTATATGTTCACTATGCCAGCAAAACGACTGATATTTATTGAGTTTCTGAAGTACACCGATGTAAAATGACGTTGATATCTTATTTTTATCAGTCAATATTTTTAAATTTTACGTATGAATGGCTCTTGTGAACTAGGTGCACATAAAATAACGCATGCATTTGTTTTGATGCGCTCTTAGAACTCACTTTAAGTTCTGTGTTTTATGATCTTAATTAAGTATGTCATTTAGTCATCTTATATGGTATTAACAATTTTCGAAATTTTTATTATTCTTGCTATGTGTGTTAAATACTGAATAAATATAATTAATTGCCTAAGGTAGCCTATTAAAATATATAATATGTATAAAAATTATCCAGATTACTTTTATCTTTCCAATTCCAATAAACATATTACACTCAAAATATTTAATTTGAACTCTTTTGTCTTAATCTGTTTATTGATTGGTATACAAAAATTCTTGTTTATTTTATTTACTTACAACTAAAAGGGCTATTAACTTCTTAAGGAACTATTAGGGGCATTCAATATCTGAATTAAGGAAATAGCGTTAAAATATTTTTGTCTGAGCTTTCTCAGAGGAAATGGGATAAGAGTTTCAAGATTAAGGGTGCTAGAAGTTAATGGTCAAGGTTACGGGAGAGAAATCGAAGATCAAGTGGAAATTCCAAAGATGAGATTTAATAGAAAAAATCAACATCATGGAGGGTCAAAGTTTAAAGAGAAGCTGTCACTTGACTTTGGCCTCTCCCCCTTAACATACCCTCTTTGACCTCTGACCCCATGACCTTAACTCAATCTCTCTAAGGATGCTCGGAAAGTATCATTTTCATGCTGCTTGATATTTTCAGCAATGTATGTATCATATATAGCTGAATACACATTAGAAATTACATTTAATGATAAAATGACCTAACCTAAAACTTTATGTGCAATCAGTGACGCCATAAGACGCGGCATTTTTATATTTTATATTTTTTTACAATCGTTTGATTATGGTAATGTCTTCCAAATCATTTGATAAATTTTATTTTCTGAAAGAACTGAAAAAATTATTATAAATAAAATAGTAACAGTAGAAATATGTATATTTTTGGGTATTTAGCCGCTAAAAAATACACAATTATTCAGCGATTGTACCAGTTTTAATGTTGTGGAATATTGTAAAACATTAATATTGGAAGTACTAGTTATTAAAATAATAAATATATAATCTGGAGATCACTATTAATGTGGAGGGAGCAAATCTGAACTGAATTTACAATTGGACTTAGTTGTGTTATTGCTGATGAATTTTATAAAAATTTGTTGGTAATAAAAAACTTAAAAAACGAAAAAGAAAATAGTATCAACATTTTTGCAAGTAAAATGGAACTGAAGAGCTTAAAAAGTGATCTATTGTTGACTTACACAAAAGCTGAAACATGTTTTCGTCATGGTTCAATTGACCATTGAAGAATGTGCAATTTAGATGAATTTTAAACCAAATTATTTACCAAATCACTTTGTGTAGAAATTCTTTGTAGTAATAAATTTTAAATATGAAATAAACTGTGATTTAACGTGTATGTGAAAATTTTTAAGTAAGTAATTTTAACTGGCTAATATAGCGACCAATATTTATTTTATATTAGGAATTTTTAAGGAGGCATTAGATTAAACAGTTTTTCTGTGTTAATATAACTAGTACTACATATTTCTGTAGTTTAGCATATTTCTATTATATTAAAGTATTGTGTATTAATGAATAATCTTTATATGCAGAATAATTAAAAAAATGTTCTTAATTGACATTCTATCAAAAATAATGTTGGCACTCTCTTCGAAGAAATATTAGGGGAGACTGAACACATATATGCATGATACGTTGGGGTTGTATAGTTTTTCATTTAATTAAATCCACAGTTCATTGTGGATAAAGTTTGGATGAGTGACATTACATTTGTAACATTTTAACAGATCCCTTCCTTCTATACGAATTGTGCTTTGTGTTTTTCTTTTTTTATTTATATTACTTTATCACTAAACATCGGATAATATGGAATTCCCAAAAACGGACTTTAAATTCATATTATTTTTCCATATAAATATGGATATAATAAACAAAATGATATATTAATTACAATACAAATGTAAATATCTGATTTTGCGAAGGTTAGGTACGTGCAGAGACCTAACTTCAGGTACCTGTTTATTTATTGCGTTATTGCGAAAGTGGGATATATTCCATACTTAACTATAAGAAGCATCAGTCACTAATTGAGTAGCAATCAATTTACCAATAATCAACATATTCCGAATATTTCAATAAGCAGATATTTCTATAATTTTCTTTCGAATAATTTCATCACTAACGTCTCTTGTCCTAGTTTTAAAAAAATGTATAAATAAAATTGTTTTATATTATAAAATTGACAAAAGTTTGGTATTATACACCTAATTTTTCACAAAATAATATTTGCTAATGTAACTTAGGTTTTTTTTATTTAATTCAAAAAGAAAATAGAATAGCTAATCGACTAAAATTATATCGAGACATGTAGAGTTTCATTTCTTCCTATTTAACCCTACAACTATTTTACCATGTAGAATAATATGTCAATCGTAAAGGTTATCTTACGAATTACATTATTTTACAATTTTTATTAAGGACATTTTTTTAGTTAGCTCATCTGGGTGATTATATATGATTGTAAGGTTATGACAGAAGAATGTTTTTTATCTGAAAAAAAATATACCCTTAGTGAAAATTTATGAATATTTTTTTATATTATATTATAAATACGTAAACATCAAACTACCATCTAATTTAAGAGTGTATTAACCTTAAAAATAGAATCAGCAACAGTGTTTAGGTTTTTTGCAATAAATGTGTTAAAACTTTTATGAAACAAGGATGTTTACCTATCAAATATGAACTTTGTTTTTGTATAATTAAAAGAAAATGATTATAATTTGCTAAAATCAAATTATGAAAAACCAACGTAATTAATGCACCTGAAACTTGAATAACTGTTAACAATTTTACATCTAAAGATAGCTAAAAATAGATGCCACTTCTCGATGTTTTAAGGAATTTTTTCTGGAAAATTAAAATACATATTTCGAGTTATAATTATATTCATGCTATTCTTCATAGTTTCAGTAATATAAAATTAAATTATCACATCTTACAATCATTAATGTTCACTTGATGTTTAGAGAACTCAGGGGTCGTTTTTGGCCTAAAAACAACATATAACATTAACCCGTTTTGGGAAATATTGAAGAGATTTGCATCATTATGAATGTGATAATTACTATATTTTCCACAAATTTCTTTATATAGTTTAAATGTGCAGAATGTCTATTTAATGTAATAATTAGTGTATCTTGTAAAATATGGTGTATTAAATGTAAATAAGTACATTTTAACTCTCTGTTTTTGTTAATATTTACCTTATTTTTTATGGCGAAATTTGCAATTTTTTGAGAAAACGGCGTTCCTTACAAAAAAAAAAGTTGTTTTCACATATTGCATTTCCAAGAGCACAGTTAGTAATCTCTTCATAGTAGCTACCATCAGTGGAACTTTAAAGGTTTCCGCAACTAATGACTGTCACGTAATGGGAATGATCTGTCTACCAAGCATTCACCAAAATGGGGAATAGTTATTATGTAGCAATTACTATTTCCTCCCTATTACATGTTGACAACTAGGTAAGCTTTAAACTGGCCTCTACTATGCTACTACGAAAAGATTATTGCAAAGTTCCCACGTACTTTACGACCCTCACTTTTAAGTTGGTAGAGCTGGCTGTTCCGATCTATACTCCATTCATTTCATATGAGCACATATTTTTTTACCTAGGCTCGCAGAGCGACCCCTTTTCTCTTCATAGTTCTCTAGGATAGGTACGCGGTACAATATACATATAAATTTACAAAATGTATTCATATAATACCGCGCACCTGTGCTAGAATCTTTTATGTGCTTATATGAAATGAATGGAGTATAGATACAAATAATTTTATTGTTGGGATTGGCAACACGTTAATAACTGACTAAACATCAACAGGTGACAGGTGGAAGTGTTGTATGAGCGAATATCAAACATAATTGACTTACTCGAGGATTTACCTTGAATACCAATAACATTTCAATGTAGCGAAAATCTCGATTGGCCAAAGTTGACACTATTATTCATATTTTCTGTCATCTGATCATTCACGTATTTGTAAATTGTGTAACTTCCCTAAGTTATTCACTTGTCTGAATTTTACGAATTTGTTCAGTGTACGATTTTCTCGACAATTTTCATAACCTGGTTTTTTTATCTATTTTAACAAATAAGGGTTGGTTCCGCATCAATCAAATAATTTCTTAAATTGTTAACTTCACTTTTCTGTAAAAGGTCGATGAATGCCGGACAATTTTTATTGTTGTTTTACTGCTTTTCGGCGCCGCGCGCCGTTCGACTAGTTCAGAATAAGAAAGTATTGACTTAATGTCGCTAATAAGTTACACAACTTTAAAGCTCCAGAAAATGTCCGGACAACGTTACAGGAACTTTAAATACACTTTCAGTTATCATTACTTTGAAGTGATTCTTTGGTAACGCTGTGCAGTCGGCATTACTATTAATTCTCACTTTAAAGTAGAAGATGCTTTAAAGTAATGCAGAGTAGTATCCGCGACGTTGCACATACTGCAGCAGTTACTTGAAAGTGTAATAACTATACAGTATCTGTAATAAGTAGAATTTACGTAATGTTATTACACGAGCATACCACAAGGTGAATTTTACACTAAAGTTGCAAATTTAGTGATAGTTATGTAATGCCTACTATAATAAAGTTCCGCTGCCAGTTCCCGTCACTTCGATGCTAGTTCGATGGAGATTATGAAGATGGCTAAAAATCTCCGTAGTTACCTCTACCTCTAGTGGCGTGACATAGGTATAGTTTTTGTAAACATTTTAAGACCTCTGTCCTGTACACTTGTAAACAATTGATTTAATCAGTATAGTTTCCCTTTGGAAAAATATGTCATTCTAATAAAATATGCTCTGAAAGTTACATCAAAATATTCTTCAAATTATTATCAAAATTTAATGAACACTATCACAGTATAACCAGTAGATTATTTCAGCCATATTTCATTCATCAGTACTGAGCGCTCTGGGACCTCGAATGCAGCTGGTTGCGTCACAGGCGTAGTATTTTACAAGGATACCATGGGCGTACGAAGCAAATTTAGAGTTGTTGATTAATTAATAAATTAAATAATTATTAATTAGGAAAGATAGGTACCACTGGTTTTTAATATTAATAAAAAATCTGTAAATTCTCTGGATAAATAAAATTGGCATAATATTTTATTATTAATAATAATATCTGATAGTTTTTTTTGTGGGAATTTCGGTCAGGTATAACTAATTTTGTTATTTTTTCTAACGTTTCGGTTTATTACACCATCATCAGAGAAGCTATTAATTATTAGTTATTTGTTTTAAATTTTGGTACATGTTATTGCATTGTCTGTTTTAACGAAACTCAGTTTTAACGAAACTCGGTTGCGTTAAAACAGACAATCCAATAACGTAACAAAATTTAAAACACCTAATAATTAATAGTTTCTCTGATGATGGTGTAATAAACCGAAACGTTAGAAAAAAAATAATTAAATTAGTTATACCTGACCCAAATCCCCACAAAAAAAAACTATCAAATATTTGATATTAACGGTCAAGAAAAGAAAAATATATATTATTAATAATAATTGAATAATGAATGTTAAACATGTTTTAGGTTACAAAATAAAATAGGTAGGTATAAAAAAAATAAATGAATTATTATATTTTCAAATATTAATGTGTTTTGTTTGCCAGTTGTAAAATTTCTATTAATAAATTTAAGACTGTAAAATATGTTCGTATTATCTTCTTAAATAATTTAGAAAAACTGCCGATACACAGCGCTTCTCACATAATGTGGTGTGGAAGTAAAATACTTTCAATTTACATTCTTAAAATTACTTCATTAATGGTTCTTGCTTTTGTAACACAATAACTCCTATACTAAAATCAATAGACTAATGTAATCGGTTTTTTCACGAGGAAATATGAATAAAACTTTCTGTAACTACTGCAATAAATGTTAATTTTACATTTATCTATTATTTCGCTAATATACACTCAAGAGAAATCTAGGGATATTTTTAGAAAATTATTCAAGACATATAATGACACATTTGCTTGTTTTTTTTAATCAATTAAAAAAAAATACGTATATTCATAAAAATGTTCCTAGACTTTTTTTGTGAGGACATAAAAGAAATTATTATTTGTGTAGTTTATCATTTTATACGTATTATAGGATGTGTACACGGTGTTATCTAACATAAATGATATTCCAAATAGGTATTTTACTATCGAAGAAGCAATCGGAATGGAGTAACATAAATATATGCGACGTAGAGGTAATATCTATTGAGTTAAATGAGCTGTAAAATGATAGTCGGTTGAGTTTTTTGAGTTTTATTGCTTCTAAATACAACTGCCTTGATATTGTTTTACAAAACATTAAAACATACGTGTTTGCTTTCGCCATATATTCGCCGTCTTTTTTTCCAGCGCATGCGCCACGTCAAGTGTTTATATAGGGTGGCTCAAAAACCAATGTATATAGGGGAGCGCCAAACAAATCTTACATTCACTAAAACAACCGGAACATGAGCGTTGCTTTTTTAAATTACAATCTTTATTATTATTTCATTGGTAATTTATTGTAGACTTATAGACTTGATTTAGCGATTGTTCATTTAATCCTAAGGTTAATAGTAAAATAAAAAAATAAATGAAACGACAATAATAAGAAATAAACGTTTTATTAATTTTTCCAAATAATTAACTTATTTTTTCGACACGTCTTAAAATTTCTATTAATAAATTTAAGTGTATAAAATAATCTTACTCTAAAGAAAAGCCTAATTAAATATGCTATTGGAAAATTTTCGCATGGATGCAAAATTTTTGTTTCTTTACATGCTTCAATAAAATGTCCAATAATGTTGTTTCTAACCACAAGACTTTCAAAATTCATTTGAATAAGTGCTTCTAACAAAGATACATATTCAATAAAATTATTATGTGACGTTTAAATTACCAAAGGTATCCAAATTAGCCGTTTCATAGGCTCTGCAATCAGGGACCGCTCTGGTGTTTACGCCGCCCCGGCCAAAAAACAAATTGCCGCCTCTTTTAAAGTTATTTTTTCTTAATAAAAGATGGTTTTAATTTGCAATAAAAACGTATGTTTAAAAATAACAAGTATTAAAAATTAATATTTGGTACAAAACAGTATAAATTAAAATAAATTAGTTGCAGTACCACCTAGTTGTTATATTTTAAAAATATTTACTTAGTTTTAAACATACAGGGTGCAATTTTACCACTATTATGATTGAGATTCTCACATACCTAAAACTTACATAGAAAACAAAAGGTAGATACATAGAACCACAGTAATACATTTTTATTATTTTAAGAACTTGGACTTTCTCTTTTGCCCAAAAGTGCACAAACTGCAGAAATTTCCTCTACTGATTCTAGACCGTTCATGTCAGCTGATTCACCATCAGACAAAATATTTTCCAAATCTTCGCAAATCTTTATCAGTGTCTCTTTAATCATGGTTTTCAGATCATATATGTATATATTATATAGAGATTGAAAATGGTTACCACCATAGTAACCATTTTCAAGTCGATTTGAACAACTGAATCACCATATTCAGTTGCTCAAATCGACTATCTAGTGCGTTTAATGCTTGATCAATAGTATAGAAGAAAAAATTCTATTTTGTATTTTTCTTTGGGATCTTCAATGGTTCGTCCCTTGCCTCATATGAAAAGTTGACCTTTTTTTTTCTTTTTACGCGGTGTCGCGTCGTTATTGATTTAAAATTGGCTTTAGTGTTAATTTCATCAGCCAATTCTCATGCGTCAACAATAATTTCATTGAAAGACATCTGATCGAGGATTTTTAAAGAAATTTTTGCAGTTTTCTAGAAGATCAAGTGCTTTTTTTCAAATCAAATTGCGTAAGCTTGCTTAAAGGATTAACACAGTTTAAAATTTTATACCATATGACTATTGAACATAACAATTTTATTTGTTTAATGCAACTTAGCAGACCCGAAGCTTCGTCTCTTATTGAGATATCGATGCCTTTCATAAATTTTCACCAAGTTGAAATTTTAAGGGCGTTAAAGCTTCTATCCTACCTTCCCATCGAGTGTCACTCAAAGGTTTTAATGTTAATCCTTGGACATGTTTTAAAAATATTGCCCATCGAAAAGTGGAAGAAGGAAAAAATAAATATATTTTTTGGACCATATTAAAAAAATTGGCTGCTTCCAAGGATGCTTTTGCCATATCATTTACCACTAGATTGAGCAAGTGGCTACTACATGGAATGTAGAATTCTCGTGGATTTAAATTTATAATTCTAGATTGCACTCCTGCATTGTTGCCATTCATGTTAGCCCTGTTATCATATCCCTGCCCTCTTATATCTTGCACGTCAAGTCCCATTTCATGAAGCGCTTCAATTATAATTTCATATAGTTGTCTTCCTGTAGATCTTTCCACAAGTAAGAAACCTAAAAATCTTTCGTAGATTTTTATTTCGACATGGTTTGAATCAGAATCAGACTTATTGATGGAAACATATCTAATTATCAGGGTTATTTGCTTCACCTTACTAACGTCAGGAGTGCAATCTAATATTATGGAATAGTATTTCGCTTTCTTTATTTCAGAAGTAATATGCGATTTTAGACTTTCGTGAAGCAAGTCTATTATCTCGTTTTGAATGTTTTTTCCAAGATAGTGAGCTTTGGTTTTCTCTTTTTTAAGCACTCTACACACGTGTTCCTCCATGACGGGGTCAAATTCAGATAGCAATTCAACAATTTTTAAAAAGTTGCCGTTATTATCGGCAACTTGTCGCTTGTACCTTGAAAAGCTAAACAACTTTTACCGAGCATTTTAGTAATTGCCTCAATCCTTAGAAGCACCTCGTACCAGTGATTCGTTTCAGCGTTAATAACTCTTTGGGTAGCTACATCTATAGTTCTACAACACTTTAACCTTTGACTGAGTTCTAGCCAGTATTTTTGAGCCTGAATATGATTTTTAGAAATTTCGTGATCCTTTATAGTTTCAACGATGTGCTTCCAGCTTTTAAAACCCTCTTTTGAAAGGGAACTTGACACACGAACTGTAAATTTTGCAGCAAAAGCAATATAATATATTGCTTTTGCTGCATATTTTGAAGTGGAGTACATTAGCCAGTCTCTTATAACTTGCTCTCCATTTCTTAAAATTCGAGAATAGTAATTTGCGCTAAATTTTCGACCAGTACCATCATAAGGAAATTTGTAATTAAACAATGGTTTAGGTGGACCTAGTAAAAACTTCTTTCGACATGACACACGCACGCACGCACGTACATACACACACACATACACACACCACGACTTTTGATGCCTTAGATTCTTCCAGGCACTACGCTCAAAAACTAAATGGAGGCAATATTCCCATGTGTAATATTTGCATATATGTTTATCATCTACATAATATGTATATTTGTAGTGAAATCATCTTTTTCAAAGGATAAAAGCATCCAAACCAATGACACTTTTTCCGTGTTTAACATGTAGGTACATCACTAGACAATTCCGTAAAATACAAATACATAATTTAACTCAATAGAATGTTTTAAATGTTAAATAACTAATATTAGTTTTTAAAATTGCAAAATACACTTAAAACAGCAAGTTTTCTTAACAGATCACACTGTTTGTTTTCTTTCAGCCTCAAAAGTTTTGACGTCACGCACCAGAATAAAAAATTTTTTGCTGACCTTCCTGCTTCTAGACTATAGTAGGTAAGTGCTGTTTCAAAAAATAAGAGGTTTGAAATTAACTACCTAATTTTTATTTATTTATTTTCTTTGCTTGTTGATAATTAATTAATTACAAACATATTTAAGAAACCGAATACTACAAAATTGTGGAGTTTTTTAAATAATAACACTAATAAAACTAAGATACCACTCAGTTAAATCAAATATTCAGTCAAGTTTAATTTCCATTTAATTTTTTTTTTTTTTTGGGTGTGTATCGCTTCATAATAAAGTGACCGAATGTGTGTGCACCATGGTTCAAATCTGCTTTAAATGCATTTATTTATTCAAGTAAAAATTAGCCATATAAAATTGTTGATGGACTGCGAGAATACAAGCAGACTTTGATAAAAGAGAGCTTTAACATGGTGCGCGCGACGTTTCTCTCCATGCATTCGAGCTTCGGCTGTCATGATGAGTGGAGGAGTCAAGTCAAGAAGACCGGGTATTGCGGAAACTGCATGAGTGGTCCTGTTGAGTTTTTCGGTGTTTCTCGCGTTAGATTCGAATTATCCGTAATTTTTGTGATGGATATGTGTTACTTCTGTGAAATGTGAACAAAATTTGTGCTTTTCGGCAATTGCCGTGCCTTAATATGATTGAATCGGAATACAACGATGACACCTGGGAAGACTTCTTTGGTAAGTTTTCTACATTCTGTAATAATTATCACCCTTAACCCAGTCAGTGCTATACCTACCTACCTGCCTATGTGGTGGAAATAGGTATAATAATATGATTTCCTGTAATATGTTCTGCGTATATGAAATTTAAGTTGATAAATTATCATAAGTTTTATTCAGCACCAAAAGGTAATGAAACTCGGAATGTTATTATACTTATTATTTTATAGATAGGTACAGGGTCAAGTTAGGTATATTAGTACCTACTCACTTATTTTTTAAAATGGAACAAACTTTAATTCATGTTTACATTTAAGAGTTATTAACTGATAATGAAAATAATTAAAAACTGACCTTAATCATAAATCGTAGCCTACATGAGTATGACAAAAAAAACAATAGATCAACGATTATTGATTTTTATTTTATGTATAATAAACTATTTAACTCCAGAAACAATAATTATTGTAAATGATCCTGAAAAAGATTATTGGAACCTTGAAACCATTGATCGACACTAACACTGAAGTTTCTATCGATACCAAAACACGTTTCTCGCCTTACGTTTCGCCAACCAAGTTGGCATCATCATCTGGACATGATTAAAACTGTTTTATTTTGCTATTGGCAAAGTTTACTAATATTATTATATATTAAGTAAACTTTGTTATTGGTCATAATCGAGGGGTCAACCACTCCCCATAAACCATACATTGATTTCCAATATTGGAATTACAAAGGTAACTCATTCCAGTAATTTTTATAATTCCGAATTATTTTAAAGTAATTTCTATAATTTCACACAATTCCATAACATTACAAGATAATTCTATGAAATGCTAGGTATTTGCTTCCTGTACCTTATTCTTTGTAATTTCGATTTATATTATTAGTAGTTTTATTAAAAAATAATATTAGCTATTCAATAATTACCATTAATATTTAATTGCATTGTTTTTCCCTAATTTATGTAACCTAAGTAGATATATTTTTTAAATATAATCATTCCCAACTGGGTATAGATACATTTTTTATGCAATTCCAGTTTTAATTATTATGCAGAGTGATTCAGTTCCTGTCTTGAATACTTCAAGAGAATAATCTCTTGGTTATTATCATTCGAAAAATATGACATATGTGCCACTTATTCGCTTCCTAAGAAAAATACAGGATGTCAAAGTTTACAAAATTAAATCATTTTTTCATCATATATCTTCTGGGAAAAAGACGCAAATCAAACAAAATTTTGTACGCGTGCCTTCATTGTGTAGGGTTGTTTTTTGAAGTTATGTTAATCCAAATTTGACACACCAGTGGCGTGCAATGATGTTACATCGGAATTATTTCAAGAAAAAAGTACTCTTCTGAATTTTTAAGTTTTTTGTCTCATTTTTCAAAATCCTCATTCAATTTGAAATAAGACACGCCTTTTACACATATTAATTTTTTTTCAGAAGCTTGCAAACCCGTGCAGAATTTATTTTGAGTTAGCCATGGAAATACGTTTAGGTATAAATATATGAGAACTGCTGATGGTTTTAAAAAACTTTTTATTGTAAAATAACAAAAAAAAAGACATAAGATATTAAAGATGCTCAAAGCACATTTTTGACAACGTTGAATTAATGAATTTGTGACATTTGTCAACATTTCTTGGTTTTGCCTCAGCTCATTGCGGATATTTTCTATTCTCAGAATTAATTCGTCACGGGTGCAATGGATGTTCTGTAACCTTCATTTTGACATAGCCCCAAAAGAAGAAGTCTAAAGGGGTTTAGATCTGGCGAGCGAGGCGGCCAGGGTACTGGTTCCAAACCAAGATTTAGTTCAGTAAAATTAGCGTTTGCCATCCGATCTGTTCAACGCTAGTTTTTGTTCAACCACTCTAATTGGATTTCTAAGGTGTGCTGGCGCCCCATCCATTGAAATCCATTGTCTTGACAACAAATTAAGGGCAGGTCGTCCAATAAGTCTTCCAAATCTTTTACAAGAAACTCAAGAAAGAGCGTGGTATTCAAACGTGGCGGCAAAAAAATGTTGTCCGGAAACAATTATTACTTATCACTCTCATCCAAACGTTGATGATAAATTCGTTTTGAAATGAAGTAGACTTGATTTTGTGGGGATTTCCTTGCGCCCAGACACGTAAATTTTGGAAGGTACTCGAGAAGGAACCTATCCCAGTGCTCATAAAATTTGCTTCGACAGTCCGTAGAATTTTGGACAAGAACTGCCTATTATCTGCAAGGGAATTCAAGATCCAGTTGCAAACATTTAAACGTTTTTCCGAGCGTTTTTTGCATCCCCTAGCTTTTATCCTTACATGGGTTGTAGGTGGTCTTTTGTTAAGGATTGGAATACTCTCTTACACTCGGATTTTTAGCTGTTCGTCTTATAGATAAGTATCTGTCGGCATTTATTACTACTATTTCCAACATATATTTACTATCTATATAATTAAATTATTACAAAAAAAATTAATGAAATATTCTGAGACCAAAATGTATAGTAGTTTCGAAATTATTAAGGTGTCAAGATATAATGTTTGTTACAAAATCTTATATTTACCAAAATATACTAAAAACTGTATTTTCAAATGCACTATTCTCGACAATACTGTTTATGTAAAGGTCCATTTATATCTCATTTTCATATACAGGCCTCTCAATCATAATCAATTACACACGCCGTTATTTAAGCTTTTGTATGCTGCGTGTGGTACGTGTACACCCCAATTTGCATGTTTTTATTGACGTCTGAAATTTTCTACTTATTTTCATCTCCGTTTAACTTTGTGCCCCTTTTTACGAAGGTAAATTCGAGTACCTACCTATAATAACCAGTCAAATAAGTAAAAAATATATAATAATAATAATAACTGAACATACATTATTGATCCAAAATAGTTTTGCAGTGACCATAGATTAAATATACATAGATAGTTCCATCCTGGACCCCAACATTTTTATATCGTTGTTGTCAGCACCTTTTTTAGGATTTTGTTAGTTTAGAAATTGTCAATTTGTACGTATTTGCTATGTCAAAATGGACAATATCGTAAATAGCCGTTGTTCGTGTCGATTTAAAAATTACAGGCCCAGGATTTGGAAGCGATAAATATAACATAAGGATGGACTATCTAGTTACGCACGTATATTTAATATGCAGTAGCCTATGCACAGCCTTCTTTACAGATGGCTGTGGCCTATACATAACTTCGGATCAGTATCGATATTGACAAAACGTCACAAAATTGTTGACAGTTGACAAAACAATCGACAGATTCATTTTGAAGTTGTCAAATAAAGCTATATTGTGTTTAGATATGTAGGATCTCACCACCGAGTATATATGATTTATTTAACCATCATACGTCATTACGACTAATAGCCATCAGTGTACCATTTATCTTTTGTATTATGTAAGGGTTTTTATAGGTAGACTAGATACGATTTAGGGCCGATTTGTCAATGTTTGGTTAGCTAAATTATCAGTCAGTTAGTGACTTCTCGGCTAATAGAATTCACCCATTTCACACTAACCGGCGGATAATTTTGTTAACTGGGCATTAAAAAACCAGGCCGTAGGGACAGTTTCATTGTAAATTCCAAACAAGACGGTTGATATAATTATACTTTCGTTAATAAAACGTGTACATTATAGTCGTCTGCTAATTATACTAACAGTAACCCACACATCTAACATAATTTCAATACGAAGTACAAAAAGCTCAGCAACATTTGAAAATATGCAGAAGTTTAATATGAATCATAAACTACAAAGCTTCTGTTAATTTATCTTAATTTCTATTTTACCTTCGATTTTCCAGTGGGTTTTACCGACGATTTTACACGCGTGATTTTCACGTTGTTTCATTTAAACATTTAAATCTCGATTTAAGTAAATTTGACACGTTCAGTAATTATTTGTAGTCTGATTTACAATTATTATTATTATTAAAATAGGTGCATACATGTTTTCCATAAAGGTATGTGGTAAACTGCTTCCTTTTTATTTCCGAGTTTATTTCTGTAATTATAAATAAATGTTTCATGGTAGGTATTTATAAAAACTATTTGTATTATCCATATCAATACGAAGACAAATGGTGTTTTTAAATATTTAACGAGCCACATTGCACCAAGGTTAAGTTTCTAAAATATTGATACACCTGTATACATTATTTGCAAGTAATTTTTAAATAAAACATGCCTAATTTGTTTATTGCCCAAACGTGACAGAAAAACGTTTTGTGCGTTGGAATTGGAATATTTAAAATGTTTACGTTAACAGTAAGCCAAGGATCATTATCTTTATCAAAGTGTTCAAAGTTGTCAAAAATGCATTACCTAGTTTTCAACATTGTGTTGTGGATTAGTTATATACATTTATTTTTATTTGTCCAACTACAATATATGGTAGGACCTATATTGATAAAAGATAAAATTGTTATTTTGCTGTAAGTTTTCCCTGTATAATGAACTAAATAAACTACTTCATGGTTATCTTGAGTTTTAGCTGTGTGCTCGGCTGTTTTGATAAGATAACAGTAATATAACGGTAAAAAGATACCATTAATATTCCGAGACATTAAGTACGTACATAAGTGCCCCGATAAATTATTATCTGAGAGAGAACCAAAATCTTGTTTTATAAACTAGCAAAATACTGGCATACTTGTTCTCAGTAATTTTGAAACTGTAAAGATCAGTTGTACAAATGTGGTTCAACCAAATTTCATATGAACTTGTCGAGGGGTCTCTCACTGATCAAAAGACAGTGTACTTGCTGTTAATGCATCTATCTCTAGAAAACCTTGTCGAATTGTTTCTGCCACAATATGTAAAGCATGCAGTTTACACGTAAAGCCGCGTCCACATTAGTAAAAATTTACGTTGTGTGTGGCATTCGGCACAAATTTGTTTGTGCGTTTCAAATTTATGCGAGTGTGGACGTGTTCGCCGCATACGAGCACACGAAAAATTTTCGCCACATTCAACGCACGCGATCCATGGCTTGTCGGTTTTTTTTCAACACATCAAAGGGATTTGTGCCGCAACATCGTTCTAGTGTGGACGTATTTTTCGTTAACGCAGTAATTTGACGCCACATACACACACTAGTTCAGACACGCACGGCGCACAACGTAAATATTTATGCGGACAGGTTGCTGAATTTGCGTCGCAAATATTTGTGCCAAATCCTACAATCAACACACAACACATTTATTTCCTAATGTGGACGCGGCTTAACATGGACCAAGCTACAACCGTGTTCTTGAAGAGAACGGCCTACCAAACGCATTGTCGCGGCACCATCGGTCACAAATATTAACACTTGACTCGTTGACGGATCAAATTTTTCTAATGTCTCCAGCACCACCCGAGTAATAGTTTTGCCAGTACACTCACACAGTTGAAAATACGGTGTAAAATTTCACACCAAATTGACACCACACGGGGTACATATTGGGACACACCAATTAGGTGTATACTAGACACCAATGGTACAGTGTAAAATTTTACCATTATTTATGTGTAAAATGTTTACACCTATGAATTGTAAAATTATACTTTATTTTTGATTAATTTATACACCTTATAATTGTTGAATTTGAAAATACAAATTTTCTAAAAGGTGATATTCTTAAGGGATAGAAAACACATTCATTTTAAATAAGCTACAAAAATGTGAAAATGTCATTTATTTGTTTAAATGTAAATGCCACATTTCAGATAACTCAATTAATTGTACACTATACACTATATGGAGTATATTGTCTTTTGCACTAAAAAGCTGTAGAATGACATAACTAGGTATATTTAAGTCATTCGTTTCCCGTAATAGATTTTAATAATCCAATCGCTATTCTCATTTTTCTGTTTTTCTTTGTGTTCTACAGCTCACAGCACATAAATCGCCACTGAAGATCATTTATAAAATATCTACCAAATGTACTAAATCAAGACACGGTTTTGTGTATTGTATGATCATCAACTATTAAGCAAACATTCCACCAGATACGGCGCTGCATGCCGGACAGACGTACCTCCTGCACAGTCATTCGCTGTAGCAGCGAAGAACGCATTTATAAATTCCACCAACTACGGTACGTAACATAATGCAGTACGTGCAGTGTAATGTTTATTTTATTAAAGTATTGTTATAAGGGAAAGTAATTGTAATTTGTAAGTGGAGTATTTTCATAATTATTATATTGTGACGATGGGCGAGCATTTTCCATCTGCTGTGGCAAAGAGAATTGACTAACTGTCGATGGTTCTGAAGCAGTAGATAGTGCTGAGGCACGTGTTGAGGGCCTGCTCTCAGAATTATCCCCAAATTCTAAGTTGAAGAGCAAACTTTGAATCTGCATTCTGGCTATCATATTGTCTCGCGGTGTCAACCGTTTCAGACTCGGCACGCAACTTAACATAAATTGTTCGTCAGGATCATATTTTTCGGTAATAATTTCCATAAGTTGTACATCTCCATACCGAGACAGTTCGTCCTGCTTGTCCGGCAGATACAGAACAACTGATGCTCATTTTACCGCATCCGGCGTCGTGCTGTACTGCGCTGCATACGTTTTGCTGCATCAGAGTAGGTGGAAGGGGCCTCATAAGCCACAATCACAGAATAACTAACTTGTTGGTTATTCTGTGCCACAATGGTAAATAAACTTTTACCGTGACGCATCTCGCTGCTCCGTCAGTCCGGCATACGGTGCCGTGCCCGGTGGAATGTTCGCTTTAATTACTGATTACCATGCGTCAGATATTTGACGCAATCGCAGAAACGTAAAATCACACTAAGCATGGTGTATAATATACGAAAATGTAGTATTTAAGATAATTTCTAATCCAAAAAATGGTAAGATTTACTCAATAAATGAGTGTACTTTTTACAATATTTGATGGTGTTTGATTTTACACCAAAATGTGTAAATTTTTACACCACTTTTACAATATTTTTAATGGTAAATGTGAACACCGTTTAATTTTGAACAGTGCAGTTAGTCTTTTGCTAGCTAGTTATAGTGGAAATGTCGGTTTAAGAGGGTCCAGTACACATACTATAACATTTATAATAGAATTTTTTTTTACGATCTGTCGTCTTGTCAGCACATAACCACAGCCGTGTATTTTTTAATACACATTTGATCTTATTTACAATGTCTTCGCGTACAGTTGGTACATAGTTACACAACGTTGCGCGACTTGGTAACGTCACCTGGGTATTGTATTTATTCTATAACTCATGAAATGGTTGTTTATCGAGTATGTGCAGCGGAACATCACATGCAATCAGCATTAACAGTAAATCGAACATAAACAGTGTTGTTGAAGATACGCCATTTTTTTAATTTTATGCTACACAGTATTTACGTGACGTCTACAATCATATTTATCCCAGCACATCAGGTTTATCTCGTACGTAACAAATTATTGTAGCACTATTATAGAATAAATCCGGGAATTCACCGATAAATTTATTCACTTTGTTAGCGTATGGTCGTTTTTTACCCTTGCGCACGTTTGATATTTTTATTATTAAATTAATATCAACAATAAAATAAAACAAATAAAATTATCAACAATACAACAACAACAAACGGAGAGGAATAAATAAGCGTGTAAACACTATGACACACAACAATGGACTAGTCTCGCGGCTTACTTTGATTTGCCCGCCGGCCGGTCATTGCCTCACCAGATATCTATCTACCTGCTATTGTACCACTGAATAGCCGCACGACTTGCCAACTTTACTAATAAGTTAGTAATTCTGTTTATTAAAAAAATAAATAAAACGTCGGAAAACAGTAAATTTTTTGGTGCCTATCCGGAACTCTAAATCGGGAGGCAAAAATTATTACTTCCGGTTTCGCCGGAAGTGACACTAACTTTTCGATTTTTAAATGGAACACCCTGTATATTATTGCATTTGAATTCTGCATAATTTTCTGAATCCTACGATACCAAATAAGTGACATTTCAAATGTCAGTATTTTTTATAATATAATTTTTAGTTTTCCATTTAAGTGTGCTGGTTCCGATTTATTCTAAATACCCCGTGTAATACTAGAAAAATCGAAATTCCTTTAAAAATACTAAATTACGTGATTTATGAACAAATAAAGTTCATCAAAATGGTTTTTGGGGATACCCCCATTTTTTCAAATGGAACCATATTGGTACTGTGGTATCATTTATTAGTACTATTAATAACGAATTTATTCATATGTCGTATTAAAATGTGCGATAAATACAAACAAAATTACAGCAAAAAGAAAATAAGAAAATACAATTTTGTTCTAATTAAAGATAAGAAGTAACTAACTAAGGTGTCTTTGAAAACAATGAAATATTTAGCTTGTCAAACATTTGTTGGTTTACCGGTGTTTTGATTGTGTCTTTAAAATTTGTTTAAAATGTTTGTTAATTGTGTTCAAATTGCCACAAATTTATACAAGAGATGGAAACGTGGACATGTTATATATTTATGGTGAATGTAGAAAAAATGCCTTGAAAATCAATTCCGAAGTGAGCCCGACAATAATCCCGAAGAAAATTTGATTCTTGACGAAGGAACGGAAATTAATGTTTTGGCTCGAGTAGAAGTTGATAAGACTGTTTCTTTAAGACAAATTGGGTTTGAATTGGAAATCAGTCACTAAACAGTAAGCCGAATTTTGCACAAATACCACTATAAATCTTTTAAATACCAATTGCACCAGCACTTGTACGAAAATGATTCCGAACGTAGGATGGAATATTGCAATAATTGGATTTTGCAGAATAACGTACAGCCAAACAATGATTTTTTGGGAATGATTTTATTTTCGGACGAGTCCAGGTTTACAAATTTGGGATTATTTAACCGACAAAATACAAAATATTGGTGACAAGAATATGAAAATTTAATACGGGAGGGTAACTTTCAAGTGCGGTTCGGTTTCAATGTTTGGCTTGGAATAATCGGTAGTAGAATCATTGGTCCAATAATATCTGAATGACCCCTGATTGGTGCCAGATACTTGGGATTTCTGCAAAATGAAATTGAGGACAGTTTAGCTGAATTACTTTTCCATTTACGACAGGGAAGGTATTTCCAACAAGATGGCGCTCCTCCCCATAATTCAAGGATAGTAATTGATTACCTTCAACGGAGATTCGGAGAAAACGTAATTTCGACAAATGGTCCTGTGAGGTGGCCTCCAAGGTCACCTGATTTAACACCCCTTGATTCCTTTGTTTTGGGCCATTTTGTTTGTATTTATCGCACATTTTAATACGACATATGAATAAATTCCTTATTAATAGTACTAATAAATGGTACCACGGTAGCAATATGGTTCCATTTGAAAAAATTGAGTTTGGCCCCAAAAACCATTTTGATGAACTTCATTTGCTCATAAATCACGTAATTTAGTATTATTGACGAAATTTCGATTTTTCTAGCATTACACGGGCCATTTAGAATAAAACGGAACCGTCATGGCACACTTAATTGGAAAACTAAAAATTATATTATAAAAAATATTGACGTTTAAAATGTCACTTATTTGATATCGTTGGATTCAGAAAATTATTCAAAAATGCAGTAATATACAGGGTGTTTCATTTAAAAAAGTCACTTGTATGTCAAAAAGTGCCGCTTATTATGTATATATGATAATCCCAAATTTCAATCAATTATCTTCAAAACTAAAGGAGAAAAGGGGGTGTACCATAATCCTGTTACACCCGATATGTTGTCTCTTTAATAGTAGATATATATTTTTAGTACCTTTTTGTGGCTATTTTTTTAGGTATTTCTTAGGTAGGTATTTTATGCACTCATTTAATTTCTTTCTGTTCATAAAAATAATTCTTAGAAAATAGTACATTTCTTTTTTTAAATACCTTATAAGCCATTCAATATGAGTATTCTTAAAATAACTTGAGATTTGTCAATTTGATATAGAAAAACGTGTACCCTTCAATATTATATGAATATTCCCAAGACCTACCTATCAATATTCGAATACGAATAATTCAGATATATGACAGAAGGAATGATTCTAGGTAGTCTACACTCAACTCTAGGTGAGCTAATGATGGAAATTGTTTTTCAAATATCAAATAACAAATTAGAGTTGTAAAGTATCCAAAACCCCAGTCACAGTGAAAAACTGAGGATTAGGAAACAGGTTTTTTGCCACATTCTATTGCTAGTTGCATAGATAAATACCTATCAAGTAGACAAGAGGCACAAGATCCGACGTGTTAAATATGCCGCCACCGTAAGTAATTTATGTACTTCCGTTTCCATTTTATTTTTAACAGAAACGTATATCCGAAACTATTAGCGACCCTTCCTGGGCATCATTGTTTATCAACGGCAACACGATTATATGAATACGAATTTGTATTCCCCAAAGACCTAGGGACACGTTGATCAGCGATGTCTGTTTAGAATTCCGAGAAAAGACCGCAGTCGAGATTACATCAACCGTTCCTTGTTCCTCTACACCTTGCATGTATAATATAAATAACCAGCTAAATTATTACATAATCAAGTGGTTTATTTTAGTGGTAGTTGAGACTTGAGAGCGTTTCTATTTTAAATATGACTGCAAATCAGGAGTGGGTGGCAACACCAAACTTTTCTTACTGCATAGTGCATAGTATGACTACGGCCAGAGAACGTAAAGTTAATTTCAAACTTATTTGCAACATAAAAAATATCGGTTTCTTTGATCCCTTTACCACCGTCAAAGAAGCCGATATTTTTTATGTTGCAAATAAGTTTGAAATAAACTATACGCGGTGTCACTCGTAGCAGGTGATTCGATTTCCTGCCTAGGCACCAGAAAAAAATTAAAATCTGCATTTATGGAATCTTCTGTCTGATTTTGTGGAGAATATACAAGGTATAGTAAAAAAAATGTTTCTTAAAAACAATAACACACCATATTACGGAAAACGACACAGTTCGTTATTGTAATAATAAATACATATATATTAATTACCATCCAACTTCCTGTTTAACCAGAAATTATACCAACTTTACAAAACTTCTGACAGCACCTCGTACATTTTTGCGTTCTAGTGAGTTCAGCAATATACTTGATACTTGTCTTTAGTTTTCTTGATAAGTATTTTGTATTTGCAATTGTCTACCGAGCAATTTCCATGAGGCCCGGACCGGAGGACATTAGCTGTGCGTGCGCAGCGAGATTTCAGCCATGATTATTCATTATTCAGTTTACTTACAAACACTGGAGTGTGTAGATTGCGCGAGTATAGAAATGAATAGTAACAACTATGTCGACAATATCACACGAAACATCAGTACGTGTGGATTTGTGTTGACGAAGCAATGGATTTTAAGGGAAAAAAAATCATTAATGTTATTATGCGTAGTTTAAGTAGTATTCAGAAACACCTCCACTGTTAATATGTAGTAAACGGGTGTAGCAAACCAATGCGCGAACAGTTGTGAAAATAGTGGTAAATGCTTTGTGGTGTGAAAATTCAAAATGTTTTACCACTTCAGACGCAGCGAGTTATAAAATAGATCTTTAAATTTAATTTTTTTAAAAGAAATATTTTTATTTAACACGAGTTAAAGTAAAACGCAAGTGTACGATACAATGCTGTTTTAATAACTAACCTACAATCGTAATAAAGTTCTACAGTTGAAAATAATGCAAATAGATAAAGAGGTATCAAATTCCATACGTAAGCATAAATGTGTAATTATACAACGTGTAACTCCACCATCCCTTGAGTGGAACCTAGGGTAGATTCAAGTTGTTTGGGGGTTGCTCTGCCAGGTCTGGGGTGTTCGTGGCAGTTCTTCTGTCTTTGGCTGATCTACGTTTTAAATAAAGCCTGTAACCAAAAAATAGACACATTGCAAAAATTACAGTATATAATACAATTGTCCAAATGTTAGGTCCATGGAAAATGGGCAAATCTTCATATTCCGATAGGTCCTCTTCAAGTTTCATTAGGCTTCTCTTGACGTCTTGATTGTTGTCTAATAAAATATTTTCTAAACTGACTGCCTGAAGGGCTTTACTAGTTTTCAAGTTTGTTTTGAAATCAAAAGTTGGAATGTCTAATAATTTGACTTTATTTAAGGAGTCTTGATTTTTTAGAGTGATATTATTAAATTGCAAATAACAATTATCTGATATAGTGATAATAAATGTTCCTTGAATAATCTGATTATTAAAATCATTTAAACAATGAGTCTGAATTTTTGTTTTGCTAATTAGAACAAGTATCCATGTGTTCTTGTTGATCTTCGTGAAGATGTTCTTCGTTAGTTGAAATCTGGTAGGCTTGCAGGACGTCATATTTCTATATGCATTTAATAGTTGGATTATACAGGGCGATTCTTCATTACTAGGGAGTAAATTATTGTTTTCACATATGTAACTTTCGTCCTCCATAATTTTACAATTTTTTGGTATTGTGTAAAATTGCTCGGAGATTAGGAGGGAATTATATGTGGGGATGATAAGTTGATAAATATTTGAACTAGGTAAGAGAATAGGTAATGAATATATTCTTACGAAGTTATACAGGGTGTCAGAAACTAGCGGTACCTCTATTAAAAATATTATTTGTGTCTTAATAGAATAGGCTTTTATTGATATGAGATTTTCGAATGTTGGTATATTCTGGAGTTGAGGTTCCAGTGGAAATTTATATGGATATATTTCTGGTTTAATTTCGATTAACTCATCCATAAGTTCTTTGGGCGTTAAAATATTCGAATGCATGAAATTTAATTTTGCGAATGATACAGCTATTTGTATATTTGTTAAAACCCGTATCATTTCGTTCAAAGAGTTTATCATTTCTATAAGAGTGACATGCATATGATGTAGTTTCTCTCTCATAAAATTTTTTGCGTTCAAATATTCTGTAATTTGATTGATTTTTCGCTCTAATGTATATTGATTGTGTATTAATCCATCGATAGTTTTGTTAAAATTGTTTAGTGCTCTTGTGGTAAGCGAGATGGCTTCTTTTTCGGTCTTTATTATTTTTCTTTGATTTTTCTTGAGTTCTTCAATTTTTGTGTGAAATTGTTTTGCATCTTCTGCGTCCATATTACCAGTTATTAATTTAATTGCACTACCCAGGGCATTTATTAATCCACGTTTACTTCTAGGTGCAGGTGGTATCAGTTCTTCTATTATTTCAGTCACTTCTTTTATTTGATGTTCTATTACAGTTCTGAAATTATGAGTTTCTACGTTGTAGTTTTGATCGGATGTTTTATAAGCTAATTCTAACTGATTTTTAGTAGCAACTAATCTTTCGAATTCTTCTAAAATAAGCGATAAATTGTATATTTGCGTAAGCGTCCATTTATTCTCAATTATTTTTGCGTTTCCTACTTTAAGCGGTAATAATCCTACATTTTCTTTAATTTCTTGTATATCAACTATAGCCGTTACTGTGCTGATGGTGATGGCGGCGATCCTGAAACAGGACGACTAATATCAGCTAAATGTACTATTTTGTTCTTTTTATTTTTTAAATGTTCTATTTTACATTTATTGTGTTCTAGTAATTTTATTATTTTCCAAGGTCCTGTAAAACGTTTAACCGTTTTATTTCTATTATAAATCCGAGTATATATCGTGTCGCCTACTTTAAACACAGTGTCCTCCTTATTTTGTTTTTGGACTCTCTTTGTGTTTTCTTGATGTAATTTGTCATGAAGTTTATTATAAACTTCTTCCATGGTTTTAACATGCTTGTTCACCAAATCTTGGTAGTATTGCTTTGTGTACAGCATATCAAAAGGGTTTCTTGAGGCGGTGTGTCCTAGCACTGTTTCTAGAGGTGTTAACCCCGTTGATGTATGTATAGTATTATTGTAAGCAATAATGGCTTGTTGTATTCTGTCATCTGCCGATCCATCTAATAATCTATAATGTTCTAGCAACGTTGAGTGCAGCCGTTCAATCAACGCATTCGATTCGTGGTGTCTTGGAGTCGTTACATGTGTTTTAATTTTATGTGCTTCTAGGAATTCTTTTACGACTGAGTTAGAAAATTCTGAACCTCCATCACAGGTGATTTGCGTGGGCGATCCATAGTGTTTAATGAAATCGAATAGTTTTTCTGCTATTTCTGTTCCATTTTTCCCTAATATTTTATAAGCCTGAGCTAATTTTGAGAATGAATCAATTATCGTTAAACATGAATTGCCATCCACTACGAAGGTGTCTATGTGTAAATTTTCAAAAGGTTTTAGAAATGTTTGTGTCAACAAATCTTTAATGGCAGGTGTATGTCTTTCATACTTGCTACTACGACATTTTTCGCAGTTATTTATATATCGTGTCACATCATTTTGAAGGTTTTGCCAATAATATTTATCTTTTAATCTTGTTAATGTTTCTGAAATGCCTCGATGGTTCGTTTTACTTTCATGGTAATTTCTAATAGCCTGTAATCTATCTTCCATTGGTACATTTATTACCTTTTTTGTGCATCTAACTAGTTTAGGTCCACTGTCTGAGAAATTGTCGACATAAACTTTAGTAAAGTCTTGGTACATTTTTTCTTGGTCAAACCACATATGGTATGTTTTCTTTCCTGTTGTGTACTCTTTAAGAAAGTTTAGGATAATATTATAGTTCTCATCTTTAGGAATTTGTGTTTCGATAAAGTCTTTACCCTCTAGCCTGTTTCTTTTTGTACGAATTCGGTTTCCAAATCCTGTAGTGACAATTATTTGATTTGGTTTCGAATTTATTATACTTTCTACAATTTCTATGCTTCTGGTGGGTTCATCATTAGCGGTCGTATGTGCAGTTTGTGTGATATTTTCTAGGTCTTGTATTATTCTATCGATTTCTTCATTTTCGAGTTCGATATTGGGATTGTCTGTAATATCTGAAATATCTCGTAAGGCATTGGCAAGATCAATATCATCGATTTGTGGTATTATTGATACATCATCTGTGTCTTTGCTGGTATTTTGTACGGTCATTGGGTGAACGGTTATTCGTGATAGGGCATCTGCAATTACGTTTTGTGATCCTTTTTTTATAGATTACCTCAAAATCGTATTCTTGAAGTTTAATTTTCCAACGTGCGAGTTTACTGGCCGGATCTTTAAGTGAAAACAACCAAGTCAATGGGCGATGGTCGGTGTAAATTTTAAATCTTCTCCCAAATAAATAAGGGCGGAAGTGCTTGCAGGCCCAAAGTATGCAATATAGTTCTTTTTCCACGGTGCTGTACCTGGTTTCAGTGTCACTTAAGGTTCTGGAAGCGTACGCCACTGGTTTGTCATTTGGCGGCACCCCCTGACTTAGGACGGCACCAAGTGCCATATTGCTAGCATCAGTAGTCAGGTTAAATTCCTTACTAAAATCAGGAAATTGAAGTATTGGGTCATGACATAAAATTTTTTTACATTTGTTGAAAGCTGTAACAAATTCTTGAGTATGTTCAATTTTGGCTCCTTTTTTTTAAACACTTTGTCAATGGTTTGGTTAATTTTGCAAAGTCTCTGATAAATTTTCTATAATAGCCTAGCAACCCTAAAAAGGATTTTATTTCTTTTGTGGTACTAGGTATTGGGTATTTTTCTATAACTCTGATTTTTTCGTTATTTGGTTTTATTCCTTGTGGCGTTATAATGTGTCCTAAATAATTAACTTCAGTGCGTAAAAACTCGGACTTATCTAGTTGTACCTTAAGGTTGGCAGCTCTTATTCTCTCGAATACTTTTCTTAAGCGTCCTATGTGTTCTTGCAATGAAGTTGAGAAGATTATTATATCGTCTAAATATACCATACATTGTTGTTCAGTTAATCCTCGTAGTATATGATTCATTGTACGTTGAAATGTGCTTGGACTATTTCGTAGGCCAAACGGCATCCTTAAAAATTCGAAGTGTCCTTGAGGTGTTGAAAAGGCAGTTTTCTCTATACTATTTTGGTCGACTAAAATCTGATGAAATCCACTCGCAAGGTCGAGTGTCGTAAAGTAGTTGGCTCTGCCCAATTTGTCCAGAATATCTTCTATATTGGGAATTGGAAATTTGTCTTCGATGGTTTTCTCATTCAGCTTGCGGTAATCAATAACCAGTCTCCATTTTCTCTCATTCGATGCATCTAGTTTCTTGGGTACCACCCATATTGGAGATGACCAGGGTGAAATGGACTCTCTAATTATATTTTGTTCTAACATACTGTTTATTTGTTTTTTCACTTCATCATTGTGAATTGGTGGTAGTCTATATGATTTTGTGTATATTGGTTTTTCGTCTGTTGTTCTTATAACATGATTAATTTCTCCGGTGTAGCTTAATGGTATTTCTTTACAGTGAAATATGTCGCGAAATTCGTAACAGAGTTTTCTTATTGCATCGTATTCTTCCTGATTGGTATGATCTAACCTAAGATTTTTTAAATTTTGTTTTAGAATGTTATCATGATATGTGGGTGGCTGACATGGTTCTTCTTGATGGTTTATTTCGATATTTTCTTCTATTTCTAAGAGATTGAATGGTTCCTTAGATTTTATATCTAAATTGTGATTTGAGGTATTTAAAATTGTAGTAAAGCATTCATAATTCTTTGACGTTACAAGACAAGAAGGAATTTCGAGTCCATTTTTAAATTGCATATGGTTTATATATCCTTTGTCGGTATTTATATCGGTTGGTATTTTTATTAATTTTTCACATCTTGGTGGAATTCTGTACTGATATTCCATTTGTATACCAGGTGTCCCATCTTGCAAGCTTTTCAATGGTATTCTTGCATATGGCGTAATTAATTCATTTTTCGTAAGGTCGATGTTAGCTTGAAGTTTTTGTAGAAAATCAATTCCTATTAGTCCATCATATTTAGGGTTAAAATCGAATAAATGAAATTTTTGCTGTCCTTCAACATTAAAAAGATCCCAAACAGGTATAGTAATACTATGTTTATGTAGACTTTGTTGATGTGCTGTGTTTATTACAAAAGGTGTTTCCTCGATATAATTTTTGTAGTAATTTTGTGCGAGAATTGGTTTTATTAGTGTTTTAGTTGATCCGGTATCCACTAGAAACTTTGCTTCTAATTCGGGTATGAAAATAACTGGAAGGTTATTATTATTGTCGATGTTGTTTAGTTCTACGTTGGCATTTGTGAGGTTGTGGCTTCCCGAAAATTTTGATAATTTTCATTTCGATCCATCTGTACTTCTTGTACAGTCGTTTCTTGCGATTCTTTTTCAAAATTTTCATATATATCTTCCTGGTATTCATTAGGGTTTTCATTTTCATAATAACACATATAATTTTCAGGTATATCGTTTTCATAATTTTCTTCTGGATAATTTTGGTTTTCTTGGTAATAAAGTTCTTCTGACGTAAAAGTAGGTCGTGGTTGAAATTGTCTTCGTAAATTCGAAGAAGGATTTATTTTTTTTGTATTACCTGAAGATGTGTCCATTGGTGTAGGTTTCGGAAATACTTTGTTGGGATTTGGCTTAAAAACATTAGTATTTCTTGCATTAAACTGTGATTGGAAATTTTGATTATTATGATTTATCGATTGATTGGGAAATCTGTAGTTCCAAGGCAACCTTTGTGATTGGTTTGATTGATAATAATTTGGAAAATAATTTTGTGACTGATTTGATTGCATATAATTTGGAAAATAATTTGGTTGTCGCTGAAATGTATTAAAATTAGAATATGTTGGTGGTTGCGTTGTAGAATGATTTCTATTAACTTGAGGATGTCTTGCTATGGGTTTTTGATTATTTTTCTGTGCATTACTATTCATTGCTGTAAAGTGATTTCTTACATAAGAATAGTTTTCTTCCTCCATAGTCATTCGGAGTGCTTCTTCAAGGGTTGTTGGAGACTTGCACCTGAGTATTCGACTTAACTCGGGATGTATTCCTTTGAGAAATGTTTGTAATGCAATATCACTAAACATTGTGGTTTTATATATTAAAATGGCTGGTACTTCTGTGATTGCGATTTTTGAGATAATTAAATCTCTAAGATCTTTACATCTTTCCCCAAATTCTAGAGGTTTTTCATTGCGTTGTTGAGTCAAAGTTAAAAGTTCTGTTGTAAGAGTATTTTCTGTACGTTGGTCTCCAAATCTTCTTCTTATTTCTTCTTTAATTTGTTCCCATGTGATGATTGGATTTGTTGCTATTATTGCTTGAGCTGGGCCGACGAGTTTATTTTTAATTGCTTGAAATAAGGTGGCATTGAAAACTTCATCAGTTGGTTTTTTCAATCGGTCAATTGTTGCTTGAGCTGTCGTTACAAAAATGCCTACAGTTCGTTGATCACCATTAAAAGTTGGAACAGAGTCGATGTGATCTCTAAATGTTGCCATGATTCGTTTTTGTTGGATATTTTCGGTGTTTCCCGTCGATAATATAGTGCTGTTTAATATGTCCGTTATTTGATCAATGTCTGTCATAAGTTTAAATATTATTTATAATTATTATTCGGTGCAGTGGGAAATAACTTTATTTTAAAGCTATGCCACTGATTATAGAATATTTAAGGGCTTATGTAAGCGGAGAGGTTATTGAAAAAATAATTTTTTTAGGAAATAAATTTGAGCAATTTTACTCACCAAATTTTTATCATGTCCACTTCTTTTTCCTATGTAAATTTTCTTATAACTAAAGTAGAGGTGTAGCTGAAATCTTGAAATAATCCTTATGATTTTGTTGTGAAATGTTGTTTTTTCTTAATCTACGGTGAAGCTTCGGAGATTTTTATCCTAGTCTTCTTTTGAACCAGATGACGATTTGAGTCTTCTAGGCTCTGAGCGGTTTCTTGCAGCGAAAAGGTGTCTTCGGATGGTTAATCACTGAACTGAACGTGAAATCGATATGCACTCGATACACAAATCACAGTAATCACTGAACTGAATGTAAAATCGATGCACTCGATACACTCCACCCGTCCGACTCGAAAGACTGCGCCAGTTATAAAATAGATCTTTAAATTTAATTTTTTAAAAAGAAATATTTTTATTTAACACGAGTTAAAGTAAAACGCAAGTGTACGATACAATGCTGTTTTAATAACTAACCTACAATCGTAATAAAGTTCTACAGTTGAAAATAATGCAAATAGATAAAGAGGTATCAAATTCCATACGTAAGCATAAATGTGTAATTATACAACGTGTAACTAGCGGCATATACACTAGCAATATGTAACAAGAGGTGTAATGGACAAAACATTTTCCAATTCTGGATTAGCACCTCGGAAATCAGTCCTGCTTGGTGTAAAACTATGATATATCAAAAATGAGTTGAATCGGTGTTGTACAGGGTGTTTTATGAGTCAATTTATAAAAATCGTCACTAATAAATTACCTTTATTTTCCAATATATGAAAAGGTGCCATTAAAAAAAGTTGTTTACCATATTTTGGGAATATAAATTTACTTAGTTGGAATTGCCCGTTTTTCAATAGAGGTCACTTTTTTGTTGAAAACGAGATAAGATGATAAGAACAAAAGTTATTCATAATAATAATTTATTTTAGAAAATATGTTTGTTATTTCAAAGCGCACTCAACGTGCAAAAAATGATTTTAGCTCGGAAGAAAAAAAAACAAAAAAATTTCTTTATTTAACGCCCGTATCTCGAAAACGAAGGACCTACGTACATACAAAAATTACAAAAAAAAATACAAAAATCTATTCGTAAAGTTAGGGGGCGTTAATGACTTTCACTTAGGGTTGCCAGATTTATTAGCTACCAATATAGGGCAGCTTCGATTAAAATATATGATGTCTAATAAAAAAATATGAGGTTTAATTTGTTTTTCATGCACTTTATTTAAACAAAATATTACAAAAATGTAAAATCCACACTTGTGTAGATTGTAGATTAGTCTAGTACAAAGTATGACAGAAACAATTTGACAAACGAAATGACGCATCACAACTTCAATATACAATATCTCTGAATGCATAGCATAGAATACGCGTAGCCAACATGACAGAATAATATTCCACCGTCTTCTGTCTCCACCTGCCAACATATAATTTTCCACAAAATAAATGCCCTAGAACTATAAAAACATTTAGTAATTTGTGGTAAAATGTAATAAATATATGAGATTTTATCTCATATTGAACACCTTAATATGATATAGAAGACTCCTGTCAAATATATGAAACTCATATTAAATATAGAACATCTGGCAACCCTACTTTCACTGGACGGCCGAGATACTTGCAACGGGCCTGGATTATCATTTTTTAAGTTTATGGTGTAATCATAGATATAGCACAAATATAAGTAAAGTGGCTTATTGTTTCCAGTAAACAGTTACAATAAAATTCTATTGTTAAGGGATTATCGAGCAAATGGGTCTACTGTTCAGTGTTCAGATGAAGACCGTAAAATTTTCTAAGAATTTTAAAGCTGATGGGTATTTGATTGAGGATTTTCTGTCGCTCAGTATCCGCAATTTTGTCAATTTACATGACCACTTTAACAGAAAGTGGCCTCATCAGAAAAAATAATGTGTTCTATTAAATTTAAATTTTCATTGTGCATTCCATGTATTTGCTGCAGAATTGCGTTCTTTGATCAAAGTCGTCATCCGACAATTCATGCAACAGGTGTACTTTATAAGGATGGTACTTAGCGGCTCGAAGAATTTTTGATATTGATCCCGTTGCCAAATCATAGTTTCTTGAGAGTTCTCTAATCGTCACATGGGGATTCTCTTGAACGTGTAACTGGACATTTTGATTTCATTGTACAAAGTGTAAAAGTATCCTTTATTTTTTCTTTCACTAATAATTGGGTGTGTCCACATTTTACGATTCTTTTTTCTTTTTAATCTGCAGTATAATACACCTAGAAGTATCACAAACTCTTCATAGGAATCCATTATTTCAAAACGGGTGTCTGAATGAACTGACAACAACGTACTGAGGAAATTTACTAATGCTTATAAAACGCTCGGTATGTTTTGATCATACGGAAAACGTCGCGGTGTCCAGCCGCCTCGTTTGTTTTGACGTTTCGTCTGTAGAATCGGCGGCCGACTCGGCAAAAAACGCCTCGGCTGTTTTCAGCCTAACATCTTTAAGTATCTTTTTTGGTCGGTCTTTAAGTAAATCTATAACGTGGCCAAACTCTCTAAATGTTTTTTCAATTTTGCTCACTAGATTGGCTAATCGGTGGACGGTCAGGATGATTTTCATTAAGTTACATACCTGCTGTGAGTACGAACGCCATCACCAAAACCAATCATCATAAGCACCTCAATTCGATATTTTTCCGTTAAATTCATTTTTTCGGTAAATAAATGTCACTTGGACTTACAGACACCTGATATTGGAAACTTCAATTACTTTTTGACAATTTAAAAATCTATTAAACGCTTACTATGTCAGTGCAGTAAATATCTCACGTTTTTTTGTAATTAATACAAAAAGTATTCATAATAAAAACGTGTTTACTACATCTTTGGAAACGTCTTTTTATCGTCTATACAAATCCGTACAAAAATACAGGGTGTTACATTTAAAATAATAAAATTGATGTCAACTGGAAGTGACTCTGACTTGCCGTATGACTCAAAATGTACCAATTCAAAATTGCAAATCGACGTGTCCGAGCGTTTTTGGCAAAACCTCGTTGTTCAGATTATATTGAATTTATTCCTTTCATTGTGAACGCACTTCAGATTTTTGTTCCGTAAATCTGTGTGGAAAAGTTTCATTTACTTGCATTCTTTTTATTACAAGTGTAAAGAGTAACATGCTTATAGACGCAAAAAATGATTCATCTTTCACTTTATATTTCGCGGCGGTGGATGATGGAGCTTAATGTGTAAGATCACCTTCAGAAATTACAATTTCTTTTTTATTGCTATTAAATCGCCCATAATACGGAATATAATTAGGGTTCACCCCATCTCTGGCATCTCATAGGTTTTCCCTGTGTCTGGTGATTACGTATCGAGACACGCTCTTCCAAAAACTCAAAGAAAAAGGTGCGTTGGAAACAGCAAATATTTGATTCTTAAAAATGTATCATAAAATAAGTGGAAATAAGTAAAAGTTGACCCAAATAGTTCAATTAATGGGTCGTCTGTATTTTAATGAACGTTATTTTAGTCATAGGATAGAAGCCCAATGAGCCTATGTTTTTATTAATTAAATTATCTTCACTTAAATTTCTCGAGAGGTTATGTATGAAGAAAACGAGAAAGAAAATAAACTTCCGTTTATGCGAATTATCATGTTAATGAAATATACGAGGATTAAATGGAAATACCGAGGCCGCTCTTCAGAATGATTGCGATGCTTTTTACTTTCGACTGTTATTACAGCGTTTCCAATTATAGTCATTTTCCCATTCGACGTAAGTACTTGTGTAGACACAAGTAATTGCTCACGTAACAATGTTTTAGAAAAAATCCCTCAAAGAAACATGACTTATTGCTGATATATCGACATTTCAAAAATGCTGCCAGTCGCATAGGAAAATACATGGAATTATGAAAATTCGTGACGGCTTCAAGACACTGTCCTCTATAATATTCTTATTTTCGCTTGTAATATTATGTTATAAAACATGCGACTATGGGTTTATTTCAATAATAGGAATAGTTTTTCGTTAATTAATTTATCTATACATGTTATATCTACATCAAGCTTGGAATTAAACACGAATTTTACGTTTTCATGGCAAATAGCAGTTCAGTGTGTCATAAATGGAGCACGGACGAAGGTATCAGTTTCCAGTGACGGCTTTTATGTAGACCAAGATGAAGAGAATTTCATTTTAAAAGGTTAATACGTAAACTAGTTTTATCGGAAAACGTACGATAAAAAACAAAAGTTATATTTTTACACCAGCCAAATTTGTGGTGACGTTACCCTATGTTTTCCTTATAACTCATGGAGATATCTAAATTCTGTAAAGACATTTGAATGTATTGGTGAATGTATTACTAACACACACATGTATTTTAAACTAGCGATCACAAGAGTAAAAGTACTAATATTTGTTTTAAATGTTCTGAAGTTAATCTCCGGCGCCTCTCATTAAAAATCCGTTTGTATTGTGAGAAGGGCCGTTCAACGTCGACAGATGGCGCATACTTAAAACATGTGAACTTTTTCAGAGACTCCACATTTACATCTTATGTAGAAAAGTCTACTTCTTTGCCAACAGGTCATATGCCACCCCGCAGACCGATTCCCCGGAAAATTCAACAACATGAAAAAGTTAAAAAAAAGCATAAACTGAGAAAACCTGAGAAAGTCCTTATAACATAACTCGTGGAGGGATATCGAAAAAATAAATGGAAAGACATCCCCACACATACCGGCTGTCGACTTTGGCAGACTACTTTCCTGTACAAAACAAAAACAAAATTGTTTTGAAAAAAATTCGTTAAAAGATCGAATATATTTTTGTTGGCTGGCCACAGGAGCTTTAACGGTCCATGTTACCTTGTTCTCTATGTGTCATTCTTAACGTTTTGAACGGTACTTTTTCAGGTCCAAAACTAATTCAGATCTGATCAGTCTTTTTCACTCATGTCATTTCCACGTATTGTTGTTTCTTCGCCCCCTTAGAACTAAATGGTTTTTGGATCTTTTAAGTAGCTGTTAATTCAAGTCTCGCCTCAGTCTGTTGGTTTTAATATTTCTGTTCTCAAAAAATACAAATTATGTACTTATTTCTTTCTATGTGATTTGTCACTTATCGTTCTCTTATATATCCATGGACAAATGGATCATTCATTGTATGTTTTCTTTGATATTGGTGAAAATTAGATAGGTATTTCCTATTTTCTTTTCTATTTATTATTAGTTACAGTTGACTATAATAATTATAGGTATAATGTTTATTTACAAATTTTACCTAGAAATATAATGCATATAGATAAGTAGTAATATTAGTAATTTTTTATTAATAATGGGTATAATGTTAACAAACAGTAATTCCAGAAAATATAATTTCTGGACGTAAGATACAATTTAGGTCAAGTGTATATTTTTCACAATACATAGCCACTCAACAAAAAATATAGGTAATTATATCAAACATGCAACCGTGATTCAAAACAGGGATCAATAATACACTTAGGTCCATTTTCATAATAAATTTTAAATCTTGCTTTAACTAAAGTCACTTTAAATACATTGTATTGTATTCTGTACATTGTATTTTAAATGCAAACGTTAAAATTTAAAAGAACTTTAAATTTAAAGTTGATTATGAAAACAGGGGTTAATCAAACATAATTATTAGAATTAAAGTACAATAAAATGTATTTAAATTCAGTGAGCAATTTAGATATATCTTTCCATCTATTTATATTATTCCTTTTAATCAAACGTTATTCTTTGTCAATCGTTTCCCTGAACGTGATGATCACTGATCTAGAGTTGGGCGGTGCCAGGTAGAGAAATACCCAAGTACGTAAGCGAGACTTGTTTATGATTTTAGTCTACTGTTATGCGTCGAGGTATCAATAACGTAATTTATTTCTCTCCGTTGTATTGTTGATAATTTTATTTTTTGTATTTTATTCTTGATATTAATTTAATAATAAAGTATGTCAGACCTGCCCAAGGGTAAAAAATGGCCATACGCTGACATAGTGAATAAATTTATCAGTGAATTCCCGGATTTATTCTACAATGGTGTTTGGTGTGCGAGACTGACCTGATGTGCTGGGACAAACGTGATTGTAAACGTCACATAAATTCTGTGCAACATAAAACTAAAAAAAAAAAGCGTGCCTTCGACAACACAGTTTATGTTCGATTTACTCTTAATGCTGATTGTCTGTGAAGTTCCGCTCGATAAACAACCATTTTACGAGTTCTGGAATACATACAATCCCAAGGTGACGTTACCAAGTCGCACAACGTTGCGTAATTATGTACCAACTGTAATCGAGGACATTGTAAATAAGATCAAATGTGTACTAAAAAATACACGGCTGTGATTATGTGTTGACGAGACGACAGTACGTGTACTGGACCCTCTTAAACCAACATTTCCACTGTTACCAGCTAGCAAAAGACTAACTGAGTGTACTGGCCAAACAATTATGCGGGTGGTGTTGGAGATGTTAAAAAAATTTGACCTGTCAAAAAGTCAAGTGTTGATGTTTGTGACCAATGGTGCCGCAACAATCCGTTTAGTATGCCGTTCTCTTCAAGAACACGGTTGTAGGTTAGTACATTTTACTTGTAAAGTGCACGCTTTACACCTTGTGGCAGAAACTATTCAACAAGGTTTTTCAGAGGTAGATGCATTAATAGCAAGTACTAAAAAAGTGTTTCTTAAATTTCCTAAACGTCTTCGTGCATTTCACAGCAAGTGTCTCGGAATTGCCGAACCACCACAGCCGATTCTTACACGTTGGGGAACATGGTTGAGGGCAGCATTTTATTATGCTGAATATTTACAACAAATAAAAGCTGTGATACTACAGTTCAACCCAGACGAGGTTGCAGCAATTAAGGAAAGCCAGACAAAATTCGAAGATGTTTCTGTTGAAACAGCTAAAAACTATTCACAAGAACTATAAAGGATTAAGGTACATTTACAACCAATTTGGTACGGGCACATTCTGCTGGTCGATTGCAAATTGGATTTTAAGCATATTTGGTTGAATGCATTTGTTTACAATAAAATTTTAAGTCGGCACGACCTTTAATTGCACTTCAGCTTTGAATTGGATTGCAAATCGCAAATATTCACTTCAATGCGGCACGAATTTCAATTTGTGCATGCGTACTACGACACAAATTTAATGTCAGTGTTTAAAGTCAGTGTGTGAATTGAAATTTGAAGGTTAGATCTCTTGGTATTGGAAAATATGAAGTTTTTAGATGTTAAATAATTATAATTATTTAATCAAACTGAATTTGCACACACGTAGTATTAAAAAATCTCAACAGATGGCAGCTCCTAACTCATTATAAATGACTTAAATTTTATCTTGGCACAATTCAGAATCCGTTAGTAAATTGTGCCTGTAGTGAATTGGTTGTAAATATACCTTTACATGACACCATACAAAACTTACAAAACAGTGCGTTGCCGTTAGCGGAATCACTGCAAATAGTGGACGAAGTAAATCGACTTCTACACTCTATAGGTGACGCAAAAAATGAGCCCGTTGGAGAAAAGTTCGCACGTGTGTTAAAGCCAGTCACCGGTTTTACCAGATTAAGACAAATTTGTGATGGTACTGATGGTGCATCTGCAGATCCGTTAAGTGAGTTCAAAGACTATTTTAAATATGCTTGTATTACATCAATAGATGTCGAACGGTCGTTCTCAATCTATAAGCATATTTTTTCATCACGTCGAACATTACTCTCGGAGACAACCATAGAAACATACATGATGCTGCAAAGTTTTTACACATCTTTCCCAGTTTGTGATAACACTGATAACCAAGCTAGTTAAGAGGGTTAGTTGTGCATACATTGTTATAAATTGTAACAGTTTATTACTAGTTAATTTCTTTTCTTACACTTATTATGGTGCGTAGGCCTATGTCCTGCGGCGCATTTTTGCCAACTCTACTGATCAGTGACAATTATTTATCGTTTAGAAATTACAGTCATTTTAAATCATTTAATATATTTTCGGCGAGTAGAATTTGACTATATAAGTTTCAATTCAAGTGCTACAATTTTTGTATTTGCTTTAGTTGATGTTATATTGTTTTTTGCCTTTTTTTCATAATCGGATTACCTCGGAAAAGCTATAACTGTTCGTAAATATTTTCCTTGTGTAAAAACAAAGCCAGAATATCGTAAAATAATCGCCCTGTATACCTAGTATACAGTATTATTATTATTTGTTGTTTAGTTCATCATAATTAATGGTGAAATGATATTACGAAACCGAATGTTTGTATTTCACGGCTACAGATTAATCAATCAGTCTACAGCGATAGACAGAGTGTTTTAATAATCGTCTTATCTGTTTGGTTTCCATATCATATATACATACCTACACAAAATACGACAAGACATAACTTACGGATAGTATTATGTCTCATAGGTATCATGTACTTATTTAGCCCAATTCGCAAAACAAAAACAATTAAGATACATACTATTGTCAATAATAATATTAGATAAGAATGATTGATAAGTTAGGAATCAATTTTCATGCATCTATTCATTCGATTTAAATATTCATTATATTACTTTAAAAAAAATCTATGTTTTATGCCATTTATAAATAACGTAATAAACAAAAATTAAGTACAGATTCTGATTTCACTTTGTTGACGGAAAGATGTACAGTTTATTTCAAACTTATTTGCAGCATAAAAAACGTCGTCGTCTATTACAAATTTATCTGAAGAGGCGTAGTATACAGGGCGTTTCGAAGACCACGTAGCGGTGGGTTTTTGACGTCAGTAATGTGAGTGCGAGAATATTCCCTGAGCATATTAGCGAATATTCGCGAATTTGCTCCACGAATATGCGCGCATGTTGCACATTGAATTGTACTTACGCATAATCAGCGATAGCGTGTGATCCGCGTGTGCATGCTTTACGGACATTTGGATTATATTCCTTTATACGTACCGAAAAAAGAAATTAACTAGCTGTTAGACGAACAGTTATGTTAACATAGGCGGCTACTAATCTGTCTTTGTTGTCAAATAATAAAACACGTAAAGAACAAGAAAATATGCATAATACTACTGGTAATACTAGTACTGCTAGTAGTATGAGTAGTACGTAACTAATCAAGAAAATGAAATGGAAACTAAGGAAGCAATAAAAGAATCATATTCAGATGCCGAAACGGAAAAAAGACGAAGATGAATATTCTCTGCATGATACAGACTCTGAGGCATATTTCGAAGATGTGGAAGAACTGCGTCAAGGAGACTGATTTTTTAAAATAACTGTATCATCGTCGGTATTGTTCTAGGCCAGGCATGTCAAACTCGTTTACCATCAAGGGCCACATTAAGTATTATGCTTGATATATAATACTTAATGTATAACACTTAATGTGGGCCGCATTACAAAAAAAAATTTTTTTATAACATAAATAAATACGCGTAAACTGTCTTTATTTCACTAATATTAAATATATGTATAAACCAAAAGTTTTTGCCAATGAGGGCTACCGCGCTTGAATTCACCACGAGAGGCGCTAGTGTACGGAAAGGTCAATATCACTGAACGTTAATGTTTACTATGGCTTTTTAACCCTAGTTTTTATTAATTTTTATAAAAATTAGCTGAAAGACACAATGATGGCAGAAGGGGAAAGTAGTAATTTACTTGCTCAGCAAGAAAATTATTATACTTATCAGAAGTGTCTCATGTCATTAAAGTTAGGTTATATCAAGAATGAGCATGATGAAAACAACGAATGTACATGATTATTACTCTCGATTTTCTGTAGTAGACTCCTTTGGTAATGCATATTCGTCAGGATTAAAATGTTTCTTACAACCACACGAATGTTTAGAAAGGAGTAAAGTTATCTCTATCAACCACTGTTTTAGGCGAGTTTTGTCTCTCGGAACAAAATGGAACTGCACAACATTGAGGCACAATTAACAAGGTTTTTTATTTGCTGGTGTACGAAATAATTATAATAAAACACTATAAATTTTTCCCGCACCTAACAATAACTTTTGACACGGCCTTACTCGACCAGTGGCGCCAACTGGTGAGCCTGAAAACGTTAGACCTCATTCTACCTAATTTTTTTTTGAAACTATTTGTATATACAGTATGTTTAAGAAATGTTAAATTTTGGTCGATTATAACTCCTAAATATTTAATTTCCGATACTGTTTCGATGTCGTTTCCATTAACTGATAGATGTGTAATGTTATTAACAATGATAAGATTATTCCTATTTTTTATAATCATATATTTTATTTTATTTATATTCAGCTTTAAATTACTATCAGTCAACCATTTATTTAGTACATTCAGTTCTTCATTTAATACAGGGACAATATAGTTTACATCTTCACCAATAAAATATAACAATGTGTCATCCGCAAGCATCTGAATGTTGCACTTTTGAACATATTTAACAATATCGTTTGTGTATAAAGTAAACAAGTTTGGACCTATCATTATCCCTTGTGGAACTCCATATTCTGTAACCATGCTAGAAGAAACTACTTCACCGAAATTATCTACTTTATCTCGATCATGTAAATAACTTGTAAACTATTCTATTGCAGAATTATTAATTCCCATACATTGAAGTTTTAGGAGTAGAAGCTTCCTGTCAACGGTTTCAAATGCTTTCTGAGGGTCTAAGAACACAGTGCCAATAATTTTCTTATTATTCAAAGCAATTTTCCAGTGGAATAAAAGGAATAAAATTGACTGAAGGGCACTTCCATATGAGTTATTTTTGCGAAAACCAGATTGATATTTAGTTAAAATGTTATTATGCTCCACATAGTCCACAATTGTTCATTCGCAGCTAATTCTAACCATTTTTCAAAGCAGAGTACCATATTTACAGGTCGATGTTCTTCACCACGTATTGAATTTCGTTTCCCTTCTTTTGGCACTATCATATCGGTGTAGTTTTCCACATACTAAGGAATATTCCTTTTTCCAGGCTAATATTTATAACATGTAAGAACCGATCACCTATACTCTCAAAGGCTAGTTTTAAAATTTTAGTGTTTATCCCATCCACGCTACTTTTTTTTGTTATTTATGTTCTTCACTATTGTTTTTAATTCATTAAAATGCAATTTTTTTAAGATTTCTAGTCTACAATTAAGTCTATCCATATTATTATTTAATATATATTCATAGTTATCATCAATCATCACATTACTTTTATTAAGGCCAAGTGTTATATCTACATATATCTTCAATACTTTGTAAAAAGTAGTTATTGAACTTCTCTGCTACTTCCTTATTATTGACATAATACATTATGAAACATTATTTCGTTTTTTTTTAAATATGTAGCTCATTCCTTTTCCGCAATTTCAAATAATCTCGTTATAAGTTATAATTACCCACATTTAAATACAATGAACGTGATAAATTACTTTAAATAATATTCACTTATGAGTAATCGCATACTTAATAAAGTAATCGATTAAATATAGCGGTGTTTCTTTGTTTTGCACGTAAAGCTGACTAACTGCACATGCAAGTAATGTGAACAAGTGGACAGTGGGCAATATTCTATTAGAATATAATACCAATGCCGAGCTATATTTAACACGAATGTCATTAGAATCCTTTTATTGACTTTCTCTGAGAAATTTATTACTTTGTGATGAAATTTGTATGAATAACTAATAGCTGCATATGTTGACATTGTTAATTATCGCCACTGAAAAAAAAACATACAGAGAAATTCGTTTCACAACCTGAACTATTTATAAAAAGTATCTTCATGTGTGTACTTATTGATATGTTTGTTTTTTAAGAACCCTTTTTGAACATAAAATTTAATGTAGATATGTAAATGAGCACTGAACACAGTGCAGTGTAATAATTGATACTAGCGATGGAAGATTACTAACGTACCCCTCGAAGGAAATTTATATGGGCGTAATCCCGAGGCAAAATACATTTCCATTTTTTGAAAATTGTTCGTTCATTGCAAGATTTCTGTTATGACTACTAACTGGTTCAAACAGCCAGCAGGCGCCAGCATTATTTTCTTTATACTCAAAGGATTGGATACAGTCTCAGTAAATTAATAATCTGAGGATACAATCAACAATAGGCAGAAAGAAGGCAGCTTCGCCACATGTCGGACAGTGGACATGTGGTGTGAGGCAAAATCTACTACGAGCCCTAACAATTAATTATGTGGACATTGCCATTTTTCCTAAATAAGGCATTCAAGTATTATTTTGCACCAAAAAGACTCTTTATTTGAAAAATGTATCAACAAATATCTGCAACATTACACATAATAGAAAAGGCAAAATATTTTTTGGAAAACTTGAAAATTAATTAAAACAATGTGTATATAAAAACGCTGACAACAAATTATTTGGACAAATGCATTAATAGGGAGTAATATCTCCCTTGGCAGTAATGACAGTCCGAATTCGAGCAGGTATAGATTACACAAGGGATTCCAAATATTGTGTCATAATCTTGTTCCAAATATTCTGAATTGTTTCTTTTAATCCCGGAATAGTTCTTTTAGGAATATGTCTTAAATACTTCTTCATTTCATATATTTTGAATAATATTTAAGTCGGGCTACTTGAAGGCCATGCTGATACCAATATATCTTGTTGTCCAAACCACTCTTTTACACTTTTAGCAGTATGACAAGCCGCTCCATCCTGTTGAAAAATATTTTTAAATTAGTTGATTGAAAGTCCAGATAACACTTACTCATTACTTTATTAACTAATTAATAATTAATAACAATACATTAATTAATGTCTTAACTATAATCACAATTAAACTCTTATAAGTCTCTTTTTTATTTCTTCTTTACTCGTTCACGTTCAACTTAAGACTGAGCTCGGCCCACCGTGCGTCTTATTTATACATTCACGCGGTCCAGAACATTCCCGGCCGTTCTCGTACAATTCCAGTCTACACAGTCCAGTGGCGTAACACTGTCCCCTCCTTAAGCCTGAACGTCCCGGTCAGGCAATTCGTTGTTCCGTGCATACTTAGCTAGTCTGTATATGTACCACCTTCATCTTTGATTTTGGACTCTGCTGAATTCGGTATACGACGTCGTTTAGTTTGGTGACGACAGTGTATGGTCCTTCCCAAGGCGGGCGAAGATTCGGGGATCTGCCTTTTTTTCGTTCTGTGTTATATAGCCAAACCAGATCTTCCGCCTGGTACCCTCCTAAATTAGCCTCAAGATCATAACGAGCCTTCATACGGTCACTTGCTATAGCAATTCTCTCAAAAGGAGCCCCGACGTTATATTGCTTCATTGGGCCCTTCCTTCTTGTCTGTGGTCCCATTATAGCCGCGCAAATTTCACATTGGCGGCACCAAGCCTCCACATCTTGGCGACTGTTTACCAGTAGAATTGTTCTCTTATTTTTGTCAGGGTTTTGTTGATGCCAAAATGTTCGCCAGACGTTCCATCATGCACTTGCTGAAGTATTTTTGCTATGTGACACCTGGGGATTACCAATTTCAAAGTAACTTTCTTCCCATCTGGACTTTCCCACGCTCTCTTCAGCAGTTCATCCTCTACTCTTAAGGGAGTCCCACTGTGCCCATAAATCCTTCAGCCCCACTGATTTATTTGAAATGTCCTTCCAATAGGGTTGGGTTCCTCTTTCTTTCCATTTCAGAATAGGACCAGTTTCATTATCGTTTAACTGCGCTTCCGTTACTGACTCTTTTTTCCAATCATCCGGAACATTACTCTTAACGGTATTCATTATTTATACGTTTTGCTGTTTTTCCTGACGGTGCGGTGGCAAGGCATGCAGTCTTTCTTACATGGTCTTTTGGAAAGGCCATCTGTCTTTATTATCCAGCATATTCCCCGAAGTACCAGCTCGCCAGTTTTCCTGCGGCTTCTCCATTACTGCGACCCCCTCAGGGCTGCGCTGACAACAGTTACTCTCAATATGGCCCACTCTGCCACACTTATAACAGCGCATGCCTCTTCCATTCTGCCTCTCACTACTTTGCTGTTGGTATTGTCTGGGCTGAAGATTCGAGTTTATCAGTAGTTGCATGATCTTTTGTACTTCGGACATTACATCGTGAATGTTGAGTTCATGACAGTTCCTCATAATATGGCCCAATTTGTCACACTTATAACAACAGATATCTTCATTCGGGCTATTTTGTTCTCGTCTCGTCTGGGAATTCATCTTTGTCAATAGTTGTGCGATCAATTTTTGTAGCGCGGTTAATATGACTTGCATAGTTTTATCTACCGGGGTGTCTTCCACAGCCACGGCTCGCACTCTGGTCTGATTGTGTGGTATCCTCATAGGCAGCCCCAATCTCAAGTGCATGTACTAGGGCCTCACTACTTCGCTTATGCCTGAATAATTTAAGGATTCGTCTAACCTCCTGTTCCTTTATTCCATCAATAAACGCTTCAACTGCCAACTGTTGCTGAAACTTCATTGGTGCATCAGGGTAGGCTAAATGGGCTAATAATCTCTCTACAGCAGCCTCGAACTCCTGGAGGCTTTCTCCATCCGTTGTCTGTGTGATTTCAGCTACGCCTGATATACCTGAGCGAGATGTTGGTCGCCATATCTTAGTTCTAACGCTGCCTCAAAAATGCTAAAGTTTTGTTGATGTGCTGCAGGAATTGTTAGGAGCAAGTCTAATGCTTGGCCCGTTAGTGCTAATACCAATGCTGTTGCTTTTTCCTCATCGTTCTAGTTATTTGAACGTGCAGCTGCCTCGAACTGTCTCTTATAAGTTGACCATGAACTTTAACCGTCGAAGGAAGGTGGTTGTAATCTAGTACTAGACGACAGTACCAATTGACCACACCTCTCACTTAATTGTTGTTTGAGCCGGGCTACTTCTCCTTCAACAATGCTGACGTTTCCCTCAACTTGACCGACTTTTTCTTTAACTTCACTGACTTGTTCTTCCACTTTCTCACCTTTTTCTATAACGTCTACTTTAATTTTTTAGTGAGAGAGAAAATGGCTGCCTGCTGTTCCTCTAGGCTTCTTTTTATATCTTCATTTTTCTCCAATCGTCTGATTTCCAGGTCCTCCATCATTTCTCTTAAGTCTTCTTTTTCTTCCTGGCGTCTTCTTTCTTGTTCCTCTTTTTCTTTCTGGCGTTTTCTGTCTTGTTCTTCTTTTTCTTCACGTCGTCTTCTCTTGTGTTCTTCTTTTTCTTCCTGTCGCATTCTCTTGTTCTCTTTCTTTTTGTAGTTTTATTTCTTGAGCTTCCATAATTTTGCTCTGTTCGTCTATCTCTTCTTGTCGTATTCTCTCTTGTTCTTTTTTTTCTTCTTTTCGTATTCTTTCTTGATCGTTCATCCGTTCTAACAACGCTTCTATCAAGTCATGTGTTTTTTTCCGCCATATTTCTTGTTATTGGCATTAACTCACGACACGTAAAATAAAGTTTATTACACTATAATGTCCATAAAATGTATCTATCGCATCTGTTTTAATAATGGAATGTTCCAGAAAAATCTCGAAACAGCTGTAGAAAGTCTTATTTAGAGTCTTTACTACTTTTGTGTTGACAAAATTCACTTATATCCACTAATTGTGCAATGGAATGTTCTAGAACCCTCACGAAATGTCACCATTAAGTCTTGTTTTGAGTCTATAACACGTTCCCGTAAACACAGTTCACGTATCTTTTGTGGTTTCCAAATAGAATGTTCTAGAATTTTCACGAAAAGTCACTTAGAGTCTTATTTTTAAGTCTATAACACGTTATTGTTAGCGGCACTCGCGTATCTGCGGCGGTTTCTAAATCAAATGTTCTAGAAACTTCTCAAAAATCCACTTTAAAGTCACTATCCGGTCCAGAAATAGTCCTCAAACACTGTCCATTAGTTTAATTCTTCGTATCACCACTAATTACTGAGAACACTGTAAAACCTTTTCGAATATTCCAGAAATTTCCTCGAATCCACTTCCGACACCAAATTGTTACTTGTTTGCTATCCACACAAACACCTATACTCGTAGATTCGTTAATTGAAAGTCCAGGTAACACTTACTACTTTATTAACCAGTTAATAATTAACAACAATAGATTAATTAATGTTTTAACTATAATCACAATTGAACGCTTATAAGTCTCTTATTTCTTCTTTACTCGTTCACGTTCAACTTAAGACCGAGCTCGGCCCACCGTGCTTGTTATTCATACATCCATTTGCGTGAATGGATGTATATCTAGAACATTCCAGAACATTCCCGGCCGTTCTCGTACAATTCCTAGCTCATATATTCAGTCTACACAGTCCAATGGCGTAACAATACTTTTCGGCATTTTCTGTCCACTGTCCCATTTATGAATTCCAAACATCCAATAACATTTGCAGAAATACAGCCCCAGACCATTACCCCCTTAGGAAACTTTACAGTGCGCTTCAAACAGTTTTTATTAAATGCTTTACTTTTCGAACTTATTACTTGTTTTCTAACATCCCCAAGACAAACTCTAGCCCAACTTCACGCGTCCGGTTCTTCCTGGATTTGTCCCAGATTAAACGATTTCTCTTTTGTTTCTCGGTTAATAAAGGTTTTTCTTCAGCATGCGTAAAAATCAATACTTATACAAAATTCATTTAAACTACTCGTTACCTTATAAAACTACCCGATTTATGTTATCTTATAAAATTTTAGTCCTGATTTGTGATTGTATTTTCTGCAATATTCCCTGGAAACTCTTATGCCAGATTCATTGTTCCACTGTGCTGTTATTTGTCTAAAAGTACTTCTTTCTTTTTGCAAATTTTAATAAGGAGTCTTTGGTCTCTATCACCAAGTATTTTTGGCCTTTCTGTACCTTTTCCACGAATATTTGCACTTCCGGTCTCTCTAAATGTTTTAAGGATATATGCAACTGTAGATTTCGGAATTTAAAGCAAATAATTTTTCGGCGATGTATTATCATTGTTCAACATTAACCCATTGACAAAAAACATTAAAATGGATATTTGAATAGTTTACATAAAGCAAAACATGGTATAATTACAAATTCAAAGGTGTCCAAATAATTAGTTGTTAGGGCTCTGCAACAACGGCAACAGTATAAGCGTTGACTGTTATTTTTCAGTCAACGGTATAAGTATCGCAACAAAAAGTGTAATATAAATGAAATAAAAATGTTTAAAAATATAGCATAGTGTGTAAAGCACCCAAAAGAAGTTCGACAAAATGATCCAATCGAAAAGACTAAAATTCTAATCAGTATATAGATACGAACTAATCTGACTCGCTATCATTATTATGTACTTAACGCAATAATGTCGATGGCTGCGAGGATGATAATTTAAAATACAATTTCTTTCGCTGCCTAATTATTTGTGGCTAAGTAATAACTAATAAAGTAATCAAATTAGATAAGAGGCAAGACGTTGGATTGCGTAACATTGGCGTACTTATGATTGTTATATATTTTACATGATTTTAATTAGGCATATGACTATATTTAATTTTACTTACAACGTTCGTTGATGACTATGTTTTTTGTATTCATACCGGGTGTCAACGGAATCATTAGACAAGCCATAGTTTCTAGAAATTTCAAGTTGTAAGTTTTGGCAGGGGTAATATATACCAAAACGGCCATTTTTTCATTATTTGACACTTTTCCATCGCTTCTGGTTTCCCCAGAAATGACCCCAACATTGAAATTTTAAGTGGAACACCCTGTATATTCTTCCATTTTTTGATTCCGGAGACAATTTTAAGTACGATTGCATAGTTTTAAAATTTTTGAGACTACTTGATTTTTTTAGGGCTATTTTTATTTTTGCATCTCGAATACAGTGAATGCACTCAAATCAATCAAATGGACCAAAACGATAAGAAAAAAATGTAAATGTGAGATTTTTCGAATTGGTTTAGTCGCTGCGACCAACCAAAATTTCAGAATTCATTAATTTGTAATTATGTCAACTTTTAATAAAAAAAGTGTGCTGTCCGAAATGATTTATTTTAACAATAAAAAACATATTGAAAGATTAATTTAAAGGTAGTAAATGTTCAAAGTGCATCCCCCTTCGTCTTGACATTTTCTAACTCGGTCAATGTTGTTTCGCATAACATTTCGCAACACAGCAGGAGTTATACTTGCAAAAACTTCGCGGATACGATTTTGTAAATTTTCAAGTATTTGAGGGGGTGTATAAAAACCCGTTCTTTCACATAACCTCACACAAAAAAATCTTAAATACTTAGATCTGGGCAGGCTAAGGTGCAGGTCCATATATTGCAATTATTCTCCCATTATACCGGTTCACTAAATGGGCCATAACTCGAACGGCATTATGAGACGAAGCCCCATCTGTTGAACATACATTTGTTCAGAAACTGCAAGTGGTAAGTCCATCAATAAATCTTCAATATCATTTTGTAGAAATTTTAAATATCTCTCCTGTCCTTGAAAGAAAATAGGTTCAATAATTCTTCTTCCAATCACCCCAGCCCACACATTTACTCCACATCTTTCCTGAAAATTACCATGCCTCATTAAATGTTGGTTTTCCTGCGCCCAATATCTATTATTTTGTTTATTGCACATTCCATTGTTGGTGAATCTCGACACGTCAGAAAACAATATCAAAGAATCAAAATTCGGGTTAGCGGTATTGTTCTGAAGTAACCAGTCACAATAAGCTAATCTTCGGTTGCCATCATCTTCGTACAAATGCTGGTGCACTTAATATTTAAACGAGCGGTAACCATATTTTTTGAGAATCTTTCTTGCTGATTCATGACCATGACTAATTTGCACCTCTCGGCCAATTTCTCTAGTAGAAGCAGTAGGATTCACTTCTACAAAAGCCAACACGTTAATTTATGTTGATTCATCAACGATAAAAGCTGCAGGATTGTTTTAATTCCCTTCCTGATTTGTTTCTGCGCAACTGGAAAATATTGAAAACATGGATGGTCTGTTCGGATTCCTTTTGGCATACAATTCTACGGCGTTTCTGGAATTTTTGCGGCATTCTCCAAAAATTAATAACATGTCCACTTTTTCATCGCTTGTATACATGTTAAACAATAACAACAATAATTAAAAAACAACAAACAACAATAAATTTAACGATAAAGAGCAAACTTATTAAGTTAACAATACACACGTATTATTATCTGTCAAACTTATTTTTGTTTCCACAGCACACTTTTATTATTTACAGCGTCGTTTTGTTGACAGATTGGATGTTTTGATTCTAGTTTTGTTCAATTTCCACGGCATACTTAGTTGATAAGCGTATTTTCTCGATATTTTAATTATTATCCACCAAAGAACTTATGTATTTGGATTAATATCAAACCGATTTTCGATTTAAATGTATCAATGGATTTGTCGCGAAAATTAGTATTTAACTACTGGATGTCTAAAAGATATTGCCATTTGAAAAAGTTAACATAATTACAAATTAGTGATTTCGGACATTTTGGTTGGACGTAGCTACTAAACCAATTAGAAAAATCCCACGTTTACATTTTTATCTTATCGTTTTGGTTCATTTGATTGATTTGAGTGCATTCACTGTACTCTAGATGCAAAAATAAAAATAGCCCTAAAAAATCAAGTAGTCTCAAATATTTTTTAAAACTATGCAGTCATACTTAAAATCGTTTCCGGAATCCAAAAATGTAAGAATATACAGGGTGTTCCACTTAAAATTTCAAAGTTGGCGTCATTTCCGTGGAAACCGGAAGTGATGGAAAAGTGTCAAATCATGAAAAATTTGCCGTTTTTGGTATATATTACCTCTGCCAAGTTTAAAACTTACAGCTTGAAAACTCTGGAATCTGTGGATTCCGTTGACACCCGGTATAGCGACCAAAGATAAAGTGCAACCAAGGTACTGTTTTTTTTTATGCTTAACGTGTTACTTGTGAATAGAGTTACTAACAGTGCCATTTTCACCCGAAAACTCGGGTTTAGCGATTTTTCTTCAGACTGAGTGGGTATTGGTTACTAATTGTATCACTAGTGTCCAAATTGTAGTCCACAAGGTACGAATACTGAATACTGCGTTGATGATCCCGAAATAGTCTTTATTTTGTTCCAGGTTCACCCCATTCGAGATCTTATTCCCTTTGCTGTGCAGAACTGATGAGGAGACTTTCAGACCAGTGACTGCACCTGTTTCTTTGTTCACTTTTTATTTCCGTTTATTGAAAATTATTACGATTTTTAAAAAATGAAAAGAAATTGTCTAGTTACGACAACTTACCTTTTGGTTGCAATCTGTCAGTATTCCTTAAATTTTGTTTACATTCCTTCTGCTTCATACTTATATGGTTTACAAAATGTCTGGCGCAATAAACATCACATATACCCTGTATTTGTAGTGTCTATTATTTAATTTTTTTTAGTATGTATTTAAAGGAAAATACAAGTGGCCTGTATATATTCCACCTACACCTTTACGTGTTAATACTCTCCGAATAAAGCATAACCGACTATTAAATGAAACTAAAACGACTAGATTTTATGTAGATAAACCCCATTGATGGGGCGGATAATCGCCTTTTAAAGTATTCACACCCACAATATAGCCATAAAAAAAACAGGACACAAGAAACCAGACCAGATTCTGATAAAAATATACACACCATACAAGTGACATCCAAGTGGTAGACGATGACACATGCGAACCAGAGGACCATTCTTTCTTCTTTCGTTTCTCATTCATGAGTGAAGGACACTTGTAAATAAACTTTACGTACCTACATCCTGTTTGTAGTCGCTTTAATTTGCAAATTTAAAATTATGAAAAAAAGCAGAAGCATTTTAGGCCAACTGTGCGTTAAAGTTAGGTACAACTTTAAGAATCGACAGAACTCGTCAAAAGAGTGTCATATCTTAATACAGCACGTTAAATTAACTAGGCAACATATTTTGTTTCTCATAATCAATCACTTGTTGTATTACGTGCGATATGTTCTATTGCCAGGATTTTCGATATCAGCGTGTTTGGTTAAAAAGGACATTTTGCTGACAAAATTAAAATTTATACCGGACAAAAATTGGCCCTCAAAAAGAGGACATGTCCCGTAAAAACCGGACGTCTGGTAACCCTATATTATAGAAAACCCTCTAGTTTTATTTTAAATTAAACCTCGCCAATGGAATTGCTTAAGGCAAAAACAAAGTGCAAAAAGTTTGGTTGGAGACATCTTAACGTTTCCAACCTCGAAATAAATGGAGCATCGAATGCGGAACACCGGATAGCCTGTATATGCTTTACTGTGTGTTTAAAATTCATAAAAGAATACAGGTTCCAGCATTCGACTTTTTCCACCTACGGCCACGCACTACATCTTATTATCATCATTAATTTCAAAAAAATATAACATACGGAACACCTTCGTGAAGGTAAAAGATCCAACATTAGCATATAAACACTATAAAACTGTCTTAGAAATTCCATAGTGCAACAAAGTAAATAAAATATTGCTGTACGTCATTACTTCGAGAGGTAGTAAGTACATCAACACATGCTCGAAAATTCAATAAAAAACAGGATAAATCAAATAATTTTCTTATGATCCTAGCATTTCTTGTATTAATTTGGTTTCCTATAGGAAAGGAAACCAAAGGGGACGCTTTTAAGAAATATGCATGGATATTAAATAGAGTAGAAGTTTAAAAAGTGACATGTGCCCGGATTATTATTATTAAGCCTGTGGGTAGGTTCTTTGTTATATAGACACAGGGGTGGACTTGATCACAAGTAGTTTTTATTTATTTATTACTCAAAAAAAAATTTGTGAATTTTCGATGCCAGAGCACTTTTCGAAAAAAGTGACCCCCCACCCGTGGCAGAGTCGTTATATACAATAATACAAATCTTGAGGTGTTAATTTTTTTTTATTAACTGCAATTTTTGTAAAAAAAAGGTGTCGGTCACCAGTGACCGCTTTGGCACTATCAAACGTGGGTGCCTTCTTATTAGATAGCGGTCATCGAGACCGGTCACCTAAAACATCCAATTTACTTACTACTTGCTACTTTACTTTTGCGAAAAGATATAGGCCAGCAGTTAAAACAAGATAATACTGTAGGGGATGCTATGAGGAAAAGTTAGACTCAATCTTAACAAAAACAGTGAAATTGTGAAAATGAACCCACTACCCTACTATTGTTTAGCATGTATACAGCCAAACACAATGTATATTTTCTCGAAATTTTTTAGATTAATATTTTTAAGTTATTGTAAAGTTATCGGGATGTATGTTTGTTTTAACTCTTTATTGTTACTTATATCAATAAAGAATACTTGAGTTTGGCAAAATTACTATCTTGGAAAAAAACACAATAAAATGATTAGGAACTCTTAAGCAGGTTAATTAGAGACGACAAATTAAAATTTAAAGATTCATATGATAGAAATAGTCAAAATAGTGCCACTGTGGTCAGATCTATAAGGCAAAATGCGTGTTATAACGATCATCTGGCCAGGGTGGCCTTCTAAATGATGAGACTATCATCGGTCACTGAAGGAAATATTTTGAGCGGGATCTATATGATCGCCCGGCATCGAGAAGTGTTAAGCAGTGTGACATATTACTAAACTCAGGACAACCGATATTAAAAATTCTAGGAAAATGCCGATATACCTTATCGTAATTTTATTGGTGATTTGATATTTTGCCCCCACCCAAAAATGGGTCTGTGGACTCCTGGAGCACAAGTAATAATATAACTATTCCTTTTTTATATATTGAAACCTGAAAATTATAGACAGATTGTTGAAAATGAGTTTTACCTCACTTGTAGGAAAGGAGGTACCGTAATATATTTACGATAAGTTTATTTTTCCATTTTATTGTGATTTTTTAGTGCAAGAGTTCAACATAAATTATATAATTAATCATGCAGATTTTTTTACAAACTGCTTAATCAATCATTCAATATCCTCCCAAGTTGAATATAAAAATTTACGTTACGTCCCTGAAGTAGGTATTCATTTACCTGTGGGTAGCTCACTAATGAACAGGGCCACCTTGTTATTTTATTACGAAATTGACTTTTAATAATTTGCACACGGTGTTTGGTGCTGTCGTTTAGTTGTTTACATATTTTGTTTGTGGATTGTTGACGATAATATCTGGCTAATAGCTTGAGAATGCATTTGTGAATTGTAAAGTGATTTGATTTCTAAGTTTTTATCGAAGAGAATAAAGCTTTGTTATGCAAGCATTTGGATTAATGACTATTATGTTCTTGTGGTTATGGTAAGTTGATTTGGTATTATGTTTTGCTTTTGTATGAACCATAAATGGACTAATTGTAAGAACAAGTTATATACGGACAAAAGCTCTAGTTGTACTTTTTATATTAAAACGTGTCGAGTTAAATATCGAGTTTTTTTTAAATGGAACCATATATATTTCTTTTATGTGTTCAATAATTCTCTATTCAACCATATGCCGCCGTACACCAATAACACATACAATTTTTTGAAGGAATGGTAATTTTTTGCCTTTTTTTGTAAACAAAGAATGCTTGTGATCAGTCAAATTAAATCAACTCAGTACTTTTCTTTACGAGTGTTGGTCCACTTTATATAGTTGACAGAAATCAAGATTTTGATGATGTTGATTTTAGATTAAGGAGCATTTAGATGGTTCTCTTTGGGTGATCATCCTAGATGTTTCATCCAAGGTGAATGCGCCATTGAAATAATTTTCTTTTTAGATGCATTTTCCATAGTGAACCACTCAGGTTGTTTCGAAATGGCGAAGTAAAGTTGTCCGTGTTGTAATTTTTCTTATGATAGGGGCTATTTTCCAAGTCTTTATGGGAAGTAATAGAGTTATGGGAACAATTATAATGTGTATTGTTTACAATTTGACATATTTTATTACAAAGAGACGGTGTTTTTCCGATAAAAAGTTAGTTTTCTGACAGTATTTATTGGAAAGTCCTAAAATTACAATTTGAAGCACAAGTTATGTGATGTTTTTGCGATATTGGCTATTCCTGTTGCATACCGGCTTGTGTAGTTGGCTACAGCACCCGTTGGCAAGTGAGACTAGAAATCGTCTATCTACAGCTACAGTTTCGTAACCCTCTTCAAGATAGCTTCGGCTTTGGATTGCGGGGGTTGTCTAATATCTGTGATGTTTATTATTATTATTTATAATACCCCTCCTGTCGCATTGCACATGTTTAGATCGTTCACTTCGTATGATTCACCCATAGAGTGACCAAAAGTAGGGTTTGATCCTCCGTTGCTCATCCTTCATCTTATGTGATCATTTTGGGTGATTCATTGTTTAGATGATTTATTTATTTTTCACTTTGGATAATTCATCCAGGATGATCATCCAAAGTGAACCGTCTAAATGCGCCTTATGGAGACAGATCTCGGATGCAACAGGAGGTATCTGATTCAGAGAAACGGGGAGTGTACGTAACTAACCCAAAAGTGTCTGTCCACAAACGGGAGAGAATACTAAGCTTAATGTTCCTTTGATGATTCAAGAAAATCACCATGAGTCGCTTCGATAAGTTGGTTTAGATGAGAATGAGAATTAGTAGAGACCGGATCCGAATACTAGATTCCAGGAACGGATGTACTCGCAACAGGAATTATTACGTATTTTAATTCAAAATAAAGTGGTATAAATTTTAGTCAATTAAATTAACTTTTGATATTCTCATAAAACGAATCCAATCTTTACACGTCAGAAACTAAATAACGCAGTCCCTACTACAATGAAGTAAACAATTAAGTAGATGAAAAGAAATAATTTTAGTATTTAGGACATGTACAATTTTTTAGTTGTTTACAATATAAGTCGTTGCTACCTCCCGATCTCTACATTAAAGCACATAATAATGTCAATTTAAAAATAAGCAAATGCAGAAAATAAAAAGAGGGCATTTTTATTTAGGTCAAGTTAATTGTGCAATACTGATGCGTATTTTTTTATCAATAAAAAATGCTATTATTTAGTTTCATAAAATGACACCAAATCAAATGTACGTATTTCTTATTAATAAATAAAATACGCATCAGTATTGCCTGCAATTTTATATATTAAATCTATACGGTATTTAAGATTAATTGTCTGTTGCCTTTTTTTGTTCTCATCAATAGAAAAATTTTAACAGTGATTTAAAGTTTTATATTTGTAATCCTGAGGCGTTCTAACGCAGCTTTAATGCTATTCCATCCCCGCATATTTGAACGTCCGGTCTAAAGTACGACACAAGCCTAATCCAATATTCCAGTAGTCAACCTGTGAACGCAGCGGGTATGTATACTTTTTATATCGGAGAATATTGCCGTAGGATAGACGATTTTCAGACAGTTTGATGGCACAGAAGTTAGATGCAGTATTTGAGGGAAAAGGCGGCTGGACAGCGCTTAAAATACACCTATTTTTATCTGGTTCATGTGGCATATTTATAATATCTGTGCATTGTTTACACCGGTGTCCTGGATCCGTCCCTGATATTGACGTCATCTGATATTCGGATCCGGACTATAGTCATTAACAGTGTGGAGAGTCTTGCAAAAAGAAAAAATCCATCCATATAAAATTCAACTTGTGCACGAGCTAAACGAAGATGACTTCGATTGGCGAATTCAGTTTTGTGACCAAATTGAAGAGTTGTGTAACAATAGAGACGAATTAGTAAAAAGAACATTTTATTTTCAGATGAGGCTACCTTTACATTAATCGGGAAGATGAATCGCTAGGATTTCATGTATTGTGCAACAGAGAATCGACACTGGGTATAAAAAAAAAACACTTAGCAACCCTAAATAGTAAACGTATGGGCCGGGGTAATTAAGGATGGAGTTATAAGTCTTTTCTTTTTCGAAAAAAATATATTACTGGTGAAAATTATCTACAGTTTTTACAAGAGTTTTTGGTTCTCGCTTTAATAGAGCTCTATCCTAATAACTAGAGCTGTCCGATGTGCCTGGAGTACAGCCACGGTCTTGCGCTGTCGTCACACGTGCCGATTTAGAAGTGATTTACGCTGCAGTTTTATTTGAAAGGTTAATGCGTGAGGTTGTACCTATAAATTATACATAATGTCAAACGCGCCAAAGGGTAAAAAACGACCGTACGCGGACACAGTGAATAAATTTATGCAAAATAATTTGTAAAGTTTGCAATCAAGACTTAATGTGCTGGCACAAAACAGATTGTCGTCGTCATATCAATACTGTGCAACATCAAAATAAAAAAATGGCATGCCTTTGACAACTCAGTTTATGTTTGATTTATTGTTAATGTTAATAGCCTGTAATATTCCGCTACACATACTGGATAAACAACCATTTCGGGAGTTTTGGAATAAATACAATCCCCAGGTGAACTTACCAAGTCGTACATCGTTATGTAGATATATTTCAGCTGTTCGTGAAGACATTGTAAATAGGATTAAATGTGGATTAAAAAATACACGACTCTGGTTATGTATTGACGAGACGACAGATTGTAAAAAAAATTCTATTTTAAATATTATAGTACGTGTACTGGACCCTCTTAAACCAACATTTCCACGGCTTCTTATTATGCTGAATATTTTCAACAAATAAAAGCTGTGATACTACAGTTCAACCCTAACGAGGCTGCAGCTATTAGGGAAAGCCAGACAAGCTTTCAAGGCGTTTCCCTTGAAACAGATTTAAAAAAGTATTAATAACAATTATAGGGGACTACACGACGCAATAGAAAAATTGCAAAATAGTTCGTTGTCGTTAGTGGAATCGCTGCAAATAGTGGACGACGTAAAAACACAGCTACAGGCTATAAATGACGCAAAAAATAATCGCGTTAGTGAAAAATTCGAGAGTGTATTACAGAAAGATCCTGATTTTAGCAAATTAAGACAAATTTGTGATGGTGCATCTACAACTTCGTTAAGTGAGTTCACAGATTGTTTTACTTATGCCTGTATTACATCCGTAGATGTCGAACGGTCATTTTCAAAATACAAACATATTTTTTCACCAAAGCGAACATCGCTGACAGAGACAGCTGTAGAAACATACCTGATGCTATTATACTATAGATCTTCCCCACTTTGTGATGACGACAACCAAACTACTTCATAAATCTGTTTAAAAGGGTGAGTTTTATACAAATTTTTATAGAATGTAACATTATTGTTAAAATTTATTTCCATTTAATATACTTATTCAAGTATTATGATATGATGTAAACATATGAGTCATATGACGGCTCTGGCGGCCAGGTGACCTCAGACAGCTCTACTATAACTACAGTTGGCAAAAATTCGCTGCAGGACATAGACGTACGCATCGTTATAAGTGTAATAAAAGAAATTAACGAGTAATAACAGCAATAAACTGTTACAATTTATAACAATGTATGCAGAACTTACACTCTTAACTACTAGCTTGGTTATTACAAACTTGAAAAGATCTGTAAAAACTTTGCAGCATCATGTCTGTTTCTATGGTTGTCTCCGAGAGTAATGTTGATGTGGTGAAAAAATATGCTTATATTTTGAGAACGAATATATCGAGGAATACAGGCATATTTAAAATAGACTTTGACCGCACTTAACGGATCTAAAGATGCACCATTAGTACCATCACAAATTTGTCTTAATCTGGTAAAACCAGTGACTTGCTTTAACACACGTGCGAATTTTTTCTAACGTGCTCATTTTTTGCGCACCTATAGTGTGTAGCAGTTGATTTACTTCGTCCACTATTTGCGGTGACTCCGCTAACGACAACGCACTGTTTTGTAAGTTTTGTATGCGTCATGTAATCCTTTATAGGTCTTGTGAATATTTTTTAAAGCTGTTTCAACAGAAACATTTTCGAATTTTATCTGGCTTTCCTTAAAAGCTGAGCCTCGTCTGGATTGAATTATTGTATCACAGCTTTTATTTGTTGTAAGTATTCAGCATAATAAAAAGCTGCCTTCAACCATGTTCCCCAACATGTAAGAATCGGCTGTGGTGGTTCGGGAATACCGAGACACTTGCTATGAAATGCGCGAAGACGTTTAGGAGATTTAAGAAACACTATTTTTGTACTTGCTATTAATGCATCTACCTCTAAAAACCTTGTCGAATAGTATCTGCCACAACGTGTAAAGCATGCACTTTACACGTAACATGTACCAACCTAAAACCGTGTTTTTGAAGAGAACGGCCTATCAAACGCATGGTCGCGGTACCATCGGTCACAAACATGAACATTTGACTTTTTGACAGGTCACATTTTTCTAACGTCTCCAGCACCACCCGCGTAATTGTTTGGCCAGTACACTCAGTTAGTCTTTTGCTAGCTAGTAACAGCGGAAATGTCGGTTTAAAAGGGTCCAGTATACGTACTATAACATGTAAAATAGAATAGTTTTTTACAATCTGTCGTCTCGTCAAAACAACCACAACCGTATATTTTTTAGTACACATTTGATCTTATTTACAATGTCTTCGCTTGCAGTTGATACATAGTTACGCAAAGTTGTGCGACTTGGTAACATCACCTTGGGATTGTATTTATTCCAGAACTCCTGAAATGGTTGTTTATTAAGTATGTGCAGCTGAACATCACAGGCCATTAGCATTAAGAGTAAAGCGAACATAAACTGTGTTGTTGTACGCAAGCCATTTTTTTTAAGTTTTATGTTGCATAGAATTTACGTGACGTTTACAATCACGTTTGTCCCAACACATCAGGTTTGTCTCGCACACCTTACAAATTATTATAGCATTATTGTAGAATAAATCCGGGAATTCGCTGATAAATTTATTCACTTTGTCAGCGTATGGCCGTTTTTTGCCATTGGGCAGGTCCGACATACTTTATTATTAAATTAATCTCAAGAATAAAATACAACAAATAAAATTATCAACAGTACAACGGAGAGGAATAAATTACGTTGTACACACCACGAGGCATAACATACTAAAATCAAATCTTTGCCAAAATGGTAAACAAGTCTCGCGTACGTATTTGGATGTTTCTGTACCTAGCACCGCCCGTGACTTGCGGACCGATTTGCCAACTTTACTAATACGAATACTTTTACAGATGACCTTTATTTTTAGCAGGATGGGGTACCACCACATTATACCGTTCCTGTACGCTTATACATTAATGAAATTTTTGGATTGGCAGATGACCTATTGAATAGCCATTAGATTTATTTTTGTAGGAATATCTCAAAAATCACTTAAATAATTTCGAATATACAATTGGAATTTAATATATTGGAGGCCTTTTAACATTTCGTAGTTTCAATAATCGCGAGAAGTTTTAAGAAGAATGTAAACAAAAAAAGCTTTGAGGCATCTGCCAAATCACCGACCTCCACGCCCATGACTTGGATGAAGAAGACGAATTAGTGCTGAGACAGATTTAAAGTCGCAATTGGAATAATTCAACTATGTTTATAAATAACTCAAAGATGCCATGCACCTTTATTTCTTGAGCGCGTAAATTGTCGTGATGAACCCGTTTCAACTGTCGTAAATACATACACTGAAACGCTATTCCTAAATAAGTAAACTTGTTCAGCAATAAAATGAAATTGCTCTCATAGTGTGCTGCGGTTTCGATTATTTTATCTCTAAGCTAATCAAAACAAACAGTACAGGGTGAATTCTACGGTTCGTTTCTTTTATTTCATTATTTCTAATTCACCATTGAATGAAAGAACAATTTTAAGTTAATTGAAGGTGTTATGTCTCGTTAACATATATTTTAAATTCGAATTACTTTCGGTTTTCATTGAAATAACAAATAATATTAATTTATCTAATAATGATGTAACTGATGTAGTTTTTACAAACACCAAGTACCATACACTGCACTCGACGCGCGTGTTGCCAACCAAGTTCGTCGTTGAGGGATGATTGACGTTTTGTGTCTTTTCCCGCTAATTCCAACATTGTCGACGAAATGCACGTCGATCAACGTGTGCAATATTTTGGAGTTTGTGAAAATGTTATTTATATCAGTAATTCCAACCCCCTTAAGAATTCAATTTCTTTAGGTATCTATTATTCTATTATGCAGCTGTTTCAACCCCCACCACCTACATACATTGCAATCGACGATACGTGTCAACTTGCGGCCCCAACGATCACAGTTTGCAGTTGCCTTTCGATGAGTCTTGGGCGTTTTATTGTGTTCGTGTGAAAAAATTTATCGATGGGTTCCTTTGCAATATACCGTAGACCGGTGGATACAAAACAATCCCAATAGAATTTAATGGCACAAAACGTTATTGCAAATGCTGTGAAAAAAATTTCTTGTGTACAGAAAAATCACACGTTTTAAAATGTTCAGTATTTTAAATATGCTCCAGTTACATCTGTAGACGTGAAAGGGTGATTTTCAGACTACAAATAAATTTTTAATGACAGGCGTCGGAATTTAACTTCAAATCATTTAAAACAATTAATCATAATATACTTTTATTCTAGTGTCAAAAAATAATTCTGTGGCTTGGAACAAAAAGTGCCAAAGTACATTTTTAACACAAACAAAAATGATCCCAAATGAAATGAACGATGATAAATGATTAACACAAACGATAATGATAGTGCAAAATTGATCCTTGGTACTTTGGCCCTTTTTGTTCCATGCCACAGATATATATCTGTGGCATAAGGGTCAAAGTCCCAAGGATCAATTTTGCATTGTCATTATCGTTTGTGTTAATCATTTATCATCGTTCATTTCATTTGTAATCATTTTTGTTTGTGTTAAAAATGTACTTTGGCCCTTTTTGTTCCAAGCCACAGTGAAATAGTGCTAAATGTTCAGCGTTCATCTAATTTAGAACATTGCAAAAAATATAAGGTAAACAATTATCTATTTTGTATTGTATACCATTATCAAGAAATTACTGATGTGTTCACGCACGAGCTGTTTCCGCCATTGATATTTGCGAAATGACTATCTAAAATGCGCTCTTTAGACATATGGGTTTTCATTGTTTTGAAAGTTGTATAAGAGATTTTTATAAAAAACCAAGGTGGTGTGGAAAAACAAATGATCATTTGGGAAGAGATGTCAAAATGGACCTTCACCATTGGAATTCTTTCAAAAAACGAGGTAAAGAATGTGCAATCCATTTCATTCTGTATGTATTCAAAACCCCTTGATTACAAGCAATTTGAGACACATTGTACATGGTACTAGATCTACGACATGGTACATGTGGAGGTCGATCATACTACCTATCCGCCACGTTTTAGTCGAGGTTGTAAATAGTAGAAGAAGTCTCGGCAAGTCATCAAAAATTTATCAATTCTGGCGTGAGAATAAACATTAATAGCCATGAATGTAGAGCTGTATATCTTTGTTCTTAAATGTAATTTCAGAAATATTTTTGGGGCTTTTGTTAGGCACATATTTGACTTCAAATACACGACTTTCGTTAAAAAATATATTTTCTAGACAAAGTTAAAGAAAAATTAGCATCCGAACACTCGCATTGCTCTTACAGAACTCATTACCAATAATGTATTTTACCCGAGTATAATTCGTTTTCTTATAGCTTAATACCCTCATTTCTCATTATCATTTTCGGACCTTATAAAAGAAAATCTGGCAAATTCTATCAAAAAAATGAATTAATTTTCCATAAATTCTTACGAGCCAGGAGAGGGAGGAATAATTGACAATACAAATTGTTGAAGATCTATCAGTAAATCAGTTGAAAATTGTTAAAATGAAATAGTGGCGGATATGGAGGTTGCAGTTTAATTGTTTTTCTGCAACCGTCTAAAAAGATTTTTGGTCAACTTTTTGAGTGGAAAATACATATTTACTGGTCTAGCCCGTTAAAGTGACGGTAAAGGATCGGTAAGTCAGCAAAGTATTTACGGATCCCTTGTGTAACTTTTAGTTGAACATTACCTAAAAATAATTAAAACGGATTATTCCAGCCCCCTTTGAAAGCAAACGTCTTACATCTATCAGTTGAATTTTATGAATTTTGTTTGCAAAAGATTCAAGTTAAAAAGTTTTTTTTTAGATAAGCAAAAACGATTGCAGAAACGATATTATACGCAACATGCCCGGAAACTGTCTTTGGTGGGCTCATCGGCCCTGGAAATTGTCATCTCGCTCAGTCACTCCGGTCTTTTTACGTAAATAACCATTATTTTTCAAATTTAAAATCACTCGAAAAAAGTTTCAGAGTATGTTTCGAAAAGGACAGCAGACACCCTCGGTGTATGATAGCCGCCAAATAGTCAAAATGTTTTGAGAAAACTCTAAGACCATGTTTCTCTGAAAGACTGAAAAGTACTGTGTCCCAAATTGGGGTGCATGCATGGCTATCTCGGTTATTATTAGAGATAGATAAGCGGTTAAATGGGGACTTTTTTTGAGGAATTTTATGACCGTTTCGATGCCGTTTTTAAATTTGGCCTAGCTCTGTCCGTTTTCCAGATATTTTCAAAAAACTATAATGGTGCATTTTAAAAAACTTCCCGTATTTGCCTAATTTGATGACTGGTGATATTTTAGTAAGAACATTGTTAGGACACTTTTTTAAGGTGCGTTAACGTTACCAAAAAAATTCATTTGTTTTTGAGTTAATGCCACTAACTTTGTTTTTTCTTATGGGCGCCATATTGGATTTTTTGATAGTTCAATAGTGCTCTTAATTTCCTGTTCAACGATGTATCACAATATCAGGAAAAAATTAATTACTGGTGTAAAATATAAAAAAAATCAGTTTTCTAAGTAGGCCATGAAGAAAATTTATTTTAAAATAATCCGATTTTATTAGCTTCAACTTAAAATTAAAACAAAATATTAAAACACGTTTAAATGAGTTGTTGAATTGATTTGCACCGTCCAAATAAAATAAAATAATCGTATAATTTTTCTAATAGTAGGTGCCATGGATCTTGACAATAGACAAAACAATGTTTAATTGACAGTTCTTGTTGTCATAATTGCTGTTTCTCTTTGTACTAGTGTTTGGCTTTGAGATATACAAACGAAGAAAAGTTAGATATGCTAGAAATTTATTTTAAATCAAATAGAAATACTGATGAGACATCAAGAATTTATGAGGATAACTTTCCAGAACGTGTGCAACCGAATGAAAGGTATTTTAGGACTCTTGTTATTAATTTATTAAGTTATGCACGGTTTAATAGAAAAAGTAATAAGACTTATGAGATAGATAACGAAGAGCGAAATAACGTTGTAGAATGTGTAGAAGCCAATGCCACAGCATCTGTAAGACAAATTTCAAATCGGGTAGATGTTCCCAAAACAACTGTGCATAACATTTTAAAGAAAAATCATTATCACCCATACAAACCAACCATCGTTCAAGGTTTACAAGAAAATGACTATGAGAGAAGAGTAGCATTGGTTGGTTTGTATAAAAATGTCTACAGAACCCAGACTTTCATTCAAAGCATTATGGACAGACGAGACTAGATTCACTAATTGTGGTGTTTTTAATAGACATAACACACATTACTGGAGTATCCAGAATCCTCACATAATTAGCCAAAGAAGGTTTCAAACCAAATTTGGATTCAATATCTGGTGTGGCATCATAGGTAAACTTGTTTAAATCGTTAATTGATAATAATTCATATAAAAAATACTTTCCATGTAATCGTATTATTGAACCATTTATTTATCATGATAATTTGAACGATGCAAATTATTTGCGAATGTTGCAAGAACAAATAATTCCAGCTCTTAGACTTGCTGTAGAAGATATTAACCAGATTTGGTTTCATCATGATAGTTGTCTAGCACATATGAGCGGCATAGTAACACAATTCTTAAGAGCAACTTTAGATAATAAAATTATTGCAAATAATGGCAACGTTCTATGGCCAGCCAGGTCTCCTGATCTCACTTCGTTGGACTATTTTCTTTGGGGGCATACAAAAAACGAAGTTTATGTATTTGAACCACCAGAAAATATTAAAATTTTAGAAGAACGTGATAAATACTTTAAAGAGAGCGTGTAGTTCAATATTAAAGGGATGTCAAAAGTGCATCGATGAACAAGGACGACATATTGAACAATTTTTTAAAGTTTTTAATTAATTTGTTGAAATTTTAAGTTGAAGCTAATAAAATCGGATTATTTTAAAATAAATTTTCTTCATGTCTTACTTAGAAAACTGAATTTATTTATGTTTTACACCAGTAACTAATTTTTTCCTGATATTGTGATACATCGTTGAAAAGGGAATTAAGAGCACTATTGAACTATCAAAAAATCCAATATTGCGCCTATAAGAAAAACAAAGTTAGTAGCATTAACTCAAAAACAAATGACGATAGAAATTTTTAAAATGCACTTTTACAGTTTTTTGAAAATATCTGGAAAACGGATAGAGCTAGGCCAAATTTAAAAACGGCCTCGAAACGGTCATAAAATTCTTAACAGTTTCTCTATCTCTAATAATAACCGAGATAGCAATGAATGCACATCTAATTTGGGAAACAGTTTATAAACTGAAGAATAATAGGTGCGGAAGAATAAGCTAGTCTAGTAAACGACCTTAAAAATAATTAAAGGAATTATAGCTCTTGAAATAAAGCCATCAAAATACAGGTAGTTCATACTTTGACACCTACAGAGTATGTATGTTTTCTGGCATTTTGAAGAAAACTTTTAAATGAGAAGCAGTTACATTTTGGTGTAAATTTTTACACAATTTTATTTTGTGTTTTTGCCAATAGAATAAATCAAATTGCGGTGTGTGAAATAATGGAAAAATTGGCCAATGCATTCACCAGATATAACTCTGTTTGCCTATTTTTGTGAGTCACTTTAAGAAACGTATTTTTTCGAAGTAATATCCAAACTCTAGGCGCAGAGACTGCAGAGTGAGTGATAATGACATTGAAAAGAAGTCCAAACACTGGCAATGGTAAAAATTTGGAGGATCTCTCCTAAATGTGTTAATTTTTATAAAATATTAATTTAAATTTACTACTGGGTATTCAGTATTTGCCGAGATATTTTTATATTGTTATTTTTTGTTTATATTTTAGATTTTATTACAATGAATGAAATTTGTCTTTTACTTCACTTTTTTGTTTTCCAAAAAATCGCGTCTAACATATTGCGAACGAATTATTTGTTAGCAAATTTCCCAAGATTACGCTTTAATTTAGAGAAATGTCGCTCGTTTCTAGAAATGAAATAACTTTGTAAAACACAAGAACACAAATTCTGTATAGACTTTTATCTAAAATATTCCCCATATGTTCTCTGTTCAAGCGGAAATTACGTACTGCAACGTTCCCTAATATGTTTGTTACGCCGCACCCTATTATGTCCACAGGCGGTAGTCATCACAGAATACAACACAATTGACACAATTCATTCGTTTGGTCTGATGAATCTCTTTCTTACACGACCATTTATGTTTTTCGAATAGGTATTACATTTGAGGTAATCGTAATAGCTCTAGCTTATATAGACTGTCAACATTACGTCTAAATTGTTCTAATTATTATTATCAATTTACCAGTGTCTAATTTTATAAATATTATAATTTTCCAACTACCTTTTTCAAATAGATTCTGTAGGTAGGTATTATTTGACAAATATCACAAGGCGTAGACATGCGCAAGGCGCCAACATTTATTGCACCACAATTTACAAAACACTGACCTACAGAATACAAAAATTTTCTGAAAGTTACTTTTTACAATAGTGTACCGATGAAAACACTAATACAAATGTTATGCAAATGACAGTCCCCATTCTAAACAACTCTAACCCTTTGCGCATCTTTATCTCATTCCACGATATGTTTGTCAAATAGTAAATATTTTCATATTAAAAAAAGTTTACAAATTGTAATAAATACTAAAAATAATATCTAAAAACCGCTGCCAATTACTTGGGGATCAGAACTTCCTCGCCGTAGTAAAACTCGACGTGTGGTGGAGTTTATAATAAAAGTAATTTTTGACGTTTCAAAAAAGACACATTTTTGGACATGTCAAAAAAGTCACACTTTGACGTTTCAAAAAAGTCACATTTTGACGTTTCAAAAAAGTCACTTTGCCGTTTCAAAAAAGTCACATTTTTTTCACGTTTCAAAAATTGGGATCGATTTTTTTTCATCAACGAACTCAATCTCTTCCTTGACCTCTAGAATGTGTGTACCAAATTTGAAAGATTTATCTCAAAACTCTAGCTGCTATCGCGAACCAGACAGACTCACAGACAGAACATTTTTTTGTCTGAAATTTTGTGTATCGTTATAATTTTTTTTTCACGAATACATAACTTCCTCACTTTGAGGGGTGAGGAAGTAATACAAGATACTAAAAATCGTAATCCTCTTGCTTTATTTAATTGAAGATTAAATAAAGTTGCCACACTAACTTCTTGATGATTTATAAAATTTATGTCATACAAAGGGAAGTGATTATAAGCTTTAATTGCGATTGTCCAGTAGTAAAAGATTTTTACCAAATAAATGGAAATCCTTAATTTTTGTTATTCCTTTAGTAGTAAATGTCGCTGTGTTGAAGCATTTTTTTCAATTTATTATATTATATTATATGATTAGAATTCGGAGATTTCGCTAATTATAAGAAATCCGGGCCATAGCTCCAATTATTCGAGTTTGTTTTTAACCATTTTTTCTTTTCTTTTTTTAACGATCCACCTATTAGCCTCAGTACCTGTTGCTTTTCGAGTTTCAACCCGAATGACACGATGTAAAGTCAGTACTATGTTCGCCCCCAGTTGTTTGAGTTAAAACTGCCATCGTCGTAAAGCGAAAAAAAAAATACACTGGAAAGCTGAGGGCAAGACAAAATATTTGCAATATATGACATGTATTGGTGTAAGCCACCCCCTGAAATCTAATAAATTGGTGGAGATAAAATGGCAGGCAAAAAAAATTTTTTTGTAACATGTACCTGAATAGCATATCCCACTGGAATAAAGCTTTCTGATTAAAGAAATGACAAGCAAAAAGTCGTAACACGTAACGGGTTCTTGTTACATTAATAAAACATTATGAGCAGCAATAGTATTGTTAATTTTACTAATCCATTTATTGCTATATGTATATCAATGGTGTATATAACATATATTAGGCTTCCATAGCTATATCTATAAAGATAGAGAATAATTTTTGAAGAATATATGTACACTTCATTTTTTTCTTTTATGAGGGGGTCAAATCGTCTCGCATTATGAACCTACAGTAATCACCCATCATGGCTGGATCCCATCGTCCTTGATAACGAATTTCCATTGTCCTGATATCTTGATGAAATCTTTCTCCTTGCTCGTCGCTTACCGCACCCAAATTTTCAGGAAAAAAATTTAAATGAGGATGACATACGACAACCAAGCGTTTGATACGAATCTAAAAGTTCGCTTACTAGTTGCTTGTAATTTTCATCCTTCTTGTTCCCTAAAAATCCCCTGACTATGTTTACAAATGAGTTCCAAGGTATGAGTTCCTGTCTGTTGAGTGTTCCTTTAAAATCTGCATCGACAAGCAATTTTCTAATTTGAGGACCAATAAAAATGCCCTCTTTAAGTTTGGCTTCAAGTAATTGGGGAAAAGTTATCTTAAGTACTTAAATCCTTCATCCTCTGTATTCATAGCCTTCACAAAAGTTTTCATTAACCCAAGTTTAATATGAAGAGGTGGCAAATGAACATTTTTTAGAGTCTACAAAGGACAGGACACATATTTAATATTACTGGTTTCTGGTTTAAATTCCTTCCTTTCCGGCCAAATTCTTTTCACATAATGTTCTTTTACTGCACGACTGTTCCACAAACAAAGAAAACAGCAATATTTTGTGAGGCCTTCTTGAAGCCCTACTAAAATATGGCTATTACTTTTAAATCCCCACATATTTGCCATTTGCATTTGTTGTAATTAATTTTATTTTTGATACTGAATGGGTAATTGGTATAGATGGTTTTAAATTTCCATTATGTAGTAATACAGCTATTAAACTTTGTTTGGAGGATCTATGAATAAGCGTCACTTATAAGGGGAATGCTCGATATTAAGTTCTTGCATTAAACCATCAATGTCAATACACGCTCAAAGTTAATTTTCCATATTATAAAATGCTGAGAAGTTGTTGTTTTGATAACCCCAACTCACGTACCAAATTATTCAATTCATTTTGAGCAATTAAGTGAGGTTACTAAAACTTTCTGGAATACACAAGGGGTCGACACACTGGGCTGTCTGATGAGTCGTTCTATTTCCATTACCTCCCAAAACAATATCTTACCAATCTAAAGACGCAGTTGGCACTGGTAAGTCTGCTTCATTGTGAGGAACAGGTCTTAGAGCTGATGGCAAACTTGGATATATGATTTTTTGTTCTTCTTCTTTGGAATATCCCTCAGTTCTTGTTACACAAAAATAACAATCATCAAAATGATTGGTTGGTTCTCGCCATACCATTGGAACCGCAAAAAGCATGCTTTTTCTTTCCCTTTTTATCCACTGCATTAGTGACACGCTACAACTTACACAACAAGCGTGGGAAGTCCATTGCTTGTCTTGATCTACTAAAACGTAAAATATAGAAAATACGCTTTTTTTCACATTTTCAAGCAATGGCCTTGCTTGTGACTTTACAAGGAATTCTCCACAAATGTAACACAACATGTCAGGTGTGGTATTGCCACTTCGGCGCGTTTGACTGAATATTTTTGTCGAAACAGAGTTATGGAGATAAACGAAAACACTTTCTAAAGGCTTGGTTTCTCGAACGGTCGGTCACGGAGAACCGACAGTCTGTCGAACGCTGAGGACGGCGATTTCTGTCAAATGCTTGGTTTCCTCGAAAGTCGGTCGCGGAAAACCGACACCTCCGCGATCTGACGATTTTTTTAAACATGTAAATTTAAATGATTGTGGTTTGCTAGAGTCCGCTGACTTTAACGTTTTTGCAGCGGACAACCGACCTCTCCGCCCGAATCTGTTGAGTTTGATTATAGTGGAATCGTTCGGCTGAACTGACACTGCGTCGATGCGTTTTGCATTCACTTTTATTGCGAATTTGTGATACTATATTGAGTATTGTGATTATATTTTTTATTAGCTACCTATGCAATATCTTTATATTAATTGAAAACATCTTACTTCATTGTAATGCAAAGTTTTTCTTTGGAGGAAATATGACAAGGTATCCTATTGTTTGACTTCCTCATAATATATCGTCTTTCACAAAATTCAACACAGTCAAAAAGCTCCGTTGAAATTCTGAAATATTCAGGAAATTTGATTTCATTTCCAAATAATTCTTTCCAAATAATTCCTTACGGTTTCCTCGAGCAATCCGTCGCGGAGAACCGACAGTCTGTTAATCGCGGAGGACGGCGATTTCGGTCCGAATTGGTTTGCTCGAAATGGATAGTTCGTAGTTTCTTCTCGTCTGTAAATCTGCGTGTTTGGATGAATTTAAAGAATGAACCCCAATCAATTGGTTATAATTTTATTGTTGGAAGAGGAAGAAGAAGAGGAGATGCTATTGGCGGCCTATAAGTCTTCAAATAACCCAGTGGACAACTTATTTTTGTGCCGAAATTCGAAATTACAAGTCTTTGTAACTTTTACCGCTGACGGTATATAATGGTGGATGTTGTCTAACGAAATCAATTAAAACTTCATCGTCTTCTGCAGAAAATTTTTCACTCATTTTTTAATCACAATCGCTTTAAAATAATACACAATCAGAGTTCAGCCTTGCGATTCCGCTATAATCAAACTCCACAAGTCCGAACGTAGAGATCAGTTATACACTACGGAGCTGTGTACTAAGCGGAATCTAGCAAACCAGCCCCACTTAAATACTCACGTTAAAAAAAATCGTTAGAACGCGGCGGTCGACAAACTGTCAGTTTTCCGTGACCGACTTTTCGAGGAAACCAAGCCTTAACAGACACAATTGGGCACTTGGAAGGTCAAAACAAGACTGATACTGAAAATGTCCCACCTTACTTTAACTTGCTCTTTTAAAATTGCCGACCCATCATAAAATTTATTACCCGTCAATATAATGGGGTCTATTGTGTTCACACAAAAATGGTACGTATTAGGATTAGGATATTTTTTCAGTTAATTGGAAGGTATTAACAATATAAAAACAGTAGCGTGAACTATGTTACAAAAATTGTGTCGGTCAGTGTTATTAGTAAATAATATATAATTAACAAATTGTTTGTTTTTTATTTTCATTATTTGCAAGTATATAGAGGGAACGTTGAATTTATAAAAATAACTATTATGCGTGTTTATTGCTACTATTTTTGTAAAAGAAATCCATTTATTTACTTAACACCATTTTAAAATTGCTAAAGCCTTAGACAAGCAAATAATTCTTATTTTATATTCCTAAATTTTTTAGATAGGCATTGTAAATATTTGCTCTAGAAAGTCAGAATTAAGAGGAATTATAATGTAATCATTTTTTAAACAGTAATTTATTTCAAACACTTGTTCGTGTATTTGTTTTGCTCTTGAACTTGAGTCACCCTAAGATGTAAGAGAGAAACATTCAACTCGTTGCATATGGATGTGAGAATAGAGAGAGTTGCACTCGGCAAAAATGAAGAACGAAAGACTAAAAATAGCCTCCTGGATATGTCGTCATTCGGTTACTCGACTGTTTTTTTTTTTTGAGTTGAGATGACTGTTCCAGACATTCAAAATACACAGTTGCTTGATTTTTAACAACATGTATTACATTATAATAATATCTATATTTTATTCTTACCCAAATTACATTTTTCAGTAAGTTTCTGTTTAACCTTAAGAGCTAGGCACGTTATTTGAAATAAGTACAGAATATTAGTGTTTTATCTAATTAAGGAGAGTAGACATAATAATAGGAGTCCGAAAAAAATTTCCGTCTTATTATAAATTATAAAAGTAAAATAAAAATAGTATATGTACATATGTATATAATAACGCAATTCACACGATAGGTGGTTATCATTGGTGGTAATCATTTCATTATAATAATTGTATAAAATATTTATCAATTTAAAATATGTGTGTACAACTACCTAACTAAAAACTGTAAGTATGGTTATAATATTTCATCTATTTACAATATATTATATACAGGGTCATCAAAAGTAGCTAATGGTGACGTAGACAATTGTCACTTATTATCAAAAATATCTTGTGCTAGTGAAATAATAATTTAACTTAGGGAGTTTGGATGTTCCAGAGACGGATTTTTAAACCTAATATTATATTCCAAAAAAACGCGTGCTATAATAGTAATAAGTTAAATTGTAATTTTTGACAGTGTATTTTCGCAATAATTAAATTAATTAATTAGTTTTTGCATATAAAACCGGCACCGATGAGCGGTCGTCAACCGCCGAGAATTATATTGACACTGATGAGCTGCCGAGAATTATGTATGTATGTAGTGTCGAAGGGCGAATATCGTTTGCATTCCTTAGACAACCACGTGCTTGTTTGACCTTTTATTTAGTTACATCCTTGCTCTATGTAATTTGTAATTTGTTCAGTTCCAGAACATTCTATCTAGCGATCTGTTGTATGTACGGCGAGTATGAAGACATTTTTAGTTTAATCGTTATTTTCGGTTTAGTGTAAATAGTGCATGTGATATTGGACGTAAAAATGCCGATGCAGTTCGCGTCTTCAAAAAAGTGATGTTTTGTGGCACGTTAAACAGTCATATGTAAATCCAGTTTAGCTATTAGTAAGTCCGTTGTGATGGAACATATTATGTCGTCGAAAAAATACCAAACGTTGATTGGCGGAGACAAATAAAGGTGGTGAAACAGGGAGGAGCTGTTATGCAAAGAAGTTTACAAGGTAAATACTGTTTACTGTAATGTCTGCTTCTGTTATTTACGTCATGACATCCAAATTCCTTAATAGTAATTGATATCTGACCAATGTTGTTGGTTTCGTTTTATTCTTACAGAAACATAGCACACTGTCAATGGAAAACTACTCGTAACTTATCTCAAAATGGTATAGTTTTCAAAAAAGTTGAGTTGACGTTTTCGTTATCAAATAAATAAATCCAAAATATTCCCAATGATCGTAAGTTTCGATAAATTATAGGCCTTTATCAATTGACACACTGTTAAAGTATAATGATAAAAACACTGACGTAGTTTTCCACGAAACACCAAAACACCATATACTGCACTCGACGCGCGTTTCGCCAACCAAGTTGGCGAAACGCGTGTTGAGTGCTTTGGCATCATATGGAGATGATTAAAACTGCAGTTTTAATCATATCCAGATGATTAAAACTTGGTTGGCGAAACGCGCGTCGAGTGCAGTATATGGTGTTTTGGTAGAAAACTACGGCAGTGTTATCTTCGCGTCAAAGGTTCCAATCCATTCCAGGACTACAATGATACAATTGTTTTTGATATAATCCGTTTTGTGGTCATTTTGGTATACACATTTAATGCAAATTTTGATTTGTGGTGTTATCACATTAACAATGTTTAGTTAACATTTTTTTCCAATGCAAAATTACCATATTTTGCTTTATGTTGGTTTTACATTATATATGTAAGTAATGCAAATACAAAAGCAACATAAAATAGAATATGTTGTTTTAACACTAGCAAGTTTAAAAATTTTAATAATAGTGAAAGCAACATATCTACTTTTTTAATAGAAATTATAGTCGGCGGACCACTTTTGAGGACCAGGTACATTATTATCATACATTTTTAGGTAGGTACCAGGCCAACATATGATAATGTTACAGGAATGTTACAAAAAATATCTACCAGTTATGTATGTATGTATATTGATTGCCACCTGACACCTAATATTATTTAAATGTTAGGTAAAAAAATATTATACACTTCCAAATCGGAAATACGTCGAGACAACTATTCGTTCTAGTGATACTAAGAAGGATTGATTTACACTTCAAAAAAAAAAAAAGAACTGACATTAAAATATACATGTTTTACGAAAATAAGTAATAATTCTTTCCTCTGCGGCCAAAAAACCAAATAAATTTCAGTTAATCTCGTTAATTTTAGCGATCTTACTAAGGATTTTACGAAATAAGAAGCCTATATATTAATCGTATCATTTTTTATATCATATTACTCATTTATAATAGAGACATGTACAGTCCGGAAAATAGCTGTTAAAGATTGGTTAGTTTTTCCTTTTCCCTGTTTCTATCAGACCCTACTACTACTACTACCATACTACTGTAGTATAATATAAATAATACAAAGATCATGTGGTACTCTTTGTGTTCATCCATTTAATTGAAAACACGTTTGTTGTTGTTGCCGCATAAATTGTATTTTGAGGAACATAGTTGTAGCATTTCTGAACACGGTTCGTGATTTAACTTTTTTTCTCGCCTTCGTCAATGGATTCGTATTTCAACATTACGTGCATGACTTTAAGAACACATTGTATGCCAGACAGATCATTTGTTGATTAGTATATATTTTGTATTTTTTCCCCTAACGATTTGTATGTGGAATTATAATCAAATCAAAGCAAAATATACTTTATTGTCCAGAAGAAACAATTTCTCATTGACAAAGTGAAAAGAGCAAAAGTATATGAACAAAATAAAACAAACAAAAACCCGAAAACAGATATAAACAGATGTGAACATATTTATAACAAACAGAATATTATATATTCTTATACTTATATTATAAGTCAAACAAGGCAATAAAAAAAAAACAATTTAAAACAAATAAATAAAATATCAATCAACGTATCGTTGTAGTACTCTTCTAAATTATAATAAGGTTTGACAATTAGCAAACTTTTAACTACCTCTCTAAATTCACTTATTGAAACAATGTGTTTAAGGTTGTTAGGAAGATGATTATACCATCTTATAACCATTGTAAATAATTGAGTCCTTGACTTGAGTAGATTTTGGAATTGGTAAAGCAAGATTTTTATTTTGACGAGTGACAATAAGATGATGAAGTATTATTAAGACCTCTTCTGTGTTTGTGAATTAAACATACTGTTTCTAGAATGTAAATGGAAATTACTGCCAGAATTCCATGGGCCAAGAAAAGTGGTTTGGAAGAATCGCGAATTCTAACTCTACAAGTATCGAAGAGCACGCTTTTGATTTACAAATATCATATACATTAGGTATTTACTGCATACACCCCAGAAAGTAATACCGTATCTCAAATGTGATTCAATTAATGAAAAGTATGCAGTTTTTGCAGTCTTGTAACCTAATTCAATAGATGGCTCTGATGAGACTGATGACATAAATTCCAGATGCTAGCTTATTACATAGGCTAATGACGTTCTTTAAACTTTAGATTACAATCGACATTTAGTCCCAGGAATTTTGTAAATGGCTTACTTTCAAGTACATGCATGCCCAAAGGGATGTCCATAAGATACATCAGCAGGTCATTATGTTTGTTTTATTAATATTAAATGAAAACAAGTTAGAGTCACACTTTGGCCTTATTTATATCAGAACACGTTAATTCTCAAAGGGCATTACCATCTTTATTATGCCACAGTATCGTAGTGTCATCAGCAAATAAGGTAAAGTTTCCTTTAATATCAATTTTAGTCAGGTCGTTAATATACAATGAAAACAGAATTGGGCCAAGAACAGAACCTTGAGGCACTATATTGCGTGTCCAAGTAAGTTGAATTCCTAACTATTTTATATAATGATATAAATACCATATAAATTAGACAACCCCCGAATCCAAAGTCGAAGCTGCATGGGCGACGGTATGGGATTACACTGATGAAAAAAATGCCGAGCTAGTCTAATTGACTGGCTTATGATATAATATTTAAAATAACTGCGTCAATTTGAACAAATGAAAATATTTCTGTCATCTGTTCATAATATACACACTTGATTTTGTTTAAAACAATGAACTAATGAGAACAATTTATGTTCAATAAAATTAATGTTTTTATTTTAAACGACAGCTAATAAAAATATAACGACCATGCGAATATAGCAGGTTATTTAATTAAATGTGTTTTATTGATTTTCTGGCACCTTTAATGTAAACAATAGTTCTAATTTTGTCAACCTTGCATGTCGCGATGCGCGATGTCGGCGTGTGTCGTTGAGGTCACTGGTAATTCCCAAAAATATATTCTGCTCTGAAATATGTTCTTTTTTCATTGAACGCAGAAAGAACTAAATTATAATAAAATGAGCTCTATTTCTACTGCGTTCTTACGTGACAAAAATAGAAGTCAAATCCGGTTAGCTAAATTTATTTGCATTTGATTTTTTTTCCTCATCATAACGTATTATATCATATCTCAATTCAAGTAGTCACTCATGACTAGAGCTGTCCGAGGTGGCTGGAGTCCAGCCACGGTCTTGCGATGGCGTCACACGTGCCGATTTAGAAGTGATTTACGCTGCAGTCTTATTTGAAAGGTTAATGCGTGAGGTTGTACCTATAAATTATACATAATGTCAAACGCGCCAAAGGGTAAAAAACGACCGTACGCGGACACAGTGAATAAATTTATCGGTGAATTTCCGGATTTATTCTATGACGGATGTAAAATAATTTGTAAAGTTTGTAATCAAGACTTAATGTGCTGGCACAAAACAGATTGTCGTCGTCATCAACACCGTGCAACATCAAAATAAAAAAAATGGCATGCCTTTGACAACTCAGTTTATGTTTGATTTATTGTTAATGTTAATAGCCTGTAATATTCCGCTACACATACTGGATAAACAACCATTTCGGAAGTTTTGGAATAAATACAATCCCCAGGTGAACTTACCAAGTCGTACATCGTTACGTAGATATATTCCAGCTGTTCGTAAAGACATTGTAAATAGGATTAAATGTGGATTAAAAAAATACACGGCTCAGGTTATGTATTGACGAGACGACAGATTGTAAAAAAAATTCTATTTTAAATATTATAGTACGTGTACTGGGCCCTCTTAAACTAACATTTCCACTTTTACTAGCTAGTAAAAGACTAACTGCGTGTACTGGCGAAATAATTACGGGGTGTTGGAGACATTCGAAAAATTTGAACTTTCAACAAGTCAAGTATTGATGTTTGTGACTGATGGTGCTGCGACAATGCGCATGGTAGGCCGTTCTTTTCAAAGAGACAATTGTAGGTTTTTACATGTTACGTGTAAAGTGCATGCGTTACATCTTGTGGCAGAAACGATTCGAAAATGTTTTCCAGAGGTAGATGCATTAATAGCAAATACAAAAAAAGTTTTTCTCAAATCTCCTAAACGGCTTCGAGCATTTCACAGACAGTGTCCTGGTATCCCTGAACCACCAGAGCCGATTCTTACACGTTGGAGAACGTGGTTGAAAGCGGCTTTTTATTATGCTGAATATTTTCAACAAATAAAAGCTGTGATACTACAGTTCAACCCTAACGAGGCCGCAGCTATTAGGGAAAGCCAGACAAGCTTTCAAGACGTTTCCCTTGAAACAGATTTAAAAACTATTAATAACAATTATAGAGGACTACACGACGCAATAGAAAAATTGCAAAATAGTTCGTTGTCGTTAGTGGAATCGCTGCAAATAGTGAACGACGTAAATACACAGCTACAGGCTATAAATGACGCAAAAAATAATCGCGTTAGTGAAAAATTCGAGTGTATTACAGAAAGATCCTGATTTTAGCAAATTAAGACAAATTTGTGATGGTGCATCTACAACTTCGTTAAGTGAGTTCACAGATTGTTTTACTTATGCCTGTATTACATCAGTAGATGTCGAATGGTCATTTTCAAAATGCAAAACATATTTTTTCACCAAAGCGAACATCGCTGACGGAGACAGCTGTAGAAACATACCTGATGCTATTATACTATAGATCTTCCCCACTTTGTGATGACGACAACCAAACTACTTCATAAATCTGCTTAAAAAGGGTGAGTTTTATACAAATTTTTATAAAATGTAACATTATTGTTAAAATTTATTTCCATTTACTGTACTTATTCAAGTATTATGATATGATGTAAACATATGAGTCATATGACGGCTCTGTCGGCCAGGTGACCTCGGACAGCTCTACTCATGACTTATGTTATGACTAAGGCTGTGGAGAAATGTGCGGTGGGACAGAGGCGTACGCATCATAACAAGCGTAATATAAGAAATTAACTAGCAACAAAAGCAATAAACTTACAATTTATAACAATGTATGCACAACTTATTCTCTTAACTAGCTTGGTAATCACAAACTGGAGAAGATCTATAAATACCTTGCAACATCAGGTATGTTTCATGATTGTCTCCGTGAGTGATGTTCGCTGTGGTGAAAAAATATGTTATATTTTGAGAACGACCATTCGATATCAATTGATGTAATACTGGCATACTTAAAATAGTCTTTGAACGCACTTAACGGATCTGGAGATGCACCATCAGTACCATCACAAATCTGTCTTAATCTGGTAAAACCGGTGTCTCGCTTTAACACACGTGCGAACTTTTCTCTAACGCGCTGATTTTTTGAGTCACCTATAGCGTGTGGTAGTCGATTTACTTCGTCTACTATTTGCAGTGTCTCCGCTAACGATAACGTACTGTCTTGTAAGTTTTTTATGGCGTCATGTAATCTTTTATAGTTGGAAAATTTGTTTGAATGTGTCTAGAATCTTCGCTTTAGGTATTTAACGTTGGATTTTTTGTACATATATGTGAATAGTTTTTAAAGCTGTTTCAACGGAAATATTTTCGAATTTTCTCTGGCTTTCCTTAATAGCTGCAGCCTCCTCAGGATTGAATTGTAATCACAGCCTTTATTTGTTGTAAATATTCAGCATAATAAGAAGCTGCCTTCAACCATGTTCCCCAAAGTGTAAGAATCGGCTGTGTTGTTTCGGGAATACCGAAACACTTGCTGTGGAATACGCGAAGACGTTTAAGAGATTTAAGAAACTTTTTTTTATTTGCTATTAATGCATCTACGCCTGAAAAACCTTGTCGAATAGTTTCTGCCACAAAATGTGAAGCATGCACTTTACACGTAACATGTATAAATAACATCAAACATCAACACTTCATTTGTTGACAGCTCAAATTTTTCTATTGTCGCCAGCAACGCCCGCGTAATAGTTTTGCCAGCACACTCAGTCTCTTACTATCTAGTAACAGTGGAAATGTCAGTTTAAGAGGGCCCAGTACACATACTATAAAATTATAATATTTTTTTCTGTTATAATCTGTCGTCTCGTCAACACATAACCACAGATACTCTCGCGGCTCGCTCGCTCGCGTAATGGATTTCTAGAAAGTTTTTTATAAGGACCATTGCTAATCAGATTGTCTATCCTTTCATAATAGTCATCTTTATCTAAAACAATCTTATTGCCCTTATCAGTTTTTAAATAAAAACAATCTTTTTCACGCAACCGTTTGATAATTTTTCTGTCTTTTGTAGATTTTGACTTTCTATTTACTTTAGTGACAATATTTGTCGAGATTTGAGAACAACCCTAAAGTAGATATTAACAATTTAAGATTAATTAGGAGTATAACAACTAATAGACAGCTGGATGCATTTGAAAGCTTGGAAATCACAAATAATAATAATAATAATATTTATTTACAAAATAGATAGATAAATACAAATGGGTACAAAAATTTGAATTACAACTATTAAGTACAAAATACAAAATAATGAGGCATAATCTGGATTTCGCAAATAAATATAGAAAATCCATTTAGGCTTATTCAAAGCCTGTCTATGGATATATTTCACTCAAGTAAATGCAAAAACTACAGAAAGAATTCAGAAAATCATTTAAATTTTAAGTGATTCAAGACAACATAAAAAAAATAAAGAATAATTGAATAGTAGAAAAATTAAATAAAATAAAACAAAATAAAATTAATCGATTTGAATAAATAAATAAATTGCCATTTCTTTATCTCAATGACATACTAAATAAAATTGAAAAACATAAATAATTTAAAATATTAATTCAATGGAGGGTCAATAATATTATGCAATAAATTTCTATCGTTTGAAGTAATCCATGTTTTTAACTTCTTTTTTAAAAAGTTGCATTGTTTTTATGCTTTTCATAAAGTTTGGTAAAATATTAAAAAGTTTCGGTCCAATATAGACAAAACATCGTTGGCCAATACTTTTATATGCCCTAGATAAAACTAAGTGGAGAGCTTCTTTATTTCTAGTGCTACGCTCATAACTAATCTCTCTTACATATTGTTTATTTTTAAACAAAAATAAAATAACCGTTTTAGAGAATAGCTGCCTTAAATCTAATATATTCAATTCTGAAAACAGTTGTTCTGTGGGGTATCTAAAGGGTTTGAAATAAATAATTTTTAAAATTTTCTTTTGAATTATCTCAAGAGGTTCCAAATACGTTTTTCTTACTCCTCCCCATCCAATTATACCATACTGTAAAATGGCTTCTGTGAAGGCGTAATATAATATTTTGAGCTGATACAATGGAAGAATTTGTCGACATTGGTAAAATTTAAACATTAGGCCACGAATTTTTGTTTTAACATTGTTTACGTGTACGTCCCATTTTAGGTGTGTATCGATAAAAATGCCAAGATATTTGATTGACCCAGTAAAAGAAATAACAAGATTATCAATTGATATAGTGCTGAACTCAGGTAGGTATTTTCTATAGGAGGTGAAAGGTAGAATTTTAGTTTTATTAATATTAACTGTCAATAAATTTGCACTAAACCAATTTAACACTCTCCTTAAGTCCCTTTCGACCAGTTCCTTTACATCAGCCCAAGAATGTCCAGTATACAATATAACAGTATCATCAGCAAAAGAAATGATAGTTCCAGAGGAATCTAACGTAAATAAGCTGTTTAAATATATAGTAAATAACACAGGCCCTAAAACTGTACCCTGTGGTACACCACAGGTCACAGTATCTTCATCACTAAACACATTATTTATTTCAACTTTTTGTTTCCTTGATTCTAAATAGCTTTTAAACAGATTAAGAACGTTCCCTCTAATTCCGATGTTTTCCAATTTATCCAGCAAAAGCCCATGACTTACGGTATCAAAGGCCTTTGCTAGATCGATAAAAACACCCAGGCATGGTTTTTTATTGTCGATTGCACTGTATATTAATGAAGTCAGTTCAGCAATTGCGTCTTGAGTTGACATATTTTTTCTAAAACCATACTGCCTACTGGCTAAAATTTTATTTTTATCTAAGTAATTTACTAACCGCGATTTTATAATTTTTTCAAATAATTTCGCAATCGAGGATGTTAACGAAATCGGGCGATAGTTTGAAATATTGGTTTTACTGCCTCCTTTGAACAATGGTCTAACCGTTGCAATCTTACAATGTGTGGGAATCTTTCCACATTCGATGCATTTATTTATAATAAAGCATAAAGGTTCAGCAATAAAATCAATTGTTGTCTTCAATATTTCATTTTTTATACCGTCTGGGCCCGGTGCTTTATTATTCTTAAGTTCCAAGACTACTTGTTTAATTTCTCTTACGTTAGTATAGTCCAAATACATAGAATGAGGAAAATTCACATTTTCATTTTCTAATGGTACCTGAACAATCTCAGATGCAAGCCTTTCGCCAATATGAGAAAAATATGTATTAAACTCGCAAGCTATGTGATGAGGATCTGTTATTTCATCGCCATTCTCTGTTATAATTTTATTTACATTTTTTTCATCGTTTTTGTAATTGTTAGTAAAATCTTTCACAACATTCCAAAGAGTTTTATTACAATTTGTGTTGCAGTCTATTTTAGATTTAAAGTAATTATATTTTGTTTTCTTTATTAATGAATTTAGTTTGTTTCTGTAAATAATATAGTCACGTTTTATTTGTTCATTCTGTGGATGCCTTACATGTTTTTGAAACAGTTTATCTCTATTCTTAATTGAAATAACTAGTCCCTGAGTTATCCATGGTTTCTTTTTTTTAATCTTATTAGATTTTAAAACTTGTGTAGAATCTGAAATACATTTTACGAATTTGTCATAAAATGTACAAAAAGCTTTCTCAGGGTCTAGGCAATTAAACACTTCGTCCCAGGAAACATTACCTAATATTTGTAATAATTTTACATTATTAATTTTTTTGTATAATTCGTCAGTATTTTGAGTATTATTATTATTTAATCCATATTTGATTTTTGTTATAATTGAATAATGATCTGTAATATTTGTCCTGATTATTGCTGAAGTGTAAAAAATAGTATGAATAGTGACAGAGGGCCTATCCCAAATAGCCCACTTTATTGGTTAGTGGGTCACGGTTCACCTATCCGTGGCAACAGTTTAGGTATAAATAGCATAAGTTTAGTTTTAATCATCTCCAGATGATGTCAACTTGGTTGGCGAGACGCGCGTCGATTGCAGTATATAGTGGTTTGGTGTTTCGTGGAAAACTACGTCAGTGTTAGTCCATGTATTGTAGTCGGCCAGATGTTATTAAAACATGTCTGTTTTACTTCAGTCACAACAATCGAAAGCGACGTAGTCATCTAGTCGGCCAGAGGTCATGGGTGAGATGATGTCGATTTTCTACACCTAATATAGCATTAAGTTCTGTGCAAATACTACCCCCTAAATAACCATTGTTGCACCCCCCTAGCCAAGTCCTAACTCCGCCACAGCAAAAAAGCACATTTGCGATGGCCCGTAGCTCTCTGTTTTTGAGGAGTTGCATTTTTAAAACAATAATAAAATACTATGCAACCAGGATAACTGCAGGTTTCTAGCGGATTTGTTTAAAAAGAAATAATAATAATTATGCATTAATTTTTGCGGTTGGCAGCGATTTTTTACCATTTTATCCAAAAAAATATGGGGGGAAAGCGTTACAAACCTTTGTCATTATAGTGATATGTTTATTTTTCTAAAAAACATACATATTTACTCAAAAATAGGGAAGGGAATATGTTTTTTTAATGTCTAGTTTATAGTACCGGTAATACCCCACTCTTACGTATCTAAATAAATATTGCGTATTTACACCCAAAAATATTGGAAATGTATTGGATCATTTACTGGCAATTTAATAATATTACATAAGAGTTCATTTTTGGCACGTCTCCAAGAGGTATCGCTTTACTTTTTAACGATGTCGGGGACCACAAAATTTTAAAAATATACTTAATAGATCAGTTAATTTAGGAAAGTCAGCTTTAAATTTTTAAATACTAATTTCGAATTTGCCTGTTAATATTTCAGCTATCACATGAGAAAATAGTAAACAAACACATGGCCGTTATTTTAAACATCATAAACACAAGTTTATTCTAAAAATATTTACTTTACTTAAATCTAAATATGTTACAAACAACTCATTTATTACGATGCAATTTCTTTTTAAAGCCTATAAACTAATGAGTAAAATACTGAATTAAAGTAGGCATAAAGTATTAACTAGGTATAAATGTTTTCAAATAATGTCTTTTTGGAGTGTATAGTCATTATAAAATTTACTTATGAAAATAGGCAGCTGGCAGATTGCAATATAAAATTTATTTGCAAAGTAATAGATATCCTCCAACATATTCCTTACGAACAAATTGCTTGTGTTTCAGGAAGAGAAGGGCGAAATAATCAAAACTAATTTGAAAAATGGTATGTACATAACAGGTTACGGTTGGTGTGGCCGCAGTAAAAGTGAAATATAACACCAAACTTTCTCATAAACTCTCCATGTATGTATACTATTTTTAGTGAAGTTGGTCGGTTCTTCCCCTTCATCTTCGTGTTGGTATAGCAGTTCTGGTAATTAGTAAAAAAATGTCTAGACACAACCTGGGCGTATATTCAATTTCGCTTTATACATCAATGTAAACTGCCGAAGAAAATAACTAAAAGGGAGGCTTAGAAAATGGGCAGAGGTAATGTAATATGTATAGTTGGGCACAACATATAAGAAACAGAAACTTATAGCTATACATTTAAATTGCTTGTTGACAGAGAAAGGACAATAACTTACGTTATTATAGCAAAGACACCACGGGTTTATTTTGTCGATGCAGAACGAAAGGCAATTGACCTTCTGTGTCAGCAAACAATAAATACATTTTTGTAGCTTGGATTTCTATTTCTTATAGTTCATGGGTGTTGTCAAAACCAAACCTGCATTTTTGTTTATTATAGCAAATATATGAGATCAAAAGCCAATACTAAAAACGATGAAATTATTAAACATTGTTATGGATTTATTTTTTGACTTCTCGCTCGAAGGGATAGGTAACCTTTGAAAAAAAATAAGTTTTCGATATATCTTTACATTTTGGAACTCCCATAAACGTTTACGATGTCTGAATGTGTGTGTGTGTGTATGTGATAAAATTTTCAATCACGGAAACAACGTAACGACATTGCGTCTTTTTTTTCAAGTTAAATTCGTCCATCTCCAACTTAGGTCTGGCTAGTTTTTTAGCCAAAGTGATGAATGCTGATTTATCAGAAGAAATATGATTTACAACCCATATAAATTCGAGTCGAAACAAGGGCTGATACAGGAGCTAGGGGTACTTGACACAAATATTGAAGATTGTCAAATAAGATGTGCCATAAATGGTGTCTAATTGAATCGTTTATTTCTGAAAGGGTCTAAGTGCTATTTACCTATTCTGAGAAAAACACAAAAAACATTCTACTATGGTTAAAACTGAAATTACCGCTTCTTTTCAATTGTTAGTATTTAGTTAGGTACATTTTAAAGACATATCCACAATTGTTATATCGTGTTATTTAATTTTTTAATTAAAATTAAAAAAACGAAAATCGTAACTTGGGGCGTTTCAGAAATTGACACAAATTTTTAAATTTAGAATGCATTTATTTCTTTAATAATGAGATGTATGTGTTTTTTGAATACTTTATTCACAGTAAACAAAAAATAAACATAAAAATATTAAAAAGTAATAATAACATGAATGCTACCAAGAGAAAAAAACAGAAACTTTTTGTTTTTTATCATTTTTACTGTATATTCATTCAGATCTATTCGATTTAAATTTTTTGGTATTCCAAGTGTTGAAAATCTCATAATAAAAATCTCTATGTGGTTCGGGTACTATACTAATCAATCATTTTAGATAATTTATCTGCGACTCCAGAATGGCACAAATGCAGATTTATTGGCCATTCCAAGTAATAGAATTTTTTTTGTTTGGACAAAGAAAACAGAAAACTGGACTCTTGAAACTGTATACAAAGTGGTCGTGCTTTTTGTTAGGATATATTTCATCATAGAACACTTGGTATATTATTATCATTGCTTCCATTACAATCAGCTGAACTAGGCATTTTTGTCGGTATAATCGCACAAAAATTGTATCATACACCCTTTCATGCACAAGTTTTAAAAACCACTAAACACATAAATAAAATCAAAACACCTATCACGGTCATGATTGAAACGGAACTAAAAACATATGCCTGATTTTCACATCGTTAATTTCTGAAAAGACCCAATTTGGTAAATTTGGGTCTTTTCTGCACTAAACGATTACTTAATATCCTCATATTTCACAAAATAAGAATGCAGTGTAGGTTCTTTTTGCATCAAATCATAGATTTTGCTTTGCAATATACATTTTTCTGTCAAATCCAAAATCACCAAAAATGCACTTAGACCTAAACGATTCAGTTGAAAAAATACAGTCATTTTGAAAACATTTTGTGGTAATTTAAACTTAAACACAAATAAATTAAACATCGGTAACGCTTGCAAGGTAGTTACGTAAATATAAATGAGATCATGATTGCTTATAAAAATTAAAAACGAACTTCAAGACCAAAAACTATTTCTCAGTGATTTAAGAAATAGGTAGATATATATACGTTTAAAATTAAAACATGCAGAAATGAGACTATCGTTAACGACTTATCTATAAAATAAACAAAAACTAAGTTCGAATAACTTATCTAAGGACCGGAAACTAGTAACTCAATTCCTATCTAAGATAATTTGTCAAGGGACTAAATAGAAATGAAAAATTTTTCAATCTCTTCAATTCTGAGCTTTTTATTTACATGACCGATAGCTTGATCTATGAATCGAAACAGTATTAAAAGTGTTTGTAGCATACTTTTCCGAAATGCGATAATAAATACATATTGAAGTTTACAATCGGGATTTCCCAATATTGGCGCTTTTAGCTCAACTTGCAGAAACCCGTAATTTAGCAGATAGCAATAAACGACCGCAGTAAAGTAAGGAATTTTCGTTCATCACTTTCCTCCAGGCTAACACAAAAAGTCTAGTTACAAGTCTCGAATGGTATACATATAACGTATCTTCACGCAACTGTAAATTTCGTAATTTGTTTTGTTTTTGTTAATAAATAATTTTTTTCTGATTTAAATATTTAGCATCAGCGCTAGAGTATTTATATTTCTGAAACAAGATCTATGTGAACATTTTCTACAATTAATGTCATTACTCACTCATTACCATCTTCAATAGGATTTTGTTGACGGCCCAAGGAGGGGGCAATTGCACCCATTGTCCTCCCCCCTACGCGCTTGACCCATAACTTTATAAATAAATTCTGGATGAGAAACGTAAAAAGCTCTTAATTTTTTTTTAATTTAACTCCGTTGTCTATAATTTCGAACTGTTTACGTATTTTAGTGTTATTCACATAAAAGTTTTATAAATACTACGTATTTAGAGTGTATTCCAATAACTTCGATGTCATTGGTATATTCATTTTCAACATGGGGCAGTGAATGTAAATACACGATGCGTCTATATCTATATCTTTCTATGAATTGCTATTGGACACTCGACGATAACGAGCAGATCAAGATGACGGTCAGCAAGTAGTTGTTTTTTATAGCTGCAAGCTGTCCATTTACCTGATAAAAACATTTAATTTTTTGTTCCCATTTTTATAAAGAAACAAATTTATTACATAATACATAAAAATATTTTATCATTTCATATTGTTTGGGAAGTTTCATCAGGTGTTTACAATACAATATTATATCTATGTATATAAAAGTCGTCTTTGGGATTTTCGTTACCTCCCGATCTCTCTCTACTCATAATAATGGCAATATTTGAACTGGTATAATCATATATCTTTGCATTACTTACATATTATATGTTTATGTTTCTTATCTTTACAACTATATTCCTTTTCTGTTTGTTTGAAATGCCTAACCTACTTCCAGACCAACTAAATTTATGTACACATTTTGTCAGAGAACCGTATGACCCATAATATATATATGTGTATATATGTATTTTATTTTTTTTTTTTTGAGTAAAAAGTATTGGGTCTTAAGTACTAAACTCAGAAACGGTTTGGTTTGGAAGTAGAAGGTAAATTACAGTTACGTTTAGTCCAGCTGGATATTCAATTTTAACCACTGTGCGATTTGTGATCTGCGGAAAATCAGAGATTATCATTCATTCTCCTGCTTTGCTTCTTTCGTAGGCAATAGCAGTGAAACAGATCATCATCATCATCATCAACATCATCAAACCCGTCTTGTCTACTGCTGAACATAGGCCTCTCTTAATGCTCTCCACTTATTTCGATCCTGGCAGTGGCGGTTGCTCCATAGGGCTCAGGGGATCGAGCCTACCAAGTTACTGTTAGGAAAATGTAACAGTAATTAAATGCATTATTTTTTTCAGTTTTTTTTATATTTAATATCTTTTTTAACATAGTTATTACCCGTTTGCGACGGCTGCGGCTATGTGTACAATAAAGTAGCATAATGTACTGACCGTCAAATTATAACTCTAACCAGAGAGTATGGGGGGGCTCAGGCTCAACTCATATGAACCATTCCTTGCATAAGGAAATATATGAAGAAAGGAACCGAGCGCAGAAATTGCCGATCGCGGAGAACTATTTTTACAACGCGACAGAAGGCTCAAATTATCAGAGCCGCAGTTCGCTTTTAATGTTTGTGTAGTGTAGTAGTGCTATATCGTTTCGCTTTCGATATTTATTTGTGGTTTCACTGTTTTGAGTGTTTTTGTATTTTTTTAAGCTGGTTGATGGCAAAATGACTGAGAATAGTATAAATAATATTCTGAAAGTGATCGGTTTACGAAGAACTCTAGAAGATCCCAATTTTGTATTTTTTCTTAATTTATTTCACAAAATCTTTCCACATGTAGACATATTATTTAATCAATTTCAAGCCAGAAATACAGACAGTATTGAACTTGAAAAAAAAGTTGAAGAGGTTGAAAAAATTATATCATCTTATTAGAAATTCAACTGATGAGATAGAAAAAGAAATTACTAATTATGATAATGAGAATAAACGGAGAAAAATTAATCCTGAAAATAGAAATTCCGTAATTGCTAAGGAAGTGTGTGATACAATAATTTTTCAGATGAAAGAAAGATTGTCATATAGAGGTCATTTAGAAGCCGCATCTTTAGTGAATGTAGACAGTTTTCTTAATTTTTCAAAGAAATTTCCGACGTTGACTTACAAATCAGTTGTTGAATCTTATCCAATGTTACAACAAGACAAATTAAGGACTGAATTGGAAGTCATTTATTCAAGAACGGATTTTAAAAATATAGGTGGCCTAAACATGCTCTCTTGGCTGTCTGAAAATGGTGTAAATGAAACGTTCAGCGAAACGAGCAAGTTACTAAAAATTATTGTGACAACTCCGATGTCTATTGCTGAATCAGAAAGATATGTTTCAACTATTTATTTCCCAGAAAGACAGAAGACTTGATTTTGTGTATAAGCAATAACATTTTTACTCGCATTTTTAAGTGATTATTATATTGTGAACAATTTTTTGTACATATGTACAGGGTTATTCATTATAAATTACCCCATATTATCGATATATTGCCTATAGAAAAAAAATCATGAAAGAAATCACTTATCAAACATAATATGTTTCATTTTCATAGCTCACTTTAATAATTTTAACATTTCCATATTTACAGTAACTAGTTTAACTAAGATATTCGACGTTTAATAACGGCAATAATAACGATGATAAAGGGTGGGTAATTTATAATGAATAACCCTGTATATAACACTTTTTCTCTTGTTATCAAAAATCGTAGTTCTACTTGGATGAAATTACCGAGGGACTGAAGATGAGAGTTTATTATGTTTATGTATATTTTTTAAGAAACTAGAGCCCCCAAATAAAATTATCGCGAGCCGCCACTGGATCCTGGGCATCTTGAATCCATTTTGCAGTGATTCATTTTGTATCGTCGATCCACCGTGTTAGTGGACGCCCTCTAACCGAATCTTGCCTGGGTCGCCACTCGATACTTTTTTTGTTCCATCTGTCATTGGGAATTCTTGGGCATGTCCAGCCCAATTCCACTTCAGGGAGATCATGCGTTCCATTGCATCGGTAACCCTAGTTCTTTGACGAATTCACTCATATGGAATTCTGTCTCAGCTCAGGATCACCGAAGAAGTCACCAAAGGTTTCAACCAAAGACAGGTCTTGGTGGCACTACTCCTGGACGTTGCGAAGGCTTTCGACAGGGCCTGGCACGATGGTCTACTAGCTAAAATTATGAGTAAGGGTTATCCCATTGCACTCGTCAAACTAGTTACATCATACCTGCACGGGAGACAGATGCGAGTGAAGCTCAGGGATAGCGTGTCCGACTGTCCACGTATTGACTGATGGAAGCCGAAGTCCCCCAAGGCTCTGTGCTGTCACCCCACCTGTTAGCTGTCTTCACCTCTGATCTCCCAAGGACCGAAGGCACCGCTATGGCACTCTACGCGGATGACACGGCACTCACGGCCAAATCCTGGAGAGCAAGAACAGCCACCAGAAGACTCCAAGAGGCAGCCTCTCTTCTGGAAGAATGGTGCATCAAATGGAAAGTCGCAGTCAACGCGAAGAAAAGCCAGACGATTCTCTTTAAGAAAGGACGCAAGGAAACCCCCACAGGACACGTTTTCATGTTCGGCGAGGACATCCAATGGCACGATTCCGTCAAGTACCTTGGTGTAATCATGGACAAAGGCCTGACATGGAGACAGAACACCGAAGCCATCGTGGTAAAGGCCAAGTGGACGAGAGCTCTCATCTACCCGATGGTAGGGAACCAGAGCAGGCTCAATATGAGGAATAAGCTTCTGCTAGTCAAAGCAATCATCAGACCACAGCTGACCTACGCCTTCGTAGCATGGGGATACCAAGTGAAGACCTATCTGAAGAAGATCGAAGCCGTGGAAAACGAGGCAATTAGGACAGCGGTGGGCGCACCATGGTACGTTAGAAACGCAGACATCTTCAGGGACCTGAAGTACACACCAGTCACCGAAATCATCCGGGATAGAGCGAAGAAACTACACCTTAGCCGAGGAGCGTAGGAACCCGCTGATCAGGGAGGCCACCTCCTATGATCCGGCCGACGCACAGTGCTGTGATTATAAGACAATATTCGAATTTCGACTTGCTTGATAAAGGAAATCTAAGTAGGCGCAAGTGAAGAGTGACAGTTAATGCAGACATTACGACCAATTACAATGTAGGTATATCACTACCGCCCCCACTACTGACGTGACTAATGCTGCCTGTTGAGACCTGTTGCGATATGGTAGTTCTATGCATAAGTTAAAAAGGTGTATGCGTTCAGGTTTAGAGGCTGTTGTTGTTTGAAATGGCACGTAATTCTAAAGGTATGAATCTTTATACAACTTTTAAAACAGTAGAAAGTGGAAACAACATATCAAAACTGTGGTTTACGACAATTGCCTATATACTGGGACAAATTATAATGTTTTTAAACTTCACGATGCATTTTCTCAAAAAGCTTAAAAATGCTTATTTCATATTTAACACGGTTTGATAGTTTGAAGTTTCCTCTTGTTACTGAACGTCTTTTAAAAAGATTATGACAACTGGTTTAACAAAGAAATCTATATGATGGATCAATTAAGGCGTTATACCAGTGTTAATAATGACAAAATCTCGAATACAGCAGTGCCTGAATGTACTGGTAGTCGTGGTCGTCCACGTAAGAATCTCGAAGAGTGCAGTTTAAAAACCAAAAGAAGGCGTGTAGAAAGTTTACTTGCTAACTACAGTTATGAGGAACTTTTATTTGCTGCGGAGGAATCGAAGCGTATTTCTCGTTTAGATAGGCCTACAAATACTGACTGTAACGTTCTATCACCAGAACAAGCTTTGAGTTTATATTTAGACCTTGATCTCTCCGAAAGAAGATACAATCATTTGCGTTCTACTGTACATTCTTTACACAAAGACTGTTTCCCAAGTATATATATATAAGCTCAGAGACTGTAAAAATAAGCTTTTACCAAAAAATATTAACGTGACTGAGATAGGTGCGGAAGTAAATTTGTAAGAGTTATTAAATGTGACTGCCCAGAATATTTTAAAAGTTCTTGATGACCCTTCCGAACTACGATGTAATGCATTCTTAACCTTACTCTGTAAATATAGCTTTGATGGGAGTTCAGGCCACAGCACTTACAAGCAGGTATTTCAAAACCCCAATATCCATACGACTGACGAGTATTTTTTTTTAATTGCAATGTCTCCCATGCAACTGATTGACAATGAGAATAAAAAAGTGCTTTGGAATAATCCCCGACCCTCTTCAACTTATTTTTGTAGGCCAATAAAATTTATGTTTATAAAAGAATCATATTTATCACTGGATTTTTATTTTAAATTAAACTATTCGTACAACACCCTGTATTATGTTAAGACAAATGGTTTATTGTTTAATATATTTTAAGACAAGTTTTATGATAAACTGTCTCATATAAAGTTGAAAATATATAAATACCACATATATCTCAACAGTTATGATTTTTGTCCCAAATTTACATATACTCGCAGCACTGTGCGACGCACCGAGGCACAAGAGGCCGAAGGTACAGTTACTGGACAACGGGTAAGTATAACTAATCCTTTCCTGACAGATGGACCAACCCACGGAAGAGACATGACGCAACCAACCACCTTCCCACAAATCTTGCGGGCACCGGTCAGTCAACCGACTAGTGTCCGTTGTCCCCTTGGCTCCGTGAAGGACGAAAGTGCTAAGAAATCACTTAGGCCTTCACCTCCTAGAGCTACATAGTTCATCCTCACCTTGTCCGATGATCCAGATGACAATGTGTCAATTGACACTGTGTACTGGCAGTCAATCCCAAGTCACAGAATATCCACACAGTCCCTGACAGACCGATGTCTATTCCCGGGGGTGACAAGCTGGCGAAGAAAGAAGACGAAGTCAGAAGAGCGCCAGTAGTGGCCCTAGCCAGCAGGGTTCATCAGCCAGGACCCAGGGAGGTTGGCCGAAATCTTCGGTACCGCTCACATTTGTGAGTGGGGCCGTTCGTAAAGTAAACTAACCCGCCCTGCACGAGGCCGGTCCAGGTCTACAGCGATGACTATGGTAAAAAGGCAATAGTCCTGCCTGGCCCTAGCATCCGAGACCGACATCAAGCCATGTGGATATTGGCGCCTAGTTCTTTGACGAATATACTCATATGGAATTCTGTGTCTCAGCGTGATTCCGAGCATGAAGCGTTCCATGGCTCGTTGGGCTACTCTTAATCTTTTAGCTGATCTCTGCGTCAAAGTTAAAGTCTCCGACCCGTAAGTCAGGACAGGTAAGATGCATTGGTCAATTACTTTACGTTTGAGACATATGGGGATTTATGATTTAAAAACGTGTTTAAGCTTACCATACGCGGCCCAGGTTATTCCAATTTTTCGTTCTATCTCACAAGTCTGATTATCCCTACCGATTTTAATTTCAGTGAAACGGATGTATGAGGAATTAACCCACATCTATCGGTTATTTACCGATATCTTCCAGTTAATGATCAATTATTAGCCAATAACAGCATTTCTATTTTTCACGTGATCGGTTCACTGGTCACTGCTACTGCACATTGAAAACGCAGGTTTTAGTGCATAAATAATTTGGCAAAAAGGAAGGTTGACATCTCTGTCATACCGACACTTGATATTCACTACTAACTCGTTTTTCGCGATACAGGTGCAGTCTCGGTACTCAGTATATAAGTTTGTTCTGACAAAAACAAATCTGAGTTGCACGCGACATTTTTTTCATTTCGTCATATTGTGAAAAGCTCCAAATTATCTGTGCACAATACTATACTTCCAGACACTTCGTTTACGGTTTGCAGTGGTGGTGCCAAAAACAACATGGAATATGCAATGGCATTCAGATGTCCTCAATGTTGCGCATTGGATCTGTGTGAGAGGACACGATAATAGGTTAGGGGATATGATGGAATTTCAGTTTGTATTAAAAGTCATATAAGTAATACTGCTTGAGAACGGGTGTTAAACTGCTTTGTTGTTTTAAATAAATATATTTGGAATGTACTTTTAAATAAATTTAGTATGAATTAAGTTCGTCCTTTCTTAATGCAACAAATAGAATGTAAAAAATGAGGGACCAATTCGGCTGAATTGGCTGAGACAGATATAAAACCGACAGGTACATGGCGAAGCCATGGCCCCAGCTTCCAACGTTCCATTGCCCTCTTCTCGCAAAAACAGTTTCTTCCCATCGGTGGTTTATTTATATCCTTAATAAAAACCCGGCATACACGTACGGATAGAAGTCTGCATTGAATACCGAGCACCATAAAAATGACCATGATGCTGTCTACACCATATTAGGCAAAATGTAACATTGTCTTCCGTCCCCCTGGTGCATTTCTAGCTTTAAGTCAGTGTACTCAGAGTTACGCAGTACTTGTGATGGCTGTCGTGTAAGTTCTTATTTTAAAGCCAACAGTGGCTGTATTGTTATTATATAACACACAGCGTGGGTTGCTTGTATAATACTCTTTGTCTTGGAGAAATGTTTAGCCTACGGAGCGGTCCTCTTGAAGGTGAGTTTAACATGTACTACTTGTAAGTCCATGTGCTGGATATGTACATGTACACACATATACATAAAATGACTTCATGTAAAAGTTATTGTTATTAATCGTTTAGTGGTTTGATACTATTGACAAGAGGCTCAATGCTGAAGTTACTTTCTTAATAAAAGTATCAATCAGTATGTATGGAAATACAATCTTGGTCATTTATTTTTAATACACTGAGCTGAATCCGCGGTTGGCTGCTTGTGAAACATTATTAAAATAAAATGTCGGGTCACGACATTTTAGACAATAACAAAATAGTGTAAGTTAAAGAAATTCCCATCGTTTCATACCATAAAATTTAATACTTTAACAATTGTATTGTACTGCCCAGATGTGATATATAAGTAAAGAACACGATTTAAAATCTAGTATCATCTGTACTCTTGAGAACGGCCTAAAAAAGCCGAAACACGTGTAGAGTTTTAATAAAATATTTTTGAAACATTTAAAAGCAAAAGGTTTCTTTATTTTTAATTATTTATTTTTATAGTAGTCTCATTCATTTACCATTTTCAAACCATTTGGGAAATTTATTTGCATACATTTTTAATCACTGTTGTTTAAATGAATTAGTCTCACTAAGTGAATAGTGATGGATTTAATATATACTCACTAAAAAGATATATTTACAAATAATGCTAAACTGGGACTAGCTATTTTGAAGTTTTTAAAAAATATTAAACAGAGTTCCTCAGGGTTCCATATTAGGCCTGATTTTTTTTATTATATACATTAACGATTTACCCCTCTCTCTCTCTCTCTCTTGGCTGTTAAAAGATGTTTGCCGGTGACTTAACATTAAAAAACTTTTTAAAAAATACAAGCCAGTAATCGTAATAAACCAAGTACAGAAATGAACAAATCTAAATAATGAATTCTATTAATAAAAATATAAACATAGTTAACAACATGTAAGACAGGAACAAAAATATCATTTGGATGTCATTTCTCGAATGTTGCATCAACAAAATTGAGGAACACTTTGCTTTAACTTCTCTTTACCATGCATTCTGAGCGTAAATTATTTAAATTCAATGTACCTGGATATTGTCCGGGTAGAAACGCTGCATAATATTATTATAAAACTTAAAAAATAAAATTTCAAGCGGTTTTAGAGCCCGGATTCGAATAATATGACGATATTTTGTCGTCACAAATACTGCATCGAACTTCTATGTTATACAAATACTTCGAGAGAGAAATTGACGCGATATTTGCAAAATGTTCCGTCATAATATTCTCAATGTAATATTCGGATCCGGGCTCTAGTTATGAATGTTATGTATAGAGCTGTCAAAAATATTCCGTGGGACAGTGGCGTACATGAAATTAATACGAGAAACAATAAACTGTTAAATTTATAACAATGTATGTAAAATTTACCCTCTTAACTAGCTTGATAAACTAGCTTGCTTATCACAAACTGGAGAAGATGTGTAGCCATTTTGCAGCATCGGGTATGTTTCTATGGTTGTCTCCATGAGTGATGTTCGCTTTGGTGAAAATATATTCTTATATTTTGAAAACGACCGTTCGACATCTACTGATTTAATATACGCATATTTGTCTTAATTTGGTAAAACCTGTGTCTTTATTTAACGCGCTCATTTGTTGCGTCACCTATAGCGTGTAGCAGTAGATTTACTTCGTCCACTATTTGCAGTGACTCCGCTAACGCACTGTTTTATAATTTTTTTATGCTTTCATGTAATGGTTTATAGTTCTTCGCAATATTTTTTAAAGCTGTTTGAACGGAAATATCTTCGAATTTTGTCTGACTTTCCTTAATAGCTGCAACCTCATCTGGATTGAATTGTAGTATCACAGCTTTTATTTGTTGGAAATATTTAGCATAATAAAAAGCTGCCTGCAGCCATGTTCCCCAACGTCTAAGAATCGGATGTGGTGGTTCAGGAATACTGGGACATTTGCTGTGAAATGCACGGAGACGTTTAGGAGATTTAAGAAACACTTTTTTTGTACTTGCTATTAATGCATTCACCTCTGGAAAACCTTTTCGAATAGTTTCTGCCACAAGATGTAAAGCATGCAACGTACAATCTTGTTCTTGCAAAGAACGGCCTACCGAACGCATTGTCACGGCGCCATCAGTCACAAACATCAACACTAGACTTTTTGACAGTTCAAAATTATCTAACGTCTCCAGCACCACCCTGGTAATTGTTTAGCTACTACACTGACTTAGTCTTTTGGTAGCTAGTAACAGTGGAACTGTCGGTTTAAGAGGGTCCAGTACTCGTACTATAACATTTAAAATAGAATTTTTGTTTACAGTCTGTTGTCTCATCAACAGATAACCACAGCCATGTATTTTTTAATTTATATCTCATCTTATTTACCATGTTTACGTGTACAGTTGGTAGATAGTTACATAACGTTGTGCGACTTGGTAACTTCACCTGGGTATTGTATTTATTCCAGAAATCTCGAAATGGTTGTTTATCGAGTATGTGCAGCGGAACATCACAGGTAATCAGCATTGATAGTAAATCAAATATAAACTGTGTTGTCGAAGACACGCCATTTTTTTTATTTTGATGGTGTACACTATTTACGTGAAGTCCACAATCATGCTTATCCCAGCACATCAAATCTTTCTTGCACACTTTACAAACTATTTTAGCACCATCATAGAATAAATCCGAAAATTCACCTATGAATTTATTCACTTTGTTAGCAAATGGCCATTTTCTACCCCTGCGTACGTCTGCCATGCTTCATTATTAAATTAATAACCACAATACAGTACAACAAATAAAATAAAAAACAAAAACAATATGCAATACGCCCAAGTGACTTAACGTGTACACAACTTAAAAGCTAATAATAAACTGGACTGGAGAAAGAGTTTCGTGGTCAAAGTGAATGCCGGCTACAGTAAGTACATCTGTACCCTACGACCATGATACACAGAAACGATTTGCAGCTTTAGTTATGTATGATAGACTAATACTTCTAATTATTAAAAGCATAGAAGACACTATTTTAGGATCTTTTGTCTATTTGATACATAAATTAATTGAAACGTGGAATTTTCCCAGATAGCCTAAAATTATACTCCATTCATTCATATCATAAGCACATAAAAAACTGTTTACTTGAACTCGCAGAGCGAACCTTTGTCGACCTTCAATTGTGCATAGTTCTCTAACATAGGCGCGCGTTGCATTATAAATACACAAAAATATATTTATATAATACCTCGCGCCTATGTTAAAAAGTTTTATGTGCTTATATTCGATGAATGAACTATAGCAAGAGTTATTCCGCTCTTAAATTTTGTTGAAAAAAAAACTGACAATCATAACAAGATTTTAGTTCTAACAAATTGGTCGAGATCTGCTGGAATATATACATATCAGTGTTTGGATGAGGGAAAGTACATAATCTCAAGACTGTTTGACTTTTCTAAGGTATTTGATACTGTTAATAAGAAATGTTCAGGCATACATTAAATAATGTGGGTGTAAGAGCCATTTATTTATGGTTAATTTCATATATGGAAGAAAATAGATCCTTAATTATATACTTAAAAGAGTAAAATCCGACATGCCGTTGTGCTTGGTGTTCCTCAGGGTTCTATATTAGGTCCATTGCTGTTTAAGCTCTGTGTTAATGATTTGTTCTATATCCAAATAGTGAGCTTGATGATCAAATAGAAAACCCTTTTTTAAAATATCGACGTTTCGATAACTTTTATTATCATCATCAGGGCACTAGAATACACATCGTTTTTCTTAGTTTAACAAACATAGCTGAGGTTTTACTATCACATTATTGTAAAATTAAGGAAAAACATGACCCATAAAAAACATAACTACGTATTAAAAATTTAAACAGTAATAAATAGCGCAAATGCATTGGTAAAATTAAAAGAACATTAAAATAAAATATGTACATTTAAATACCGGTTATTTCCATGTGAAATATAAAAACTAAGGTCACAAACGTTTTAGGTGACCAGATTTTAAATTTATGTTTTAAAGTTTTGTATTTGATTTTTTTTATTGAAGGTACCTACTTAACTGCTACTAAGTTAATTTTTTTTTCTATTGGTATTGTTTTATTTATTTTTACATTTTAAGTTGCTTATCTGCTTTTAAGAGTTCCTTTATTTTTATTTTTTATGGTGTTTTATTATTTGTTATATACAGGCTATTTTATGAGCCCCACCCCAAGATATCTCTTTTAATATCCATGATGCAAGAACAATTTTTGGATAAAATTTAATCCATTTTTTATGAACTATCTAACAGTAAAAACAAATTTTAAAATCGTGGCCTACTTTGTAAGATATGATCAAAAACTACCTCAAACGTTTATATCATTTTGATTTGAAAAGATATGAAAAAAAAAATAAAGAAACGAAAGTTAATGGCAGTATTATAGAGAACAAAAGCTATGTGGTTCAATTGTTTCCAAATCTTATTATTTTTGGTGTTGTCCTATCTTGATTTTACAAAAAAATATTAACCAAACAGTGCACATTAAAACTTGTAATATTTAGAAATATTTAAGAGAAGCAGTCGTATTCCCTTTACAATCAGAATAAAAGTTTATTCCGATTTTTTCCCTATCTCTTAAAATAAAAGAACTGTAGGTGAATGAAAATGTAACTGCAAGTTTCTTTTTTTGTAAATCAAGAGAGCACACCAAAAACAATAAGATTTGAAAACAATTGAATCACACAGTTGTGTTTTCTATAACGTTGCCATTAAGTTTTTCTCTTTATTTTTTTTTTCATGCCTCTTCAAATAGAGAAGATATAAGCGTTTGAAGTATTTCCATTTTTTGCGTTTTTTGATCATATCTTACCAAGTAGGCGATTGAGTTTTCGCTGTCTATAGCTCATAAAAAATGGAATAAATCTTATTCGTTTTTCTTCCACCATGGATATTAAGCGAGATATTTGGTGGTTCTCATAAAATTTGCCTGTAAATGTGGATCTATTCACACCTAATAATAGTTTTTTGGCCTAATTTGAAAAGTATTTACCGGTTATTAATATTTTCAATAAGATTTTAGATAGGCACCTAAAAAATAGCTTTTTTCTGGTTTATTTTCATACAAAAAAATTGCAACGTAATGTAATATGTAATTTAAAAAAACCTCCAAATATCTTTTTATTCAAAACTGTAGCGCTACATTTGTCCCCTTCTGGATGACTAGAACGGCAGTAAACCACACCTTTTATAAGTAAACAAAACTGAACTATACCGAAATTCGTATAAACTGAGGATTCTTAGTTTACTATACATATGCTGTATGTGCCCAGCTAGCCTGCACCCAAAATTCAATCCATTCATGTTTCCCTTCATATAATTTAACATGTCCACCCCCTTTTGTAAACACTATACATTACAATCGATTTCCTCCGTTTCCTATAATAAAGATATATGCGTATGAATGCATACAACACCCTCATTTATTTCCGAAGTAAATGGCGTTTTCGATATTTATTTTGAAACGTCCGGCAGTAGGATATAATAATATGTGTAGTGTAGGCTATTAAAAAAGCCTGTGGTAGTTTACATTTTGAAGTATCGCTTGTTTACAATGAAAATAAGCTAATTTCAGTACGGGTTAATGATCTGATCAGTGTTAATATTGCAGAACAGAAATGTACTTCGTAAAACAAGAAATTTGCACTTTTAATAACCGATATAAAATTTTTATTGAATATTTACATGCAAATATAGCAAACTGTGATAATTTTTTCTGTAATTGCACTTTGAAAATTTATTTATAAAAAACAATACTATAACAATGAAGCTGACGAGAGATTTTTAATTATTTAGCATAAATAGCTATTTATCCAATAAGAAGACAGAGCGTTTTTCGTATTAGGCATGAAAATTGTCCACCGAGGCGAAAGCAGAAAAGAACAATACGCCGAGTGCAAAAAACACTTTTTGCTCGAGTTGTACACTTTTTTTCTACTATCATTGCAAAATTTATATAAAATAAAATAAAAATTAAATATTTTACGTTTTGTTTTTTTTTTTGCATATATGTAATGTTAGTGTCAAAACACTCAATCAACGAATATTTGTAAAAAAAGAAATACTAGTTTAGTAGGCCTCTTGCACTTGCGGGTTTTTAAAATTAATTCATATATTCTAGTTTAGTCTTATTGAACATTAACAATTTTCAAATCTCTTTTACTAATTTCTACCTGGAAAATGTTTAAATTACTAATTGAACTTCCGGGAATATCAGATTGGCATGACATCACAGACCACAATATCTCCGGGTGGTGAACGGTACGCTCATGCATTAATTATGTGTGGTTGTTTCCTAAAATTATTTTGTAGTTTCTGGTCTGTGATATTTATGCAGACATATATTGTAAAAACCGATTGAAACTAGAAGATCAAGTGCTTTTTTCAGATCAAAATCTTCTGTTTGCATAAGCTTGCTTATGGGATTAATACAGTTTAAAATTTTATACCATATGACTATTGAACATAAAAATTTAAATTGTTTAATGCAACTTAGCAAGTCCGAAGCCTCTCTTTTTGATATATCGATGTCTTGGTTTTCATAAATGCTTAGCAAAGCGTCGTATATTTCACCAAATTGAAATCTTAAGGGCGTTAAGCTTCTATCCTGCTTTCCCATCGAGTGTCACTCAAAGGTTTTAATGTTAATCCTTGGACATGTTTTAAAAATATTGCCCATCAAAAAGTAGAAGAAAAAAATAAATATATTTTTTGGACCATATAAAAAAAATTGGCAGCTGCCAAGGATGCTTTTGCCATGTTATTTACCACTAGATTGAGCCAGTAGCTACTAAATGGAACGTAGAATTCTCGTGGATTTAATTTCCTAATTCTAGGTTGCACTCCTACATTGTTGCCCCTCATGTTAGTCCCGTTATCATATCCCTGCCCTCTTGTATCTTGCACATCAAGTCCCATTTCATTAAGCTCTTCAATTATAATTTCATATAGTTGTCTTCCTGTAGATCTTTCCACAGGTAAGAAACCTAAAAATGTTCATAGATTTTTATTTCGTTTTAATCAGAATCAGACTTATTGATGGAAATATATCTAATTATCAGGGTCATTTGATTCACCTTATTAACGTCAGGAGTGCAATCTCATATTATTATGGAATAGTATTTCGCTTTTTTATTTCACCAATAATATGCGATTTTACTCTTTCATGAAGCAAGTTTATTATCTGTTTTTTCCAAGATAGTGAGCTTTTGTTTCCTCTTTGACGGGGTCAAATTCAGATAGCAATTCAACTATTTTTAAAAAATTGCTGTTATTATGCTCAAACAGCTTGTCGCTTGTACCTTGAAAAGTTAAACAATTTTTACCGATCAGTTTAGTAATTGCCTCAATCCTTAGAAGCACCTCGTACCAGTAATTCGTTTCAGCGTTAATAACTTTGGGTAGCTGCATCTATAGTTGTACAACACTTTGATTGAGTTCTAACCAGGATATTTGAGCCTGAATATGATTTTTAGAAATTTCGTGATCCTTTAAAGTTTCAACGATGTACTTCCAGCTTTTAAAACCTTCTTCTGAAAGGGAACTTGACATACGGCCATAAATTTTGCAGCAAAAGCAATATATGCAGTTTTTTGAAGTGGAGTACACTAGTCAGTCTCTTATAACTTGCTCTCCATTTCTTAAAATTTGAGAATAGTAATTTGCGCTAAATGTTCGACCAGTGTCATCATAAGGAAATTTGTAATTAAACATTGGTTTAGGTGGACCTTGTCGTATTAAAAAACTTCTTTCGGCATCTCCTAAAATTCTGGGCCACAATGCAGGATTTGTACGTAAAGTTTGTACAGTGCATTCCGTGGGTGGTAGGGTGGGGTCAGTTTGTAGAGCTAGAGCGCTACTAGTACTAGCCAGGGTGCCTTCTGTAAGTGCCAAGGCGGTGTCAGTTGGTAGGCTGTTTTCATTTGGTGACAAAGTCGGTTTAGAAATGTCGTGTATTGATTGGTCTTGGTCACCAACACTCTCTGATGATTCCGTGTTTTCCTTTTTATCTTAATTTTTGGAGATATTTGTTTTAGTACTAATGGTACTACCGGACCAACCCTGTAAATAATTGTGCAGAGCACCAGCTTGTTTTTGCTTTTGGGTTTCCTTCTCTAGCCTTCGCCTTTGTACTGATGGCCGGACAATTTTCTTTGCATGTCAGACATTCTAAAACAACAAATTAAACAATGCAAAATAAGTTAGTTAAAATAAGCCACGGCGTTGCTAAAAATAAAAATTGGAAAAATCCTCAAATTCAATCAGTTAGTGACTTAGTCTGTCTCACAGTTTTAAAAAATAAAATGCAGTTTTAATTACCTACTTAAACTATTTTTAAATATAAAAACGAATTTCTTAACATTTCGGGCTAATTTTCAACCCCTCTTTTGGAAAAAATAGTTAATACTTTTAGTAATTAAAACTAGACATTTCATTTTTTTAAACTTTGGGACATACTAAGTCACCGTCACCGACTAATCTTATTTGAAGATTTTTCTTCTTTTATCTTTTTATGCAACACATTGGCTTATTACTACACAAAATTATAATTTATTAATTAGTAGGATTTTTCCAAAGATTTTTTTTTGGTGCGGTGGATTCCAACAAAATGGACAATTTGCGAACCACCACAACGAACATATAAAAACTAAATATTTAAAATAGATACCTACGTAAAATGTTTAAATTTTTAAGATGGATTTTCTGTTTCTCTTTTTTTCGCGGCGAAAACCCCAAATAAATTAATAAAAATCCGTCACAACAAACATACAGAAACTATTTAAAAATGTATAAGTACGTATTGTGGAAAATATTTTTGAAAATAATTCTTTACCACTTAATATAGGTATTTGCAGAAGTACTTACCTTTAGAAATTGACAAAAACACACAAGAGTCACTATCCCGAACTAAACTGTTAAATATTTTTAATATTTATAAACTTACTTCAAGGATATGTTATCACCGGCACCGACGCATTTGCAATAATAACACAATTGTGCTTAGATGACTCTTTATATAGTAAGGTGCGAAAACATGTCCATGCATGTTATGTCTTACAGTTCCTAGTACAAGTTACTATATACCTACAAGTTCATGCAGGGTCATGCACGTCTTTTAATTATACGTCTTGTTTTATTTCAAAAATAAATATGCTTTTTTTAAAAAGGTATTTTAATATTTTTCTAGCTTTAAAACATAACAAACCACAAAGATCAAATGTAAATTGCATAGTACTTAGTTTTAGTTAGGGAAAAAAATCAGCGGGCCCTGCGGAAATTATTGCTATCGGCAAAGCAGCAATCAGATGTCGTAACCGATTGAAACATTTTGATCAGTACCGTCTGGCACTATTTTCGATTTACTTCAGCAAAAAAAATAATGGTACTTTATTAATTACAATATTTCACAGATATTGTTTATAGTGTATTTTGCTACACCTATGCGATACGTATACTTATATATCGTCTTATTCTAAGATAATTAATGTTGTTAGTTTAATTTTTTTACAGAACTAGTTTATAGTTAAAATAATGGAACCTTAAAAGAATCTACTGTTTATGCTGTTTTTGAAAAATATTATTCCTCAGAATATACAGAAATAATATACAGTGGTGCAGGTACATTTTATTATAATAAATATTATGAGTAATTTTGATTCTGTCGAGTTGTTTCTAAAAAACTCAAAAAGTAAAACATGGGTATTCTGAACAGAGCACTTGAAAACGTCGCCCTGAAAACACCCTCGCCCCCAAATTAAATATAGTATTGTTGACGTTTGTACGCCGATCGGTTAATCCGGCGACAAAAATTCACACAGATGGACAAAAGGTCTGCATGTATTTTACTGGAAATTTCGCCTATTAAACAGACTAAATTTGAAACATATTTTTCTCCTTGACGGCCAAGCGGATTTAAGGACGACTGCATCGCCTTTCTCCAAAAGTATGCAAACGGACGTGTTGAAAATGCTCAAAAAACATAAAAAATTGTTTTGTTCTAAAAACTGAAGAGCGATTTATATTTTCGCCGAGACAGCCACATGTTTTACTGAATGGCTACGGAAAAGAAAATAAATAAACTGAAACTGGAGAGGTTAGCGGCTGTAACAGTCGGTATCTTAATTCAATGAGAGGATGTAACATTTTTAATTATTGAAGGGTCAGTGAGTATGTTTAATGCTGTTTTTGACCCAATGGGAAGTGTGCACATTTTGATGGAACGTCAACAAACTAACTAACTAGAAACACATTGCTTCGGCGAATGCGTTTGACACTTCATTTAATATTAAAAATCTCATAAAACTGCAATTATAATTAAAAGTAATATGTCGGGTAATTATTTTAATCGAGAAGGTTATTCGCCGGGATTATTAATTAAATAGCTCATGCAAAACTGTATGAATAATGTTTTATGCATTTCACAGTAAGTTAAAGCCAGGGTTGTCATGATTTTGCCAAGCACAATAAATCGTCGCACTCTGTTCCCCAGCCCACCTGATATGCCCACCCTAGAAAAGAAACTGCTATAGAAATGATTTATTCGTCTTATAATTTGCAATTACCACATAATTTTTGAATTTATTTTAATACTGTAATCTTGTGTGATACACTCGAACTTATCCAGTGAAATTACCATACAAGATTACATCCTGAAGTTGGCCACAGACTTTTTTCTTTTTTACGCAGTTTTACCGTTACGGATTGATTTCAAAAATGTAGATCAGTGATTTGATCGAAAACTGACAGAAGGAACGATCGGTTTCAAATGTATTGACACTGGATAATTTAACTTGGTCGTTAAAAATGTGAAAAAGGGATCTGACCGACTCGATATTGTCTAAGAACACGCCCAACTAGCACCAAAGTGACAGGAACTGGTATCGGACATTTAATAGAGTAGGCATTATATAACTGTTACTAAATTTGCGACTTTAGTGTAAAATTCACCTTGTGGTATGCCCGTGTAGGAATAATTACGTAAATGCTACTGAATTCAGGTACTGCATAATTATTACACTTTCAAGGAACTGCTGCAGCATGTGCAACGTCGCGGATACTACTCTGCATTACTTTAAAGCATTTTCTACTTTAAAGTGAGAATTAACAGTAATGCCGACTGCACAGCGTTACCAAAGAATCACTGTATCGTTGTCGGGACATTTTCTGGAGCTTTAAAGTTGTGTAACTTATTAGCCACATGAAGTTAACACTTTCTTATTCGGAACTAATCGAACATGGTGCCGAAAAGCGGTAAACAACAACAATAAAGATTTTCCGGACTTCATCGACCATTTATAGGAAAGTTATGTTACAGTTAAGTGAAGTTAACAGTTTAACAAATTATTTGATTGATGCGGAACCGACCCTTATTCGTTGAAATAGATAAATAACCAGGTTAGGAAAATTGTCGGGAAAATGGGATATTGCAGTAAAGAACCAACAAATGTTGAAGTAAAGAATGTAATTGATTCTGATTGTTTGTGATTTACCATTAATTATTATTAATTAAAATTTCGCCCACTGAACAAATTCGAAAAATTCAGACAAATGAATAACTTGGGGAAGTTACAAACTTTATGAATACTTTTGATCAGATGACAGAAAATATGGACAATAGTGCCCACTTTGGGCAATGGAGATTTTCGTCACATTGAATTTTGTTGATATTCAAGGTAAATCCTCGAGTTGTTTGATTTTTGCTAATAACACTTCCATCTGTCACCTGTTGATGTTTAGTCAGTCATTAACGTGTTGCCAATCCCAAACAATAAAATTTATTTTTACCTATACTTCATTCATTTTATATAAGAACATAAAAATTCTAGCATAGGCGCGCGGTATTGTATAAGTACATTTATATATTGCACCGTGTGCTCATACTAAAGAACTATGCAGTCCGGAGGTCGACAAAGAGTCGCTCTGCGAGTCCAGATAAAAAAAAAATATGTGCTTATATGAAATGAATGAAGTATAGATCGGATCAGCCAGCTCTACCAACTTAAAAGTGAGGGTCGTAAGGTACGTGGGAACTTTGCAACAACCTTTTCGCAGTAGCGTAGTAGAGGCTAGTTTAAAGATACCAAGAAAATTACGTCATTTATCACATTTGCTACTTTATGGTATATGTAACTTTGAAGTGAAATAATTAAGTGACAAATACGTATATACCACTATAAAGTTAATCGAACTAAATTCGCCATTTTTCTATTATTGAATAATGACGCCATATAGACATCGATAAAAATTATTCTGAAAACCATTTTTTTTTATTAAATATGGTCAATTGCAAACATCTTTTATAAATAGATCATTATTACTTCATAACACATAAACAAAAAAAGATTTTCCATCAAAAATTTTGCACTTTCGAGTGTAGAAAATTTTTTCGAGAAAGCAATTTTCTAGACAGCGCGACTTTTTTTATCGTAGTATCGTGTAAACATTTTATAAAAAACAAGTAGTCGTTTTAATTTCCACAGAGAGTGAATGCAAAACATCATGGTTCATTACCTACACATATTTCATTCAATCGATTTAACTTGGACATATTGACCTCAAACTCACAATCAAAAAGCCTGATTGCAATACATTATATTTTGCTATTCGATCGAGAGAGAAAGCACAATAAGTTTGTTCTCGTACCACTAAAGAGCAGTTCTAAAAGTTAGTAATTTCTTCTACTTGGTTGCGTTCCACGTAATAACCTAGTTATCAATACGTAACGGAAGGTTCCGGAATAGTAATTGCCATGTATAAACTATTCCCCATTTTGGTGAATGCTTGGTAGACCGATCGATCCCATTACGTAACGGTCATTAGTTGCGGAAACCTGAAAGTTCCACTGATGGTGCTACTATGTAGAGACTACTAAATGTGCTGCTTGGGACTCGTATCGCACGGATAGGTTCAAGTCTATCTTCAGTCATACTAAAGATGAGTCCAATCAAACCTTTGCTCTTTACTTTTTGCGTTATGTAGTTTTATTGGTGACACTAAATTTAAAAAAAAGACAGAGAAAAGCAACCGGTCAATTTTATTTTAAATTTATATCAGTAGAACCACGTAACGAAAAGTTTTGTTAGCGATTCATCTTAACCTTTTTATGGTGGCGATACAAACGCTACAATTTGAACCAATAAAACTAAAATTGGTTAGGATGCCGAAAACACTTTAGTAATTTGGAGTGACGGAAGAGAATATCTTAAGAGTTTTCTAGATCATCAGAACAATTCAACTGCAACTTCACCAAGTAGAAACAGCCAGCTTTGGAGATACTGGTGAAGAAACATGACGAATGCCTATATACATGCACTCTCGTGCAGCTAAATTTATTAGTAAGTACAGTTATAGTCAGCCCATAGATTAATGTATATTCGATTTATGGTCACTCGCACCTAGAGGTAGGCTGATATCAATAATATCAACGGAGAAATGTGAATACTTTAAGGATTACTGCAGAAAATGGATTTACAGACGCAACAAAAGTATCGGCCCATTCTAGACCTCAAAGAACACCGAGAAACTACTGTTTTTATTTATTTTTTCCGGTGCGATATCACTCAAAACGACAAAAAAAAACATTTATTGTTTGAAAGAGTATTCAAATAAATGTTATACTGAACAAACTACTGTTATATATTATAACTAGAGTTGGCAAAAATGCGCCGCAGGACATAGGCATAGACACCATAATAAGTGTAAGAAAAGAAATTAACTAGTAATAAAAGCAATAAACTGTTACAATTTATAATAATGTATGCACAACTTACCCTCTTAGCTAGCTTGGTTATCACAAACTGGAAAAGATGTGTAAAAGCTTTGCAGCATCATGTATGTTTCTATGGTTGTCTCCGAGAGTAATGTTCGACATGGAGAAAAAATATGCTTATATTTTGAGAACAACCGTTCGACATCTATTGATGTAATACAAGCATACTTAAAATAGTCTTTGAACTCACTTAACGGATCTGCAGATGCTCCATCAGTACCATCACAAATTTGTCTTAATCTGGTAAAACCGGTGTCTTGCTTTAACACACTTGCAAACTTTGCTCCAACGGGCTCATTTTTAGTGTCACCTATAGAGTGTAGCAGTCGATTTACTTAGTCCACTATTTGCAGTTACTCCGCTCACAACAACTCCCTGTTTTGTAATTTTTGTATGGCATCATGTAATCCTTTATAGTTCTTGTGAATAGTTTTTAAAGCTGTTTCAACAGAAACATCTTCGAATTTTGTCTGGCTTTCCTTAATAGCTGCAACCTCATCTGGATTGAATTGTAGTATCACAGCTTTTACTTTTTGTAAATATTCAGCATAATAAAATGCTGCCTCCAACCATGTTTCCCAACGTATAAGAATCGGCTATGGTGGTTCGGGAATACCGGGACACTTGCTGTGAAATGTGCGAAGACGTTTATGAGATTTAAGAAACACATTTTTAGTACTTGCTATTAATGCATCTACCTCTGGAAAACCTTGTCGACACAAGGTGTAAAGCATGCACTTTACACGTAACATGTACTAACCCACAACTGTGTTCTCGAAGAGAACGGCCTAGTAAACGCATTGTTGCGGCGTCACAAACATCAACACTTGACATTTGATCTTACTTACAATGTCTTCGCTTACAGTTGGTACATAGTTACGCAACGTTGTGCGACTTGGTAACGTCATCTTGAGATTGTATTTATTCCAGAACTCCTGAAATGGTTGTTTATCGAGTATGTGCAGCGGAACTTCACGGGTAATCAGCATTAAGAGTAAATCGAACATAGACTGTGTTGTCGAGGACACGAAATTTTTTTTAGTTTTATGTTGCACAGAATTTACGTGACGTTTACAATCACGTTTGTCCCAGCACATCAGGTCAGTGACGCACACATTACAAGTTATTATAGCACCATTATTCCCTTTATCAGCATATGGCCGTTCTTTACCCTTGGGCAGGTCTGACATACTTTATTATTTAATTAATATCAAGAATAAAATACAAAAAATAAAATTATCAACAATACAAGGGAGTGAAATAAATTACGTTATTGACACCTCGACGCATAACTGTAGACTAAAATAATAAACAAATCTTGCTTACGTACTTGGGTATTTCTCTACCTGGCACCGCCCATGATTTGCAGATCGAAATGCCAACTCTAGTTATAACAACATGTCTACCAACATTTCTTATATCGTTTAGACCATTTAAAAGACTTCCAACCAATGTATGTACATAGAAAAAATGTTCTTGCCATTTAAAAAAATGCCGACATCAAAAAATGACAGACGGTATACTTTATAAATGCGCTATTTATAAGAAAAAACGATGTTATAGTTATCAATTATCATTCATGGCAAATTCAATTAAAGTCTGAAGTACCAATAATTGAATTCGAATGAAGAAAATCTACTAGCTATCGGACATGCAGTCAAAACGTTGCACAAGAATTAACAGTGCCCACCAGTACTTTACGTGATTACAAGTAAACTGACAGGTCACGGCGTTAAAACAGCTGATTGAGAGTGACAAAACAAAGTGGGACGTGCATAATATAAACACCTACTACTGTCGTACCCCACCGTTGCCGCACGCTCACACAAAACAATAAAACAAAATACAATCGGCGGACGTCTCGGCCACCTACACTTGCGACTTGAATTACCTTTCTTGAAACTTTCAGATTATTTCATTACTTGGCGTTTTAAATTTTTTTGTATGTAATGTGTTGTTCCGTTTGATAATAATAATAATAATACGCTTATAGAAGTTTACCGACGACGAGGCAACATTTACTAAAAAATCTCCACAACGCTCACAACTGGTCAGATGAGAATCCACATGTCAAAAGTAGAATATTTTCAAAGAAATTTTTCCGTGAATGTTTGGGCTGGAATAGACAATTACCTAAGTGGCTCATTCTTTTTGCCGAATCGCTTAACAGGAGAGTTATTTTTTTATCTTGTGAAACGATTTGGAGGAGCTTTTGGGAAATATTAATCGTGATATTAGACCAAACACGTGGTTTTAGTTAGATGGGGCATCACCTCATTATTCTGTATTAGTTAGGAATTATTTAAATGTGATTTTCCCAAATTATTGGATAGGGAAAGGGAATTACGTATAGGTGTTAATTGGCCTTGAAGATCACTTGATCATAATCCCGTAGATTGTTTTGGGGATTTATGATAAAGTGTATATCACAGAATCAAACACTGTGGATCAACTCCGTCTAAAAATTACTCAGGCAGCTGATGAATTTCGACAAAATGCAGGAATTTTACAACACATTCGATTTTCATACTGAAATGTGTCTTCAAAATAATGGGAGAACTTTGAAACATTTAATGAATTAAACACCTAATAGTTGTCAGTTGTTTGATGTTCGTTATTAGTATAATTTATGGCCATTGTCATTGTTTATAATTTTTTCTTATTAAAATAATTACTCTACTCTCTCTTTTATTTTTAATCTTCATATTAAAACCTTCGAAAATCATAAATTATTGTAAAATTTTAATAATTGATCGAACATCACGTACATACACAGTAAATCAAGAATGAATTAAAAATTCCTACTATTTCATATTTTCCATCTTTATGTAACACAGTGCAGCTAGATTTTGTCAAATTTAAAAATGTCGCAAATTATGTGAACTTTCTACCTAGGAACGTCATAGGCGTGCCAAAAAAAAGTCGGGGTGGGTTAAAAGATAACTGGCCCGGAAATATTAAACATCGCAACTAAATCATTACTGAAGATGTAATTGGCCTTAATAATCGCGTATTAAAAATGTAAAATATAAATAGCAAACGGTTCCAAAAATATTTGAAAAATTGTTGTGTGTGCCAGTCACATTTAATGCCCTGTATCTCAAAAACGATGCACTTTGGTATATAAGTATGTATGGCATAATTTAGGGTCTAGAATCTATTATTAAGAGATTGACCTCCAATTTCGGGACACCTTGTATATATATTTACAAACAAAACTGCTGTGACAATGAGTAGCTTTTTGCTAGACCTCAACCATGTTTCTGATATTGTTAGTGTATTATACAATAATTTATTTAAAGAAGTCGTTTTGTTATTCTTATTATTTTAAAAGAGTTACCACGTTTTCACATGGCTGATTCTCCCCAATTACATCGAATCTGAGATATTCTTATTCGCTTGAACTTACTCTTGTATATAATTTTGTTTGTGTTTATGTGTCTTGTAAATACTTGAGCCGACTTCACTGCTGGAAATATTACAATCTGCTTAAATATTATTTATTTTGGCAATGGTTCAAAACTATAAATATACGCTAGTTATACTTTTTTTTTAAATAATGTACTTGAACTATTGTAATGACATTTAAAATAAAGAATTTGAAATTGTGTTTAATATATTATATTGTTTATCGTATCATTAAAAATTAAGGTTCCTTTAAGTTAAATCTTTATTGATAATTATTAATATCATAACATTACAACAACTTCACAATAACTTAGTAGCACATAATACGTTATAATACGTTAGTTATCATATCATAATACCCTAGATACGAATTTTATTTTATAGCTATTATTTATGAACATTGACGTGGACATTTTCAGTTTTCAAATTTGATAGATACACCTCATACACAATGATTGCTCAAAATGATGGGCATGTCCACTGAATCTTGCCTAGCAACATTCTTTTTCAGTACGATGGTCTCTTTAGTACATGATAGTGTTTACAGAAACGTCTCCAACTTGAATTTTTCGCGCAATGGAAACCTTACTCAAATTATCTTCTAAATACCCTCTTGCAATATTGCTCGATTCGCAACCACCAAGTTCTTGTAAATCTAATATGTCTCCACCAGCATTAACAAGAAAAGAAAAGCTGAAGATCTTCTAATACAATGACCAGTATACATAGTTGGATTTTCAAGTTTGAGATACATAGCAATTTTCTCAGGTATTTTAGAAAAGAAATGGATACCACAAGGCTGAACGGTGCATTTTCCGTTTCTATATGATACGAACAATCTTCTATGCGGAGTATGAGTTGGACGTAATGCTATATATTTATTAAATAAAGCCACAGGATTAACGTCTCGGTCAGATATCACCGCAAAAAATCTTTTCTTGTGGCTTTTTGAGTCAGGAATTGTGATTACTAGCTTGCTCTCTAGAATTTCAACATTTTCCATGGACATTTTCGTTAATTCATTGGTTCTACAAGCTCCGCCAATTCCAATTAAAAAAGCTACTTTCATCATTAAAAATGTCTCGTCTGGGGCAGTACAAACAAATTCACTAACCTGCTCTTTCGTGAATACTTTCGAATTTTTAACACGCTTTTATTAGCTTCACTTGTATGTTTGCTTGTTTGTTTGTATGTTTGTTTGTAACCGACTCTTTGGACTCGATTTTAACCCACTTTAAACGGACAGATTTAATTGAAACTTTGTACACTTATTAAGAACCGGTAACAATACAATAATTTGATAAGTTTATATCATTATCCTGTTCAGGATCGCCAATCCTTTCCTCACGTATCCCTGCGTGAAAGCAAAGGCTTAATATGTCAGTAGATTCCATAATTGTTAATTAGCCCGGTGGTCGAGTGGGTTAAGGCACTCGACGCGAAACGACAGACTCATCCGGCGTGAGTTCGAACCTCACGGCTGAAATAAAAATTTTTTTTTTTTTTTCAGAAATATCTGTTGGATCGTAATATGTTATAATATCAGCATCAATAAGCAATATAAATATAGTTTAAAACAACTAAAAAACACGCTTTCATAGCACATCAAACTAAAAAGTTAAAAATAAATATAGTTTAAAAAAACTAAAAAACACGCTTTTAAAGCACATCAAACTAAAAAAGTGAAAAATAATTATTAATATAAACTGAAAATAATAATGAACGAAAAATACTAGTATTATTGTGAAAAAAGCGTGGGGTGCTCGATATACGAAAAATATTGCACAAAGCACCCCACGCTTTTTTCACAATAATACTAGTATTTTTCGTTCATTATTATTTTCAGTTTATATTAATAATTATTTTTCACTTTTTAGTTTGATGTGCTTTAAAAGCGTGTTTTTTAGTTTTTTTAAACTATATTTATTAGCTCTATATCCCACTTTTTTTTTTTAATGAATATCAGATATTATTTATTAATAACAGTTTTCACTTTTCCCACTTTTCCTGTCTTCTCGGTGTTATTTTTTCTTTTACACTTGTTCTAAGTTCACTTAAGTCTTGTATCATTTTATACTTGTTTCAATACCTACTCTGCAGTAATTTTAATTGACCATTTCCCGTTACTATTTAATAATCATCTAAAGTATTCCATTTTTTTTCGTATATTTTAATTTATACAGCCGTTTTATCTAAGTTTAAAATCTTCGTAGGTAATTTTTTTTTAAAACTGGATCACCTTTTCTAGCTAAACTTTGGGCGTAACCCTCCTTTTTTTGTTAATTATAATTTGCTCTATATTTCATATTTTATAGAGAACTTAGTATTTAATAACGTTGATACCTCATTTGTAATAAAATAAATAAATGTGTACCTATTAACTAACTGGTTTCTGTTATAAAATTCTATTTATTTAAAACAAACCAAATAAAACTAATTTCAACAATTTTGCTAATTATTAGTTAGCCAGCGCGAACTTGTTTACACGCTGTTTACATATATTATTTAACAAGTAGGCATGGCATAAATACATATACTGCGTCTAACAGAACTTATATCGACACTAGTTAAGGTACATTTACAACTAATTAGGTATGGGTACATTCTGCTGGTCGATTGCAAATTGGGTTTTAAGCATATTTGGTTGAATGCATTTGTTTACAATAAAATTTTAAGTCGGAACGACCTTGAATTGCTCTTCAGGTTTGAATTGGATGCTTTAAATCGCAAATATAAGGTTTGTTCGTAGAGACGATTTGTGACAGTTTTCTGACTATGGAGTTGCAATTTTTACGAGAGCTTTACAATAACAAACGTTCTGATTGAACGAGCACATCTCTACAACAATGTGCGCATGATTCTGACAGTTTCAAACTGTTCTACGAACAAACCTATCCCTCTTCAGTTGCTAAACGAATTTCAAATTGCGCATGTTTACTACGACACATATTTATTGTTTGTTTAAAGTCGGTTTGTGATCTAAAATTGGAAGGTTAGATCTTTTGGTATTAGAAATAATGGTTTTTTTAGAAGTTATGTTAAATAATTGTAATCAAACTGAATTTTCACACACGTAATATTAAAAAATTTCAACAGATGGCAGCTTCTAACTCATTATAAATGACCTAAATTTTATCTGGGCATATTCACAATCCGTTAGTAAATTGCGCCTGTAGCGAATTGGTTGTAAATGTACCTTTAATTGACTTGTGAACAGGTCAACAATAATACCTAAGATTATTTCTTTATCTACAGATGATCCGTATTCCGTAATAGGGGCGACTGTTTATTTAAGTGTGTGTAATCTTTGTAAACACTAATTTAACTGAGCCAGACGATAAGCTCATGAGCGTTTGTGTGAACACTGGTACACAGAGAGCTCTGCGCACTACGCGGCCAGGTCGCGTGGAGATATGTATCACCAGTGTTACCACCTAAGTATGACCAACTATCCCACGCGCAAGCATAAAATATTTAAAATTCCCGCCAAGTTTAAATTATGTTCCAATTAGTTTAAATTAGGTAGTAAAATATTATATTATAAAGTAAAAATTGGTTAGTAAAATATAAAAAATGTCAGACTTATACAGACACTGAAAATCTCATTCGGGCAACACCAATTTTCCGGGGAAGAACATAATAGAGCATCTGGGGCACATGATCTTATGGGCGTGGCTAACTTGCTTGGAGGTAAAACTAAGAAGAGCCCATAACATCAAATGCTATAGTCACATAAAAGTTTGATGATTAATTGTAATATTTTATTGAGAACGTATTTCTGTGTTTGCTGTCAGAAAATTTAGTTTGGATCATGTGTAGTGATTATAATCACCCGCCAATTGATTGTATTGTTTATGATTATCAAGGACTGATGGAACTATATAAAAACTGACACTGTCTCTTACCACGTTATTTTATCATCCCACCACAGTACAAAACCTGTCATTTTAATTAAAAATGTAAGGAGACAAAAATTGAAAGATATTAAATAAGTACAATGGTATTCTTATATTAATTATAAAGAACTGAAATGTTGTTATAATTTGTTATTTGTTTATCCTCCAAGCAACGACCTTGAAAAACGTGACATGTGCAGATGCTCTATTTCATACGTATAATTATAATACTAGGTTCAAGTTCATCACATTTCCATTAGACCTAAATGGCACCCGAATGAACCAGCACAATATTTGTTGATTCCGTTTATGACCACAAGATGGTGGGGATGATCAATTAAATAAAACAAAAGCAGCAATCAATAACAAAAGAAATATTATTTAATTCATTTACTGCAAAGTTTTCAAGAATCCCTCGAATTGGGATAAATCCCTGTGTCCTACCGCGCGACCAGTGGTTTATACAGAATGTAGTAGGTAGCCGCGCACCAGCAGTCAATTACACAGCGACCAGTACCGTACAATCCATACAGGAACATTATCACGCGTTAAAAATCACTAGTTCAAGTGTATCGTGCGTTTATCCTTTCTTCCTTACTGAGTGTACACAGTTCCGCATTTAGTGTGATTTGAAATATTTGTTTGTGTGTGTTGCTTTTGACCGCCACCGCCACCAAGGCCGTGACCGCGTCTGAGTGAGAGAAGCTTTAACCCGTAAATTTTGCCGACCCCCACTTTGTTGAGGGGGTAGGGACCTTTAACGTGTGCACATCGCAGAAACATAGAACTCTCCCAAAGTTTTACGTTGCATTTGAAAGATGGTAACGCGAGCAGGACCTTCCATCCACTGTACCTGATCGACTTGGTCCGACCCGAATTTAAACCCGAGTCTGGGTAGAAGAACGCGCCACTGTCCCTCACACTTTCGAGCAGATATGTTAGGTGCGTTCTTTCTAACTGTGATCTCAGCTAATCTAAGTTGTTATACGGTTACACTGCATAAATAAAAGCATTGTTTCATTTGATGTTGTCTTCGTAATCGTAAAACTACTTAGATTAACTGAGATCTCAGTTTGAAAGAACGCACCTAATGTCTAAAGTAAAGAGTTTCAAGAGTAATCACAGTTTAAAATTCGTGTAGATTGTTACAATAAATCAACACTGAAAGAGGTTCATCTTCATCCTCATGAGGGGTAAGATATAAAAAAATAATTTAAAATTAAGTATTAATATGTTGTCTGTTTGGTGTTGTCTCTTATATCTATGCAATGAACTGTACCCATAGTAAGTTTTTACCTACATTAAACTGATCATCGTAACTGAAGAATATCGACTTTGATCTAGGAACTTCACGTTGGCTACTCTAAAATACGTACACTGTGCACATAAAGTTAAGGATATTTGATATTTTCATAAAAGGACTGGACAAAAAGAACTTGACAACTTCTTTATTAACCTTTTTGCATAATTTGGTTATGAAAAAACATGAAAAAGCAATTTTAGTTTGGGAGGTGTTTAACCATGAGGATCAAAAATGTCTTAAACATATCATCAATACCTCATATCTGGCGCCTCACTCTCATTACTTCAAGTATAGGTCTGGGTATGCTTCTGATGATGTGGTCGATCACATCTTCTGGGATTTGTGCCCATAAAATGGGATGAATATCTGACAGTTGCCTAATGTTCTCTGGAGACGGTTGATTGTTTTGAAATAAACCCACACATGGCAGTGGGATTCAAATCAAATCAATTCCGTGAGTTTTAAGGACGTTGAGTACTTGCTGAGGACGATGAGGACAAGCATTATCATGAATAATAATAAAATGTTCGACAATAGCAGCTTGAAAAATCTTCACAATGTTACTGACAATACATTGGATAGATTTCTCCAGTCATGGTCCTCCAGCAGATGTACAGATCGGTGCGTCCTCTAACAATATTCCTCCCCATACCATAACACTGCCTTCTCTACAAGCTGCTGTGGGTTGTAAACATCTTTAGCTGTATCTTTTCGATTCCAAACCCAAAGTCGCTTTGGCCCACTCCTAATTCTGTAACAATAGCCAGCTTGGAGTATGACAGTGGTACCGGATGATAAATAACGCCTTTCTTTAATATTTGTTTAAAAACCTTACAGAATACGTTTCAAACACACTTGAACGCAGTTAACCACAGAATGAGAATTAATTGTAATTGTAATGATCCTGAAAAACATTTAAAAACATTTTATTTGGGGGACTTGTTAAGGAAATTTTGTATCCCGGCACAAAGCGCCACTTATTTCGAGATTCTTGCATGTTTTACTGTTTGTAAAGTACCAAAATTAACTAAATGAAGTAATTATTTAATAATTACTAAAAAAATAATAACAAAACTAGGATTAATAACAAACGAACACAAGCTGCTTCGTTGATATGAGTTGCTTCGTCAGAGCAGATAGGGGCAACCGTGATACTAACTAGGCTTGGTGTTTTCGGTGGGCAAATATTTGATTTGATGCTGAAACTTTACAAAAAAGATAATATGCATATTATGCTCAGTGTAACTAACTCAATAATGTTATTTTTAATTTCAACTATTCTGTTTAGTAAAACCAAATGTACTCAACAGTTGAACAGTCCCTTTAAAAACTTTAAAACATCTACCGACACGTGTTTCTGCTTTTAGCTTTGTCAAGATAGCTCATTCAAAGGATCCACAGTAACTAAAAACTAGTAATCCAAGTTTCAGCGTTTTGGCAAATAGTCGGGAAAATAATTGTTTAAAAAGATATGTTGTACTTATCTATGATAGGTTTTGTAAAAGTAGTAAATAATAATTAGCAAAAATATAGTATGACATCATCCCCAAATTTAGCTAGTATAAAAATATAACTTTTTTGTTTTTATTTTCATATGTTTACCGATTAAAACTAGTTTACGTATTAATATTTTAAAACGAAATAAAATTCACTTTATCAAGTTGTATAAAATTCTGTTTTTCTGTTGTTTGGGAATGTTTCAGTAGAATATGTCTGCACAAAAGCCGTCACTGGGAAGCGATACCCATCCGAGCTCTAAGCATAATATAATGAGCGTGAATTTTCATAACAAAAATTCGCCACTCATGAAGATTATTTTTACAGTAAACTTTTACTACAATATACTTGTGCCTGAGTCGTTTTCAGGTCAAAATGTTAACGTTTTTGATTAAATAATTAATTAATTTTTACATATTAATTCTAGTATCTAAAACAGGTTTTTTAAATTTGAAAACCGGTTTTCGAATTTTACAAATTTATCAAGAAAACAGGTTTTTAAAATCCGACAAACCCTAGTAATAATATGTGCCGTGTGAATCTTCCATTTTTCGACATTTTCAAAAAATGTGAGAACACCCAGTTAACACCAATCCTAGGAGGTAACTTTTATTGTGTACATGTGTTAACTTGTGTACCAGATGAGTGTATACACTATTAATAACAAAAATGAGAATCAGAGCATTTTTGGAAATGTGATAAAAGTTAATTTAGTGTCTCAGTGTTTCAACAAATTTCTGTATATCATTTATTTGCAAATATAGGAAAAAGTTTTTGTCGTATTTTCAATGTATCGTAAAATCTCGTATTTATATTTGCAGAGATAAATTTGACCTCGAAAATGAAAAGAAAATTTCGAAATGAACTTTTGAACTTTTTCTACCTACTGCATAAATGTCACACTCTTTCCAATCTCCTTCAATGTGGGATACCCTGTACACTACTATTAAAAGTAACAAAATATTACTTGTATAAAAATCACATATTTTTTATTGATTTAGTAACATATATGATAATAAACTTAACTTAGTGTCTATATACATTTTTATTTCAATAATAGTCAAATGCCGCATCAGACATATTTGTTTTGTCTCACTTTTTACTGTATTTTTAGTGTCGTTTTACTGCATGGGCGTTCGTCCAAGAGGCCTTGGAAATAACTGTGGGTGGACGCTACTTTATAACTCGAGTGCACGCTTGTTTATTTGTTAGATTCTGTTTTCTAAATATAAAATATACAAGAATACAGTTATATATTATGATAATTGTATGGGAGCAATTATTAAGTCTGCTGCTAGAATAATGGATTAAAAAGAAGATGACGGAAGAATATTGTGTATCTTGGGTCAAGCGAAGTTATTTTACAGTTTTGCGCGTGAGCTATTGTAAACGAGGGACTGAAATAAACGAAGAAAAATACAAAATCGCCAGTATAAACGATAGGTTTTGTGTGAGGAAGAAAAAGTCCAAATATTTACTTGTTATATACAAAATAACAAAAATAAACGTACAGCAAAAAGAGCATATCGGGTGTTGTATCCAAATCGTCCAACACCATCAGAAAATACGTTTAAAAATATTAACCGAAAGGTGAATAATACCTCCAGTTTTAGTAGAAAAAAGCGTGTAGTTCAAGCAAACCAGGAAGAACAGCTAGATATACTACTTCATTTCGAAGGTAAGCCCATCCATATTTATTCGAGAATAGATATATTGTATTATTTTTTAGAAAATTCTGAATGTAGGATAAATAATGCAGTCGATCAATTAGGTAAAAGTTGTTCCAAAATCTAACGTGCGTTAAAAGATAACAGCTACAGACCATATAAAATTTTACCAGTACAAGTTTTAACAGAGGCTCATAAAAGGAAAAGGTTGGACTTTTGCCGCCAGATAATTCAAAAGTTGGGTGAAAATTCCGATTTTTTAAATAAAGTATTATGGACTGATGAATCATCATTTTCTACGGCAGTAGTTTTTAATAGGAAAAATCGAAGGGCGTGGGAAAACAAGCACAACAGAAAAAGATTGGTAAAACAAATAAAAAAAATCAGGAAGAAAAACTGTTAGCGTTTGGTGTGGAATTTTCAGAGACAAAATTGGTGGGCCTATATTTTATTCAGGAAGAAAAACTGTTAGCGTTTGGTGTGGAATTTTCAGAAACAAAATTGGTGGGCCTATATTTTATGATTATACTTTAACTGGAGTTACCTATCTGGAAATAATTATCCCAGAAGTAGAAAATATTCTTTTGCAGAATTTTCTGGAAGCCGAACTTGATGATGTGATTTGGACGCAGGATGGGGCAACTCCGCATAGTGTCCTACCCATTCGAGATCATTTAAATAATGTATTCCCAATATGGATAGGTAATAATGGACCTGTTAAATGGCCACCTAACAGTTCGGATTTGAACCCTATGGATTAATTTTTTTTGGGGATTTCTAAAAGACATTGTTAATAATAATAATAATAATAATAATAATAGTATCAAGTCATTAAAGACAGGATTCGACTTGAAATAAACAATCTGAATGTAAATAATGAGGCCATTTCCGGTGCAATTATAAATATAAGAAGACGTTATCAATTATGCATTGAGAATAATGGTGGACACATCGAACATCTTTTATGAGTTATCATTTATTTATATTTAAATTTCCTAAATAAATCTTTGTTATCTATTTTGTATAAATATTTGGTTTTTTCTTCCTCACTGTAAACCATTTTGATCATTTCATTAAATAACTGTCACATCAAACATAATATTTGTCATTTTCATAGCTCACTTTATTAATGTTAACTTTTCCATATTTACAGTAACTAGTTTAACTAAGATATTCGACGTTTAATAACTCAAAAACGGCATATGGTAGGGGTCATATGGTATATTTTTGAAATCAGGAACAAAGGATCATTCCAAAAATTTAATAATATACAGGGTATCCCATTTAAAAAATATTATTTTTTGTATCCCCTGAAATCTGCACGCTACTGTACTTTTGATGGCATTTTAACAAAATTCAGTCATAACCACAGAACTTTTATTTAAAACTTATTTTTCTATAGGCAATAATAACGATGATAAGGGGTGGGTAATTTATAATAAATAACCCTATACATATCCAACAAGTAACGGGTGATTATAAAGTAAGGGATATATTTCAACTTATTATATATTCTTAACAAATCAAATTAATAACAAAAAGTAAATGGAATCTAGTTGCTTACATAATGGGATTTCTGATGTCAAACACTAGTTACCGCAAATGCTCGATATGACCTCCATTTTGTTGTTGTAAAATTACCAACCGTTGCTCCAAATTGTATACAGCACAATTCAACATTTCTGGTTGAATTGCACGAATTTGCTCTCTAATACTGTCCTTTAATTCCTCCAGCGTTATTGGCCGTGTTCTAAACACCAAAATTTTTAAATAACCCCACAGCCAGTAATCCGCTGGGTTAATATCAAGCGATCTTGGTGGCCATGAATTTGCAAAATGTCTGCTTATAATACGATCTTGAAAAACCGCAGTTAACAATTCTTTAACTGGTCGGTAAATGTGCGGAGGTGCTCCATCCTGCATAAAAATCATGTTTTCAATTATTCCTTCGTGGTCGCTTTGCAACTGTGGAATTGCATAATCCCTTAACATTTGCAGGTATCGGTCACCAGTAACAGTTACAGATACGGCCTCCCCATTCTGTATTTCCTCGAAAAAGTATGGACCAATGATGAAATTAGCTGTGAAACCGCACCAAACGGTGACTTTTTTGTCATGAAGGCCTTGCTGAACGAATTCATGTGGATTTTCTGTTGACCATATTCGACAGTTTTGAGTATTAATTCCACCATTTAGAGAGAAATTGGTCTCATTTGTCACCAAAATACGGGATAACCATTCGGGTTCAATTTCCATCTGAGCCAATACGTGTAATGAAAAATCGTACCTGAGAGCAAAATCTGCGTCCTTTAATTTAAACAGCAGTTGCAGTTTATAGGGATACATAATTAGGATTTTCCGTAAAATTTTCCAAACTGTGGTGTATGGCATTTGTAATCGTTTTGATGTCGCATTCACACTACTGATTGCTAGCGGATTAGTATTGGCTACGTTTCGATTTTCTTGAAGAACTTCTGCAACTTGGACATCACTAATCCTAGGTCTTCCTGACCTCGGAAGGTCTTTTACAGACCCTGTTCTTTCAAATTTGCTAATCAAATTACGATACGCCTTCATTTTGCACTGCCCTGCTCTCAAACCCATTTTCGTACGAAATCTTCGTAATCCAGTAGTGTAATTTTTACCGCCTTCATAATAACATTGCACTAAACCAATTCTTGTTTGCAGATCCTTATTGAAATTGTTACAATTTACGTTACGCGAGTTTTGAGAACAATTCTCTAAATAACGATTATTTCGTTTGACACTTGTATCAATAGTTGTCCCGACAATTCTTTTGTTTTCCATGGATACACTAAGATCCAATTACTGAGGCAACTAGATTCTGTTTACTTTCTGCTACTAGCATAATTTCTTAAAACTATATAAGAATTTAAAATAGACCCCATGATGATGATAACCCCATATATTGACATATTTATTTATCACTTCTCACATATGTTAACTTTCAAACTAGTGGAACTATTTTCATCATGTAATTCGTACCAGAGACTTTATAGATTTTTTTCTTAAGTTGGGTTGTTAAGCTACGGCTTTCATAACTAATGTTCAACTCTCGAAAAACTTCTTGTGCATATTGTTTTTCTTTTGCGAAACCTAAAAATGAACCACTTAAATATTCAACTGTAATACTTTTAGTTTAAAGTTTTTAGTTTTAGTATTAATAATTTTTCTCATATAATTTTTCTTTTAATTTAATCATATTATATATTCATATATTTTATTCACTCGTAAATTTATATTTAAAATCCGATTAAAATTACACAGATTTTTTTTTGCCTATCATAACCGGACTACATTTTGCATTATTAATGACTCATTAGTAGAGCTGTCCGAGGTCACCTGGCCGCCAGAGCCGTTATATGACTCATATGTTTACATCATATCATAATACTTGAATAAGTATATTAAATGGAAATAAATTTTAACAATAATGTTACATTTTATAAAAATTTGTATAAAACTCACCCTTTTAAACAGATTTATGAAGTAGTTTGGTTGTCGTCATCACAAAGTGGGGAAGATCTATAGTATAATAGCATCAGGTATGTTTCTACAGCTGTCTCCGTCAGCGATGTTCGCTTTGGTGAAAAAATATGTTTGTATTTTGAAAATGACCGTTCGACATCTACGGATGTAATACAGGCATAAGTAAAACAATCTGTGAACGCACTTAACGAAGTTGTAGATGCACTATCACAAATTTGTCTTAATTTGCTAAAATCAGGATCTTTCTGTAATACACTCTCGAATTTTTCACTAACGCGATTATTTTTTGCGTCATTTATAGCCTGTAGCTGTGTTTTTACGTTGTCCACTATTTGCAGCGATTCCACTAACGACAACGAACTATTTTGCAATTTTTCTATTGCGTCGTGTAGTCCCCTATAATTGTTATTAATACTTTTTTAAATCTGTTTCAAGGGAAACGCCTTGAAAGCTTGTCTGGCTTTCCCTAATAGCTGCAGCCTCGTTAGGGTTGAACTGTAGTATCACAGCTTTTATTTGTTGAAAATATTCAGCATAATAAAAAGCCGTGGAAATGTTGGTTTAAGAGGGTCCAGTACACGTACTATAATATATAAAATAGAATTTTTTTTACAATCTGTCGTCTCGTCAATACATAACCAGAGCCGTGTATTTTTTAATCCACATTTAATCCTATTTACAATGTCTTCACGAACAGCTGGAATATATCTACGTAACGATGTACGACTTGGTAAGTTCACCTGGGGATTGTATTTATTCCAAAACTCCCGAAATGGTTGTTTATCCAGTATGTATAGCGGAATATTACAGGCTATTAACATTAACAATAAATCAAACATAAACTGAGTTGTCAAAGGCATGCCAATTTTTTATTTTGATGTTGCACATTAAGTCTTGATTGCAAACTTTACAAATTATTTTGCATAAATTTATTCACTGTGTCCGCGTACGGTCGTTTTTTACCCTTTGGCGCGTTTGACATTATGTATAATTTATAGGTACAACCTCACGCATTAACCTTTCAAATAAAACTGCAGCGTAAATCACTTCTAAATCGGCACGTGTGACGACAGCGCAAGACCGTCGCTGTACTCCAGGCACATCGGACAGCTCTACTCATTAGTAATGTGCCTTTACTCTTTCTCAATGCGAAGCAGACTATAGTAACGTTTAAATAAATCAGTGATAAAAACAGGATATGTATTTGTTATATTATTATTGACAAATTTTCTGTCAGTAGTTGTATAGATTATAAATTACTAACCAGGACATTCAAAAACTATATTGTTTCTTTGTTGATTACAGATTTAACGAATGTTTTATATTCGTCGCTGTAATTGAATTCGACCCAAAACCTTATCTAAAAAGTACTTGTAGCTGGTCCTTCAGTGAAATATATGTATTACGTGTTTTAATAATAAAACACGGTTTGTGTGTAAATACGATATTAAAATCTATAAAGATTGAATGTGACCATAAATATTCAGATAAGATTGACGAGTTGTATGATTCGAGGAATTGCTCCAGTCTTGTATACTGTAAACAAAAATAATGTGATGTTTATAAAAGAAAATAGGTATCATTGTACGAGTACTATCGGTAGTAAAGTTATAAATAACTCATTCATGTTTCATTGCGAGCTGCATGGCCTCAAAGTTTATATTGAAGTGTACGAATACACATTTGGTTTTTTTTTTTACGTTGAATAGGTATGTCGAAATAATATGTGATGCCGATTGAACCAAATAATTAGGTGGTCTAGTAAAATAATGTTGGAAACTTGCTACAGTGTAGCCATCGATATTTTTGAATGAGTGATCATCGAATAATCGATCATAGATTATCGAAAAATCAGCAATCAAATTGTTCTTAAAATTGGAAACGAAGAAATTGTCATGTGGATTTCAAAAATCACGGGGCTGTTGCCAAATTCTCATCAAGGGTATTTAATTGCTCACATTCCTAGGCCACTTTTATATTTTGAACAAACAACATAGGTTACTAGTTGTGATCACAAAACTTTAATCCTTTCTGGGTACCTTCCTTATTTAGTGATTCTGATCAATATCTAAAATATTTAAGAGTGGCTCTTAGAAGGCCTCTAAATTGTATATCAATTCTTCCATTTAACTGAAGTCGTAATTATCACAATTACTGAGATCCCAATGGTGAGCATTTAAATAAGTTACATCATGTATAACATAAACTGTATCTAGGTATTGTAAGGACGTCCATGGATCGGTGCTAGTACGAATAAATGATTCAGTTCTTAGAACAGTAATAATAATAAGAAGCGTGTTGTCGAAGGACAAAACCTTACCCACTGAAAAAGTGCATTTATGGCTTATAGGTCAGTTTTTCATTTGATCACGTACAAACCATTGTGTCGCGGAGACCATAAATATGAAATTGCAAAACGAGCCTCGTAAAAATAGCAGTCTTATGTATACTTGTTCTTGGGTCGACCAAATAAAATTCTAAAATACCATTTATATGTCGAATACCTCTCGGAGTATGCTCAAGTAAATGCATTTTCAATGTATCCAAACCGGTAGAAATGATTTTACTTTGATACAACCGTAAATTATTCCAGATAAATCACCGAGTAAATTGTGTTCGTTTAATCGACAGTCATGCCGAGTCCGATATTTTACGTGCGTCACGGCTGATTTATAATTGTTGTGAATTGTGATATATGTATGTACTTACTACTTATAAAGTAATATATTTCACATAATTTTTAGACAAAAATGTGAACAACAAAACCTTTGTTTGACAAATAATTGACAATATCTTTTCAATATTGAATGGTGGAAGCCACGACAACAAAAACACTTTAGGTATTGTTTTTTATCACTAAATTATTTTAACATTTTTGTAACCTAGCATGACTGCATTTAGCATTCTAATTTCTCAATAATTGCTACTCAAGTTCTAATTTATGGTCAACCATTGCCTTTTAATATAAATGAATGGGATAGTTTTACAGAAAACAGTACTTAAAATTAACACACTAAATATTAGTTTCAAAATCCATTACTTTTAAAATAGATACAATTATTGAAATATATAATTAAAAATAGTGATGGTTAAGTTAATCAACGACTGCAAAATCGGATCTTATTACTATTACCGTCACTTTGGAAGAGTTTCAGAGTTTGTATTATTTTCCGTTGATTTATAATTATAATTTAGAAACACGCGTGTCGTTTTTATACGTTCGGACTAGCTACAAACTAAACACTTTGTACGTGCTTTTTGAAATCTATGTATTTAGACAATAACACCCCGGCACACAAAAAAAAAGTTGTTTGTACATTTGACGCCACCTACCTCCCGACATGTATTTCGACCCGCTGAATCCGAATTTGAAGTCAGTTTGGACCGTACACCCTCAAATATCGAGTAAATTGAAAAACCGTAAAAATAGCGAAAATTGGGTGTTTCGGTAATAAAAAAATTTTGTGGATCTAAACCAAGCCTAATTTTTATGTATTTCGATCCGCTGAATACGAATCTAAAGTATATTTAGACCATAAGCCGTTTTAAATCTAAGTAAATTGTAAAAAACCCTCGAAAATTGCTAAAAATGGCAAAAAATTGTGCTTATGTTGATGGAAAAAATTTTCATTCTGTTTATACGTCATTTTTTATAGATTTTACAATTTTTCACATTTTCAGATTCTAAACTTGTATTTTATGCATAAAGAAATACAAGAAACGCATTTAATCGTGTTTCATAGATTTTCTTCAATTTTTTTCAACTGCAATTTTTTATTATTTTATCGGTTTTTTGCGATTTTTTTGAGATTTTGAGAAATTAATGGGCCAAATATATTTCAGATTCGGATTCAGCAGATCAAATTACATAAAAATCCTCTTCGATCCGGGTCTACAAAATTTTTTTCATCAACATAATCACATTTTTTTTGCCATTTTTAGCATTTTTCGAGGGTTTTTTACAATTTACTTAGATTTAAAACGGCTTATGGTCTAAATATACTTTAGATTCGTATTCAGCGGATCGAAATACATAAAAATTAGGCTTGGTTTAGATCCACAAAATTTTTTCTATTACCGAAACACCCAATTTTCGCAATTTTTTAAGGTTTTTCAATTTACTCGATATTTGAGGGTGTACGGTCCAAACTGACTTCAAATTCGGATTCAGCGGGTCGAAATACATGTCGGGAGGTAAGTGGCGTCAAATGTACAAACAACTTTTTTTTTTGTGTGCCGGTGTAATATGACATTCATCCCTGTATTTACTGACTGGTCCTAGAACTAACTTCTAACGCGTAGAAATTTGCTGTATAAAAATAAAATGATATTTTCTGTTCAAATTCATTTATTATGTTTTACTGACAATTTAACGTTGCACTTGCTTCCACAATTCTAAGATTTGATGTGCCGCCGCGCCGTGAGAAATGAACAGAAATTGAAAAATGAATGACGTAGGCGGGCGGTCACGTGTGCTCCAGTAAATTTAATTTAAAAGGCTTCTTCTATACTTAAAATTATTATACCTTCAATTTATTTTGTTAAATTTGTATGCTATTTTAAAAAATTTTTTTATTTGCAGGTAAGGAATGAAAAGTTTTGGAAAATGGATATTTTCTGTAAACAACCTCAGTATATATGGCTCATTAATTTGCCGTAAGTAATGTTTCTTTTATCATTATAGACCTAGTTTTCCACGAAACAACAAAACACTATATACTGCACTCGACGCGCGTTTCGCCAACCAAATTGGCATCATCCGGAGATGATTAAAACTGTTTTAATCATCTTAATAACAATTTTTAATAAAGTGCATGCTAACGGAGCTACGGTCCCATAACGATGGGTCCCTCGGAATGGTTTTTATTAAATATCTCCCAAACTGTTTAAGATCAAATGTACAACGAGTAATCTGTTTTATACTTATAAATATGGAATCACTATAATCTAAGAACATCGTTCAAGGGTGTGTTAAACTGGGGGGGGGGTAAATATGACCTCAATTTTATTGCATATTCATTTTTTTTGTCACTGACATGAAATTATGATATTTTAGAGTTTTCTAAATAGAAAGGGTACTTGTGTTGTAATTTGATGTACCGTTTTTGAGTAAAATAGATTTGAAAACTTCATTACATGCTCTAAAGTGCAAATTTTATCGTCTGGCTATACCGTTCGGAATATAAATTAGAAAAATCAGAGCCGGATTGACGTTAGTTTTTTTCGCAAAAAAGCGAGTATATCTACTGGAGAAATGAAAACTTCTCTATTTCCACGACACTGAAAACATACCTAAAGATGTCTCTGAAATGAAGGACACAATTTCAGAAGTATGTTAAGCGTTCAGATGAACATATGTCTGGAAATAATTCCTAAGAAAACCCCTGCCCCAAGAAAATGGTACCAAAAAATTGGTTTTTAATTAGTTTAATAACCTTTTGTTATACAACTACTTGGTACACGGTTTCGTATTAATGAGGGCATAGTAGCCGAGTGGGTAAAGCGTTTCGTGTCCATAGCGAGGCGGGACTGTCGCCAAAATGGTTATTCTTTGTGAACTACAGGGTGACCAAGAGTAAAATTCAGATTTTAAAGTTGCCGCTTGCAAGCGCACGATAGTTAAGTGACGGGGAATCACGCGCATTCTGCAGCAGACACCTGCGGATTGTTAGTAAACATGGAACAGTGGCCGAGTGAACAACGTGCTTTCATAATCGAGGCGTTTTTCAAAGCGAATGATTCGTAAACAGCTGCAAGGCGGATATTTTGCAACCACTACAATATTCGGCGTGTAGCTGATGCACCCTCCGCGAATTTAGTGAGGTTATGGATCAGGAAGTTCCAAAAAACAGGTACAGCAAGAAATCAGAAGCACTCAGGTCAGCAAAAATCTGTTAGAACCCCTGAGAACACATTGCAGCAGTACGTCGTGCAGTGACTCGACATCCAAAACGCTCGGCGCGTAAACATGCACAGGCATTACAGATCGGTCGATCAAGTGTGCAACAAATTCTTAAACGTAATTTACACTTTCATCCCTATAAAATCCAATTAGTGCTGTTTTTAAAGCCTAGAGACCACGTCAATAGGAAGAATTTCTACGAAACAATGAACTTTTTTTGGAACGATGGTGGTTTGGAGAAAATCATCTTTACCGACGAGGCTCATTTCCATTTGGACGGCTACGTTAATAAACAGAATTGCCGATATTGGGCCCCTAACAATCCAAAAAGGAAACATCAAAAAGCTACATTCCAAAAAAGTAACAGTTTGGTGCGCTATGACGGCAACTGGGATAATCGGTCCTTACTTTTTCGAGGATGCCAGAGGCAGAGTTTTATCAGTAAACAGTGAACGTTATTGTGCAATAATACGCAATTTTTGTACGGTAGCGGTGCAATTTTTTTACGGTAGCGGTTCGAAACCTTCACGGTTACGATGATATGACGTGGTTTCAACAGGATGGTGCCACGGCACATACCGCAAGAATATCCATTGATGCTGTAAGTGAACTGTTTCCAGGCGCTGTCATCTCCAAAGGTGGTGATATTCCGTGGCCTCCAAGGTCACCGGACCTTACCCCAATGGATTTTTTTCTGTGGGGGTACCTCAAGAAGCAAGTATACATCGACACTCTAAACAATATCGAAGAGTTAAAGGAGCGTATTCGAAACGAAATCAACAACATTTCCGTTAAGATGTGTCAGAGTTTTTCAAAAACTAAGAATCATTTTGCAGGAGTGTTACGAACAAGATGGTAGGCATATGGACCACATTATTTTTAAAACGTAAATCCGCATTCGTCAACATTAATATTTTGTCAATAAACAGTTAAAATGTTTCATATTATATTAATGACGCTTATTTAAAAAATGAATTTTACTCTTGGTCACCCTGTATTTAACCTATTATCTGTGTATTATTATGTTGTAATGTATTTATATATTTTCGTATGATAATGAAATATAAAGTTCTAGTTAAGCTAATATTGTAGAAAATAGGCAATAAATCTTTTAAATTGGCAAAATTGGCTTACAGCTATTTACTCGGTACCGAATATCGATGGTTCGAATCCATCCCTGAGCATGTTAGAGATTTTATTTTTAATTTGTTTCGGATTAAGATGGGAGCGATCTGTCGAAGCCCTAGATGTGGTTCGGACTCCACAATAAACTAGGGCCTCGCCTCTCTTCACTTAAACATCCTAGAATTTTCTGGGAGTTACTTCGGTGACTTGAGAGGCGGTTAAAAAAACCATTTTTTTTAAGAAAACATTTCACAGATTTACCAAAATTAAATTTAATCGAGGACATCCGGATGTGGTACTTTTTTATCGGCGTAATTCCTTACTGTTTGATTGTTTTAACAATTTGGTACTGAAATATAGTTCTATAGATAAAAGTATCCAAAATGGAACTCTTTGTAGACAGTTGCTATCTTAAACCAATTAAAAAAGAGTATTTTCTTTGTGTAATTTTATCGAAAAAATTATAGTTCGGTAATAAATTTTCAAAAAAATTAAAGAGAAAAAAATACACAGAAAATGTATTCCCTCATCGGCCATTTCTCTTAATAAATATTTACGAACATATGTATATTTTAAATTGACTTATTTTTATGAACTGAACATGTTTCTGAAATTGTGACCCGAATTTCAAAGACATCCTGTCTACATGTTCATAGATATTCAACGATTAATTGTAAAATTTATTCTTCCTTCGTTACTCCCGGTTATTATACATTTCTATCTCTCTTTACTAATAATTCATGTGGATAATAATTATATATCCAATCAAATATTTTTATAAATTAATCTTAATGATTATTGAATCTGCTTTCATATGATGCGTATCATCTATCTGTAAATGAGTTTGATATCCTTAAGAAATTAGACCAAAGTGTCTGAGAGAAACTATTGATGGCGACATGTTTTTCTTAAACTTTTGTCTTAGATATCTTATTAAACAGGGATTCTTAAGATGGCGATTTCATCACGTACATAAATCTATGAATAGCTTTTAAACTTTTTTGTTGATAACATTGATAACTAGAGTTGGCAAGGACATAGGCGTACGCATCATAATAAGTGTAATTGAAGAAATTAACTAGTAATAAAAGCAATAAACTCTTACAATTTATAACAATGTATGCACAACTTACCCTCTTAACTGGCTTGGTTATCACAAACTGGAAAAGATCTGTAAAAACTTTGCGGCATCATGTATGCTATGAAATGCGCGAAAAAGTTTAGGAGATTTAAGAAACACTTTTTTTTGTACTTGTTATTAATGCATCTATCTCTGGAAAACCTTGTCGAATAGTTTCTGCCACAAGGTGTAAAGCAATGCACTTTATACGTAACATGTACCAACTTACAACCGTGTTCTTGAAGAGAACAGCCTACCAAACGCATTGTCGCGGTACATCGGTCACAAACATCAACACTTGACTTTTTACAGGTCACATTTTTCTAACGTCTCCAGCACCACCCGCGTAATTGTTTGGTCAGTGCACACAGTCTTTTGCTATCTAGTAACAGTGGAAATGTCGGTTTATGAAGGTCCAGTACACGTATTATAACATTTAAAATAGTTTTTTTTACAATCTGTCGTCTTGTCAACAAATAACCACAGCCGTGTATTTTTTAGTACACACTTGATCTTATTTACAATATCTTCACTTACAGTTGGTACATAGTTACGTAACGTTGTGCGACTTGGTAACGTCACCTTGGGATTGTATTTATTCCAGAACTCCTGAAATGGTTGTAGAGTACAGATGTACTTAGTGTTGCCGGCATTCACCTTCACCGCGAAACTCTTTCGCCAGTCCAGTCTATTATTAGCTTTCGAGTTGTGTACACATTAAGTCACTTGGGCGTATTGCATATTGTTTTTGTGTTTTTATTTTATTTGTTGTACTGTATTGTTGATATTAATTTAATAACAAAGCATGGATGACGTACGCAGAGGTAGAAAACGGCCATTTGCTGACAAAGTGAATAAATTCATAGGTGAATTCCCGGATTTATTCTATGATGGTGAAATAATTTTTAAAGTGTGCGAGAAAGATTTGATGTGCTGGGATAAGCGTGATTGTGGACTTCACGTAAATAGTGTACACCATAAAAAAAATGGCGTGCCTTCGACAACACAATTTATGTTCGATTTACTCTTAATGCTGATTGCCTGTGATGTTCCACTGCACATACTCGATAAACAACCATTTCGAGAGTTCTGAAATAAATACAATGCCCAGGTGAAGTTACCAAGTCGCACAACGTTATGTAACTATCTACCAACTGTACACGTAGACATGGTAAATAAGATGAAATGTGAATTAAAAAATACACGGCCGTGGTTATCTGTTGATGAGACAACAGATTGTAAAACAAAATCTATTTTAAATGTTATAGTACGAGTACTGGACCCTCTTAAACCGACAGATCCACTGTTACTAGCTAGCAAAAGACTAAGTCAGTGTACTAGCGAAACAGTTACCAGGGTGGTGCTGGAGACGTTAGAAAAATTTGAACTGTCAAAAAGTCAAGTGTTGATGTTTGTGACTGATGGTGCCGTGACAAGGCGTTCGGTAGGTCGTTCTTTGCAAGAACAAGGTTGTACGTTTATACATGTTACGTGTAAAATGCATGCTTTTTGTGGCAGAAACTATTTGAAAAGGTTTTCCAGAGGTGGATGTATTAATAGCAAGTACAAAAAAAGTGTTTCTTAAATCTCCTAAACGTCTCCGTGCATTTCATAGCAAGTGTCCCGGTATTCCCGAACCACCACAACCGATTCTTACACGTCGGGGAACATGGTTGCAGGCAACTTTTTATTATGCTGAATATTTCCAACAAATAAAAGCTGTGATACTACAATTCAATCCAGATGAGGCTGCAGCTATTAAGGAAGGCCAGCTTTAAAAAATATTGCGAAGAACTATAAACCATTACATGAAAGCATAAAAAAATTAGTCACTGCAAATAGTGGACGAAGTAAATCTACTGCTACACGCTATAGGTGACGCAACAAATGAGCGCGTTAAAGAAAAGTTCGCAAGTGTGTTAAATAAAGACACCGGTTTTACCAAATTAAGACAAGTATGTGATGGTGCAGCCCCAGATCCGTTAAGTGCGTTCAAAGACCATTTTACGTATGCGTGTATTACATCAGTAGATGTCGAACGGTCGTTTTCAAAATATAAGAATATATTTTCACCAAAGCGAACAGCACTCATGGAGACAACCATAGAGACATATGTACCTGATGCTGCAAAATGGCTACACATCTTCTCCAGTTTGTGATAAGCAAGCTAGTTCATCAAGTTGGTTAAGAGGGTAAGTTTTACATACATTGTTACAAATTGTAACTGTTTATTGTTTCTAGTATTAGTTAATTTCGCGTACGCCACTGTCCCACGGAACATTTTTGACTGCCCTAGTGATCAGTAATCTGTGATTTATAATATTTTTTTACTTTAAAATATCAGTAGCAACGTAGAGAAAGAAATACTGCGGACTGAGTGGGATGCTAGCAACCCTAAATACTTTGTGAAGAAATATTACTGGCGGACAAAAAAATATATATTTTTTGTAACGTGTACCTGAATAACATATCCCACTGGAATAAAGCCTTCTGATTACAGAAATGACAAGCAAAAAGTCGTAACACGTAACGTTTTTTTGTTACATTAATAAAACATTATGGGTAGGAATAACATTATAGTTAATTTTACTAATCTATTTATTGCTATATATCAATGATGTACTGTACTGCAAGCGAAAGAATCAACGGGACCAAACACACTGGTAGAAATTAACAATCTAACTGTGCAAAAGTCAAAATGAAACATAGATTCAAATTTAACATGATATATTGCGTTTATTATTTTAAGTCGCATTTAATAATACTTTTATCTACATGGAACATGGTTTATAATACAGGGTGAGACAAAAATCTCGATATACAAAATATTTTAAGAACTATCAGTACTCTCATTCAAATTTTCCTGTACTAATTGTGCAGATTGCTCGTCAAAAGTAGGCTGCAACAATAGGCATTTAACTTCATTATCAAGAGCCTTAATATTATATGATCGACCAAGATTGGTCCGAGAAATAGAAGATATTAAAGGACCTGAGGAAAATAAAATAGTATTTATTTATTAAAGAGTCTGTCATTGTTTGCACTCGAGAAAATTTTCTTGTATGGACTTTCTGTATCTTCGAAAGTCTTTATTTCTGGCTTCCAGTGCTTCTTCCGAAAACATTCCGATAGGCAAAACAGCAGATTTTATAATATCTGCTCTATGGATAAGCAATTTATGTAAACTAGAGCGCATATTACATATGCCACGGGTATAGATCCACATACTTTTCTGCAGGCGCTTTTGCATACTTTCTAAATGATTGTACATCTACAGCATATCTACATGAAATTGTTTGCAGTATCACATTCAAATGCTTTATCAATTGTTCGTCAATTCCTGTGATGAAAGATGCAAGAGCAGATTGGTCAAAAAAGCGACTGGCACCGTCATTTGTTGTACCATATCCGTGTTTCGGGATGTCCACTAATAATCCCATTTTTACCTTCAATTCATTTTGAATATATTTTTTTGTTTCTTCAAACTTTTTTTTGTCTTCGTTTTTGCGCATTTGTCATTTTTTCACATCCCGACGATATGCGATGTGAAGAAGACACTCAAAGCACCTAATCCATGCGTGTAATGTAGGAAGCCCGTATTCATATTTGCTCGCATCTGAGGACTGTTGATGTTGTTGGATAAATTGCAAATCGTTCATATTTTTCGGCGTTATTCCACAGATTCCACATGTTTGACTTGACGTACCACTGATTACTTCAACCATTTTTCCATCAATCATCGTTAATTTGAACCAAAGAGAAATGACGATTTCCTGTCCACTAATAGAAACTTTGGTAGGCAATATAGTTTCTATTTGTTGTTCTATATTCTGTATCTCTCGTTTACTTAATTCTGCAGTTTCTTTCTCAAATAAAAGTTTTATATGTTTGCAGAACCTGGTAGAAGACGGTGACGGGTTGTGCCATAAGATGGTATTAGATTTATTTGCTCGCAAGAGTCGCAAGTGCAAGGGCACCATGTAAACCGCAAATAAACTGGAGTCCCTTTTTTGTTCTACGTTCTCTCCAAAGAATTTCTGTTTGTAGGCAGAGTGCCCAGAACTTCCATCACATCCCCACTTGAAAATTATTGTTAGGACGTCTGATAAGTCATCGATTTTTTGAGATAACACTTCCTCTTGAACCGTTGCTAGTCTGGTTATAGTGTGGTCAACAAGGGCTGAACCGTTATTTCTGCAGATGTTTCACTAATTGTTATTGATTCCGCTTTAGGATAGCACTCCTTCTTTGCTTTTAATATTGCGTCGTATGAAGGATATATATCTGCATTACGCATCTTGGCGCCAGATTGCATTAAAATATACGTATTTGGTAAAATGTCCGTCAACAAATAATGCAAGTCCCTCCTCTGGTGTATATTTGATAGGATGCACGGTCGGAGATTTCCACTTTTTTTAAATTCTACTAGCCCTTTTTGGTGATCTTTCAGAAACCTCGTAGACTATATTTGCTGCATCTCTTTGTCAACCCAAACGCAAACCTGTTTCTGTTGCAAACATCAATTCTTCTTTGGGATAATTCTGTACTATAGGTAAAAGTTTTCGTCATTTTGACGATGCCGTCAGTTCTTGAAACTCTTTTGGTGGTCGTTCCATTTTGCTGCTAGATTGGTCCTGGCATTGAATCGGCAGATTGATGCTGAGGAAAAAAGGTGACATTTTAATCTAGCCATTTAGATTCACGCGCTAACAGCTAACATTGTGTGGATTGAACGGGGGGATTCTGTCCATTTTTTGGAAATTTTGCTATTTAAATTATTAATTTGTCGCTTAATCGTATCTTCAATTTCTCTGCCCAGTCCTAGTTTATAATAAACATACGAAAATTCGGCTGAATTTTTAGCACTTACTGTCTTTTCTTTACGCCAAACAACTCTCTCCGAGGTAGGGACATAGCACCTGAAATAATTCAATATTTTACATGACTGCATTTTCATGCAGTTTAATTTTACTTTAGCTGTATACTAAAATGTATGACTATTATATAACAAAATGTTCCAGTGCGAATACATGCGAATATACATAGTTTCGGTCCATTTAAATACAAAATATGTTAAATTAATTATAAAAATTACACCCAAACTTTGTATCAACAATATTCCTACTAAAAAAATACCAATTATAAACCAATATCATGTAAAAATAATACATACCTGTAGATTGAATCTTCATAGTTTTAAACCACAAAATACACTAAGGAACTTTAAGAACAGTTTGTTCACTTTAACGCATTACACAACACTAATTCAGGTAATAAATATTCCCATCATAAAACCTTTCTTTTATAAAAGCATCCCCACTTATCTAAAGATCAAGCAATTTTTACATTGTTTTCTCAGTAATCACCGGTTCATTCAGGGTTGGAAAATGATAAAATTATTGGAATATATACCTACTTAATTTTGGACTTTTGCACAGTTGGATTGTTAATTTCTACCAGTGTGCGAAAGGGGGAAGATAGCGAACTGATATAAACATTTCTTATATTCCATAGGTACCCTATAGATATTTAATAAATAGGTATAAAATACCTTAATTTTAACTTTTGCAATTCTTACATAATGCGGAACTTATATCTATTATCTATCGGATGATCCTAATAAACACATTTTTCAAATTTCAGAATGTTTAAAAATATATATATCTTTAAAAAATGTGATATTTTAAAAAAATTCTAATGTGAGCATATTTATGCAATTACTGACAAACAACATTCAAATGATTATTTTCTAATATTGTAAAAATATATGATATACGAATGACGTTATTATGCATTAAAATAATTTTATTGTTATTTATTTGTAAAACATAAATTTATAACTAGAAGAAGGCTAAAAGTAGAGATATTTTACATGACATCTATTTGAAATAGATATCAAAGAAAAAGTGAGAGTAAAAATGATAACGTTTGGCAGCCATTGATGCCATTGACGGATTTTTTTATGTCTATCATTAATAAATAGTTTTTATTGTCTTCTATTTGTGATAGAGCCTAACTTTATTAAAGATAAGAACGGAAAATTTGTAAGAACTGACATACATTATGATTCGAGAGGTTTTATTGACTATTTTAGCGTCGATTTTAGAAGTGTGAGAAATACTAGATTAGTTTTGTAATAACAATCATTCTGATAAATGCTGTAAAGTATTATTATTTATTTGATTTAAGTATATATCTTCGGTAGCAAAATTAACAATAATAAAATAGCACACAATTGATGTTTGTAATAACCAGTTAATTAGTTTTTAATCGGAATTACTAGTTTACAGATCCTTTAAACCTCATTTGTAGTACTTTACACTTCATTAATCCCGTTTTGTAGCATTTGCTGTTCAGGTGTTCATCCTGAAACTCCTAAAATAGCATACAAATAAAATCAAATACGTGCTTGGTGTAATAATAAGTATTAAAATAGTCGACAGCACGCGATTATTTCAAACAAATGCATCAAATAGGCGTTATTTATTGGTCTATTAATTAATTTGATTATTATGCATTGTGTCGTGAAGTATTGGAATAACAGTCGGCGATACAGTTAGAGGGAGTGCCGTTTTGGATGAGTATTGTTAGTATTGTGTACATGTGACATATGAAGCTCGATACTCATAAACCGACAATGATGATCGTTCCTATGGGACCGCTACACATTTCCGGTGACAGAGAACATCACCATATGCAGTGGATCTGCTAGATTCTAGTTTCCAGTTACTAAATAGAGATATTGGTTGCCACGGTTGTTGTACTAGAGATAAAAAATGAATTTACACATACAGGGTGCTCGAAACGGAACAGGAATTATTAACCTTACAATATCCGAGGGGGGAATTACAAGGGTAATTCCAGTAATTTTTATAATTCCGAATTATTTTAAAGTAATTCCTATAATTTCACATAATTCCATAACATTACAGTGCGATTCTAAAAAATGATATTTGCTTCCTGTAGTTCTTTGTAATTTCGAATTACGTTAAATAATATGAAGTTTTTCAGTAATTCCTCTTATTCTAAAACTAACCCTAAATAAAATAAAATGTTAGTGGTAATAATTTGTATTAATTTACAGTGTAAAAAGGCCAGGAGCGGGATTGAATAATGTGGTATAGACACTGCGAAAAGATTAGCAGTTTTATTAAAAAATAATATTAATTATTCAAATTACCGTTAGTATTTAATTACATCCTTTATTTATGTAACCTAAGTTAATATATTTTTTAAATATATTCATTTGCAACTGGGTACAGGTACATGCAATTGCAATTTTATTATACAGAATGATTCAGTTCTAGTCTTGAATACTTTGGGAGAATATTATCCTGGTTATTATTATCCGAAAAAATACAAAAACGTAAATACAGCCTAGATAGGGAATAGAAACGCTTAATGTGGAATATCCTTGGAAACGAATTATGTAATGGCGGAATAATGAGCGTTAAAAGAAGCGAAGTTGCTCATGCAATAGAAACGTTACTAGGTTATTATTTTTCTTACATGTCATTCTAAAGCTGGAACTTTGGTATTAATTCCAGTGGCGTTACCGTAATGGTATGAAATAACTGACAGACTTACTCATATCTTATTTCATCCAAAGTAAAAGTTGAGTTCGCCCAAACGCCTGCATTATTCAATGGTCTTCTACAGTAGTCTCCTTTAAACACGTTCTACATCCAGATATTTTAATATTTGCATACGCATAATACTGCTGGATCTCACTTGCTGAATTTCCTTCAATTAGGCACTACTTAATGTGACGTAGTTGCGCAAAATCCAGATTTCTATTTAATAAGACGCTAAATTTCACTGCAGCTGCAACGCCAGGGGCATACGATAAATTTTGTAGTGTCATATTTTCGTTATCAATTATTTCAAACGAGTGAGCTCTTTCAATTGGTTAATAGCATTTGATAATATACTGTAGTTCTCAGGTACAGTAATTGGTTAGACGCTGTATATGAATTTTGTTTTAAAGTTTATGTTAAAGTTATACAGGTCGTCGAGATAATGGCCATATCGAAAACAAAGGTATAATACCACAGTTTTTTGTGAAAGTTTGATATGCTGTCAAACCTTTTACAGAAAAGAATTATTTATTTATACTTTGTTAATCACATGGTTTTGTAACCTGGCCCATTTTTAGCGAAATAATTTTGGATATGGGACAGCTTTAACATTTTAAAATTTCTTGCTTGTAACTAGAGAAGTATTAGTATGAAAATTAAAATTATCATCCATTGTTATTAGGTTTTTTAACAGTTGACTGCTATGATATATTACACGGGTTATTTTTTTGTGAGGCCACAGCTATTTCGAAGTGAAATAACCCTATAGGCTACAACCATTTTTACTAGCTATTTTAAGTTTAGGTTTAAATATGAATTGTTGGAATCACTTGGTAATATTCTAAGTGTTTTCGACCCATCTTAAGGTACCTATTTTGGTACTCATGGTCTCATAATATAAATTGTCTTCAATGGACCAATTTGTTTTAAATGTATTAATTATTATAAGCATAATTTAGTTTGTAATTAAAATGTACTGCGTACCAGAATTGGTATTCGTATTCCGAAATTTTTGTTTAGACTGTGTATCTCTCGTGGTTCTCAAATAATTATTTGGCAATGTAAGCAAAACGATTCTGGCAGTCAACCTGTTAGAAATCATTACTCATTTGCTAATTGACAACTTTTTTTTAGTACACTAATAAATACTAATGACTTTAATCTCGAAACGGTTTTTCATATATATGCAATTTAGTCCTCCTGTTAAGCGTGGTTTTCAAAAATCAACAATGTATGGATATTTATTAAGATCTATTAGAAGATGTAATCCTTAATAAAAGTTGGGGCCTTCTCCCAAAACAGACATATTTGTCAGGTAGGGAGGATGTTTTGGAGGGAGGTCGAATTGCTATTCGCTCAGGATACCAGACGACTCGTTATACTGCAACAGTTACTTGTTAAGGTGCATTTAAATTAGAGCGAACAGAAGCGAACGAACGAATTCGTAGGTATTCACTCGTTCGGTTATTCTCTGCACATTTTCATTGAACGGACAATCGCATTCGTCGATGATCCATCTGTAAAATTAATCATGTCAGATACAGATGATGATATAATAATTGGCGCTGCTAGTTTTATAGTTATGACGGGACTTTCCGGAAAAAAAAAGAAAAATAGAGTGTGGTGTTCTAATTTGTCGAAAAAAAATAAATAAAACTTTGTTAACGGATTGAACAATGATAATTTGAGCCAAATAACAAATTTCTGTGGATTGTCTATGGCAGAATTTTTGTTTAATTTGTTTGGACCTATCAGTCCAAAAAAGATACAAGTTTCAAAAAAGCAATTACTGCAAGAGAAAGAATGTGGTGCCTTCATGTTATTCATATTCATATTATTTTGTTTGTATTTGCCAGGTGGACACGGGCAGTACACATAGAGCTCTATATGTCGACTGTGCTCATCGAGGCCCAATTTGTGGCACATGGGAACATGAAGGCACTAATTGAGTACTGTGTACTGTACTTTCTAGCTTTATTTTAGTTCTTGTTCCTGATCTATCCCATCCTAGATCCAATTCTTTAGCTACGCTACGCTGATGAAGGGCAATAACTCCGAAACACGTGTCCGTAGCTGCATAGTTGTTTTTTTTGGGGATATGGCACTAAACATCCTTTATTTTATTTTGACCCCAATAAATCTATATTATATTATTTTTTTGATTTTTTTGTACTCCGCAGTGCCACACTAACCCACTCAGGAAACGTCTGCATATCTATATTTAAATAATACGGAAGCACATATTACGTACTTCCATTCCCTGAATTACTTTCTCAATCGATTTCGTCCATTAGCTTGACAGATCCCAGATAAACAACTTAAGCAGGCATCCTCGTCCGCCATATGGCTGGCGAACTTCGATAACGCGGCTTTTTTTAAGTAAATGTTTAAGTAAAAGTGCCCTTCTAAGAAGTTATCGCACAGACCGTGGACCACCAGCCAACATCTTAGCGCTACGGCCATAAAGATTAGTCTTTAATACCAAGCTTCAAGCTGCCTACACAGCCAGGAAGGACGGAAAACTCAAGAGGTATGAGCGCCGTCAAGAGCTTATCAAATCGCCGTCTGTCATATACAGCCTGTCGACTAATTAGCGTACAAACGTAACCCAAGGTGATATTTCACTTATTTTGTTTGTTGTAATCTAAACCTTATATAAATATAGTCATAACACTCATAACAGTTGTTGGTTGCAATGAAATTGTTGACACGACTAGAATTATCAGGTATTATGTTATTGTGATAGCGATGGAGAAACGAGCAAATAAAAGATATCCTTTGATAAATAAAAAGACACTTGTCGTGTCTGCGAATTCATAGTGATGCAAGCATGGAAAAAGGCGTCGTCAAACATTTTTTGTAACTTTTCTGATGCTCAAACATCTTCAGATTTTTTTTGCTTTGCACACTTAAACGTCAGAATGAAATGCCAGTTGAAATGAGCAGGATCGGCCTAGGAGTTTTCTTGAGTTTTGGGCCTCTTAGAGAACATCATTTTTCTCAGTTTTATCGGAAAGTAAAAGCCAAACACTGCAAGTCAAAAACGAGTATATGCGCAATAATTAGTTATAAAATTTCGTTGAATTGAAATTGTGAAAAGTTTTAAGAAACTGGACGTTTCCTTGGCTAAGTGATTCTAACATGGTTCTCTAGAAAACACGCTACATCTTTAATTTTCAGAACAAGTACATGAAGTTTTGTGAAACGCATGCCAAATGGAATCTACACTGAAATTGGGCTGGATCGGATCAGAGCTATATTATAGGTTTGTTCCAACAGCAGTCTCGGACTAGTTTGAAATAGTCAGAAATATTCGCCCAGTTAAGTATTAATGTAAATACAGTGAGCTTAGCGTATAAGAGGCAACTGAGCGAATATTTTTGACGGTTTCAAACTGGTCCGAGGCGGCTGTTGGAACAAACCTTATATGATCCGGTACAAATAGCTACATATATATAGTACAAATAGCTTCAGTGATTAGTGTGTTCGCAGGATAAGCTTAAACAATTCAAATTGTTTTTCTATAACGTTTGCTGAAACTGACGCTTTACTTATTGCCACATACTATATCGTCCCTTTCTGAAATGATATAACATTTGAAAATCATATTAATAACATTATATCAACCTATCTGAAAATGGTTTATTAATGGGGCGCCATTTTACTTATCCACTATCGACAACAATGGAATAGTTTATTTTTACATATTTTGTGTCATTTCCTTGACCAATCTACCAGTGAATACAGGGCACCGTCGAATTTTTTTACGATTAATTTGAATAATTACAACATATTTAAAAATACACTTTTTCGCTGTTGCCAACATCGTTTACAACTAATAGATTATTATTGCCCATGCCTAGAATCTTGTAACGATAACATTTTGGTTGGGATTGTACCTTTAATAAATGTCTTGGGTTTTGATTTTTATGAAATTGGTGGCGCTAAATTAAAAAAATAACGTAAAGAAGCAATATAAAACGGGAATCTACGTTCTATATACTCGTAGAAAACCAATGAACACAACAATCCAATTTAATCCATAAACGGTAGTCTTCTGTTTTAAAGAACTTGCAACGTGCTAATTAAAATCCGAATACACTGCAAAGATTTGAAATTATTGACCAATTTCATTTTAAATTTAAACCTGACCAATAGAATCTCGTAACGTAGAATGTTTGGTTGGAGACTCGCCTTAAAATGGGTGTATGAAAGCCTACGGAGAGCATATCAGATCAACTTTTTTTGTCCGATTATGATGTACTACTTGACAAACATTACAAGACACATATGTGCTCAAGGCGCCAAAATTTATTGCACCACATTTCACAAAACACTGAAGAATACATCAATTTTCTGAAAGTTACTGTTTGCAATAGTGTACCGATGTAAACACAAATACAAACGTTATGCGAATGACGATCGCCATTCTAAACAACCCTAATTCTTTGCGCATTTTTATCTCACTGCCACGATATATGTTTGTTAAGTACTTACTTATTTGACTTCATCGCCTAACTGAAGAAATTTCACCCACAAATTAACTATAAGTATTCTATGTGGGCAGTATTCGTCTATTACCGAGGCACAATTTTATTGAATAAGATATGCAAGAAAGCTAGCTGATGATGGTTCGTGATGATATTTTTATGCAAGAAGTCGAAAGACCGCGGTTGATAGCTGAGTTATCGGGCCGTCTCACTGGCGAGACTCGGTCGCGCTGCCTTCACATGATTTCTATTTTTTCCTTGTGTATGCAAGTGAACACACAGGCCGTTCTTGTTCGTATGCTGTTCTTATGATGTATATATATATATTACATATTATTGCAACGAGGATGGCGTCTATCCTGTCTGCATCAGTGACTCTTATTGGAATAGTGAATGATCGTATCTAAATGGTGTGAAACAGAGAATTCAACAAGTGGAGTTTGCAACTGATTGTGTACCATCTACCGATGTAGTTTGCTTCCATTAATCGAATCATTGATTGTTGATCGAGTTACAGAAAACATACCTATGAAGTATAAAACAAACGTAAATATGAAATGTATGTTATCCATAGGCACCGATTTTTAGACAGTTTTTGACAAGGACAATAAAGCTGTACAATATTTTGAATAGGCCCAGAGTAGTAAATAAAATATAATATTATTTATGATGTATTTAAGTGAAATTGGTGTTTTGAACCGATTGTTTCTTACAGTTCAGTATTAGAGCAGGGGAAATTACCGCCAAAAAGTAATCGATTACCGATTTCTTACGTAAAAAGTAATTAAGATTCCTAGGTAATTGAAAAAGTAATCAGATTACTGATTACTCGGTAATTAGTAAACATTTTTAAGATTACATTTTGATTACTGCTATTGTCTCACCTCAAACCTATAAGTTAAGCTTTCTGTATAGTTTATTAAAGTACTGAAGGATTATTTCGGCTAGTAGACAAAAAAAATTGTTTCATAAAAACAAAGATATGTAATTAATTAAGCAGGTACAGGTATTTGGGTATATAGGTAATAAAACATAGTAAAAATAAAAAGGTTGCTTACAACTTACACGGACAAAATAAAATTAGACAATTTAATAAAGGTGTAAATAATAAAAATTATTATAATACCAAAGTATTCCAACGGAGAGGGTAAAAGTTAATTTACAAATGGTAACAAGTACTAACATAATACCTAAGGTACCAAAAGTCGAAATCCTCTCAATTTATTCATTTATTTGACAAAATACACTCAACAGGCAAAGCCCTATTACAGAGTAAATACAATACATACACAAATTTAAACATAATATTAACAGTACTTAAATGAATATGTTATTTAACATGGATTTTAAACTTCTTAAGCTAATATCAAATATATCACAATTGTGTTGTATCCCATTATAAATACTACATATTCTATGGAGTGGGGAATTTATTTGGTAATCTCTCCAGTCTCCACCATTCTATCTGATTGTGGATGTAGGGCTGTTGTTCTTGTCTTATGAATTCAGAGTAAGCGACACATCTTCTGAAACACCTCTGATTCAAAGTTTCTTCCTTGATCCGAATGCAATTCTAGGGGCACGCCAAATCGGCATACTAGATTATCTACCAGAGCTTGAGCGACAGTGGCTGCTTCTTGGTTGGGTATGGCATAAGCTTCAGGCCACTTACTGAAATAGTCCATGGCAACTAAGATGTATTTGTTCCTCATCTGTCATGGGGAATGGACCAGCTACGTCGATTGCAATTCGCTCAAAAGGAGCCCCTACGTTATATTGTTTCATTTGGCCCTTACTTCTTGTCCGTGGCCCCTTACTTCTTGTCCATGGCCCCTTACTTGCTGCACAAACTTCACATTTACGGCACCAAGCCTCCACATCTTGGCGGCTGTTCACCCAGTAGAATCGTTCGCGTACATTAGTGAGAGTTTCGTTGATGCCAAAATGTCCGCCATATGTTCCATTATGCACTTCCTGGAGTACCTTTGGTATGCTACACCTGGGAATTACCAATCTCAAAGAACTTTCCCAAGCTCTTTTCAACAGTCCATCCTCTAAGGGAATCCCATTGTGCCCACAAAGTCTTCAGTCCCACTGCCTTGTCTGAAATGTTCTTCCAGCCAGGTCGGGCTTCTCTTTCTTTGCATTCCAGAGTAGGAACAGTTTCTTGATCTTTTAACTGCTCTTCTCTTAATGTCTCTTTTGTCCAATCGTCAGGAACATCAATTTTAATAGTATTTACAATTATTGTCCCTTGTTGTTTTTCCACCCGGTGGCAGTGCTTGCAGTCTTCCCGACAGGGCCTTCTGGAGAGAGCGTCTGCATTTTTATGGGATTTTCCAGGACGATGTTCGATTTTAAAATCGTACTGCTGCAGTTTTTCTATCCAGCAAGCTAGTTGGCCTTCCGGAGTCTTCAACTGCAATAACCACTTTAATGCAGCATGGTCGGTCCGAAGTTTAAAATGTTGTCCATATAAGTACTTGTGAAAATGGTCTATGGACTTGACAATGGCCAATAGTTCCTTCCGTGTCACACAATAGTTATGTTCTGGCTTCGACAACGTCTTGCTGAAGTACTCAATTACTTTTTCCTGTCCATTTTGAATTTAGGAGAGAACACATCCAAGTCCAGAATTACTGGCGTCCGTGTCTAATACGTAGAGACCTTTCCATTCTGGGTATGAAAGAACCGGACTCGAACACAGTGCTGATTTTAGTGTTCTGAATGATGTTTCGCACTCTTGTGTCCATTGGTACTGAACCTTCTCTTCTGTAAACTGGTGTAGTGGCTTCGCAATATCAGCAAATCGCTCCACAAATTGTCTGTAGTATGTGCATAGGCCAAGGAAGCTTCGTACTTCGTGAACATTTGAAGGCCTCGGCCAATCTCGTACTGAGGAAATCTTGTCTGGGTCTGTTCTTATCCCCTCCAAAGACACGACATTTCCTAGGAATTTGACCTCTTTCTGGAACATTAGGCAATTTTTGAGAATCAATTTCAGGTGTGTATTTTTAATTCTTCTAAACACTTCTTGAAGGTTCTTCAAATGCTCCTTAAAATCCTGTCCCATAACCATCACATCATCAAGATAAACTAGACGTGTCTTCCAAATTAGTCCTCGTAGTACTAGTTCCATCAGTGTTTCAAAAGTCGCTGGCGCATTGCACACGCCGAAAGACATCACAGTAAATTGTTAAAGGCCACTTCCTGTCGAAAAGGCTGTCTTGTCTTTGTCATCTGGATGAAGTCCCACTTGCCAATATCCACCTCGAAGATCTACAATGGAAAACCACTGTGAACCTGCCAGCGTACTTAATGTGTCATCAATTCGGGGTAACGGATAGCTGTCTTTTCTTGTGACGTCATTCAGCTTCCTGTAGTCGACACAGAATCTAAAGTTCCATCTTTCTTAGCAACCAAAACTATTGGCAACGACCAAGGACTAGTTGATTCCTCAATAACTCCGTCTTTAAGCGTGTTCTGTACCATTGCAGAAGTCTCTTCTTGTTTTGCTAATGGGAGCCTCCTAAGTGGTTGACGAATAGGAGCTGATTCACCAGTATTTATCCGAAGTTGCACTATGTTGGTCTTTGTAAGAGCTTCTGTGTCCTTTGCAAATACTATACTTTCTTTCTTAAAAAATTTTAAAGCTTCTCTATGTTCATCTGGAGTTAAATGTTCTAACTGGGCATTATACATCTTTACAACTTCTTGGTCCATATCTGTAGACGAAGCTCCAATGATTTGTTCTTCACATCTCGCAATCCATGTGACTGGTTCGTAGGTGCCAGTTGCTTCGCCTTCTTTGAACGTCACTGAGTGTAAATTTAGGTAACCACTCTAATCGATATTTTGTCTGTAGTGTGTGTTAAAGTCCTTGCCAGGATCACTTGTCTGTCATTTTAATTGAGTCATCCTTCTCAACGAGGCCAAAGCAGTATCCCACAGAATTTTCCTCCAGGACCGCCTCAATCACTTTCTCTGTTCGTACAGAAATTTTTACTGTCCTCAAAGTTAGTTAGCCTAATATTATGGAATTTTTCATCTGCCATTGAAAGAATAATTTCTTCACTTCCAATTCTGAGAACTCGTTCTCCAACGTCAAGTACAAATCCATATTTTTCCATAACGTCTAATCCTAAAATGAAGTCATCCGTAATGGCAGCTACGATAACTTGGTGTTTAAAACATAAGCGGCCAATCTGCAGCTCCATGTCGACTTCCCCATGAACCGCTGCCCTATCTCCCGTAGCTGTCCGGATGACTAATCCATTCTGTCCTTTATTTACTTTGAAACCTATTATGAATACTGCCTGTACTATTGATGACGTAGCTCCTGTGTCGATTGTGAACACACATTTCTTCTTATTTACATAACCCTCCAATAACAGACTACTTTGAACTCTCCGAAGTTGGAAAACTTTTATTTCTCGGGGGTCACAACATTTCTTGGCCAGCGCAGCCCCCAAATTGCCACCCATCTTTAGTTTTCCTGAGGCTCTTCAACCACAGCAGCATTTACCTTTTCTGGGCTGCGTTGATGACAGTTCCTGTTGATATGGCCCACTTTGCCACACCTATAACAACGGATGCCTCCATTCGGCCTCCCACTACTTGTTGTTGGTTTTGTCTCTGCTGGGAGTTCGATTTTGTCAGTAGTTGGGTCATCATCTTGTGTAGATCAGATATCACGTTTTGTGTTGTGTTGTCTGGCTTGTCTTCCTCCACACTCACAGTGTGGTATCCTTATAGGCAGCCTCAATCTCCAGTGCATGTACTAAAACTTCACTACTAAGCTTATACCTGGCCAACTTAAGACTTCACCTAACTTCCTGGTCCCTTACTCCATCAATAAATGTACCAACTGCTAACTGTTGTTAAAATTGCATTGGTGCATCAGGATAGGCTAGATGGGCTAATCTTTCTACCGCAGCCTCGAACTCCTGGAAGCTTTCTCCACCTCGTTGTCTGCGTGATTTGAGCTGAGCCTGATATACTTGAGCGAGATGTTGGTCGCCATATCTTAGTTCTAACGCTGCCTCCAAAATGCTAAAGTTTTGTTGCTGTGCGGCAGAAATTGTTTGGAGCAGGTCTAATTCTTGGCCCCTTAGTGTTAATACCAATGCTGTTTCTTTTTCCTCATCGTTCCAGTTATTTGAACGTGCAGCTGCCTCAAATTGTCTCTTATACGTTGACCATGAACTTTGACCGTCGAAGGAAAGTGGTTGTAACCTAGTACCAGACGACAGTACTAACTGGCCACCCTTCTCTCTAATTGTTGTTTGAGTCGGGCTACTTCTTCCTTAACTTCAGTTATTTTTCCTTCAAACTTTCCTCTAAATTCACTGACTTCTTCTTTAACTTCCATGACTTTAGCCTGTACATCTTCCTTCAATTGTTCAGTGACCGAGAGCATGACTGGATGTCCCTCCATAATTTGTCTTAATTCTTCCTGGCGTTCCTTTCTTTGCTCTTCCTTTTCTTCCTGTCGTCTTATTTCAAGGGCTTCGATCATTTTTATCAAGTCTTCTTTTTCTTCCTGACGTTTTCTCTCTTGTTCTTCTTTTTCTTCCTAGCATCTCTCTTGGTCTTCTTTTTCTTCCTGTCGTCTTCTTTCTTGTTTTTCTCTTTCTTCTTCTAGTTTTCTTTCTTGATCGTCTATGATTTTTCTCTGTTCGTCCATCCTCCGTTATAACAATGCTACAAGCATGTCCTGTGTTTGCTTCTCCGCCATACTTCTTGTTGTTTGCATTAAATTACGACACGTAAATCAGTTTAAAATAAAGTTAACTACGCTATAAAGTCTATCACGTCTATTTTAATAATGGAATGTTCCCGAAAAATCTCGAAACAGCACTAGAAAGTCTTATTTAGAGTCTATACTTCTTTTGTGTTGACAAAATTCACTGATTTCCACTAATTGTCCAATGGAATGTTCGAGAATGTTCTGCGGTTTCCAAATCGAATATTCTAGAACTGTCACTAAAAGTCACTTATAGTATTGTTTTTAAGTCTACAACACGTTCCCGTCGACACAATTCACGTATCTCCTGTAGTTTCCAACTAGATTGTTCTAGAATTTTCTCAAAATTGCACTAGTAGTCCTTTTTCTCAGTCTACAACACGTTATTACTAGCAGCACTCGTGTATTTGCAGCTATTTCTAAATCGAATGTTCTAGAAACTTCTCGAAAATCCACTTTAAAGTCACTATTCAGTCCAGAAATAGTCCTCCAAACACTGTCCAGTAGCTTAATTCTCCGTGTTACCATTAATTTCTGTGAAGAACACTGTAGAACCCTTTTGAATATTCCGGAAATTTCTCATCCAATCCACTTCCGACACCAAATTGTTACGTGTTTGCTATCCACAGAAACACCTCTACTCATAGATTCGTTGATTGAAAGTCCAGGTAACACTTACTCACTACTTTATTTACTAATTAACAATTAACAACAACAGATTAATAATTACTGTCCTAAACTATAATCACACTTGAACATTTATATGTCTCTTTCTTATTTCTTCTTTACTCGTTCACGTTTAATTTAAGATTGAGTTTCGGCCCACCGTGCGTCTTATTTATACATCCATTCACACGGTATAGAGCATTCCAGAATATTCCCGGCCGTTCGCATACAATTCCAGTCTCATCTAACCTGTCTACACAGTCCAGTGGCGTAACAATAATATTTTTATACTTATCTTTACTATCTAAAAATGCAATTTTGTCCTGGTATCTTCTCCAGCATGTGGTTCAGACATGCCAAAGGTCGTAAGTTACAAGTTATTCAATAACTTGCGGTGCGAGCGATCGGATCATCCATTTAACAGAAAGATTTCCACTTCAGCTCTCCAACTAGGATCCTGAAAATCAGGGATATATTAAGAAACTCTTGAGACATGGTTTTCAAGTTGCAGATGGATAATTTACTCGAAATACATGCTGATAGAGGCAAATATTCACATAGAGGATTTAAACAGAATCTGCACTATCTTTGTCACTCCAAATAATGGGTAAAATGTTTCACTGATTATTTCAACTAGTTTGTTTTTGAAATACAGTTAGCAAACAAATTTCTGAAACTGACTGCGTTTATAGTTTATTCTTAGCCAAGAAAATAAAATATATATATATATATTAATTCTTTTGATAATAATCACGTTTAATTATCCTTGGCATGTGGTTGAACTGACTAAATTGCAATAAATCATTACGTGAAGTAAATAAAGTTAAAGCCGAGACTGTTGGAGATTTTAAATAGATTCAAGTTTTCTTATGGCGATGAAACTAATTCGGTTTTTTCTTCCACGTAAATATTACTGTTACGTATAAGCTCACAAAATCGGTACCTACGTCTATATTATCAGCATTACATATAATAATCGGATACCTAGTAGGTGTATTTGATGTGTAGCGTCTCTTGTATCGGCTTCATTAAGAGACGACGTTAGTTCTGGTACTTCTTCAAAAAAAAATGTTGATTTAGAGGAACAATCACGTAAATATTAACTGACAAGTAGTTAGTTGAATTATGCGAAACGAAATGATCGGCCGGTGTGAATCTGTCAGTCTAGAATAACCAATCACCACTCACCAATCACCTTCAAGTGTACATTCCAAACTTCCTCTTGTATAGCAGTTAGAGCTTCTATAATAATACCGAGTGAAATCTTATTAAATAATCTTTTTCCATTTGAAGCATTTTTTTCCATAAAATCTCCACCACAGATCATAGAATCTGGATTTGACGAATCTTTAAAATCTAATGTATCCATTTTTCCTATTTTTCTCGTTAATGATACAGTACAATTTATAGTAACAAAATTGATTGCAAATTTAATAAGCTTTCATTAAAAGGTACCAATATAACTACGGTTTGAAGGAAAATTGGTATCTCCAAATTATGATCGATCCCTATTTCCTGGCGTCCTGGCAAATAGACCAAATATATATTCAGTATTGTTGCTTTACAACTCTTGTAGAACAGTTTTTTGACCCGCAATTGTTTTATCAAGTGCATCGCTACCCATAGACTGTAATTTGAAATTGATTATTTCTTATTAATTTTCATAATTAAAATATGTGAAATATGTATATGATTGAAGAAACCAAGGTTTCTTCAATCATATATTTCACATATTTTAATTATGAAAATCCGGAGCAGATTCACACTGACTATAAAAATCATTATGTTAGAAAGCAATATTTTTTTGAAATATATTCTATTGCACTTTGTACAAGTAAAAATTAGTAATAGTAATAATAATAATTATTATTATAATAATAATAGAGTGTAATAATATGCTAAAACAGTTGACCTACTTGCTATTTTTGTTAATCTATACAACGCATAACAAACGGAAGAAAGTTTCTTTGCTACATATTCAATATGAGTTTCCCAATTTAGCGCATTGTCTATATACACCCCCAAAAATTTTGTTGCGCTTACCTGTTCAATTGATTTGCCAGCTATTCTTATTAAATGACTTTTATCATAACTAGTGTGCCTAGGGGAAAATATAACAAATACTGTTTTGGAGATATTTAAAAACAACCTACTTGTTTTAAATTGATTCGAAAATTCTGTTAAGGAGATTCGTACATCAGATATAACTTCTTCATATGTTTTCCTGCAACATAAATAGGAAATATCATCCGCGAACATTATTAAAAAATTATCAAAAAAACCGGGTAAATCATTAATATAGAATAAGAACAGCAAGGGTCCCAGAACTGATCCTTGCGGAACTCCAAATTCTATATGTAATTTCTCAGATTTAATTCCACTTACCTCAACCACTTGAGTTCTGTTTGTAAGATATGACATAAGCCAGTCATTTACTCTACCCCTTAGGCCATATTTTTTTAGTTTCTCTAAAAGTAGACTATGATTTACCAAATCAAAAGTTTTGTTTAAGTCCATAAATAATAATATAAATTTATTGTTAGTATCTAAGTTTTCATAAAGTTTATTTAAAAACGCCATTATAACTGTTTCAGTGCAATGATTCTTTCGAAAACCATGTTGAGATTCTGAGATAAGTTTATGTTTTGTGGCAATACCATTAAATACAACTCGTTCTAACATTTTGGAGATAGTTGATAACATAGCAACCAGTCTATAATTTTCTGCTAATACATTGTCCCCTTTCTTTAGAATGAATGTTCCTTCTAAGAGCGATAAGTTTATTAAAAAAGCTAATGGAGATAATAAGTTAACGGATTGCTTTATTAAAATTGAACTTAAATTATCTAGACCCGAAGAATTCCTAATTTTTAGTGACATAGGCTGGGATAATTTGATATTGGATCAAAATTGATATCAGTTATATTTGCTCCTATTTCATCATTGAGTTTAGCTGGCAGATCTATAAAATACTTGTTTAGGTGTTGTGCAATAAGGTATGGATCATTTACTAAATTATTATTTTAATTTCATTAATGATATTTTTTGACTTATTATGACTTAAATTATTATTGATTATTGACCAAACCGCTTTATTTTTATTTGTAGCTTTAGAATAAATAGCATCATTGTACATTTTTTTGGCTGTAACTAATACTTTTTTATATATTTTTTTTTTTGTATTTTTTATAAAAGTTTATATCATTTGGGTCATGCGTTTGTGATTTTAATTGATGTAATAGTTTTAGTTTTTGAGAGGATATCTTAATGCCTTGGGTTACCCAACCATTTTTTGAGGATACATTAGTTTTTAATCGGGTAAATGGAAAACAAATGTCATGGTAATAAGTTAATGTATAAATAAAGTTAGTAAAACCCTCTTCCGTCGTTAATGTGTTGTATATATTATTCCATGATTCTTTACCTAGTTAATAAAACAATTGTTTATAATTTTCTTCATTATAAAGTCTAGTATATTTATAGTTCACGTTATTATTTGATGGTATGTTAAATTCACATTGTAGTAATTGGGTAGAATGGTCAGATAAACCATCATCCATAACTCTGCATGTTGTCTCATGTGTATCGCCAAAATTGGTGCAAATATAATCAATGTAGCTAGAGGAATTAGTAGATATTCTTGTTGGTTCACTTAACAGCATATTAACATTATAAGTTTGTAACAGATCACATAGCTCATTTTTTTCTTTAGACTTAGTTAAATAATCAATATTTAGATCTCCACACAATATAACGTTACAATTATTTATAGTTCTATTTAATACACTGTCCAAAGTTAACGTAAAATTTTCAAAATTGCCCTGTGGTGATCTATAAATTGATAACAATTTCCCTAAAGATTTTGCAAATTTTATCTCTATGCCAACTATTTCTATGTCCTTTTCAATTAAAGATTCTAGTATATACATAATTTCCTTAACATTAAACTCGCGATGATTTTTATAAAATAGTAATTACTGTATTGCAAAATACTGGAATAACATGCGAAATTTCAGTTTCATTATTTCCATTTAGAATTATTTGTATTAATTTTCTCATCATCAGATCTTCACTTTTGAATCCCATAAATCATGCAGCACTGCACGTACTGCCTTAATTTATGCAAACAAATGAAAGTCGCCACAATCCAATTTCATTCATTACTTCTTTGCTTATCTAATCTGGCACCCCCATCAAATATTTCCTGTTAGTACATCGTAGAACAGAAGTAGGTCACAACCCATATGGCCGGTGTTCTTAAGTTTAATTTCTTTTCGGTCAAGGAACGGCCCACGAAATTTATCGGCTGTAAATAATGATGAGATTGCATTTCTTTTCTATCAAATGCACATGTTTAGTCTTCTATTAAGTTGAGCTATTAATTCAGTGACATTATCGAGAAGACGTCTAACCTCCAAGGCGAATAATTCAGATAAGATTCTCGAGATGAATGATGTCAATGTACGACTGGACTGACGGAATTCTATCTGAAGCCCCCACGCAAAGCGGCGCCAAAAGTGGCCATGGGAAACCCTGCGGCGTCCACTAAATTACAAACATTTCAAAACACATTTTAATCCCGTTTACTGTGTTTGTAAGTGAATGGATGCCATTTATTCATTTAATAGTCGTAGTTATACAGGGTGCCTCAAACGTAACGTTCGTCCTCTTTGGCATCGATTCAACAAGCAAAAATCAGTTGAAATTGTAAAGTGAGAAAATGTCCGATTGGCTTTCGTTAGCGAGAAATTGTCATAGAAATAAACTATTGGACAAATGAAACGTTTCATCATGAAATGTGGGTCTGAGATATAAAGCTACTCATGAGGGTATTATATGTAATCACAATCACAATCAATTCAGTTCAGAGGCAGTGGTCTGGAAACATTTGGGCTAGATTACATGGCCTCCTCGATCACCCGATTTCAACCCAGTTGACATGTTTTATGGGGGCACGTTAAAGAGCAGGTTTGTACTGAATTAGTTAACGAATGTGATGAAATAGTTACTCGCATCAAGCAACTGTGGCTTTAATAAATGCCATACTTGTTGCGGTGTCATTGTGATTAAACGTAAAGGTGACGTATTTGAACTATTTATATAAATTTAATTTTCATTTTGTAATAAATTCTTAACGCACGTCTATAGTACTCGGGCTGGATTTTCACGTTTCATGTATTTTCATTACATTATTATTATTATAGAAAACGATTCGTGAAGCCTATGGATGTCTTACAATAATTTATTACTCTGGCTCAATGAGAAACAGACTATATATGTGCATCTTGAGTAGGACTGGAAAAAAAGTAAGTACTTGGATATATTTATTCATGTATCGTATAATCATAAGTAAATTCAAATATATAGATACCTATCAATAAATATCGATATAGGTATCTATTTTATACGGATAGCTTAGTCCCGAAGTATAACTTCAATAAAAACTTTCAAATTATAATACCAGACAGGGAAGACTGGAAAAACGGTCCCCCAATAACAGCTCAAAAAATCTGGTATACGGACGGCTCCAAGACAGAACAAGGAGTAGGAGCTGGGATTTACGGGATAAGGCCAAAAACGGAAATCTCGTTAAGTCTAGGAAAATACGCCACAGTATTTCAGGCTGAAGTAGCCGCGATACAGTGGTGTGCAAAGGAAATAATAAGGCAAGGGACTGTCAATCAGTCGATAGCCATTTTCTCCGACAGCCAAGCGGCACTAAAAGCAATCGGTTCCATGCAGGTTGACTCAAAGCTTGTGTGGGACTGTGTGAATGCCCTAAAAGACCTAGGAAGTCAAAATAAACTGACCATGGTGTGGGTGCCAGGACACGAGGGACATAAAGGTAACGAAAAGGCGGATGAACTGGCCAGAGAAGGCTCATCCACAGCCTTAGTAGGACCTGAACCCTTCTGTGGCATGGCCAAGCCAGGCATAAGAACATCCATTGAGGAATGGATGCAAAATAAATCTCTGGAATGGTGGAGAGGCTTCCCGCAACAGAGACAGGCCAAAGAGTTCATTAAAGAAAGATCGGCTAAATTTACGAAAGATCTACTATGCCAAAATAGAAAGGCCATTAGGATAATAGTAGGTCTTTTAACAGGACACTGTCGACTCAATAGACATATGAGTTTGATGGGTCTGGTACAGGATGCAACATGCAGATTCTGCCAAGAGGAAGAGGAATCCTCAGTCCATGTGCTGTGCCACTGTGAAGGCCTCGCTAGACTTAGGTTCCAACTACTTGGGGAACAAAAACCAAGAGCTGACAGCTACACTAAGAGCCCCTTATCAAGGCTGTGGAGTCTGATACAAAGGACAAAGCTGGATGAGGAGCTCTAAGGAAATGAATAGGAGCTCCACAATAGACCCACAGGGGGTCGCGGTGGTCAAGGCCAACCAGCCAGCTCCTCCCTTATAATCTAATCTAATCTAATCTATTTTATAAATTTATTTTCAAATCGTTAGCCTCAGTTAGTTCTATAAAAGTAGAAGTGGAAGTTAAGCATAGTTTAATTAAACTTTAAACTTTATTTGGGTACCTATTGCAAAGTAAACTTTTGTATGAATTCTGTGTATATTTAAAAAAGAATTTTGTATTTTGGTTGATTGCGCTGACTTGAAAATATTGTTTTAATTGGTCACAATTTTAATCTGACAATAAGTGATCCAAACTAATAATTTTAAAAGCTTCCCTTCTTCTTTCTTGCCTGACCCTACTGACAATATACAGGGTAGGGCAATAGTGCGTCGGACCTCGATATCTCGAGTTCTACGATAACCAGAAATTAAAAAAAAAATACAAGTAAACTAGATAAAAAAGTCTATAACCGGAAATTATTTTCGAATATACAGGGTGAGCCAAGACGAATCTACAGGGTCAACTAACATTTTTTTAAAATGGAATACCACGTATATCAGAAAATTTTTTTGACTATTCATTCCTATATTATTATTGACCATCTTCCAACCACTTGGATGTAATGATTTTTTTTTTGTTGAATTAATGCCATCTGCAAATGCATATTGAAAAAATCACCGAAGTCACAATTATGGGTTTTAAGAAAAGTTTATGTGATTACTACATTTTACTTTCTAAAAATGTACAGGGTGGCTAAAAAATTATTTTTCAATTAAAAACTTTCTAAATTTAATTTTCTCAATTTTTTCAAATAGGACACCCTGTATATTCTTCGACGATGTGATGTAGAAATGAAAAACGAACATTTTTTGTAAGTATTTCCGTATGACTAATTGCAACCATTTTCGGTTTATTGAGCAATAAGTACAAAATTCAAGAATAAACTTAAAAATAGAGGTTTCTTCAAATAATTCATTAGAAAAAAATTATAATAAGTGCTCCACATGTTGCCCATTTTGATTGACATACATCGAAAGATATACAGGGTGTTCCATTTGAAAAAAATTAGAAAATCCAGTTTAAAAAGTTTTTAATTAAAAAAATAATTATTTTTCAATTATCCCTGTACATTTTTAGGAAGTAAAAATGATTGAAAAATATTAATTAGATGTCTCGTAACTTGTATTCACATACGTTTTTCTTAAAACTCATAATTGTGACTAATGATTTTTTCAATATGCATCTGCAGATGGCATTATTTCAACAAAAAAATTCATTACATCCAAGTGGTTGGGAGATAGTCAATAATAATATAGGAATGAATAGAGGCGTCAAAAAATGTACTGATATACATAGCATTCCATTTGAAAAAAAGGCACTTGATCCTGTAATTTCGTCTTGGCTCGCCCTGTATATTCGAAAATAATTTCCGGTTATAGACTTTTTTTATTTAGTTTACTTGTAATTAAATTAAGTTAACAAGAGTCATAATCAAAGGACAAGGAAAGTTTTCATAGATTTATTCAGATGAAGGGCCGGTCGTTTCACCTCTGGTAAGTTACTAATAACTAAAGCTGCAAATGGTTTCTGTGTATCATGGTCGTAGAGTACAGATGTACTTACTGTCGCCGGCATTCACCTTGACCGCGAAACTCATTCTCCAGTCCAGTCTATTATTAGCTTTCGAGTTGTGTACACGTATATCACTTGGGCGCATTGCATGTTGTTTTTGTGTTTTTATTTTATTTGTTGTACTGTATTGTTGATATTAATTTAATAATAAAGTGTGGCAGACGTACGCAGGGGTAGAAAACGGCAATTTGCTGACAAAGTGAATAAATTCGTAGGCGAATTCCCGGATTTATTCTATGATAATAATTTGTAAAGTGTGCGAGAAAGATTTGATGTGCTGGGATAAGCGAGATTGTGGACTTCACGTAAATAGTGTACACCATAAAAATAAAAGAATTGGCGTGCCTTCGACAACACAGTTTATGTTTGATTTACTATTAATGCCGATTGCCTGTGAAGTTCCGCTGCACATACTCGATAAACAACCATTTCGAGAGTTCTGGAATAAATACAATGCCCAGGTGAAGTTACCAAGTCGCACAACGTTATGTAACTATCTACCAACTGTACACGTAGACATGGTAAATAAGATGAAATGTGAATTAAAAAATACACGGCTGTGGTTATCTGTTGATGAGACAACAAATTGTAAAAAAAAATCTATTTTAAATGTTATATTACGAGTACTGGACACTCTTAAATAGACAGTTACTAGCTAGCAAAAGACTAAGTCAGTGTACTAGCAAAACAATTACCGGGGTGGTGCTGGAGACGTTAGAAAAATTTGACCTGTCAATAAGTCAAGTGTTGATGTTTGTGACCGATGGTGCCGCAACAATGCGTTTAGTAGGCCGTTCTCTTCAAGAACACAGTTGTAGGTTAGTACATGTAACGTGTAAAGTGCATGCTTTACACCTTGTGGCAGAAACTATTCGACAAGATTTGCCAGAGGTAGATGCATTAATAGCAAGTACTAAAAAAGTGTTTCTTAAATCTCCTAAACATCTTCGCGCATTTCACAGCAAGTGTCCCGGTATTCCCGAACCACCACAGCCGATTCTTACACGTTGGGGAACATGGTTCAAGGCAGCTTTTTATTATGCTGAATATTTCCAGTAAATAAAAGCTGTGATACTACAATTCAATCCAGATGAGGCTGCAACTATTAAGGAAAGCCAGACAAAATTCGAAGATATTTCCGTTGAAACAGCTTTAAAAAATATTGCGAAGAACTATAAACCATTACATGAAAGCATAAAAAAATTTGTGTGTTGTTGTTAGCGGAGTCACTGCAAATAGTGGACGAAGTAAATCTACAGCTGCACGCTATAGGTGACCCAACAAATGAGCTCGTTAAAGAAAAGTGTGTTAAATAAAGACACCGGTATTACCAAATTAAGACAAATATGTGATGGTGCAGCCCCAGATCCGTTAAGTGCGTTCAAAGACTATTTTACGTATGCGTGTATTACATCAGTAGATGTTGAACGGTCGTTTTCAAAATATAAGAATATATTTTCAACAAAGCGAACATCACTCATGGAGACAACCATAGAAACATACCTGATGCTGCAAAATGGCTACACATCTCCAGTTTGTGGTAAGCAAGCTAGTTAAGAGGGTAAGTTTATTGTTTCTCGTATTAGTTAATTTCGCATACGCCACTGTCCCACGGAACATTTTTGACAGCCCTACTCATAATCAAAGGACAAGTAAAGTTTCATAGATTTATTCAGATGAAGGGTCGGCCGTTTCACCTCTTGGTAAGTTACTGATAACAGTGATAACATTAATAACTAACTGGAAGATTAGAATGTGAATATAGCATAAATAAAATGTTAAAGTAAAACCATTTCTAATCATCTTATTTTGTTAGTTATGTTATCAGTAACTTAGCCAGAGGTGAAAAGACCGGCCCTGAATAAGTTAAGTTTATATTTTTAAATTATATAACATTGATTCTTGTCACCACGACCACCCGTCCTATGGCCGATGGACATGTGCGTGTAGACAATGAATACCTTAGTTGCAGGTTTAGAACCGAAGACCCAATAACAATGCTTTGCTCAACTAGATAATGTGCATGCCAAACTCATTATTACACTATCTACGGCATGTTGTATTAACGGCATTCCATTTACAGGAGCGGTGTATGCACATTTTTTTAGGAGGGTCCATAGACGACATTCCCTCTTCACATCTTCAACCTGTGTCATCCTTTTATGTATGATCTTTCCGATGTTGTATTTACATAGTTTCTTATGTTCTGATATTTGCACAATTGTTAAAAGTTGCGAAATTGTCAAAATTGTTCAGTAGTCTTTGGAAATCAGACAATTTTCTGTTTTAGTATTCATGTCTTTAATATTTAATTCCTTATAAAATAAATGAAAAGGTGTTGCCTGATGTGGATAGAACAGTACTTTGGTGTTCGTGTCAAAAGAGCGACTTTTGACAATATGGAACTTGGTGCAAAAGAACGGGCGGTCATCTCATAAATCACCTGAAAACAATAATTGAGAAACTGCAATCCAAGTTTTGGGTGCATAGAAACAATTGTATTTTTAAAAATACTGTTTGAATCAAGTAAATTTATTCTGTATTGGCACCGATACAATTAATAGTTTTTTTTATTTCATATGCAACAGTTTTGTAATAAATTAAATGATGCGCGAATTTTTAACTAAACAAATTTTGTCAGGCTTAAGGCGAGTCTGCAAACAGACTTTTCTCGTTTTTCGTAACGCGATTCTATGGACTGCGATATATTTAAAAACAGAGAAGAAAAAGTAAAGTAAAACGCGATTGTACTATGTCATGTATGTACACTCGTAGGAAACTGAAAATACAACAATCCAACTTACGTAGTTCTGCTGTTTCGAAGAGCTTGAGACGCGCAAAATCTGACTGCACAGCCTAAACTTCAACCAGCTAATTTAATTTTAAATGTAAACCTCATCAATAGAATCGTATAATACGAAAAACAAAACGCAAAGGTATATAGGTAGCATATCGACGGTATTACGACAAAAAGGCGTAAACGACAATAATATGAAAATGATATTATTGTGGAAAACATGTCGGAAAAGTCTGACCTTTCGTCTAATGCTATGGTTGAATCCACCAAAAATTCGAGAATCGTAAAAATTGATGTTGAAGAGGCGTAATCGATAATTTCAATTGTGAGAGAAAGTGAGATTATAAATTAGTAAATGCTGAAAACTCATAGTGGCACATGCTGCGATTATTTTGACACTCTGACAAAGTATTTTTTTGTTGAACTATTTTTAATTTTATTAAAAAATAGTTAAACCTAGAATAAATAACATGTTTTACATGTTTATCAATTTTTGGCTTTCCTGTAAAATCTGGTAAAAGCCGCTTACGCGTTTTCGTCGAAACACCGTCGATATATACAGTGAGGTCCATAAGTAACGGATAAATTCATTATCTACGTAATTTACAAGTTATGAGTAAAATCCTGAAACACGTCAATTTTTAATTCTAAAATGACATTTTTTGAGCATAATTTTATACTTCCCCCTTCAACCCCCTTGGAGCGACAACTACCCCTTTAAAATTTTTAAATGGAACGAGGGTGCGAGTGATAGCTCATTTGAAAGGGTTTTTTAATTCTCTGTCCAGCAATATAAGATTTTTGAATTTCTCTAATTTCTTTATTGAAAAATGTTACATTTTTAATGTTACTAAATAAACAAAAGAACATGAAACAGTTTAAATCAAATGTTCAAACTTCTTGACAATAATGGAGGCGTTGCTGAAATTCTTCTAAAACATTTTGTGTCGTTTCCGGGGTGATTTAATTAATTTCTTGCCTTATTCTGTCTTTTAAATCATCGACGTTATTTGGTCTGTTGAAGTAGACTTTCGATTTTAAGTAACCCCATAAAAAATAGTCAAGCGGGGTCAAATCGGGAGAACGGACAGGCCACTCAATTTCACCGCGTCTACAGATCCACCTATTGGGAAAAACTTGATTCAGATAGGCTCTTACTTCCAATGCAAAATGTGGTGTAGCTCCGTCCTGCTGATACCAAATATTTCTATCAATTTCATTAGGGTTGTCATCATCTGGGAAAAGTATTCTTAACTTTGGAACTAAGAAATTTTGCAAGAAATTCAAGTAACGCGCGTCAGTTAATGTAGTGTCGAAGAAATATGGTTTGATAATTTGAGAATTTCTAATTCCAGCCCAAACGTTCACCTTCTCAGGATATTGAGTATTGGCCTTCATCATCCAATGTGAATGTAGTCCAGTATCTACAGTTCTGTTTGTTGACTGTTCCATTTAAGACGAATGTTGCTTCATCAGAGAAAAGAATGTTTTTTTATAAATAACGGATCATCTTGGCATCTATTTGCCATGATTTCGCAAAATTCCAATCGGCGATCAGGTTCATCGTCGTTAAGTTCTTGAACCAAATGAATTTTATATGGGCGGTATTTTTCATTTTTTAGAAGACAGAATATGGACGTTTGATTAACATCATTATCGGCGGCAACTTGTCTTATAGGTATATGAGGATTATCTTGAATATCTAACAATATATCAGATTTCTTTTCATCGTCTAAAATGCGTTTTCTACCAGATTTAGGAATATCTGTGGCATTTCCAAATTCGCGAAATTTGTTTTCTATTCTACTAACCGTAGATTGAGAAATGCGACGGTCAGGATACTTAGTATTGAAGATTTCGCATACCTGCTTCTGCGTTCTTGTTTTATCACCACATCCTAATAATATCAAAATTTCAATTCTTTGGGTAACCGAAAGACTTATTGTTAAAATAATGATCAACTTCACAATCAGCGATAAATAACTAGAAACATAAGTTTGCACAGATGTAGCAAATAAAGAAATGTAAATGTATATTTTTTTCCGATATGTAAAAAGAAACCTTTTTTACTTCTTTCTTTGTTGGGTATTTTGCCACCTGCGTACCAGAAAAACCGATACATTTAAATTGAATGTTATGACACAAAATTAATTAGAAAAGTCAGATTTGACAGATATTTGGTACATAGGCATAAATAACATTTTATTGTATACATTACAAATACATTTTGAAATTTTCAAATTTAATTTTCTTGATGAAAAAATATACAAAATTCACAAAATCTTATATTGCTGGACAGAGAATTAAAAAACCCTTTCAAATGAGCTATCACACGCACCCTCGTTCTATTTAAAAATTTTAAAGGGGTAACTGTCACTCCAAGGGGATTGATGAAGGAGGAGGTATAAAATTATGCTCAAAAAATGTCATTTCAAATGTGTTTCAGGATTTTACTCATAACTTGTAAATTACGGAAATAATGAATGTATCCGTTACTTATGGACCTCACTGTATATAACATATGTAGTAGATCAAATAATAATAATAATAATAATAATAATAATAATAAATCGTCTTTATTTGAATTGATATCCTGACATAGCAATTGCACCACTCAACCAAGAATTGCATTACTCAACCAGGAATATTATAGAAACAATAATTGTTTTAACTATGTTGTGATTTTATCAAAGTTAAACCGCTCTGGAACAACTTGCTCCTTAATACCGTATCTGACCGAATAGCAAGAACAGTTTTGTAACATATAAACTCTCCATAGATACGGTTTTTATGATAAGTATGTTTAACATCTCATTGTATTTTCATATGTTATTTGGATAAATCATTGAAATAACGCAGTACAGTTTTTCCAAAATTTGACTTAGATGAGTTTCAATTATTAAATCTGCACGGTTTTTTTAGTAAATGTATATCAAATATACCGACAAGAATTACAGATATGATGTTTTTTGAGCTACGGTAGTGTATGGGAATAGTAAACGGGGTATTTTCCCATTTTTTTTACTTTCTTATACCTAATATAAGTATTGTAATCGTGATTTTTTTCGACCTCGAGATTTTGATTGATATATACGTTTTGAATCCTTCTGAATCCATTCTGACTATTTTCCGAATGATGTCTGTCGGTGCGTGTGTGGATGTGTGTGTATGTGTATGTGTGTATCCGCGGTAACTCAAAAAATACTTATGGGAGACTTTCCAAATTTGTCAGTTAAGATTGTCAACAATATTTTAGGTGACACATTAAATTTGGTGAATGTGGTACCACCAGAAGAGACATAATGAATGAAAGAAGAAAAAAATGTACAATTTCGGGAAAAAAATAAAAAAAAATTTATTGCCTTACTGGACGAATCTCGACGAATTATAATGAAGAAACATAACTTTATGAAAGAAATCTGTCCGCATGTCTGTAGTATCGCGATAGAAGCCACAGTTTTTGATATAAAGCTTTCAAATTTGGTACACTTGTTCTAAATGTCAAAGACAATGAGCAAAATTGGCCAGCTGAGTAGTAAAGTGTAAACATTTTGTTCTCTGGAAAATAATGAAGTGTCTCCACTGTTTCCTCCAGTTTACGGCACTTTGCGGACATGACTCCATAGCTCTGCAGGAAACCTGCATTTTTCGTAATCGAAAATAGCTTAATAATCTTTTTTTTTGCCAATGGTTTTTTTTTTAATTTTTAGACTTGAAGATTCTGCATTCTAAAACCGCCCCTGTTCGCTAACTTAACGTGTGCCTAATGGCCTTTAAAGTCTTAAAGCATATCCTGTCCAGTGATACTCGCCAATAGCTATCGATTTCCACTTGTCTAATTAATGTTGTTGACATGGTCAAATTGTATCTCTTGTCACATCTTCAGCTCGAGCTATGCATAGGAATGGGCCGTTTCAGGTAATCAGCTTAGCATACAATAACACTTCGTTTATTTGATTAGTGAAAGTTCTCAAAGGCGATAGAATTTAAATGATTAAAGTAATCCGTCGTCCAGGTGACAATTTCAAAATTATGATGTATCACATGCGATTAACACAGCTGTTTTGCTGTCAGTGACTTTAGTTATAAAGATACCAAAATAGATTCATAACTTGTTCAGAACAGTTTTAAGAAACTCTAAAGTTAAGTATACATCTAAAAAATTATTTAGATGGAGTGTTTGTTTCACGAATCTTGTTCGACATGCCCTAAAATCCTTGTATACCAAATTTCATTCCTTCCACAAAAAAAGAAATAAAATTAGGGCCAAGTCACCATAATATACGAGTTGCTTATTGTCTAATAATTATCACATTTGGTAAGTTTATAATAAATTACATTAATAAAGCATTAGACATATTTTTATCCAAAATAAAACGATACTATGAAAAATGATATTTGAAACTCGGTTAGATGTTATTTTTAAAATGCATAGAACCAAACGGCAAGAACAGGTCCGTCAACAATATTTTGATTTCAATTGATAATGATAGATTTGTTGGTATTAAAAAGCACCATAATAGTGAAACAAATTAAACTAATATTTTCAGAAACTTAATCGTAATAGAACTTGTCTCGGCGCAGCGAGACTAGTAAACTTTCTCTTGGTAGAGGCTAGTGGCGTGACGTCACATGCTTGTTGGCTCGCTGTTCATGGCCCAGTATATATAAGCTACTGGGCCCATAGTAATGATTAATGAATGAATAACTCCTTATCCTGGGATGATGTAAGTAGTAATAATAATAAATAAATAACTGTTGCTGGTTATATATATGTAATAGTAATCGAGTCCGATACGTGCATTACACATATTTTAAAAGAAACATGTTAGCAAAAAAAAATATGTTTTGTTTCTGGATGCATGGACACGATTAGGTAGTCATATTATAAAGCGTGTTTCAATAAGAGCGCAATATTTCAAGGTTCAATAAAACATGGTTTTCTGTAGCAAAGTATTGAAATATTTTTTATTGAGTTATAATGTAGACATTTGGAAGTTGTGTATGGAAGAACGCATCTGGTAAATGGCTGCCACTGCTTTGCTGGCACATGCGTACTCTTTTGACGAAATTTTGAATAACGGTGTTGCATACATATGGCGGTATTTCGTTGATATAGCGTCTAATTTCGATCTTCAATGCTTCGGTGGTTGCGGGCTTGTTGGCATAAACCTGTGACTTCAAATAACCCCACAGCCAAAAGACTAAAGGTGTTAAATCGCAAGAGCGTGGCGGCCAATTCTGGTCACCAAACCGAGAGATAACACGACCAGGGAAAGACTCGTGCAAGACCATCAATGGTTCACGGGCGGTATGGCAAGTGGCACCGTCCTGCTGAAACCACATGTCGTCGAGAGCAATATCTTCCAATTGAGGCACAAAAAACTGGGTTATCATAGCACGATAACGTTCGCCATTCACCGTTACTGCATTACTTGCCTCGTCTTCGAATAAAAACGGCCCAATGATTCCTCCAGACCACAATGCATACCCAAACACTGACGTTTTGATGCATTGCTTTCTCATGAATCATTTGTGGATTTTCTGAACCCAAATGCGGCCGTTTTGCCTATTAACGAAGCCATCGAGGTGAAAATGGGCCTCATCGCTGAAAATGCTTTTGTCCGCAAAATCGGCATTCACTTCTTGTTGTTCAAGGATCCAATTGGTGAACTCTCTTCGCTGTGCATGGTCTGTTGGCCAATTTTCGGTCGAAATAATATTCCTCATCCATCTACTGTGAAAAGAATAATCGAAAAATTCGATTAGTGATGTGAAATACACGACACGAGCTCGTAGAGGTCGTTCAGAACAAAACATCACGGCAGTTCGCGAGAGCGTGGTCGAGAGTCCAGGGACGTCGATTCGTCATCGTGCACAAAAATTGGACGTTACAACAGTCACTCTTCAGCGTATTCTCACCACAGATTTGCATCTCCATACCTACAAAGTCCAATTTTAATAATTTTAAGCAAGTTTTTTCCTGCATAATTTAGAATATCCAACATTCTCTTTAACCGTTTTCATTCAATTTTCATAATTTTTTTAAATATTTGTTTACTTAAACGCACTGTTTGGAAATTGCAAACAATACTTGAGTATGGGGGTTTCAATATAACGCGCGCGGCGGAGCTCCCATGATGCTCTTTCTCGTACACGCGGGACTGCATAAGGCTCTCTCTCTCGCACTCATCAAAATCAATTTTATGGTATGGCACCCCCTTTCCACCATCCAATCGGTATGGCTCTTTGCATATCGTCTTTTACTTATTTTTCGAGGGTACTGTTCAAATTTCAGCCTTGTCGGAATAAGTAAATTTCACGTCAAAACGGCAACCTTTGACCTGGTATAGCAGGTAGTTTCAACCAACCAAACGGTATGGCAATTTTTATTTCATTAATGGGATAGTACTAGCTATCATTACTACAAATTTCAGCTTTTTCGAAATGAATAAAATTTTGCATTTTTTCACTATTTTTAAAAATTCACTCCACCGACGTCCTTTAACCCTAGAATTCTCAGAGTCGTAGCTATTCAGCTGGCAACCAAATTATATTAAAAAAAAAAAAACAAGATTTAAATTCCACAAAGCATAACATAACAAAGGTAAAATACAATGATGTAGGTAGGTATTATGTTGAAATGTGACCAAGACTCCAAGTACGTTAATGTATTTCACTTCTGCTTATTCTGCGAAAATCCTAATAAATTATGTTATGGAGTTTAAGTATATGTATAGACCAAACAAAAACAGTAAATAACACCATAAACAATAAAAGCGAATTAAGAGCACATTATTTCTGATATTAAATGCAATCAACGATGGTCGCAGTATTAATTCACACTTGGTCGAATTATTTTCTAGATTTATTACTTTCTCTGCATACATAAATAACTCTCATCTAAGTTGAAGGAGGCTTTTTTTACTTGATGACTATAAAATCAATTATATACAGAAATTTTAGGACATGGTTACCAACCGTAACTGTGGAGAAAAGACTACACCTAAAGAAGAAATATAAATTGTATTTAAGAATATATTTTTCTAAGACGTATACCTGAGATAGGATTTTTTCTCGTTAAAAGTTACATTCAAAATATACAGAACATTTTGCAAGTTTTAATAAAATGATTATTTCACACAAATATTTTTATTTGATTGCCGTATTTGAAATCCAGGCTCATTAACTTTTTTCCGAATTTTTTTGAGATCCATAAGAAGTACAAAATAATTTTAAGATTAAGAATTCAATTTAAAACTTGAATTGCAATCTTAACCTTAAAAGATTATAGGACGCAAGATTATCTTTTACAATTTCATTACAGTATATACAGTGTGTCTCATTTAAGATGGAACTACCTCAATATCGCCGTAATTTTTAGTCGAATCGAAGCGCGGTTTTTTGCAGTATAGAACTTAGACGTATTTGTGGAATATCTCAAACTGGTTGTAGCAGCCTACTGTGATCAAAGAGAGCACAAACACAGAATATATGACAATTTTGTAGTGATAAAAGTTATTTAGAAAAGTAGTTTCGAATCACTTCAAATACCCAAATCCAAATTTTTGTTGTAATATCATATACAGGGTATTTTCTATAAACATTTAAAATACAAAAATATATATGTAATTTTTTTAATGCTTACACTATCAGGTAGATTTGTCTTGAATTAAGCCGTAAGGTGAGGAATTCTTTTGAATGTACAGAGTGCTGAAGTAAAGCCGTCAAAAAGAAATTAATTTCACGATGAGATCTTCTTTTCGTTTTCAGGTCTGTTACTATATTTCTTCTTAATTAAAAATAATTTTCTTATGTTGAAATACAACTTGACATCATCAATATGAACATAATAATACCTCACAGCCTCTAACCATGTGCCCCAACGCGTCATAACATACTGTGTTGTTATGGCGTAATCGGCAGTTAAGTTTCAAATAATTTTCTTCGTAATGGCATTTTTGAAACTGTCTTCTTCACGCTTGCTATTAATTTGTCTATTGTGATATAGCAGTCTCTAACAGTGTACTAATCATGTTACATGCATACATACTTATATCTATTTTTTAAGCGCATTGCAGATGCCTTTATATAGGAAGGTGCGTCTGTACCAAAGGATCACGTGATTTTTAACAATTTATGAAGGCACTATATGCAAATTAAATAATGAACACTGTAAGCCCTCTCTAGTGAAACGCTGATCATGTCCCTCTCTGCTGTTATCGTAATTGGTCAATTAGTATTAGTATTCCACAGAAACTTTTTCTGTGGTATTACCTTTTGTGGTCGCTGTACCGGAATGAGAAATGTGAACGGTTCGTTCACGTACTTTGCAAAGAATGTTGGACATGGTACGACAAAAGAATATCAAAATTACATGTTTTTACAGAGCAGATGAGGAGAATGACTAATAATATTAGCAATGTTAGTAGCATCTGCACACAAAAATGTGTGGATTTAGGTGATAGACTCTATAGAGAGTATAAACGGTCTGGGAATTCAGGAAAAACTAATGCTTGTCGAACGAAACAGAAGAAGAATGTGTTTAAAAGTGTGGTATACATTTTCTATTAAAATTGTAAATGGTATTCTGAGAGCTAGGTGTTTGTAGAAATAAATGAGGAATTAGTGAATAAATAAAAAAAGGGAATTACTGTGAGTGAAATGTCTGTTGGATCATGAAGAAACAGGGGATGTTACAACAACTCTTAAAGCCCCTGACGGTAATCGAACAATTCCATTTGTTAATTTTTATATCAGGGTGTCCGGAAAAAGTAGGCCATTCCGGTAACCATGAATTTCTTGAACAAAAATAATAGGACTTTTACAATGCCATTTTTCATTTTAGACCCCCATGTTCGATATACAGGGTGTCAAAGTTTGAAGTTTAAAAATATTTTTTTTTAAATAACTCGAGTAAGTGTTTCGTAAGATATTTATTTAAAATTTGGTACAGTGCTTCAACTTAAAGAGTCACATCGTTTGAAGAAAAAAAAAACAAAAATTAATTGTCAAATATTCAAAATAGAGGGGCTCCAGTGCCCACTGACCCCTCAGTTTTTTTTAGTACCTGCGCCAATGACTTCCAAACTATCTCTTTTAAGTTAACCAATCATTTTGGATTATTTTATGTCTCTTAACAAATTTCGAGAAAGTGCTTAGTTTTAGAGATAAGTTGAAAAACATTGGTGCCTACGCGGCTTATGGTAATCTCATAATTTTCAAATATCTCTAAATCAAGTCAGCCGCTTTCGTAAACAAATGACAATACCCTGGATACGATAGAATTGTTTGTTTACTGTCAAAGTAAATCCTTATTTTTTACAAGTTAAAAGTTTTTTATAAGCTAAAAGTGTTTTTGTAAGTAAGAAAAACCAACATGACTCGTAGACAAGGAATTGTACCCTTTTCTGAAAAGAAGGATATGATTTTAATCATGGGTAAGAGTTAAATATTTCTGTAAACTGTAAACATTTCTCGATTAGTAAAATATGACTCTAATGCTAGTTTAGCTGCTAGACGCTATGCCGAAAAATTTACCAATCGATTTCATTCCAAAAGAAAATATTTTTCAAATATGGTTAACCATCTGAGGGAGACTGGAAATTTAAGGGAAAGACAGGGGTAAATGCGGCCGACTCCATGCGATTCAACCTGAACAGGAAGAGGAAATTTTAAGAATTGTTGAAACACCGAAAATTAATACCAGAGTGTTGGCTAAACAGGTCGAAAACATAGGGAACACTCAGGTACACACTATTTTACGGAGTCAGCAGCTGTACCCATTTCATCTCCAAAAAGTACAGGCTCTTTTGCCTCAAGTCTTAAAAGACTTGTATTATGTAGATGGTTATGTGAAATTAATAACCGAGATCTACGTTTTATCAGAAATATTTTATATTAACATATATACATTTACGAGAAACGGGACGACATATGACGTCATATGACTCATATGTTTACATCATATCATAATACTTGAATAAGTACAATAAATAGAAATAAATTTTAACAATAATGTTACATTTTATAAAAATTTGTATAAAACTCACCCTTTTAAGCAGATTTATGAAGCTGTTTGGTTGTCACAAAGGGGAGGATCTATAGTATAATAGCATCAGGTACGTTTCTACAGCTGTCTCCGTCAGCGATGTTCGCTTTGGTGAAAAAATATGTTTGTATTTTGAAAATGACCGTTCGACATCTACGGATGTAATACAGGCATAAGTAAAACAATCTGTGAACTCACTTAACGAAGTTGTAGATGCACCATCACAAATTTTCCTAATTTGCTAAAATCAGGATCTTTCTGTAATACACTCGAATTTTTCACTAACGCGATTATTTTTTGCGTCATTTATAGCCTGTAGCTGTATATTTACGTCGTCTACTATTTGCAGCGATTCCACTAACGACAACGAACTATTTTGCAATTTTTCTATTGCGTCGTGTAGTCCTCCATAATTGTTATTAATAGTTTTTAAATCTGTTTCACGGGAAACGTCTTGAAAGCTTGTCTGGCTTTCCCTAATAGCTGCAGCCTCGTTAGGGTTGAACTGTAGTATCACAGCTTTTATTTGTTGAAAATATTCAGCATAATAAAAAGCCGCTTTCAACCACGTTCCCGAACGTGTAAGAATCGGCTCTGGTGGTTCAGGGATACCAGGACACTGTCTGTGAAATGCTCGAAGCCGTTTAGGAGATTTGAGAAATACTTTTTTTGTATTTGCTATTAATGCATCTACCTCTGGAAAACATTTTCGAATCGTTTCTGCCACAAGATGTAACGCATGCACTTTACACGTAACATGTAAAAACCTACAATTGTCTCTTTGAAGAGAACGGCCTACCACGCGCATTGTCGCGGCACCATCAGTCACAAACATCAATACTTGACTTGTTGAAAGTTCAAATTTTTCGAATGTCTCCAACACCACACGCGTAATTATTTCGCCAGTACACGCAGTTAGTCTTTTACTAGCTAGTAAAAGTGGAAATGTTGGTTTAAGAGGGTCCAGTACACGTACTATAATATTTAAAATAGAAATTTTTTTTACAATCTGTCGTCTCGTCAATACATAACCAGAGCCGTGTATTTTTTAATCTACATTTAATCCTATTTACAATGTCTTCACGAACAGCTGGAATATATCTACGTAACGATGTACGACTTGGTAAGTTCACCTGGGGATTGTATTAATTCCAAAACTCCCGAAATGGTTGTTTATCCAGTATGTGTAGCGGAATATTACAGGCTATTAATATTAACAATAAATCAAACATAAACTGAGTTGTCAAAGGCATGCCATTTTTTTATTTTGATGTTGCACGGTATTGATATGACGACAACAATCTGTTTTGTGCCAGCACATTAAGTCTTGATTGCAAACTTTACAAATTATTTTGCATCCGTCATAGAATAAATCCGGAAATTCACCGATAAATTTATTCACTGTGCGCGTACGGTCGTTTTTTACCCTTTGGCGCGTTTGATATTATGTATAATTTATAGGTACAACCTCACACATTAACCTTTCAAATAAGACTGCAGCGTAAATCACTTCTAAATCGGCACGTGTGACGCCAGCGCAAGACCGTGGCTGTACTCCGGCCACCTCGGCCAGCTTTATTCATAACACACACATATGGGCAGAAGAAATTCTGAAAGCCATAGTAAAGACGCATTATCAAGTAAACTTTAAAGTCAATGTGTGGGCAGGTGTCGTAGATAATTTTCTTTTGGGTCCTGTATTTTTACCAGGAAACTTGAGTCGTCATTTATTTTTGCAATTTCCTTAAAACACACTGCCCGATTTACTAAATGATTTGCGTTTACAGGTAAATATTTGGTTTCAACTAGACGGTGCTCCTCCTCATTTTGCTAGAACTGTTGGGGCTATTTGAATCAAATCTTTCCAGATCGCTGGATTGGTCTAGGTTGAGATGCTCCTGTTCAGTGGCCAAACAGACCTTATTCCCTTGGACTATTCAGTTTGGGGATTTTTTGAAAGATCTTGTGTATATGGTTCCGATTTTGAGCGAGAATCGTTTAAGAGAAGGAATCCTTCAAGCTGGAGGGCAGTTCAGGTTGAAATCAAATATTTTTCAAAGTCTATGATTTTCTTTAATAAAGAGAGCTCGTATGTGTTTACAAAGACATGGAGGTCATATCGAACAATTTCTTTAGACTGGTTATTTTTTTCTATTTCTATTGTTTTTTGCTACTAACGAATTATGAATAATTTTAAGAAAATAAGGTGCATTAAATTTGTTATCGTGTTACAATGCGTCTAATTTATAAATAATTGTAAATTGTTGAATCCATTGCGCCTACCAATTCTTTGTCTGGACGCCATTGACTTTAGAAATAGTTATTTTTGGCTTGTCTTTTATTATTGAAATTTTTATACCTAGTGCAAAATTTGAATAAATTGTTTAGTTTTAGTATTTGAAAATTATGACATTACCGTAAGCCGCGTAGGCACCAATATTTTTTAACTTCTCTCTAAAATGAAGCATTTTCTCGAAATTTGTTAAGAGACATAGAATAATCCAAAATGGATGGTTAACTTAAAAAAGATAGTTTGGGAGTCATTGACGCAGGTACTAAAAACTGGGTGGGTGAGTGGTTACTGGAACCCCGCTATTTTGATTATTTAACAATTAATTTTTTTTTTTTTTTTTCTTATTTAAAAAAAATATTTTTAAACTTAAAACTTTGACACCCTGTATATCGAACATTGGGGTTTAAAATGAAAATGGCATTGTGAAAGTCCTATTATTTTTGCTCAAGGGATCCATTGTTACCGGATTGGCCTCCCTTGCTCTGTTAAGCAACAAGGTTGCATCTGACATTTTAAAAATATTAATTTGGATTACCGGGTTTTTTTTTTTGAAAATATAAAAATACTGAAAAACTGTGTTATTTTATGAAATAATTAAGTAACAAAAATAACATCAGTGATAAAAAAACAAACTGAAATGTGTTTTTTTGTTATATCATCATGATTGATTATCAACACTTATTAGTATTACAAAGTTACAGATTACACAATTTAATATATATTTTTTTATAACGGTTAGAGTTAGGCATTTACATTTTTCAGATGTAGCAATCATTTTATGTAGAACAACTTGTATACACATGCGTGTATATTGGGTTGCATATAATTTGGCGTATATTAAACCACAGAGCATTAATGTTTCAGATCAGTAGTTTGCCAGCAGCATCATAGTTGGAGAAATTATTTTTTAACATATTTCTAACTTATTTTTTTTATCGTATGAAAAATACTATTGTAAGGTGGCGTCAGCACGCCCTCGTCGTCACGATAGCTAACATAAAACTTCAAATCGCTGTCAAATTTCTTAAATACCATATAGATTTAATATATAAAATTACAGGCAATACTGATGCATATTTTTTGATAAAGTAAACAGATTATTTTTTTTTACTTGTAAACTTAAATTTTGGTATTTTTACTGAAATTGAGTAATATTTCATTGTGTGTTTAATAACTGTTTTTACACCAACAAGTCGCTTCATGAAGAAATTGGATGAGTGTAATGTACCAAATTTGATATGAAATAAATTCTTGAATTTATTTGTGAACTTATTGATGGATTAGAGCTTGCTCTATTTTTCGTCAATTTTTACATGAATTCCGGGCGTACCAACTCGTGAAAACTGACAAGTGATGTTATGGTTAGTTATTGATATTTGAGTGCGTTATTATTAATGAAAAAACACGGCGTAGTTTTACGTTTATGTTATCATAAGATAGCAACAAAATGAGTGAACTTCCAACAGACACAGAACTAATAACCTAATCTCAAAAATAATTACTATTTGTGCTGATAATACTTGAACTACAGAGTCAAAGAAATTCATCAATTCCATGACAAGTGTAAATCGAAATCCTTTTGTGAAGAAATTCATGAAGAAGTTCATGGAAAAATTCATGAATTTATTGATAAATAAATTGTTAGTGTAGATACCCATTAAATTCTGTAAATTAAATTGAAGCTCAAAAACTATGAGAAATAATATAACAAAAGTAAACCGTTACTCATCTTTAATCAATGCTTTTTCTTTTCAAACCACTCTCTTAAGAGGAAATTTTTAAAAGGCGATGAATTAAAAAAGTTAACTTCCCAATTTTATATTGAGCACAGTAGTTGTGATAATGATTAGGAATGTACATAAAAGTTGATATATTTCTGTACATATGAAAAATTCTAACCTATTCTGATTATTTCAATACAAATACATATATCTTAAATTGGAAATTGTCCACTAGCTTTAATCTCGTATGTAAATTTTACTGAAGTGCAATGATTATTGTTTGGTAACAAACGAATGTTGGGCAAACAAAACGATCAATTCAGATAGGTTTAAAGAGCATAAATGAAAGTTTAGTGTTGCACACCGAGCGTTTGAGAAAAATAGATATTAACCCTGTTTATACCAAATATAGTTGGCCAACCTAGGACACTTTTTGAATTGCCGATAAATGGCAACACTCAAATGAAATCCACCGTACATTCTGTGTAAGGAATTTTAGTTTTTAAAGACACCAGTAGATGGCACATTACCAGAAGGTTCTAGTTGACACTATATTTGATATAAACAAGGATATTGGTAACTTGAAATTAATTAATTAGGAGTATAACAAATAATAAACACTTATTACTTATTAGATATTAGATGTACGTATTTAATTGTTTAGAAATCACAAAATGTAAACAGTATGAATACTGTAAACGGTCTTTCCCAAATGATTCGCTTGACTAGTTAGTTGTCCACGGGTCATAGAACCGTGATAATAAACGGATGATAGGGTGCCCAATCTACCAATTATATATCTTTAAAGCGAACTATAGAATTCTATATTCAATAGTGTACTACTGTGTTTTCTATAGTTGACAAAGTTGTAGAACTATAAATTTTGATATACGCGCCAACGCCCTAGTATTACTGGTTATTCTTTATATTGGTCAATAGTTCTACAAAATCTCGAGAACTAAAAATATTTTTGGACATCTGAATAATTATAAATATATTAAACAGCTGAAGCCATCCATACCAATGGCGCCAAAATAATATATTATTGCAGACGAAAAGTCGGATGCCTGTAGCGAACGGTGCGCGATTTGAAAGATATACGCTTCAAGATTGAATATTACCACACGGTTTCGAGGAGTGGTTGACATTGGGCCATATAAACAACCATATGGCTGTCGATGAAGTACTTATAAATCGGATTTATAATTGCCGACACAGTTATGCAATTGAATGCAAAGGTAAAGAAGGCGAAACAATCACTAACTTTTCATTGGTTCAATAACAAACTTGTTTTTTTATGTTATTTAAGCACTATTTTAGTGTGGGTATTCATAGCCAGTGGGAGAGAAGAACTAAATAACTAAACTGCTGGAGTGGAGTTATTAAAAGAGTAGCTTTACGAAACCATACTTTATTTATAAAAAACCGTACCAGTTAATGAGAATAAAGTTTGAAAAAATTATATAAAAATGCTTTATTGAGTTCGTGACCAAACTGACATCACATGGAAATGCGCATCGAATATAGTGTGCATTGTTTTGGCATAAAAATGCATAATTAAAAAACATGAATGTCATAATGATTGAATTATTGCTTCTTCATCTCTCAAGTGAGGAAAATATTCATTCACGAGAAAAGTTTTGAATTTTCTTTTTTATTGCATTTTTGGAGGAAGCTCGACGAATTATGGCGAAAAAATGTGTACCGGATGACAACGAGATTAGTCCCGTTCCAATATCTCGGTTGATTTTAGCAATACAATTTTGAAATTTTGGCATACCATTTATGACGCAAAAAGCCACATTTTGCATTTATTAAGTGAAAAATATCACTTCCGATCCAACCGGAAGTAGCAACAACTTTTGATTTTTAAATAGCAACATATATACATATGTATATATTTTTTGCATATTTAGATTCCACATGAAATTCTCGTTACCACGCTGTATTGCAATTAGATAATTGTTTTCAAAATGACGTCATAAAAGTGAAAAAGCTAAGTTGGCAACTGCAAGACTGTGTTTCCAAAAATTTACCCAGTAGGCCTTGAATCTAATGTATCACCTTCATTTTTATTGTCGCGTTTCAAAAAGTTTTTTTCGTGCAAAAATCACTATCTTGAATTGAAAAACAATTTTTCCAAAAAAAAAAAAAAGCAAATTTATTCAATTTTTTTAAACGGTAACTATAATTTTTTTATTTATTTCGATTGTGTCTCACACGACATACCTATTTTGAAACTACATTACTTAGTCACACAAGTATTAAATTAGTTCAATCGTATTTATTAGGCAGGAAACGATTCGTATATACACGATAATGAAAATTCAGAACTAAGTGTAATAAAATAATAGAGCACCTCAGGGATCGGTGCTTAGTCCACTGCTATTTCGTATTTATATAAATGATCTACTAGGCAGTATTCTAGGTACAGATATCCTGTGTTATGCAGATGATACAGCAATCATCAATACCGATAACATTTCAAATAATCTTATGAGACATATGAGGGAGACAGTCGAAAGCAGCATCATGGTTGATTCCTAAGCTCAATGAGAACAAAGCTATGAATTGGATTTTTATATTAAAAAAATAATGATTTTGATAATTGATGACAAATGTAAACATTTTTTGTGTATTAAAGTACTAATTAAATAAAGTAAATAAATAAATAAAGTAATGTAATTCAAGACCACACTGTATTCCCTTCTGTGCCTACAAAATCTAGTGTAGCCCAATTACTAATTTATTAATTTCCCTGTTGCAACACATTAATAATTATGATGATAAATGAATAACAAACTCCCATTAAACACATTTAAGAAATAAACAAAGACATTTCTTATAGATAATCTTTTTATCCTGTACAAATTTTTAAACTGCTAACATTCCAATTTCGTATCTTGACAGCAAATTTTATGAGTCACACTGTCGCCAAATTTGCTAGTGATTAATTTATTTATCTATATTATTATGTCTGTTGTGTATTTTTTATATTCTGTATTATTTATCTACATTTATATTTATTTACACTGGATTTATTATCATATTACATGTAATACCTCGATTTTAAGCGAATAATGTGTATAGGTAATGTCTTAGCATAATGGTTGATTAGATGCAATTTGCTTATACGCTGTGCGACATGTGTATGGACCACAGCGCTTATGATATCCAAAGTAAATGGTAAAAAAACAAAATTTGGATGGCATAAATTAGGTACATTTGTACTGGGTGTACCACTTACGATGTAAGTCCAAATAAAAACTTATTGTTGTATTTCAATCGGACTATAACTTAATATAATCAAAATTCGTACAGGATGTTAAAATTCTCCCTAGTCAAATAAAGTTTTATTTTTTTAAACACCTGTATGTTATTATATTTTTGGAATCCATGAGAAAAATGCTCTTTAAAAATTTAAACATGTTGGGGTGTAATCTCAAAAAATACACTTAAAACTGTAAGATGTGCCATAAAAAATACAAACTTATTTCACCAGGGAAACTTTAAACACACTGTTTACTATTTAAATATATCAATTTGTACTCCAATCGATATACAATAAAAGCTGTTTATATATATATTTTTTTGTAATTTTAATAATAAAGATAATCCGTTACGTTGGCTATGGCATCTGAAAGGTAAATTTGGTATGTTGAGCACTCTGTATTTCATGAAAAATTGAGATTGCACCCCAATATGTTTATATTTTTAGAAAGCATTTTTCTCTGGGATTCCAAGAATATAATACAATATAGGGTGTTCCATTTAAAAAAAAAATAAAACTTTATTTGACCACGGAAAATTTCAACATTCTGTATAAATTTTGAATACATTAATTTTACTTTTGTATAAGACTTTTTTCTATATCGTAAGATAATAAAGTTTTTATTTCGGCGTATATCTTAAGTGGTACATCCAGTACATATTACGACGTCATTTTGAATTCAGTATCACTGTTACCTCAAAAGATATGGGGTGAAGGTCATTATTTTTTAATGATAGTAGGTAGTTTTTGGTATTATCTGAAAGGGGGGATGGCTGCATGAGATCTATTTCCCACGACATCTAATTATAATAGCCACCATGTATATATCTGTTCGGGTTTTCGAATGAGTTTTATATAGGCCGCTAGAAATATGTCCCATGAGATCTAACTCAACACCCTGTACGGCTTTCTGAATGAATTTTATCATTAGTTGCGCTCATCCGAGCATATCGCTATCTGATCGGATTTTCACCGATCAGCGATCATGTTTTTGCAAGGCCGAACGGCTTTGGTTAAATAGCTGTCATTTCTGTCATCTGTTAGCGCGTGAAGTTTGTTTTATTTGCTTTCATATTTTATCTATTTTCTAATATTAAATAACTACATATCTTTTGCTCATTTACTGATAATATAGATAATAGAAATAGAAATTTAGTGTTGTTACTAAATTTGGCCGCCAACTACATCTGATTACCGACACTCTTTTTGTTTGCTAAAAAAAATGGCAACCGCTTACATGAGCGCTCAGTTTGATAGTGCCGTTCGGTTGACCGATTCATGATCGCTCTAGTAGCGATTTGCTCGGATAACGCAACCATTGCAACATATTTAAAAACACCGATTTAAAAATCCCACGAGACCTAATTTCCACGAGATTTAAATCCCATGAGATCTAAAAATATGATGTTGCCTTTTATACTAGAGCAATGCATTACGTACGCAGGATATAAAGGCGTAATACACCGGTTGTGAAAATAATGGGAGGAGGTTACAACTTGAAAATAAAAATATAAAAAATTTACTGATTTTGAAACTATTATGGGATTTACTTATTTTTTTAAATATAAACTTCCATGCAAAGATGTATAGAGGTGTTATTGGACTGGAAAGTGAAACAATAGTCACAATTAGATTTCATGGAAATTAGAACTCGTAGGATTTTCATTTCGAATTTTAAAATCGGGCCAATCGGAAAGCCAAACAGATATACAGAGTCATGTGTAAACTGGTTGAAATTAAATCTTATGGGACTTTCTTCTTGGGCGCTTTACATCTCATGGGATTTTGAAATTTTAGATCTAAAGGGATTTTGAAATCGGTGTTTTCAAGTGCATTCGGAAAGCCGAACAATTGTACATAAGAAAAACTTTGAAAAATAGTTATTTTAAATGTCAACTTTGAATCAAACAATGTAAATTAAGTGAAAACTAGATCGTCGCGAACTTAAGCTCTGCCACTCTTCTCACAGAATAACAAAATTATTATGAAAAGGAAATAAATAAAAATAGTTGTTAAAACTTCAAACAACTTACCGTTTACAAGTCCAGCCATCAAAATATGTTTTGAAATTATCAGAAGAGCAATCTCTCACCACAAAATGTACCGAAGTTGGGGGGGGGGGACAGTTTAAAAACAGACTCGTAATTTTTATTAACACGCTTTTATTAGCTTCACCTGTATGTTTGTTTGTAACCGACTCTTTGGACTCGATTTTGACCCACTTTAAACGGACAGATTTAATTGAAACTTTGTACACTTACGAAGAACCGGTAACAATACAATAATTTGATAAGTTTATATCATTATCCTGATCAGGATCGCCAGAATTTCCTTTCCTCACGTATCCTCTGCGTGAGAGCAAGAGGCTTAATACTGTAAGTACATTCCGAGCGGGCTAAGGCACAAGTCTTAGTCGACGCGAAACGACGGACTCCTCAGGCGTGAGTTCAAATCCCATGGCTGAAAAAAAAATTTATATATTTTTTTCAGAAGTATCTGTTGGATCGTAATATGTTATAATATCAGCATCAATAAGCAATATAAATATAGTTTAAAAAAACTAAAAAACACGCTTTCATAGCACATCAAACTAAAAAGTGAAAAATAAATATAGTTTAAAAAAAACTAAAAAACACGCTTTCATAGCACATCAAACTAAAAAGTGAAAAATAAATATAGTTTAAAAAAACTAAAAAACACGCTTTTAAAGCACATCAAACTAAATAGTGAAAAATAATTATTAATATAAACTGAAAACAATAATGAACGAAAAATACTAGTATTATTGTGAAAAAAAGCGTGGGGCGCTTTGTGCCATATTTTTCGTATATCGAGCAACCCACGCTTTTTTCACAATAATACTAGTATTTTTCGTTCATTATTGTTTTCAGTTTATATTAATAATTATTCTTCACTTTTTAGTTTGATGTGCTTTAAAACCGTGTTTTTTAGTTTTTTTAAACTATATTTATTATTTATAAATACTTGTTGTAATCATTATCCTCCATTTTTAATCCTTAAAATACAAAGCGTGCAGGGTAACTCATAAATAATTAAAAGACACAGAGAATCATATTTTATATTAGTTTTTATTTTTACTCTACAAATAGAGTTAATTTCTCAAGAATGTTTACAATAAATTGCATAAAACCGAAATGCATCGAAACTTTTAAGAGCAAATATCTCGAAAACGGATAGAGATGTCGAAATTAAACAAGAATCACTTTTTTATGCAAAGAAGGACGCTCTTTCAGATTTTTGATCATTTTGTCCGTAATTCAGGAAAAAATATGCCTCGATTTATCAAAGTAGTAGAGCATATATAGCGCCCTCTATGAGCAACATTAAAGTTAGTTGCAAATTCTTATTTGTAGCCAAAAAACCGTTATCTTTTGTATCTCTTAAACCAACATTTGTACAGGGCAGGTCATGGCTCAATCATATTTTGGTCTCTAGTAAGGCTGGGAATCGAATACGAATAATTTGAGTATTCGAATAGGAATTATTCTAATTAGGAAATTACTCGAATACTCGAATATATTCGAATATTCAAATATCGAATATATTCGAATATTCAAATATGGAATATATTCGAATATTCGAATACTCTAATACTCGAATATTCGAATACTCGAATATATTCGAGTATCGAATATTCGATTATATTTGAGTAAATTTGAACATTAAAATATATTATTAAATTATGTACGAATAGGTATGCAGTATGCATCCAACCAAAGTAGGTAGATAGTAGATATAGGTAGGTACCTATTCTAAAATCGAAACATATAAATAGACCACATTAGTGGCACGTTTTACTCCCAGTCAAACTATTTCATCTCTTTCTCATTTCGACCTTATTCTTACTGTACTAAGGAAGGGGTTAAAATTAAATTTATAATTTTAAAAACCTGTAAATATTTAACTATTGACTTGTCATGTATTTGTTTTACCTTCACAATCTTTTTTAAAAACATTCTAATTTTAGAGCACTTTTATTTTTTTCGAAAAGGAAAAATAGTTATGACACAGAAGTATAATAAACTAGCTCTGTTTTCGTTTTATTTAAGCTTCAATAGTTAAATGTGAACAATAGCGCCTCAATCCTAAAATAAAATACTAACTAAATAATTCTGACCCTTAAAGCACATGTACAGGAGACATACCCTATTGTCGGTATGGAAAGCAAATCAAATTGCCTGCTTAGTGGATTACGTCACGACTATTATTGTGGTCTATCCAACCAAATACTCAAATAGAGTATTCACTATTCACTAGTACTCAGTGCTAGACCTATTAATAATGCATATTCGAGGATCCGGATTATTCGGATACCTATTAGAATAATTCGGATTATTCGAGTAATCGAATATTCGAATTATTCGAATAATTTGAATTATTCGAATATCCGAATACTCGAACAATTCGAATGTCCGAATAATTCGAATACCTATTCGAATAATTCGAATAATCCGAATATTCGAATCTCCGAATAGTTCGAATATTTGTTGGAACGAATATTCGAATACTAAAATCTGGAAAATTCCCAGCCTTAGTCTGTAGTATCTCCAGTTTCGAGATTTCCCATTCTTAATGAATCATTCTGTATAAAGAAGTAAGCATATAAGCTATAAACAGAAACTAAAAAATGAATCAGCTCCTTTGCAGTTTTTCTCAATTGGCAATAATTGTTAATTAAGAACTGGATTGCCTCAATTGCCTTACTGTAATATATGCAGTGTCAGTTCGAATTGGTAGCGAAACATTTGTTTCCTGTTAATCCTGTTGATGCTACATTCTAAATGTCACACAGACTGCGGTTCCAAGAATTTTTAAACATCTTCATCCGCCCGTACTAGTTGCAATTCGCTGTAAATGCAGTTATATTATTCCTCCTGTTCATTTCGTTGTTTTATATCCTGTAACGCATAAAATTGCATATGTATCTGCATCTGTGTCGGCAAGGTTTGACTGCCGTTTATTCGAATAGCCCAAAGGCCTTGTCTCTTCTTGCGGATAGGATTTATTTTTACTGTACCTGAAATTATAGAAAATTAATTATCATGGATATGGGAATATAATAAGTGATAAGCTTAATATCAAATATTTTTTTATTTATTTTACAAATGATAATAATAAAGCTGAAAATATAAGTACGTAGTACGAATAATTGTATTATTTTGGATTATAATGAGTGAAAACTAATAAAAATTATCGAATATTAGACGGACCGCGCCTTATACATAGAAATAAAAACAAATAAAAATAATTTTATCGATGTCAAAAGTGTCTACATTTTTATTGTCTATGGTTATTTATTTGTAGCATCCTATAATGTTTCTTCTCACCTTCTTTGGGTATTAAGCCACTGTCCTACAAATTATTTTAAAAAATTGATAAATAAACCTCTACGCGAAAAGAATCAGTCAGAGGTTGTTTTTTGAAAAAAATATTTTTCCTATCCTTAATAATGTGGATGCTGTTCCACGCGTGTTCACATATTTTTGATTTTTCAAATTGTCCCTTCCTAGCATAATTCTTGTGGTCAGCGAACCGTACATTGAAGGGTCTAGATGACTCATCGACATAAAATTTACCGCAGTCGCATTGAATACTTACAGTTTTTTTATTCTAAGATCATTGAGTAGTAATATACAGGGTGTAACAAAAAAGCATGTCATAAACTCAATGGCAGATTCTAGGCAACAAATAGTGACGATATGAACTTACCTCTATGCGAAAATGCTCCAAAAAATTTTTACGGATCTTTAAAGTCAAAAATAAAAAATGAAAAATTTGCTCTAACTCTGGAGTCCTTGTAAGATATCTTCTTTAAATTTGGTACAATATAGCACTGGTAGTAGTTCAATATTTTAGGTAATTATGATCAGTTTATCTCGATTCAAAAGACGAGAAGTGGGGGTCATGTGACCCATTTACCCCCCATTTTTTATGGGCACACCAATGGCCAAAAATTAATTTTTTTTGAAAATAAAATTAAATTTTAAAAGTTTTTTTACTCTTACCTTTTTTTTCTACGTGCTTTAATTATCAAGCATTTAGCTTATTTGTGAATTAAAAGACTAATTTTTTGCGATAAGACTTTTAAATCGAATGAAATAGTGTCCTCTGAATAAACAAGCAATTTAATTTTAACAAAATTACTTTTTTGGAACTTATTGTAAACAATTTATTTTAAATAATTACTTTATAAATAAATAAACACAATTACCTAATTAAATAATTTAAAATTTCATAAATTGAACAGAAATTTATTCAGGCTTTATTTTATTACTTTTAGCAAGTGCTCAAAGTGACCTCCGCCTTTATCAATACATTTAACATATTCTTTTCAAAAATGAAAATCTGATTTTATTAAAAATTTGCTGCTTCTGGCGAAAACTATCTGCAGTATTTATAATTCTCTCTCTGAGATGTTCGACACTATCAACTTGTGTTGTTTATTTATTTATAAAGTAATTATTTAAAATAAATTGTTTACAATAAATTCCAAAAAAGTTATTTTGTTAAAATTAAATTGCTTGTTTATTCAGAGGACACTATTTCATTCGATTTAAAAGTCTTATCGCAAAAAATTTTTCAATTCTGTTTTAGTCTTTTAATTCACAATTCCAATAAACTAAATTCTTGAAAACTAAAGCACGTAGAAAAAAAGGTAAGAGTAAAAAACTTTTAAAATCAAATTTAATTTTAAAAAAAAATTTTTTTTGCCATTGGTGTGCCTATAAAAATGGGGGGGTAAATGGGTCACATGACCCCCACTTCTCGTCTTTTGAATCGAGATAAACTGATCATAATTACTTAAAATATTGAGCTACTACTAGTGCTATATTGTACCAAATTTAAAGAAGATATCTTACAAGGACTCCAGAGTTAGAGCAAATTTTTCATTTTTTATTTTCGACTTTAAAGGCCCATAAAAAAAAATTTATGGGCCTTATGGTTTATTCCCTGAGGGATTTAAAGTTGCCATGGAAACCAATGAACAATACAAACATAACATAACATCAACAATAGCAACATTTTTATTATGTCAAACTTTTAATAGTAGAAAGAACAAAAAATAAGAATCAAACATATTTCAAATCAAAATTAATATTAATAAGGTAATTTTCACAGTTCGTAATATTTGGTAATTAATAATATTTAGTAATATTTAGTAATCTAAACGTCAAACAGAAATAAATGAAAAATAATGTCAAACAGAATTAAATACAAGATAAATTCGAAATAAAACACAAAAGCGTCGTTAATTTTTACATTTAATTTTTTGTAATAAAAATTGTGCTCGTTCGATCAAAAAATATTGTATGCACCTCGGGAGTAAATTATGTTTTAGTCTTCATGCCGGGACTAAAACACTCACTTTACTCCCATGGTGCATAAATAACTATTATTGATGAAATCAAAGTCTCTGCTTGCAACTTGTAAGTTGTGATCGATATCATTGTTTAAATTTAAGTATATTCAAACAACATCAATAATTAATAAATAGATACAAACCAATACTACATAATAATAATTCTTGACGCATCGCATTTGTTCAAGTAGAATGACTTCTTATTTTTCATTTTTATAACAACTTCAAAATACAGCAAAAAATGATATCGAACCCCTAAGGAGTGCAATAATTTGCTTCGAGTTATGTAATTAACTTGACATCTTGTTTGTGTATTACTTGTCACTTGGTGCAGAGAGAAAGTGCATTATAATTTATAGCATGTTGATGTATTCTTCATGTTAATTTTGATGTGTGACAGAAAACTGGATTTGTAACCTCATTTTTTGGTAGTCATTCACTAATATTGCCCTATAATTTGTTATAATTGTTGTTGTTTAATTATAACTTAGGAGTTATCGTATATTCTATTAGATATACCACTTTAAAAAAAAAACGTAATTAATCGTAATAATAATTTATTGCCCAACGATGGATACACATATAGAGGGTTAAAATATCTTCAATAGATAAATCACCATGTTTTGTAGCATGATTATAAAAATTTCTACATTTTATAAAGGGACATGTTATTTTTGACAATCGTGGGACATTTTAAAATGTAAAGAAACGCTGTTATGAGAATTAATTTTGCATTGAATATCTTATGTCAGCTTTCAGATCAAAGATCAATAATACTTTCTTTTGGCACAATAAATTACTTTACGGTTAGTAACTTAACTCCATGCAAGAATATCAAAAGATGCATGGCTGTAAACCATAGAATATTAATTAAATCTTAAGGATACGCTTTATTTAATTAATGACATTACTAATCATATTTGTAACCTAATCAGGTGTGCCAGCTCACACAGTAATTGTTGTGTCTTCAGCACGTGGCTAGATAAATCATTAACAAAGAACATTAACAGTAATGGGCCTACTACAGAATCCTGAGGAACACCAAGCACAGCATTATATATGCCAGATTGTTCCTCTTTCAAGCTTACAAACAACTAAGGATTTATTTTCCATTTGTTAAGTTGACCATGAGATAATTTGCTACATTCCTACATATCGCTGGTAACATTTAGATCCAAAAATTAAGTATCATATTTGGACATCAGACAGTTCTCTATAAAGTAATATTAAAAAAATAAAGAATAACTGCACTAGAAATCATCGTTTATTTTTTAAGTAAAATATGTATATGTTTGTTTTTATCTATAACTGTTGCATTAAAAGCACCTAAAATCTCGTCTTATTAATTTAATGCTATGGACCCTTTATTTATTTCAAAAAACATTTTTTTCCGTTACAGTGTGTATATAAAAGTAAAATATGCAAAATCTTGAGATACTGTAACCTTTTACACTAAGTAGGAAAGGAAGGTTTTGTTTTAAACAAGTTGTGGTGCTTACTAGAATCTACAGACTTACTGAATGGATCTTGGAACTGCCCTCCTACCACTAGATTTGTAGAATTGACGATAATTAGAATCCCAAAGTGATTCATACTGTCATACATGAGTAACGTGTCAGTTGAGAAATAGACTTAAGCGCTACAATACAGAAGTGCTGTAAGCGGTCGACTGTGGTAGAAAATTAAAATTCCAATGCGCTTTGGACTTCCCACGCTGAGAGACTTGTATTTTTGGGCTAGCAGATAAAATTCACATTATGATAATCGTAAAGTGTAACAAGTTTATTACATATAAAGTGTACCGTTTGTAAAGTATATAAGTGCCCGACAATTAGTGACAAAATGTGCACCAAAAGTGGATATAATAAATCAAAATCCAAAGGTATAAATAACTTTTTAAACTACACTATTGAACTCTGGTATTTTAATAACATTTTCATTTTGTACATCATACAAATAAATGAATAATTATTGTAAATAATCATCACGCACTAGAAATTTTTGAGTAAGGTAATTTACATAATTATTAAAAAACTGGTTTTTATGAACATAACAGCCCAGGAATAATGACAAAATATTAATATCATTTTATATAAATACGCGCCTTCCTCCAAATTAGTAGCTACTGATATTGATCATGCCCCACCTCTCTTAGGATAGGGATTTTCCGAACAAAAATTGAAAATGGAATTATAATAATAATATTTGGAGGGTATTCAACATAATTCCTCATCCGTACAACCATCAAACTAAAATTACTAAAATTGGTTACAAAGGTACCCCTTTAGAAAATAGGAAAAACTAAATTTAGCGTTTCATATTTTCGAAAACCGTAAAACTCAACTCATCTTTTAGATGTTTTAAAAAAATATATTTCGATGCACTCTACATATGTATGTATGTTTTAGCTTATTGGGCCTTTCTCAAGAGCGTTACAGATGAATACTAAAGCTATGAGGACGATTATTCTAATATTTATGCAATAACACCTAATCAGGTTAAATTACAGGCATTTCCAGGGTAATAAAACTAAGTACCTAACTACTAGGAATATAATTCAATGGGGAATTCTTAATACCTTATCTATTATAGGTGTGTTTATGAAATTTAGTTGGTCATTGGTGTTACAAGGATTCTTTTTAAGGGATTTTTTTATTTCTAGTTGCTCAAGAAGGTTTAATCGTTTTCATTTTCTTTCTGTATTAATTAAATTTATATATTCTATATTTTTATTGTTATTTAAAATTTATTTTTTTGTGTTCATTTACCCTATTTGCCATACTTCTACCACTCTGACTAATATAGATCGCCTTGCAATCCTTACATTTAATTTCATAAACACCCGATTTATTAAGTTTACTTATTTTTTCTTTATTGTTTACCAAAAATGCTTCCTAAGTTTGTTTTGTTTACACTTATTGTGGAGATACCTAAATTATTTAATTTTCTACCAATTTTATCACTACTATGGAATATAATTAATGAAATTGTACTTTGTCGTTTTGTTAGGTACAGTAAAAAAATTCCTTTTGAATCATTTTTCGTTGTTTGTTTTTAACCATATTATCTATTAACGACTCATTGTATCCATTATTTCTTGCAATTTGTTTGATTATATTTAATCCCTTATTAAAATCTTCATCATCTAAGGGAAAATTCGTAAGTCTATGTATTAAACTATGATAGGGAGAGAGTTTAATTTGCCACGATTGTTGTGAATTGTAATGAATGACTGTCTGTGGTAGTGGGTTTTCGATATATCGACGCTTAAGAAACAATACCTCGGATCTCCATTTTTGTCAAAACTCGGTTTAGAATTTTAAATTAATGTCCACTCCTATGTCCAACAGTTCCCAATATCTTGTAGCTCCAAGATTAATATTGAAACCAAAAAACTCTACTTAAAAACTTAAAAATACCTCGTATAACAATAAAATAACTCGTATCTCCATGATCTCCATGATAAAAATAACATATCTATTAAAAAGGAAACTTAGTTTTTTTCGTCTCCTGTAAAACTGCTAATTTGGAGATAAGAGGTATTGTTTCTTAAGCGTCGATATGCTAAATTTTAAATGATTACAATGTTTTTTAACATTAATATCTATAGAGTTTAATTGACAATTTTCCTCGGTCTCCATTGTGAACTGAATTTTACTATTAAAAGAATTCAGTAAATTAAGGTAACTACTTAAATTTCTTTCTGTACCGGTCCATATACAAAAAATATCGTCTACATAACGAGTCCAATAGAAAACATGTGCTTTTAGGTTGCTATTACTGTTAAAAATTACATTTTCAAAATTTCCCATAAATATCCCTGATAACAAACAGAAACAAATGGTGGCACCCCATATAGTTCCAAACTGTTTCGGACTGTTGTCCGAACAGACCTATAATAAATTGGCGTTATTTTGTGCTGTTCTATCGATTCTAGAAATTTGGTAGCTTATTTTCTGGGACACATTGTAGATATAAATAATTAAAATTTTTAATAATATAATTAATATTCTTTTTGGTTCGCCTAAGATATAGTACAATGTGATACTTATTCTTTTTAGATCTTAAGAGCACTTGCCGAGTAATGGTATTCTAAAATTAGTTTGAAAACTACCGAATCAGAAAATTAATTTTACTAAACCGAGTCGATGAAATATCAGTTATTGTACATGCAAAAAACTAATTTACTATTTACTGACTTACCTTTTCATGTTTTAGTAATTTTCTCTTTGTTTAAAATGAATAAAGTTAAATATGTTCTTATGGAATCAGGGCCGTAGCCAGAGGGGTTCTGGGCATTTCCTAAAATAATTGTCTAAGCCACAATTAAATTGTTCTAATGAAAGATCGATATGAAAGACAATGCAATTTCTTATACCGTTACCAAATTTAATAACACCAATTTTCTATCTAAAATAAACCCTCTTATACAGGGTGTCTCACCAGGAACTGCATCGATCGATATAGGGAAAAGTATGCACCAGAAAATTTTGAAAATTTAGGGAGCTACTAACGGCAGTGTGGCCAATCCAACTAAAATAATTACAACATCTGGCACATCTCGTTATACCGGAAGTCGATACCAACTTGCTTATTTTAAATGGAATACCCTATATATTTTAGGGTTTTCGAAAAGAGCATAAAATTCTGAGTCGAAAACATACCCTAAACCCAGCCGTTTCAGAGATATTTGGCATTTTAAAAAAATGTTGACAGGTGAAATGGTTTACAATAACCTTTATAACTTTCTTCGTGTAAAAGATACTCATTTGTTTTTTGCCATGCAGAAAGACCATAAGGTGAGCTACGCTCTACAATTTAAAGAAATTCAATAATGGTATACCAAGTATTCCATTTTTGACGTTACATTTTGTAAACTTCAAACCGCTAAAACTTGCTTAAGTCAAATGGAACACCATCTATTTTTTTACATCAAATTATGTATAACTAAATTCCTTTTTTTTCTGATATAAGCATTGTGGGGGTTTAAGTTACAACTTTTTGAAATATTTGCGATTTTCTTAGAAATTCTAGATGTTTTGAGTTTGTCTGGTATAGTGACAGGACGCAAGGGCCGACCAGAACATAATATCGTCTCCAGCGTGTTCTACAATAATATTAATCACATTTGTAAGACAATTATCGCTGTAGCTTTGACTATCCAGGTCTTCACCTCTTGCTCGACCCACATAAGGCCTGGATACACCCCTTGAAATGGTTTGATTGGCTGTGTATTTTGGTGCTTTTCTTCTTTTTTTGTATTTTTTGGCCCTTCCGCGACAATTCCCGCGATATGGTGTTCTTAGATGTTCGATATTGGCGTGCCATTTTTCTTACTGAATGAAGTATGAAGTTTGTTTTTCGCTCGTCTTTCGGCTCTTGCTCTAGTAAAAATTCTAGGTGTTCCACTTTTTGGAATACGTACATGGAATACCTTGCTCACAATCAGCAATTGTCCTATAAATGGTTCTACAGGGTATATATTTTGATATTCAAAAATGCATATTATTTCGGTTTTAGGGACTCGTTCAACTAAATTATAGATACTTTTTCCGAATTTCTAATAAGCACCTTGCTCACAATCAACAATTGTCGATAAATGGTTCTACAGGATATATATTTTGATTTTCAAAATGCGTATTATTTCGGTTTTAGGGACTCGTCCCAGATACTTTTTCGAATTTCTAATTTGTAAATAATTTTGGCATAAACAGCTAAAAAAAATTGAGCTGTCAAGGTAAAGTCAAGGTGCCAAACAAATTTTTGATTCTACAACAATATGCCATTTTCTTATTATAACCTATTTTAAGGCCCTTGAAGTTTGTGTCAAAACTTATAGGACATACGTTTTATATGTCCAAAAATGTATATTAGAGAGACAGTAAGAACATTTATAAAGAGAATTGGAGAACATGGAAATGTATTAATAAAGCTCTTCTTTGGTAACGAATGAATTCCTACCTCACAGTTATATTTGTGGACCCTAAGCAACAACTCTTCAGTACAAATTAAAATACACAGAACAGAATATGAACAAGCCGTCAAAGGATTTACATGGACGTCGTGTACCATGTGACCGCGTGAACCAATGAAAAAGATGACATACGTATGGCCAGACTCTGACTCTAGGCCTAGTGTCCTACACCCTGGAAAAACAGTTTCCCCATAATTCATGCGAAATAACTTCCTACATGCTCTTTGCCCATTCAAAGGTGCGTATTTTGTTTACTCTGCAGCCCGCCCCACAATTTATGCGCGATAGTGTGATGTAAACATTTCTTATATTATTCCATACGTGAGCTGTAGATATGTTACCTAACGCTAATATACAAAATACGTCTCTTTGAAGGGGCAAGGAGCATGTTATTTTCTTTCACTTTCAAAGATTTCAGTTATTTCGCATATATTGTGGGGCGGGTTGGAAAGTGTTGTTCCAGGGTAGAGACGTTTGCCTAGGTCGGTCGCGGTCAGTTATCGAGTCGAGCATTCTCGTGTAAGTGACTCGAGTGATTCCTTCCACTGAATGTTGATGCTGTTTATTCTAAGACCACGAATTTCTTCTTCTGCAGCGGGATTCCGTTTTACGTCGACCGAGTCGATGTCGAGACGAGGATAAAGTCGATCGAATAGCTTTTAGGAATTCTATTTCTCGATCGAATAAATCATCGGAAATCGTCGGCTTTTTGAATAAATGAAATCATTTTTTGATGTAATGGGAACGAAATATAACTCAATTTGTTTTTTTTTCCTTACGGGTTGCGGTTTTGACTACCCGCTGTACTGAAGCTTAAGCTTATTGTACCCCATAGTCTCATTACTCCATAAGACCCGTTCTATTCCAGAAGGCGAGTATACAGTTTATGGGAGCTCTGGCTATCTCTTCCGGGGTTAAAAGTAGTTCCTCGAAGTGTGTTAGTCTCATTGCCGTTAGGGCTGGGCATTCGTATAAGATGTGGTGGGGAGTTTCTTCCTCTTCACCACACATCCTGCAATCTGGATTGTCTTTCACCCTTATATTGGTTAGGTGTTTGTTTAGTGTGCAGTGTCCTGTTAAGATTCCCACTGCACACCTCAGCTGTTTTCTGCTCAGCTTTGGCATTTCGTTGGTCCTTGCTCTAGATATTTCTCCAATGAACAAGCGTGACTGCCTCATTCCCGGTATCTCTATCCAGTGCGAGTAGTGTTTCTGTCTTAATAGTTCCTTTACCGATCCTTTCGCGGTGCTGTAAGATACCCCGCAGGTCGGTTCGGGACCTGTTAGAATTGATTTAGCGCCTTTTCTGGCTAGCATGTCTGCTTTTTCGTTTCCCGTATTTCCCTGGTGTCCTCGTGTCCACTCCAGTTGTACACTGTTGTGTTCTGTAAGTTTCTCCAGGGACTCCAGGCAGTCTTTTACTGTTTTAGATCGTATTTCTACTGCTTCCAGAGCTCTGAGGGCTGCTTGGCTGTCAGTGATGATGCGGATTCTCTTATTTTTGTATGCCCTCCGTATCATTTCTTGTGCACAGACATCTATTGCTGTGATTACGGCTTGGAACACTGTTGCGATACTTCCAAGGTTCAGGCTGATGTCTGTCCCTGGTTGTTCTCCCACAACTCCTGCTTCGGTACTGCTTGACGTTAACTCAATTTGTTAGAATATCATTTTAAATAATAGACGTTCTGATATTTTATTGTAAGTAAAACATGATACCAGTAGTTCGCGAAAGAATTTTAGCGTTTAATTGCATCGTTAAATCGCTCCATAATTTTTTCTGTCTTTCACGGTCGTTTGGGCCGTTAAATCTACCGATAGCCATTTCTGGATGCGCTTCAAAAAATTCAATATTATTTCCCAGTGGTCATCTCTTAGGTCATTATAAATAAAAACTCTACTTTATATCTTTAAACAAAACCATAAACAAACATCTAGGATACCACAAGCATAGAGATTGACAAAGATGATCCAAATATACCAAAGACAAAGACGGGGACATATATGACAGACATAAGTATAACTCGACTGCAAAAAGGAAACAGATTCGTTTTCCGAAACGTTAGGGAATTATATTATTATTTTTGTGTCTCATATTGTCAAAAAGCACCCTCTGACTAATCAGCTATATTTTTTAGATAACGAAGAATTATTCATGTGGTAGTAAGTCCCAAAAAAGAGAAAGAAAAACTTAGAGAATGCCACAAATAACGTTCAGACAATATTTATATTTTGTATTTAAACATAAAAAAATAATCTTTCGAATACCATTCGAGAGTGAGAATAAATTAGAAAATAATTCGCCGGTTCTTTTCTCAAACCTGTTGCCATGCAGCAATAGACACTTGAGCCCTACGGGCTCTCGTGTCTATTGCTAAGTAACAGGTTCTCGAAAACTGTCGAATTATTTTCAATTTATTCTCACTCTGTTGTGATATTTCTACTGATTATTGGCAACTAGCAGATAAGTTGTGTTATTATCACAGTCGTGTATTACAAATTAGTTATACACTATTTGAAGGAAAATATATTTCACATTTGAGAAGAGAAAAACAATTCGATATAAAAATGTTTTATTATAAAATATTATAAAACTATCCAGCATTTAAAGAAAATCTAATGGTGTTTGAATACTACCAGTCTTACAAATGAACGTTACATCTATTTTTTTTTTTCTGGTGGAACTTTCGCAACCAGGAACCAAACAATGCATTTTTAATTAAGCGCACAAAGAAGTTCTACACTAAACAATAACCACAGAATGCCACTCAAAAACTAATAAATACAGAACAAATCTAATAAAACTGACAAATCAAGCAAAGAGTACAATAATTAATAAATCCAGTCACAGCACATCACATAAACAAATCGTCCAAAGATGACAATTGACAAATCGAAACCCAGTGTGACCAATGCAAAATCACTAATTTTTACCAATAATAAATTAAAATGTAACTAGATTGCCCATAGTATGACGGCCCCCTATACGGGGACATTTTTTCAAGGTCGAGCCATATCAAATGGAGATCCAGATTGAGAAATTCGTGGCGAAGACTAAAGGCATGATGCCTTATCACTGTCGTCACTCCTTAAGCCATATTCAAAAGTAGCTGTTACAACGTGTATACATATTGTTTGCTTATCAGATAATGTGATCCAAATAAATGGATAGATAGGTATCTTATAAACAAAACACAGTTATTAAAGTAAATAAGGAAGATCGTAGTTTGGTACTAAGATACTAAACCATATACATACGTAAAAATGTATTTCAAGTCCAAATTTAATTTAAGATAAAGTTTTAAAATTTATTAATGGAACCTTGTATTTTTATGTACCCATTTCAGTGAAATATTACGCCATTTAGGAGTCGTTACTAATTAAAATTAATTGTACATTATGTGGGTACAAGTCGTTTTACATTTTATTTTACGAATAAGAGAACCTTGAAGAGAAAATAAATTTAGCATACATTAACATTATATACATAAATAAAAATAAGATAGCGGTTTATATTTCTGCCTTTTACAATCTCTTCTTTTTCTCTTGTAAATTTTTATGTATGTTACAAATGTTGTGGAATGCTCTGATGTGAACTTTATTTGACAAATCTGACTTCATATTGGCCATTAAGTCTTTGTCGAAAGTAAACAGTCCTAGAAATAACAAGCTCGTCGCGTAATCACTAGCCATGTTGTTATCTGACGCCTCTTTAAAAGATTACAGACTTATTACACATACTTTCAGACAAGAATGCATTCTCTTGGCAACAACGCGAAGTGAACAAAACCTTGTGAGGGGTCTAAATTTTATTAGTTTATGAGTACCAATAAAATTTCTATAAAGAAGCCCGTTTTATTGCGGAACAAATTAAAAGCAGCTTGTGGTATCACTTTTTCTTATATAAAACTAGCTCTAATAGCAATCATATCCCGGAATTTACCTAGCCCAGAATTAACTACAGAGCACAATGGGCGAAATCAAAAGAAATATACATTATTGGAAAAACAACCCTGTCAATGTAATCCTATTAAATATAATGAGCAAGGCAAGTGAATATCTTGTCATTGACCTGCATTGTACAATATTACTAAAAAAAAGAAATCGTGTCAAATTTTTTATTTAAAGCATGACTTTTTAGACAGTATTTAATACATTGTTCATATAGGTATAAAAGAAAAATTCCAGAATAAAGATTTATTTTTGTCATGTTTTTCAAATTATTCATTCTCTAGTAACTAGAGAATATTCTAAAAGAAATGCTTTTATCACTATCTACGATTTTTTTTTTGTTTTTTAGCGGTATGTAAATTTTATTGTATTTGAAAATCACAATGACCTTGAACTTTTAAAAACATTTTCGTCTGCGAAGCATCAGAAATCTGCCACCTCTCGTACCCCCTGCATCTAGCGACCCGTGTGCACAACTCTTGCATTAAATGTGCCCTCAGTACAGATTATATCACTAGCCCCCACTGATTTATTCAATAGTCAAAAAAATAAGTAGGGCCCATGGCGTCATATGGTCTTAATCCAGGTCTGAATTTGCTTCAGACAAAATAAATCCAAGTAGAACTAATATATTTAAGAAACGTTACCGCAGATTTTATTATTATAAAGTGAACAAGACCCTCTCCAAGGAAGTTCTCTATTGAGTTGATGATTTATTTTTAGTTGCTAACACCCCACGAAGGGCAGATATGTTGCACGTCCGGGGCTCTGTAGTGCAGGAAAATTCTTAAAGGACTGCTGTGACTGTTCCGCGAGGAGAATATCATGCATGATTGGACAATTAATATACTGCCCTGCAAATAGTGATAGAAATAAATTATAGTTTAAAAAACTAAAAAAACACGCTTTAGTAAAAAACCGAACTAAAAAGTAAAAAATAAGAATGAAGTGATTGACAAAAAAAAATCATTTTATTGTAAAAAGCGTGGGGTGCTTGATATCAATTGTTATAAATATTTTATTGGTAGCTATTAATAAAAGTGGAGTTATCATAAAAATATAGTAAAAAGCACCCCACGCTTTTTACAATAAAATGATGTCAATCACTTCATTCTTATTTTTTACTTTTTATTTCGGTTTGCTATTAAAGCGTGTTTTTTTAGTTTTTTAAACTATAATTTATTTTTTTATTTTTTAGGCATGAAACGAAAACAAATGTAATAGTCTTCAAGAATTTTTGTCGAAATTTTTTAATTAAAATTTTTTTAAAAATTTATTGATTTGAATGGACTAATACACCAATTTTCATTAACTACGTTATCAGATAGTAGTTGATAAGAGGGGTTTATGGAATTTTTTGTGAATTTTTTTCTTAACTGTTTATTCGTAAAAAAATAATAAAGCTGAAAATTTTTCCACTCTGACGTCTATTTACCCGTGACGTCACGAAATGAAGCCGGCAACAATGCATTGTCCCGTTCCTAAATCTTCAGTTCTGTATTCAGTTGACAGTTGTCACTTCTTGTCAAGTACAGGTTATGGTAATTAGTAGTTTTTTTTCGATTCTTTGCGTTAAAATTGGTGTGTCCTGTATTAATCGAGACATGGAAACAAAATCATGTTTTGTGCCTTGTTCAAATACTTCGAAAAATTCACTAAAGTTATTTTTGTCAGTTCCTAGAAAGGAAAATCGCCGAAGTCGATGGCTAAAAGCAGTTAATATTGAGAGAACAACAAAAACAAGCAGACTATTTTGACCATTTTGAAGTAAGTATCAACAAAATGTCTATTTATTCAGTCTGGCTTTACACCTTTGTACCTATGTAAATGAACACACCATCTCAAAGTCTACATGGGGTCGATTGTCAGAATAGGTTTTGACGAATCCTTCTTCCATCATCGTAATAAAAAAAACTGCGGCTTGAAACAGTTTTTACTCAAGAAATTGGTAAAACTAAGTATTAAAAATAATTGAGATTCTGTTCAGTAAATTTTGACAAAAACATGAAATAGTTCAAGGTCACAGAACATAACAGGAATATATCGCGGCGTTGTCGATTCTTGTAATCAATTAAAATTTAATAATTTGAAACCCAATTATTCGCTATATTTGCCATTTATTTTGGCATCAATAAAAAGTAAACTCATAAACATTGCAAACAGATTATGTTTATTATAGGATAATTGTAATTAAACGGCAATTTAATGCAGGTAAAATCACCGGGGATAATGACGTCACGACCACCAATTTATTTAATTTTTACCTAATCCAGGTATTAACAAATTAGGGTAATAATTATTTTGGCATTATTTAGACCTCACCGATCAGACCATATAATTAAAAGAACAAAAATCCTAAGTGTATTAGTCCATTTATTTCGGTTTTTTTTTTATTTTCTTTTTCAAATTATTGTATTGCAATTGTTGAATTTCTGTATATTTTGACAAAACGAAAGAATTAAATGCTTTAAAAAAACATTCTTTATCTTGTATTTCAAGTATAGTATGAGTTACGGTATTCAATTAGTGATTAATTTTCTGCCAACTTATCATGGATGCAATATTTTGGCGAATGCGCCGATCACACAACTGACATCCGCTTAGACATTTTTTTTAAGCGAAATGCGTCCATACGCATTCAAATTATTATTTTGTCATCGGTCCTTAATACGTGTACAAATTTTCAATTTAAACAGACGTCTTGAAGTTGGGAAAAATTACGTTGAAAGATTCCGTTATTTTGGCGAATGCGCCGATCACACAACTTTGAATCCGCTTAGAATTTTTTTTTTAAGAGAAATACGTCGATACGCATTCAAATTATTGTATTGTCATCGGTCCTTAATATGTGTGCAAATTTTCAATTTATTCAGACGTCTTCAAATTGGTGAAAATTACGTTGAAAGATTCCGTTACATAGATAGATACATACAGGTGAAGGTAATATAAAGCGTGTAAAAAAATATGCCAAAAGACGTATGGTGGTTATTAAGTTTAAATGCAAAAAATATGGTAACCAATATGCACTACAGAAGTAATCAATATAACGACAATACTCAAAACCTGGTTCTAGGGACAACTTCTTTATTTTACATTTTTTTCTGTTGTGTTGAATTTGTAGTGATTTACAGTATATTAGACACATCATAATTAAAGCCGACTCGTTTTAAGAAATTAACTGGCATCGATGAGGGGCATGATGTAACTTACAAAGACTTACCTCTTATATCATGCCCTGTCCATTAACAGATGTTTGTGGCTGTCAGCGTACACTTGTATCATTAATAAACCTTCTATATTTTGTGGAACTAGGTGTATATATGTTACTTTTTGACACTACATGTTTAAAATAAAAAATCTGTAGATCCTTTAGATAAATGAAACAAAATACACAGCAGGCAAAATATTTTGTTATTAATTTGTAATTGAATGCTAAAAATTTTTTTGTTACAAAATAAAATTGCTTATAAAAAACAAATGATTTATTGATGTTTCTAAATTATTAATTTTGTGTTTTGTTTGCCAGTTTTAAATTTCTGTTAATAAATTAAAGTGTAAAATATTCGTATTTTTTTTATAAATCAGTATTTTGAAAAAATTACCGATACATCTTCTCATAATGGCGTGGTGTGGAAGTAAAATAGAATAAAATAAAAATGAATCGTAAAAAGTATTCTTTTTTTTTGTATAAAAACTAAATTTGGATGTCCTTCGTAATAATTAAATTCAGTACAAATTTCGTTTTGCATTCTCCTTAATATGCTTATTAAGGAGAATGCATTTTTTTCATCAGCAAGCGCCGTAGAAAATGCAAAAATATGATTTGCATATATAACAAGTAGTATTTTTTTAATATCGAGTAACTCCTTTAATTTAACAATAATTAAGATTACTGTAAATTTATATTTTACACAGATAAAGTTACTTTTCAGTATCATGAGAAGTGTTCCAGTGTATCGTTTATTTTTACGGCTTTTTTAACAACAAACGTGACCTAATTTTACTTTGCCGCTTCCATCACACCACTTTAAAAAACAAACAAATTATATAAGTACGTACTAAAAGCACAATAAAACTAATAAAAGTATCTGTAACTTAGAACGTAGTAAATGCACTTAGATGCCATCGATTACATCTAAATGCTGCTGTACAGCTAATGAGAAATGCGGAGGAGCCATGTTGTGGTAAAAATGGATTTCTCTCAAACCTGCCCCCCTCTCCGTATCAGACCAAGCAAGATATCATAAAAGAAATTCAAATAACTCTCACTCGTTAGGTGCTCGTGGAAAAAATGTGGTCTATATTAACCGATTGCTTAAAATATCTTAACAAACAGAAAAGTGAATTTGGGAATTCTTTAAATGTCTCGTGTGAACCCTGAAAAACTCCGATAAATTGTCGGTCTGTAACCACGGATTCAATTCGCAAATGCTAAACGAGAAACTCCCACCATTACAGAGTGTGTACAGTTTGTCTTGAAACACCCTGTATATGTGTATAAAGTTTTTTATAGAATTCTATAACAAGTAACATTTTTTATATCGGTGATTTAATCTAGTGCGTGGTTTGTTTGTATTTTTTTCAAGGTCAGCAACATTAATAAATAACTAATGCAAATTGTTTATACAGTTTATTTGAAATTATGTGTGCTTAATGTTTGCTATCAAATCGAACATGAAGTTGAATTTAGCAATTTTACGCGATTTTACCATCTCACAAAGAAATTTCTTGAAAATTTCTGCCATGAAAAATCATATTTTTAAATTGTTTAGAGTTATTCTGTATGATGGTCATGATGGAATATGAGAAGTATAGTTGGAAACAGATATAAAGGATTTGTTTACGTTTCCCTAATTGTCATAAATTGAGCAGACGCGTGCCGGTCAAAGTGCCGTGTTTTTTGCTCTCTGACAAAGTATTAATAACATTCAACATACCGGTATCTTCTGCCTGATGTTTTGCTGACCCATTTGTTACGATACACAGCTTTGCAGTGTCCTAGCCCTTCCCTGGATACGCCACTGATTCGACAACACGTACACTGCAATTAATACTTAATTCCATCTTAAATTATTGTGGGTTTAATCCGAGGTTTAGTCACAGTAGATTGCAAAATGTGAAAATGTGAACTAAACAACATAGTAAACTAACCGTGTTAATTTAATGAGGACTAACGTTTTTAGGCTCACCAGTTGGCACCACTGGCAGAGTAAGGTCCTGTCAAAAGTTATTGCTAGGCGCTGAAAAAGTTTATAGGGTTTCATTATAATTATTTCGTACACCAGTAAATAAAACTCTTGTTAATTATGCCTCAGTGTTGTGCAGTTCCATTTTGTTCGGAAAGAAAAGGCGGACATATGCTTCCGAGAGATAAAACGCCTAAAACAGTGGTAGCGATTCCCAGGGATAACTTTAGTTCTTCGAAACATTCGTGTGTCTGTAAGGAACATTTTAATCCTGACGATTATGCGTTGCCAAAGGAGTCTACTACAAAAAATCGTAAGTCATGCACATTCGTTGTTTTCATCATGCTCATTCTTGATATAACCTAACTTTAATGACATAAGACACCTCTTATAGATACAATAATTTCGCTACTGAGCAAGTAAATTACTACTATTCCCTTCTGCCATCATTGTGTTAAATGTTTTGCAGCTAATTTTTATAAAATTTACTAAAAACTCGCGTTAAAAAGCCATAGTAAACATTAATGTTCAGTGACAAGGACCTTACCCCACACTAGCGCCTCTCGTGGGGAATTCAAGCGCGGTAGCCCTCATTAGTAGGTCCGATATTTATAATATTAGAATTTCACCGTGCATAATAATAATTTATACAAAAAAAGTATTTATTTATGTTAGTTCATCACGAAGAGTTTATGCAAATTTTTTAATGAAGAGAATTCTTTCACGAGTTTTAGGTATAATAATGAAATAATTATTAATTATTCATAATTATCATCTCATATTAAATTACAAGAATATTATTATAGCTGTATTTATTAATAAAACAAGTTAGGTATGTCAAATGCATATTTATAAAAAAAATATTTTCTATTCCTATTACTTGTATACTTAAATTACCTAGTTGAAAAAAATCACAACTAGTTATCACGTAATATTCTAATCAAAATTTCGAACTACACTACATTGCATTTTGATTGGCGTTAACAATAGCTTCCCAAGTAACAGTTAATTTTGATTATAGCCATTATTGCTCATTATTTAAATATTGGAACAACATTTACTAGTTTGCCGTTATACGAAACATACCTACTCGTATTATACAGCGTGTTCCAACCAAAAGTAGGCACCCTGAATAACTTTGGAGATAAAATTTTTTTTGAAAAATTGGTAAAACACGTCGAGCTTGTTTCCAAGGGGGTCGAGGGATACGTCTTTTGAAAGGTCTTTCAATTCCCTACATAACTGTATTTTTTTTTAACTTTTATCGATTCGTTCTTAAAGAAAATAATTTTATTTTTGATGATTACACACAATGGAAATCGTTTAAAAAATCTAAAATACACGGCACGGGGTATTAGAATTTATAAAAAAACTACATATTTTAGTGCTCTCAAATCAACACGAGTTTTTTTCGACAAAAAACACTTTCCTTGTCCGTTTAGTTTTAGAATAATAAAAGACTCATAAGTATTTGATAGTCCTTGAACATTAATTTGTTCACAACCAATTTTAAATCGAGATACATTTTACCAGAGTGAGTTCTCAAAATGGTTTATACCCTTCAGAAGAGAAGAGAAATTGTCAGCATTTATTTTAAAAACGATAATTGCGCTAGAAAAAAAAAATTTCTTAACTAATAATTTAAACAACAAATATATAGAAAAAACGATTATAAACAATTAAAAATAATTATTAAGAAAAAAATTTTTTTTTCAAAAAATCATTGACAATTCTCTATAAAATTAGAAAAAAATTTTTTTTAAAAATATAAAAATAGTCCATTTGTTTATAAAATTTTTATAAACAAATGGAGAAAACAATTATTATTTTCAATTAATAAATGTCTTTTATTGACATAAAAACGAAAATATAATAATAAATAAAGAAAAAAATTTTCTTTACATTATTGTGTTTTTTCTTTTTTTGTTAACTTAAAAAAAATTATTATAAACAAAGTATTAACATTTTAAAAACTTTGATGACGCAATCTTGTTTTGTATGTATATAAGAAGAGCTCCACGAAGCGAAATAATTTTACGGCAATTATTTAAACATTTTTTTTAGTTTAGAACGATGAAGGATGTTTGAAAAAATTTTGTTAATTAACAATCGTCTAGCATATTGAAAAATTTGTTTTTATGAAAAATTCCAACGGGAATCAATTCTTTAAAGTGTTTAGATTATACTATAATTTTTTTAGATTTTTCAATTAACTTTAAGTACTTAAAAAAAATTTTTTTTAAGCGACGTACTCACTTTCGAGGCCGTGCGCGCAACCTAACAATGACGCGCGGAGGGCTATTTTCAGCGTTAAATTAAAATTATAAATAATGGAGGTACAGTTTCGGGAGTTGGAACTTTTTTTTACTAAATTTCCTCCTCTTTAAGGATCTTTTTTTTAAATTTCGAAAATATTTATAATTTACGAACAATAAGCTACAAACCAAACACTATTTTTTGAAGGTGTTTAATTGTTTATAACTTTTGGAATTTTTTATGGGCTAATTTAATTATTTAGCACAATGATCTAGACATCATTCCGGATCGAATGAGCTAAACCACATAATTTTAATAATAGTATGTAGAATTAACACCATTTTAAGCTTATAGACTAGACTAAAGGAACTCTCATTCAAAACGTATTTCAAATATAATCAAAAGAATCTTCGTCTTTGCGTAAACTACTGGAACTTATGAATAGATAATTTTTCACAAAAAATTTGCATGAAATTTTACACCAATACATTTCAAAAACGCACATCTCAAAACTTGCAGACGACCTACTATTTTCATATATCTTTAACTCATAAATATTAATGAATGTTACATAGTGAATTCATACTGGAAACATTTCAAATATACATACATACACTTATCGAATCTTAATGGTAACGCGGGTTGCGTTATTATTTATTTTTATTTTCAATGTGCTCCGCTAGTAGAAGCAAAGCAGTACGTCTGTTACATGTCGCTGATTTAATACAGCTCTAGACTCGCATAACCCTGTAATCTTCTGACGGTATAAAATAAGTTTTCTTCCTTTTGCCTTATTGGTCAAATGAAAATATGTGCCAGTCACAGAGTTTGCAAAAAATGGTAAAATAATATTATATTAATAATACAATGTTTGTTTAAAATATTGATCCATTAATGCCAGTCTTATAACTAATATATAGAATGGGGCAATAGTGCGTCCGAGTTCTATGATAGTTAGAAACTTGATTTAAAAACATAAATAAATTAGACTAAAAGTCTATAACCGGAAATTATTTTTGAATATACAGAGTGGGCCAAGATTATTCTACAGGATCAACTAACATATTTTTAAATAGAATGCCATGTATAAGAACATTTTTTTGAAACTTTTATTGCTGAATTTTGCAGTTATTGTTCAATAAATTGAAAATGGTCACAAATTACCATAGGAATGTACGTATAAAAAAATTTTCGTTTTTCAATCCTACATCACATCGTCCAAAAATATACAGGGTATTCCATTTGAAAAAATTGAGAAAATTCAGTTTAAAAAGTTGTAAATTTAAAAATCCTTTTTGGCCACCATGTATACTTCTGGGAACTGAAACTGGCTGAGTGTCATCACACAGATGTCTCATAACTAGTACTAACATATTTGTTCTTAAAATCGATAGTTGTGATTGTAGTGATATTTTTAATGTACATATTTAAATGTTATAATTTCAACAAAAAAAAAAAATCATTACATTCAAGTGGTAGGGAGAAAGTCAATAATAATAAAGGAGTGAAAGGAGGCCACAAAAAGGTTTCAAAAAATGATCTGATATACATGGCATTTCATTTAAAAAAATGTTATTTGACCCTGTAGAATAATCTTGGCTCACCCTGTATATTCGAAAACAATTTCCGGTTATAGACTTTTTTGTCTAGTTTACTTATGTTTTTAAATCAAGTTTCTTCTAGCTATCACAGAATATTTGATGATATTTTTATGTGAATGCCAATTCAAATATGTACATATGCGATAATGTAAAACAGTTAGAGAATGTGCCCAAAGGAAGTTCTCTTTCGCTATTCGCTGGGAGCGAAGTCATGGTAGGGAGAGCCAAATCGACACCAGCGTCCGCAGCGGTTGATGTAGACAATAAAGGACGCTGTTTTTAAAATTCTATCGGATAAATACACGTGAATAGTTTAAATTTATTGTATTTAATAATATTTGAATAAAATGAGTAACCGTAGTTGCTGTGTTGTTGATTGCAAAAATACCAGTAGAAAAAGTGAATGCAAGTTTTATAAATTTCCAACTTCGAAATTTAAAATAATTCAAAGACAAAAGTGGATAGTTGCAGTAAGAAGGTGCAAGTGAGTAGTGCCATAACCTTACTTTCAGTAATAATAATAACAGAGAATAATATTTTAAGACAAATCGATAAATTTGGTAATTTAGTGTTCACGCTAATATTTTATTTAAATTAATAATAGAAGAATTGAATTATTTAATTTTTAATATTTATAGAAGTTGATAAACAAAAAAAAATGTAATATTTTTATATTTGTAATTTTTCGCGTGCGTTAGATTCTAAAATATTTATTTACAGTATTTAATTTATTTTGTAGTGTTGATGGATCACCGTGGGTTCCTAAGCCACATGATGCATTTAATCAAATAACTGGTTATTTTTTCGATGTTCTTCAACATCACGTACATGCTCTGCATCAGCTAATTTTTTTAACACGCTTTTATTAGCTTCACCTGTATGTTTGCTTGCTTGCTTGTTTGTTTGTTTGTAACCGACTCTTTGGACTCGATTTTGACCCACTTTAAACGGACAGATTTAATTGAAACTTTGTACACTTACGAAGAACCGGTAACAATACAATAATTTGATAAGTTTATATCATTATCCTGATCAGGATCGCCAATCCTTTCCTCACGTATCCCTACGTGAAAGCAAAGGCTTAATATGTAAGTAGATTCCGTAATTGTTAATTAGCTCGGTGGTCGAGTGGGTTAAGGCAGTCGACGCGAAACGACAGACTCCTCCGCCGGCGTGAGTTCGAACCCCACGGCTGAAATAAAAATATTTTTTTTTTCAGAAATATCTGTTGGATCGTAATATGTTATAATATCAGCATCAATAAGCAATATAAATATAGTTTAAAACAACTAAAAAACACGCTTTCATAGCACATCAAACTAAAAAGTTAAAAATAAATATAGTTTAAAAAAACTAAAAAAACACGCTTTTAAAGCACATCAAACTAAAAAAGTGAAAAATAATTATTAATATAAACTGAAAACAATAATGAACGAAAAATACTAGTATTATTGTGAAAAAAGCGTGGGGCGCTTTGTGCCATATTTTTCGTATATCGAGCAACCCACGCCTTTTTCACAATAATACTAGTATTTTTCGTTCATTATTGTTTTCAGTTTATATTAATAATTATTTTTCACTTTTTTAGTTTGATGTGCTTTAAAAGCGTGTTTTTTAGTTTTTTTAAACTATATTTATACCTTTCATTTCAGTCTCGGATTGAAACTTAATTTGATGACTTATTGCTTGAAACCCAGTTTTGATGATGACGTCCATTTTTTCTTATAAAAATAAATTAAAAATTAATATTCAAATAAATATTTCAGTATATTGTTAATAAATAAACATTTTACAATATCTTCAAGATATAGTTATCTAGTTATGTCCTTATTTTTATTCCTTGTTTTTTATTAATTTTTGGTCTCTGTTATGCTTTAAATTGACTTTACTTAACCTCTTCACAGTTTTAAATAATTTGTTTATATATTATACTTACATTTTTTTGTTGTACTCCAGGAAATATAAATCAGCAACTGATTTTATTTGTCACTGAGGATTTTTTCACATTTTATATATTTTTTATTTTAACAATAAAAAACTTGTTATTGTTAAGTCCCATAAGTGTACTGAGTAAATAGCGTCCTTTAGTTCATACTTCTGGTGGCGCTACCGTCACGCACCGAGCGAATATCTATTTCCTTTTTCATTTGTTTTTTATTAATTTAATACCCTTTTCCATTTTCTGGCCGCCAATTTTGTTTACGGACTTAATTTTATTGAGAATAAAGAGAAAAGCAACATTGAAAAACAAAATTTAACTGGACAATTCACTTCGAAAAGGAATGTCGAGTCGATAAAATGAATCAATTGAAGATGATGCATCGTTCGAAGATATTCATTCGAAGATATTTATTTGCGTCATTGAAATGGAATTTTCTGAAATTATTTTTTGTTTAATCATATACCTGGGTTCACCGTTGTACTTTATTTAACATTGGGCCGATAATTATTACAATTTAAACGACTGTTTTAATATCTATTATGATGTCTACATAATATAAGAAAATATTCTACAATATGAATTATACAAATGAACGATTGACCTTTTTTTCAATGCTTTCTAAGAAAGGTCATAAAATAGTAATGATTGTTACTGGTTTCGGCGAGAATATGAATGAAACCACTTGAGTCATACTTATAAATTTATTTTCTTTGTTTCTTAAAGTCAACTCATGAGAACTAATAGAACTATAGCGTGTCACCGCGACAGAACCCCACTTTATTTTTTTCTTTGTAAACTTAAGAAAATTTTAACTTCAAAGCGACACGACAGCTCTTTCTCGCAACTGGAGAGCGAAAATCAGAAGAATACGCAAGATTTAATTTCTACTGTAGAAGAGACTTTGTTTCATGTACAAGGTGTTTCAGTTAAAAGTTCCCATGCCATTATCGAAAAATAAGAAAGATATGCTTTATACAACTGTAGTTACAATGTTTACGTCGTAGTGCACAGATGGCGCTGCGATGTTAAATTATTATTTTTCGGAGCCTTGAAACATGATTCATATGATTAAGGGATAAATTATGAATAATTTTGATTGCATAGAAAATTTTGTAAAAACAACCGTTTTGGAGCTACATGATTTTCGTCTTCCCTTTCAGTACATGTAAATTTTGATAAACCCCTGTAATTTTTTTATTAGTAATTTTAGAACATCGATTATTTGAAACTTTCTTCATGATAAGGACACAGTAATGCAAAAACATTTATACCACTTCCGGTCAATCCGAAACTAATTCCATGTGCTAAATTTTAAATGCATATTAATATATTTTGAAAATTTGTATAATTTTCAATAAAACTTTAAAGATATAGTTTTATTTAAAGAATTATTGAAAATTATTTAATAAATATTAATGAAACTGTTTTTTTTTCAACCGTTTTATCAAAATTTGACCTGTATGAAGTGGAATGCTTGAAAAAATGAAACAAAATGATAATTACAGGGACGGCCATCACGATCTATTTTATAAAATTAAATTTAAACCTGCGACAATAATTTTTATTACATTTGTTACAAGGAAAAACACTAATAATTAATGATTACCTTATCTCCTGTCGTCGGTTTAGCCTTGGTAGCGAAATGTGCCGACGAAATAACGATTTAAAAATTTTTGTAGTATGTTTTCAGTCACATTCAATAAGGTAATAAGAGATACTCTATTTCAAACAGTAACCATTCTTTTTATAATAATTTATAAATGCATTTAAAATTTTGCTAATACAAATGTTATGATACCTGTGTTGTAGATTGTGTTAGTAAGAATCTGAAAATCACCGATTGGTAATGGTAAGTAAAGCTCAAACACTGTTAAACAAGTTATTAGTTGCATATTAACGGAATATCAAGAAGATATGATATAATCCATTAGTTTTCTTAATGGAACGTTCTTTTTGTGTTTATTTTTATTTACATTATTAACATTGTGAAGTTTATAAGGTTCTTGATTTCATAACCTATTAAGTGCTTTTAATGTGGGCGTCTTCTATTTTTGCATGACCCCATTCTTCAAGGAATTTGATATACAGTTTTAATATCACATTTGGAGTTTCAAACACATAGTAACCTTTTGTTGTTAATGGTCGGAAGTGGAACTAATATTATTGCAAATCGAATTTTATTTTTTGTATTAATAGAACTTATTGTCCTTTTTGTTACTTATTGTTGTTGATAGGACGTTTGACACTATGAAAAATAAATTATTAAATTATGTGAATACGACAATTTTTCGAATAAGTAATCAGAAATTATCGGTTTGTATTCACAGAAACACGAGGTTGATTTATTATTTCAATTTTAAAATTGCAATTTTTTAATCTGTGAACGACAAGCCATGAAACGCTACCCGCCATGGTTGTTTTTAATGTGACGTCACTCTTGTAGTAAACAAAATCTACGGTTATCATATCGTGATTGCTTTGTGAATATTTTTAATGTTTTCGTGTTGTTTTTTAAGTTTATAATATTTAATCAAAGAGAGCGGTTGTTTAAAAGCGGACAGTACGAATTTGCTAAGAATTAGCATAATAATGGTGGCTAAATTCTTTGCGACTAATCCTAATTTTTGTTCTGCCGATTTTAGGAACATTAAAATATCTGGGTAAGTATATAATATTTGTTTAATTCTAATTTTAAAGCTAACTAGGTACTTATGTTTATAAAAGTGTGTATAATGTTCGTAATTAGAACAATATTTATTAGACAATCTTCAACGTAACCTCAAAATTACAAACATAACAGATATGTGAAACTTCACTTATGTACATTAGTTGTAAAGTTCAAAGCTACTGAAAGTATAAGACAAAATAGTACTTACATCAAAGTGATCTTCGCAAAAATACAGTATACTTTTACTAGATAATAATTTTGGGTCTCTCCTGGCAAGTTGTAAAACCAAATTTTTCTCATGTTTGTATCATCTGGCAGTTTTATAACTACAACTTTTGTAGTGTCTTTACACTTGTACTCTTGCAGTTCGGCATCAAACACCACGTATAACGATGGGAACTTATTATTTATATGATAAATAAAAAAAAACGATACTGAGCGTTACTTGCGCTTGTTTGTTTACTACAAGAATGACGTCACAGTAGGTAGTGACATGGCGGCTCGTGTTTTCGCGCCAATTTATATATTTGAAATTTTGAATGCTATTTTATCCTATAAAGCATTTCCATTTAAGCGAAATAAAAATTCCTGTGGACTTATACTACGATATGAACATTTTAGAACAATTTAAAATTAAAAGTCAAATAGCCTATTATATAGACTGATATTTCACACACTAGGCTTTGCCTTTGTGGTATATTTGTATATTTGTTACTCACAGACAAAGTTATGAATCAGAATGACCGCCTTCTGCATTTGGCCTGCCAGCCACTCGGCTGATTTTTGGCATGCCGGTATGATCTTCAGTTCCGAGAGCAGCGTAGGCTTTATCCCTCCGAGTACATCGATTATAAGGACGACCATTTTTACCGAGTAGCCTGGGTACAGAACTTGGAGCTCATACCGGAGATCGCGATATTTGGTCCGTTTCTCCTCCTTCAAGGTGATGTTTTTCTCCGCAGGTGCCAAGAACTCGATGACATACATCACCTTGAGTTGATGGTCGAGGAGGACTATGTCAGGCTTGTTGGCTTGGATTAGCCTGACAGTCGGGAACGAGTAGTTCCAGTAAATCCGGCATTTCTCGTTCTCGACAACAGACTCAATATCTCCGGGGACGTAAGGCAACACTGGTGTCTGGTCTACCCCGTACGAATTATTATTATTATTATTATTATTGTGATAATCATTTTTGACGAACATAATTGAAGGGCCTTAAGGATAGTTTTCAGTTTGAGTATATTATTGTCATATTAACATGAGATAAAGTGCTATTTGAGCATAATATATAGATTTTAATGATAAATAATAAAATGCCATACAAAACTGATAAAATATTATATAAAGTACAGTTTATTGTACAGTACTTTTTTAAAAATTCCCCCCATTACTTTATTCCATGTCACATCGTGTGTGATTCACCTGTGTGTTGCTTATCTAGAGACCCATCACGATTCATAAGACTGTCCGTTGCGTGAACTCAGGCGCTACAGTTATCATTTTCATACAATGAATTGTATTATCGCAGTGATGATGATAAACTCACTGAAAATATTATTTTCACATATCTTGCGTAGCCAAAAATATAGTTTTAATTGCAGCTATTTATTTAACAATGGGGAAAACCGATGATGTTGAGGCTGATACAATAAAACTTGCCACACCGTCTTATCTCTAAGGTAATAATCATTATTTATTATTTACTGATAAGTGATCATAACGACAATACCACAGCATAAAGAGATGTGTTAATACTAATCTTTGACTTATTTTTTATCGCTTGTAAATACTCGCACTTCAGAAGTTGCAGTTGAAACAATGAAAAATGGTGTTGTAAGTATTTACTGATATTATTTATTTTTTACAAAGGAAAATTATTAGTAAAGCAGTCAACAAAATTGTGTTCAAAAACAACATGTATTTTGCAATACTTATTGTTTGAAATTATCTGAAACGCCATGTCATCAAAAGCGAAAACATTTAAAAATGTAAAGAATATTAAAATCTAAAGTAAAATGCATCAGCATCTCCTCACATCTCTGATTTTTTGCTTTCAAATGCTGACGATACATATTTTTTCATCCTTTCGTTTTATCAATTAAAGTATTAAACGGCAGACATAGTATCTACTAAACTTAACGAAAAAGTTGCTGAAGATATAAATAAATGAGGCACCTATTGAATTAATATAAACTACCATTCAGTCTAAATAGTATAGGCAGAAGCCTACCAAAATCTCCATCTTGAAGTTCCAGTTTGTTGTATGTCAGTTGGTGGAAACACGAATATGTTTGTGGAAGGCATTTCTTTCGACCATTTTGCTTAAAGAAATTTGCATAAAATCGCTATATTGGAAATCTATTCCGATTTCCGATGTGTAATTTCTATGGGGATCACATTCGCACACAGTTCGATACCGTTCCATATCGAGCTGATTCGATGTGCCGCAACTTTTCTGTCGCTACCGTATTGAACGAACGAACGCTTGTGATTATTTTACATTCTTTCATTATTATTATGTCCATTGTGTACCTACCTATAACGCATAATTTGTTTCAGGATCATCACCGGAGTTGATGCCGAGTATTATGGGTGCATTTGACGCCATCATAGGAACACAGCCAAAGGAAAAAGATTTCGACGTAGAAATAAAAAGCAGCACACCCCGAAAGACTCACCAGGTACGAAACTTCGCGAGCCTTTCGCCTTGCGTACAAAAAAATACTCTCCAACGTTCCCGACCAAGAAATCAGCAAAAAATTTAGCTCGGATGAAACACTGGGACCAAAACGACTAGGCAATAAATTCACTTATAGATCTTTTAGGTCACCGGAAAAAAACAATGAACAAGAGCAACGAGAATCTAGAAATAATTTCGTCGAACGTGCAGAAAATGCTATCAAATTTACCTGACACGGAGCTCGTTATCAGCGCCAGCAATCTGAATTTGTCCAATGTTAAAAATCTTTCTCGCAACAACTCTTATTTATTCAATTCCAGCAGTCGCAACGAATATTTGAACAGTGTGTCGAGCGCAGATGGGAACACTTGTAATAACAATGGTGTTAAACAGTTTCTATATCATTCTGACGAGACGAATAATGACAATAGTGCAGTGAACAGTGCTTGTGAACAATCGGACCATTGTGACAGTGAAAAATGTGGTGAAAATTGTGATAACTATAGTCAACGGCCTTTGGGGGAGTTACTTGCATTCGTCACACGGTATTGCATCCAGGACGCCCGTCGGTAGGAAAAATATGGGGAAGTACTTGCAGGTGAGATTTGATCTATATGTTAATTAGTAAATGTAATTACGATACTTTTAAATTTAAATATAGTATTTCTAAAGTCAATTGGCAGGGCTATAAAAACAAAGGAATTTATGCATCAAATGATTAAATCCCTTTGTCGTGCATTTAAATTCCTTTGTCGGCGTTTTTATATTGACAAGAAATACTATACCTGTATTATTTTTGACTCGATTTTTGAGATATCATTTTGTCAATGTTTTATGTTGTGAATTTTTAATATCTACCAGAAGATAACGCAATTTTATCTGTTGCAACTAAATACAATTATAATCTAAATTTATCTATTAGATAACAAAAGCAATTAAAAGCATGTCACGCGTATGAAAATTAACGAAACATATATTTATTACCTTTACCTGGAACGTTTTGAGCTAAACTTAATTAATAAATACCAACTGCAATTTCCAAAAGTTTGGAAATATAGAGATAAATGTTACATAGGAAGAAACTAATTACATCTTTATGGTCGTAGGTTGAACCCTCGGGATAAAACGCCGATCAAAAAGGTGAACAGTACTTTTCTGTGTAGTATTTTCTCCTGAGTTACTACGACTTATTAGTTATTAATCAAATTATTATTGACCTCGTTATTTATATTATTACTTTTGTATTTTTTGCCTGTATTTTCCACGGTTTCCTCGGATTACGATGAAACTCTTCGATTTAACTCAGTATATCCTGATGTTCTTAGTATTACCCAAATACATAGAAAGTTGAATATGGCAGAAGTAAGAAAATTATTTTCATTCGCTCTCTGAATTTGAGTCTGTATCATTTTTCTTCTACCATATATTAAATTTTTATGTTAGAAAATAGTTCTTTTTCTGAATTTAATAATGTAAGGTCGGATATAAGTACCATAATTCTAATCAGGACCGTAAATTATTCAAAAACAATGTTCTCATGGAATCTATTGTTTTTCGTGTTGTTTTTAAATGGTTTAAGCTAAAATTACATTTTAACCTAAGGTTGTTATATCACTGTATTTAGAAAAAAAAATTCTACATACATTTTTGAAAAACTTTAAGTTTAGTTTGTCTGAATTCGTTAATATGAAAAATATGCAACACTGATATTGTAATTCCACTCCGAGTGTAACTCTTAAAATAAGCAAGATCCCTCTTTTAGGAAAGTTAAAGCTGAACACAGTATACAGTAGGGTGGGTCAAAAAAACCGACTATTTTTTTTTTACTTTATACTCTAAAAAAATCGGTTGCTAGACACCTCTAGAAAATTCTCACCAAATATGAGCTCTTAATTTTGATAGAAAGGTTCTCCGCTTTACAGTTTTCCATTTTTTCCTCAGTATTAGAAACGAAAATTCATATCTCTCTATCAACTGTTCGTTAAAAAATATCGCTCCTCATATTTTTGTAGGAAATGGAACGCTCTACAAAAAAGGTCTCTTAGAATATTTTCGTAAACCTCACCGTTTAAAAGATATCTAAGGTTGAAGTTTGGTTATTTTGAGACAAATTTCTGTTTTGCTTATGAATTTTATAACTCGTTAACAAAAAATTTTTATGAAATGCGCAATTCATAGTTTTGTAGGAAATTAACTGCTCTACAAAAATGGTCTCTTATGATTTGTCGATTAAATTAAGCGTTTAAAAGATATTCATCGTCAAACTTCAATGCACGCCAATTTTAACAATTTTTGATTAATAATTCGGAAAATTTCAATTCAGTCTATGAGTTTCAGGGAAATTTATACAAATTTGAGTTTCTATGAACAGAGAAATGTTTTAAACTATTTTTCTAGTTTTTTTTTGGTCGTAAGCATGTTTAGTTACATCTAAAAAAAAATTAGTGCATTATTTCTGACTGAGAGTCAATGATTCTTTAAATCGTGAAAAATAACGTTCTTGTTAGAAATTTATAATGAAAAGTATTAATGTTAAAGAGAAAAAATGTTCAATTGGTTATTAAAAAGTTTTTTTATTTAATTATTAAGTGAGATAAAATTTCAAACATTTATAAAATATTCGTACACTTCCACTGTAAAAAATTTTCTTTATTGCAGTTCGGGTATTTTTTGCGATGTTCTTTTACAATTTGCAATAAAAATTGAAATTGCTCTTCATTTTTTGTCAAGCATTGATTATATTCAGTTACTAATGCGACTGCTCGCTCTGCTGCATCATTAACAACTTTTAATTGTTCAAAGTATTCTTTATTTTCATTATAATTGTCATTAGTAGGCCATAATTCAATGTCTATATCAAGAAAATCATACGGTAGATCGAAGATTTTAAAGAGATTCAAAGACTCTTTAGAGACAAAGTCTATCAAATTTTTTTGCGTAAATGAATTCAAATCATTTTTATCAATTATAAATCTTCTAGCTTCAGAATCTGTACCTTCACGAGTCTTAGCAGCTTCAACAATATTTTTTTTATGTCCAATGGAACGGTATCATCAAATAATGATAAAATGGCAAGTTCATCACTCAAGTACCATAAATGCAAAATCATTTTTTCACAAGTAGCTGAAGAAATCAAAGGATTGGTTCGTTTGTAGTCAATTAAATTTTTCAAAAACTGTAAATCATGATTAGCAGCAGTAGTAGCAGAAGTTGATGAAAACCAAGTTTTTAAATACAGTACAACTATAAAAAATACAAAATTGCCGAAGACCATGCAATTCCTTATTAGAAAGTCGAAATTCATCTCTGAATATGAACATTTTTAAACTATAAATTTCCCTGAAACTCATAGACTGAATTGAAATTTTCCGAATTATTAATCAAAAATTGTTAAAATTGGCGTGCATTGAAGTTTGTCGATGAATATCTTTTAAACGTTTAATTTAATCGACAAATCATAAGAGACCATTTTTGTAGAGCAGTTAATTTCCTACAAAACTATGAATTGCGCATTTCATAAAAATTTTTTGTTAACGGGTTATAAAATTTATAAGCAAAACAGAAATTTGTCTCAAAATAACCAAACTTCAACCTTTGACATCTTTTAAACGGTGAGGTTTACGAAAACATTCTAAGAGTCCCTTTTTTTGTAGAGCGTTCCATTTCCTACAAAAATATGAGGAGAGATATTTTTTAACGAACAGTTGATAGAGAGATATGAATTTTCGTTTCTAATACTGAGGAAAAAATGGAAAACTGTAAAGCGGAGAACCTTTCTATCAAAATTAAGAGCACATATTTGGTGAGAATTTTCTAGAGGTGTCTAGCAACCGATTTTTTAGAGTATAAAGTAAAAAAAAAATAGTCGGTTTTTTTGACCCACCCTAGTATACAGGGTGGTCTTAAGTAGTGGGACACAATGGATTCTGAACATCAAAATATTACGATGTAGCCAAACTTGCTAAAAGATGATATTAAAAGAGAAATAGGGTGCTAAATTCGAAATTTTAATTTTAATTTTCTGCCGTAATTTGAAGATACCAATCTGAAAATTGGTAAACGAGGGTTATTTAGGATGGGAAATAATCCGTTCCCAATTTTAGGTTAGCTCCTAAAAGGTACCACGTGCGCTGCACTCGATGTCTTAATCTTTTACCCTTAAAATTTTGACTTTTTCAATTAAAAACTTATGTCGCTTTATCATTGTTTAACAAAAAAAGTATGCCGTTTGAGTGTCGCTAAAATGAACCATTTTCGAGATATTTACAACTATTTAAGTGTTCGATGTAACCTCTTAATCACATGTTTAAGTCTCATTTGACGCGCACCATATTTCGCATTTCTTCATTAGAAAGGAAATTATGTTACGGCATTTTCTAAGCAGTGTGTCACAAAACTTTAAATAAAAACTACTAACATTACGGCTAGTTTTTGACAAAACCTCAATTTAATCATTAGGTATACTTCCTTTTAAACAGTCAATTGATACACAAATTCTGAACTCTGTGGACACATTGAATATTAAAATGTCAAATTTGATTGAGGTTACGTTACGTTACGACCGGACCTCGACGTTACGACGACATAATCTCATTATTTATATCATCACATCACATACCATATGAGCAAATCTTTAAATATGGGAGAACATCTCCATAAATATAAAAACAAATAGAAGGATTCTTCCTTATCTTTGTCAAGCTGTATTTTCTAAAACAAGATATTTATTTTTACATTATGATAACAAACTTCCGGTTAATGATTGCAATGGCCTATGTTGTTGCTGTCCATTTGAGATAATTTTTTCATTTGATTACAGAATCTCATTGGTGTTTCTATGATTAATACGAGATTAAATATTTTAAAAATACAGGGTATGAAAAAACTAAATAATGACTAACTTTTACAAATAGTAATGAATACTAAAAATTATACCTAAAGAGGTACCAAAGTCGTCTTTATTTAATGGAAAATTAAATAAGACAGCCACCAACATTTCTGACTTAAAAATATCACAAGAATAACTAACAACAGTTAGTTATTCTTGTGAAAATATCATGCAAAGAGAACTATTTGCAATATAGTTTTGAGACATGTGGATTAGTGATGGGAGATATGTCATTACCTGTGATTTTTTCACTGATATTAGAAAATTACAGATCACGACTGTTACAGAATTTGCACCTAAACCGTAACGTGATCACAGTTTAGCTCAGAGATATTAAGATCTCGGAAGTCGGAACAGTCGGAACCGAATCATTCAAAAGCGAATAAGTTTTGCCAATGTGATTCACTGTGAACGCAGCCTGTACATAGTGACGTGATCAAGGTTTAAAATCACTGGTATTAAAAAATCACAGTAACGAATCACATATCGCGATATTGCCCATTACTAAAAGAGAAGTGTTGTTAGCTTTAAAATTGCGATTGCTCACTAGTAAAAGATTTTTACCAAATAAAAGAAAATCCATCTTGATGCTGTTACGAATACCACTCGCAGACCGGTTTCTTGTTTCTGTCTTCTTCAGTACCAAGTAGGTATACCCAACGTCAACAAGCTGGATTTCAGAATCATATCTCTACGGTAAAATAGAGTATTAGCGAGTCGATGGTAACTCCATCTACCAATGTCAATCGCATTGTAATAAATTGAAGTAATGCTCCGACACAACTTTCTTTACGAATAAAGGTATAATAAAAATTAATATACCAAAAAATTACACTTAAATTTACAATAAATACTCAAAATGGGCTCCATTCATAGGTCAGCAATGCGTCAGTCGATTTTGAAAACTCCTTAAACAATTATCCAGGGCTTCGGGCATTAAAATTCTCCAGATTTTCCTGCCTGTTCCTGAACACCTTATTTTTAAAGTGTTTTCATAAAAATAAGTCCAGGCGCTTTCGATCGAGAGACCTTTGCACGCTATTCTATGGATCCCCGTCTGCTGATCCATCTTTCGGGAAATATCTGATTTAAATATTCCCCCACTTGTGCCATAATCCGGAGGGCACCATTTTGCTGAAACTACACTCCATTTCGAATCAAATTATTCCCCTTAGGGAATAAAATAGTGCAAGCAGGTATCACGTTGTTTTATAGGAGTTTCAGAGATATTTTTGCCATTTCGAAATTCTAAAAACTTAGTATACAAGTTAGAATGAATTTCTACGGGACACGGCATAATGTTTGCTTAATTTTTACGAGAAAATGTTGTGTAAACAAGATTTGCTACAGATTTTAGAGCCCAGATCAAAATTTGTACTATTTAAGACCATCTAACTAGATGTGGTTCCAAAAATTTTGATAATCCACAAAATTTCTGCATTTTTCCCGATTGCTCTGCCGATTGTGCTTGTCTACTTGCTAAGCCTATAACCATTCTTTTTAATCTTTTTTTTGAAACAACGTACTTTTCCAAACATCTTGAAACAATCCAAGTTATTCCTGTTTTCAAAGAGGCGATAAGCAGGATATTTAAAATTAAAAACAAATCACTATTTATTGACCGAGTTGATAACAGCTTTAAATTTTACTATGTTAAGTGCTTCCACTTATCTCAAATACAAATTTCTATACGTAGAGGGCTATGACGATCGTTAACCAAATTCTCAATGTCAGAGGTTCCTCAGGGTTCTGTATTAGGTCCCCTACTATTTACATTTATTTAATAACAATATTGTGCCGATATTGACATTCACTGAATTTTATACAGATGCAGATGGTCCGAAACTTAGAACAATTGACACATGTGTGGTTCTTCAAGTTGCGCAGTGTGACATTTTCCATAAAACAACACCATATCATTTTAAATGGTTTGGATAACTTGATGTTATCTAGCTAGATGTACTTTAATTCGTAATCTTGGGGTCATATTTGATTCAAAGTTTAGTATATGTATTAATAATCACATACCAACACAATATTACCAGCGAGTGTTTCAGGACGTTGGATTTCATAATAAGTTCTCATGACTTTAATAACACTGCTTTATGATACTTATATCAGATCCAGACTAGAATATGCTTTTTATTTGCTGTCCGTATTATAATACTCATATTATTAATCTAGAGCGATTACAAAGGCTGTCCTTAAATTTCTTTATTTTAAACAAGATGAAATCTATCCAGTTAGAGCTTTCTGTCGATAGGATGTCCTTAACAAATTCTGTGTGATTTCGCTTAGAAATATCAGAACTGGGTATATCTGATTTTTTCTGTATAAATTAATTCATAGTCTAATATTTTCTCTATCTATGGATAGATGAGGATGTAAAAAATCTGTAATCGCATTTTAATTATTAGAAAAAATTGTGAGGTCAGTAACTGTCAGTTTGTAGTAAAAAATGTTTCTGAAGAGTCTAACAGACACAAAAATTCTAACAGGAGACCTCGAAGACAGAAGCCCTTACCTTGTTTATTGAACGATTCAGTTTATTGGCGCATTATTATTAAATAAAAATATTTCGTGGATTACAGGTATTTCCTTCAACAAGTACAAAGTAATTGTAGTTACCGATTCGGGTGGATAACAAATTGAATATGAAAGTGTCTAGGTTTTGAATAACGCTTTCTAAAAACGAAACCAAGTAATTTTTGTGTTATTTTGTATTAATTTGCGCGATAATATAAAAAAATATATTGGAAAGTGCAACAATAATATGTAAAGTAATTTAATATACTCTCATGGAATACATGTCTTGAAATAATTTGGTTAATTAAAGTGGGCATCGTTTATTAAACTTTGCTTGTCGTTATTATTTTTAAATTCTTGTCATGTATGTCCAACTTTCATCTGTGTATTTTAAAATACAAAGCCATGTTCTTGATGTACTGGAAATTAAAAAAAGGAGGTACCTGTTTGGTGACTTTATCCCGAATTTAATGTAAATGAATAATATAGAATCGAATTAGTAGAACGTTGGCATGAATGCCGTTTAAGCGACGAGGTGATAGGATATTTTTTTCTTTTGTTACCGAAAATTATTAGGATGGAATAAACCACAAATTAACTAAACCCCCATTCCAAAGCCGTAGCTGCAGGGGTGGAAGTTACACTGTTTAAAAACGTGGACACACAATCACTCCGTTCAACTTTGTCAGAGTGGAAGTCGGAAGGAATGTGAACCCGACAGACAGTTATGTTGTCCCGAGTAGCGGAAAATACTGAGTGGAACTCCTCAGTCATATTCCGCCGTTTTTTCACGCCGTCCCAGTATACTTAATCCGTTTTACATAATGTATCTGTCAAACAGAAATGTCAAAACAATGAACTTGTGGATCCTGTGGTCAACTCGAAACGAAACCTTTAAAATTAATTCGGAAACGACGTGTTTTATGTTGCAGATAAGTTTGAAATAAAATATATACAGTTTATTTGCAACATAAAAAGCATCGGCTTCTTTGATCCCTTTACCGACTTAAAAGAAGCCGGCGTTTTTTTAAGTTGCAAATTAAATAAACTACATATATATTGGTGCTCCTCTTGTTATATACAGGGTGGGGCCATAGTGCGTCCGACTTCGATATGTCGAGTTCTATGATAGCTAGAAACTTGATTTAAAAACATAAATAAACTAAACAAAAAAGTCTATAACAGGAAATTATTTTCGAATGTACAGGGTGCGCCAAAACGATTTTACAGGATCAACTAACATTTTTTTTTAAATAGAATGCCAATAACATTTTTTGAAACCTCTTTGTGGCCTCCTTCCACTCCTGCGTTATTATTGACTCTCTCCCAACCACTTGGTTGTAATGATTTTTTTTTGTTGAAATTATGCCATTTAACGTATATTAAAAAAAATCACTAGTCACAATTATCGATTTTAAAAATTTGCAGTTATTGTTCAATAAATTGAAAATGGTCATAAATAGCCATAGGAATGTACGTACAAAAAATCCTACATCACATCGTCTGAAAATATACAGGGTGTTCTATTTGAAGAAATTGAGAGAATTCAGTTCAAAAAGTTGTAAATTTAAAAATCCGTTTTGGTCACCCTGTATACTTTTAGGACGTGAAAATGGCTGAGTGTCATCACACAGATGTCTCATATCTGGTACTGACATATTTCTTCTTAAAATCGATAGTTGTGATTGTAGTGATATTTTTAATATACACATGTAAATGGTATAATTTCAACAAAAAAAATTATTACAATAATAATACAGGAGTTAAAGGAGGCCACAAAGAGGTTTCAAAAAATGTTCTGATATACATGGTATTTAATTTAAAAAAATGATACTTGACTGTGTAGAATCGTCTTGGCTCACCCTGTATATTTGAAAACAATTTCCGGTTATAGACTTTTTTTGTCTAGTTTATATGTTTTTAAATCAAGTTTCTACCTATCATATAACTCGAGATATCGAAGTCGGACGCATTATTGCCCCACCCTGCATAAATTTTGCAAAATTAACTTCGAACCCCTAGGTATCTAGGCACTACCCATTAACTTGTCAGATTTTGAGTGCCTTGCGAGTGAACAATGAATTTTTATAAGATTTATAAGAATTCGTTTAACGTACTTTACACGCATTTGTGGTTAATTATCATTGACTGTTTAAATAACTAACTACCTACTTTCCATCTTTTCAAGCTAGCCAGTTGTTTGTTAGTTAGGGAGAATTATTGTATATTTTAAACTTAAAAAAAAAGATGGTGGCGCCCAATAACAACTAATTAAGTTGGTTTGATATTTTTGTATGATTTGAATTGGCGATTGTTGTATATGTCTTTGGTTTTTTGATTCATTGAGTCTTAAGTTATATTTGATTTATCTGGTTAACTACTTTGCTTCCCCGCCCGGAGAAAAGAGTCATAAATAGGGCTGTCATATGGTTGTCTCCATGAGTGATGTTCGCTTTGGTGAAAATATATTCTTATATTTTGAAAACGACTGTTCGACATCTACTGATGTAATACACGCATACGTAACATAGTCTTTGACCGCACTTAACGGATCTGGGGCTGCACCATCACATATTTGTCTTAATTTGGTAAAACCGGTGTCTTTATTTAACACACTTGCGGACTTTTCTTTGACGCGCTCATTTGTTGCGTCACCTATAGTGTGTAGCGGTAGATTTATTTCGTCCACTATTTGCAGTGACCCCGCTAACGACAACGCACTATTTTCTAATTTTTTTATGCTTTCATGTAATGGTTTATAGTTCTTCGCAATATTTCTTAAAGTTGTTTCAACGGAAATATCTTCGAATTTTGTCTGGCTTTCCTTAATAGCTGCAGCCTCATCTGGATTGAACTGTAGTATTACAGTTTTTATTTGTTGGAAATATTCAGCATTATAAAAAGCTGCCTGCAACCATGTTCCCCAACGTGTAAGAATCGGCCGTGGTGGTTCAGAAATACCAGGACACTTGCTATGAAATGCACGGAGACGTTTAGCAGATTTAAGAAACACTTTTTTTTGTACTTGCTATTAATGCATCCACCTCTGGAAAACATTTTCGAATAGTTTCTGCCACAAGATGTAAAGCATGCACTTTACACGTAACATGTATAAACGTATAACCTTGTTCTTACAAAGAATGGCCTACCGAACGCATTGTAACGGCGCCATTAGTCACAAACATCAACACTTGACTCTTTGACAGTTCAAATTTTTCTAACGTTTCCAGCACCACCCTGGTAATTGTTTCGCTAGGACACTAACTTAGTCTTTTGCTAGCTAGTAACAGTGGAACTGTCGGTTTAAGAGGGTCCAGTACTCGTACTATAACACTTAAAATAGAATTTTTTTTACTCTCATCAACAGATAACAACAGCCGTGTATTATTTAATTCACATTTCATCTTATTTACCATGTCTACGTGTACAGTTGGTAGATAGTTACATAACGTTATGCGACTTTTTTTAACTTCACCTGGGCATTGTATTTATTCCAGAACTCTCGAAATGGTTGTTTATCGAGTATGTGCCGCGGAATACACAGACACGATTTGCAGCTTTAGTCATAAATATTGCTTATTTTGAATAAATGCATTTTGCTATCAGATTTTTGTTTCAATCAATAAAATTTGATTTAACTATTTTAATGATGGGTGAACCCCGTTATACCTATCCCCAAAACAAAAGCACGACAAAACTACCAGGTTATAGGGGTGTCAGTGTTTACACAGGTAGGTACTGACAAGCTTACTTCCTGACCTTGGTAGCAGAAATAGACCGACGTAAAAAAAATGGTTAAAAAATGAACTTCTCGTTATCGGTCATATGTCCTTTTTTTTGTCGGTATTTAAGAGGAAAAAAATTCTGAGTCCTTTTTTTCTCTGTCATCGATATTTAATTTAACTTAAGGTGTGACAAAGAAGAAATTTATATGACCGACAGGAAATTTTGAACATTCGTAGATTACATATGGGAAGATATATTAATATTACGTAGTTGGTATTTTATTTGCAGTTGATATATTTCACAAACAGTACATTTTTTGCAGGTCCCAAGTGAAAGCAGTGTGTGTAACACCAGTAGTACGGCTTCCTCAGAGGTATCGAGACCTGTATCTCTGACCAGCCTCGGTTCCTGCTCTTCCAGCGGAAGTAGTGGTCATCATCAGCCTGGTTCCGCATATCTGGCCTCTGCAGAAAGTTTGGACAGTGACCCTGAACCGAATGGCAGTCAAGGTCAGTATTTACTAATTACTTTTTTATTTCTCTGTTTACTGTAATCTTTAATATAGAAACATCAAGGCATTGATGGAAAGCTTTACTTTACTTTCTAGGCATCTGATATTTCAAAGGAATTAGGTGTTTAAAATTCGAAATTTTGATATTATTTGCGACAAAGATAATATATACCTAGATAATTACTGAGGTCCGTAAAGAAGTAGGTTACCTCTTAACTTGGGTGAGAGAAACGGAAGGGGAATGTAACGCGTCATAGTGTATTCTGTGTTGTGATCCATACGTTTGTTGTGTTTATTTTATAATGGTTTTGTGTGGTTATTTGCTATTATTTTGATATTTTGCCTATAGTTATTATTAGTTATATTGTTATGGACCTCTTTTTTATAGTTTTTACCTATTTTTTTGACATTTTAAGTGACATTTGGATTATTATATAAAGAACAACATTTGGTTTAAATTACATTTATTTTGAGAAGGTATGTACAATAAGGTGAAGTATATTTATTTTGAGAAGAAATATCCAGTTAATAATAAATAATCGTTTTAAGATGAATCAAATTATATGCAGTGCTATTTGTAAGAGAAATTCTGAGAGGATAAAGAAGAGTGGAGAAAAAATATCATTTTTCTCGTTTCCTACTGACACTTTAATTAAGAAAGAGTGGATTAGAAAATGTTAAAGAAAAGGAAAGTTTAACCCCGATAATAAAATACTTTGAAATAAACATGTTACAATTGATGATTTTAAAGGTGGAATGAAATCAAAATTGATGAATATATTGCCAAAAAAAAAAAAACAAAAAATAAATGGTAGGCAATATAAAATTTACGTACTGAAAAATAATTTGTGGCTAATTTTATTTTTAGCTATTCCATCACTTAATATGTTGCCTGAAACTTTGACAAAATTGTCTAGTTCAACTGCAAGAGGTAAACGTGTTAAAACTAGAGAACACAGAGATTGTTAAACAAATTTTAAGTCCATTATTGTCTATAGTAAATGTGGAAAACATTCCATCCACAAATAAAAGAAATCCCGAGGAAGGTGCATATGAATAATTACTACGTAATAATAATGTCCTCTTGCTAGAGGATAAAGAGTTGAAGAAAAAAATCAAAGAAAACGAAAAAAAAATTCTGAATATCTCTGAAATGCTTAAAGATTTTTTGTCAAACTTGCTGTGCATAATGAATACTTTCAGAGACTTCTTTGTTGTAAACATTTAGAGCATTTTTTTTAAATCAACTCGCTGTATCTCCAAAATAAAGTTATTGACAAAACATCATTTGAGCTATTCATCTCAATATAGGTTTGAGAATCATTTCCTGAATTTTCTCGATACATATATTTAAGGATCACTCTGTGTATATTAGCCATAACATGTGAAAATCCCCGTTTTATCGGAAATCATAATTAATGAATTGGAACATACCAGAAATATTATAAATTATAACATTTCCTAACTGCATTCGTAAACCACCTGTATAAACGTAATTTTGTATTTTCCTCTTTGCTCAAAACTATATACAAAATTTCATTAAAATCGCTTTGGCCTTTCCAGAGATCAAGTGGGGAGTAATCATCAAATAACAGACAAACACATTTTAAAAACCATGCCAAAATATTATACGTTGTAACCTATGAAGATTTGTTGAAGAAAATGGTTAAATTTGGTGATAATTTATAAAGTATAAAATTTAATGAGAATAGTAGTTTTTAGTTTGATCCTGCACAAAACATGTAACACCAAGAAAATAAATGTACACAAGTTTATTCAGTAATTAGTATTTCTATTCCTCAGTTATTATCATTATGAGTCATTTATAGTGTTCTTTTAATTATTAAAACAACAAGTTTTAAACGAAAGCATACCTATTTCAAATCAGGCATACAGATGACGTATTCCCACCATTAATTCTATTGGTTAAACGTTAAGAGCCAACCTGCTTCTTTACCGACCTCGGATAATTACAACAAACCGCTAATCGACAATTCCATCTTCAAATAATATTCGAAAAGTCCAAGTTTCACTCGATTTCTAGATGGCGATAATGTTAAGTTCTTATTTATTTTAATTCATAAATGATTAGTAGGGAATAAATGCCCCTCTCTCACGAATTTCTTAGAAAATCGTGCCCTCTCCACAGCTTAGGTTAACGCCCAAGCACAAACATTGCGCTGTAGTGCAAAGTGCAGTAATAATAATAAATAATAAATCAATAAGCAGTTTGTTGGCTTACGGGGAAGATGCTGTACTTAGTTATTGTCATTACTACTGCGTTTCAAAGGTATTGAGTCCTCACTTTGAACACCTACATACGTGAAAAAACTAGACGACCGAATTAGACAATTCTCTCACATATCAGTACATAAACCATTTACTGTAGTGTGTCAACATTTTATGAAAATAGTTTTTGAAATATTGAATGATAATGTAAAAGATGTACCGAAATTAGGCATCATTTATGATATAACGGTATTTGCGAATTAGGTAATTTCTCAATAAACTAACTGACAAAACTACTTGAAATTTCCATGAGTATGAATTGTTATGAAATTGACTTTTCTGTACATTTGTGGTTCTTTGCAAAAAGAAACGACTTTTAGTTGTTCAGTTATTAAAAAAAATGTTGCTAATTGATATTTTCATTATTATTAATAATAGAATTATAATATTTTCACATAAGATAACACTTGCACAACAAATAGGGATTCTATGGAAAAACTATAGTTTTATTAAAAATTAACGAAACGCCACAAGAAATACGTTATCGGAGTAGAACAAATTCGACTGTTTCCACTTATTTATTTATTTTTCAAATATCTTGGACTACGTTGAGATTTTTCAGTCACTGGTTTCCTAAATATCGAAACCTATGAAAATAGACGTATGTTTCATCTGCATCCCAAATTTCGTTCGAATATCTTAATACTTCATGAAGTTATACGTAATTAAACTTTAACAGAATTGCTTAAAAAAAATGGTATAATTTTAGATATAATAATGCGAAACTGGATAGTAGTTGGGAATCTAGAGACCCATATTCAAACAGGGCGTGAATTCGAAGATAGTTTTTAAAAAATACCTACAATATCAAGAATGATCATGCGTTTCAAATCTGTAGGGCGTAATGCCGTCCAGGATTGCAGAAAGGCCCAGAAAAATATTTTCTAAAAATTTTGTCCATAAAAATTGCTTTCTTTTTTGTTTACATTGCCACATCTCTCAAACATCCTCCAATAATTTTTTTACCATTCAAAAGCTTGTTCTCTTTAAATTCTATAGTCCCACAATAATTCTAAATTATTGTTAGTAAATACCAGAGAAGGTATTCTCCATGACAAACAATAAAGAAAAGTTTTTTCTCTAAAGTCAGCTGTTAACAACGATATGAAAAATTACGAGGGTGGTTTACCTCTTGCCACCTTTATACACACATCCAAATAGACTTGTTTTAAAACTTAATCGAACGTTATTGACAACCAGTGTAACTCACGTAGCAAATTTGATGAAAAATGGTTAAATCGTTCCAGAGATTGAATATGGAATTTAAATTAGAGAAAAAAAATTAAGCAGTGCAAGATTTAAAAAAATACTGTTAGTGTTAAACGATGCATCAGTATTATGGAAAAGCGACTATACGCAGATGTACTGGCAAAACGTTGTGCATTGCGACGCGAGATTCGTAATTCCTCTCGGCGCTCCCACCCAACAAAGACCTTTATATTGAAAAAGTAATCATAAAATTACAGCCCAACTGATAAAAAAAAACATTTGACAGATTTGGTGTTCGGCTTATGTCACAATACATTAATTGAAAGGTTTTCAATATTATTGATACAAGGAGTGATTTAACTACTCATAATTATCAAGTGAGGGAAGAAGTAGGTGGGTAATACTAAGAATCATTAAAAAATAAGGTGATTCGGAGAGCATAACTGCAGTCCTTGGTGTAACTTGAAGAATAAGAAGAAATACTGGGAAATACAGAAAAGGTGGAATTACAGAGATGCTAAGTTGAAATTTATTTGCAACATAAAAACGTCGGTGACTTTAATCAAAGATGCCGACATTTTTTTATGTTGCAAATAATTTGAAATAAGCTTTAGTGTAATACAGGGTAATGCGTAATATTACACAGATAACAGATAAGAATAGACAGAGAATAGTCTATACCTTTTTGGTCGGCGCACAGTGGTCTCAGTTCCAAAAAAGCTGGCTAAAAAAACCACTTCCTGATAATTAACGGTTTCCGAGAAAACTACGTGAGACGTTTGGCGATACTGGGTCATCAGTAGCCACCAAATATTTTGTTCAATATTTCATTTAATGATAAAATTTATGGTCAAAGTTGAATAATATATTCGACCTCATGTCGACTTCGGCCAGGATCAACTACCTACGTTTTAAAATGGTAGAAAAGTCTTTGTGCAAAATTATATATGTTTTTGTTGAATACAGAAATTAGCCGTTGGACTACTCCTGTCATAGGTTTACGGCTTGAAAAATATCGGCTTGAAGGACTGTAGTTAATTAACAATGTTCATAGTGCTGAAACAAATTTGGAAATACGTGCATCGTATTTCCTTTTTAGCGTTTTATGATGCTATATCCTTTAAATTGTCATTTCTTTTATTATACAAAACACGAATTTAATGTTTTTATTTAGTGTCGTTGACGAAAATTATTGTTCCCAGAAATAAAAAAATATAGATATCAATTTTGCCTATAATTTGACCCTCATTCTCAGTTTTATAAATCATGTATTTTCGATGGGAAACGTTTGAGGATTATTTTGGAAATCGGAAGAAAATTCAACCTTAATAATGGGAACACCATGAAAATAGAGTATTGCACATTTCGAGATCTTCTATTTCAATTACTTTGACCTTTTAAAATAGAAAATAATGCGAGTTAAATGAATAATTTAAAGGTAATTGAACTTAACCTCACTTAGCGCCTGTTAGCAAAAGATTAGCATGAATTAAATTACCCACGTTAAACATTTCTTTGGTTAATTACTAAAAAAATAAAGAAGTATTGATATCACTTAAACGACGACGAGTAAATATTTGATTTGTGTCAGAGTAGATAAATTACTTAGTTGTTAGGTGTCCCTCATTGTATCGTAAATAGAAAAAAAATTAAGCATTGGAGAAACTAATGTTTATACTGAAATCCATTTTACATCATCCTCACAGCAAATAGCGAAAAAGTTTGTATGTGTACAACATCTTTCTGACATGTTAGACCGAAAATTTAAAGATCGATTATACGTTATACATCAAAATAAGAAATTAAAATGCTTGTTGACGGATGAAGAAAAAATCATATTGCAGCATACCGACAGAAATAGTAAACAAATTATTCGTTTGTCATGCGCTAAAATTTATGGGTAGATCAACATGGGCCTAAAAATGCCTCATTACGGAGATACAGAGTGTTAATAATTTGGTGTGCTAACCTAAAATTTGTTGATATATGACGGCTTACTCAGGTTTACCAAAATCATTCAAATTTTACAGGCTAATATATACCTAGATATGAAAGTCACCTTATAGAGTTAAATCTTTGTCTCCAGTGGCGTTTAGAAATGAACCATGCCCTAATTTTTATAATTTTTTTAGAGTTGAAAACTTTTTTATGGGAGAGAATTGAATGAAAAGATCATTAAAAATAGACACACAAAATATTTTGCTCAGTGTTCATAAGGCGTATAGTTTTCGAGAAAATAAGATACAAACAAAATATAATTAATTCATCTTGTCATCTATGCACTTCCGAAACGTAGACGTATCTGAACAATATCTACTTACATCCTGTACACTGTATGCATACCTTATTTTACATATACATTTCTCATTATAATAATAAACAAACATTTTGTGTGTATGATCATAAAATCATATTAACGGGTTTTTGTTTATTGGTTTATTTAGTTATTTTTCACGTTTCAAGGTAATAATTTCTTGGACAAATAAAAAGCAAAGTACACCTAAGGTCAAATTATTTATACCTCGATTTATACCAACTAGAGAATATTTGTAAGTAAATAAATATTGAACAGAGTTCTATTACGAATAATTCCAATAACGTGTACCGGGTCATCAAAAGCCATTGTCATTTTCAAAACTACGTTTCCGCCCCACCACTTTAATGGGCAATTCAACGTCAATTGGTTTAGCAACACAAAATAAATTTTTAAAATCTTGATTTTTTAAAGATTTTAACTCATGTTTTAAACCAAAATAAGAAACATTTCGAAGTATACAAATATCAACTAATTCTCTGAAGTGTTAGTGCACGGCCAAACTGCACGCTGCGCGACGCTCAGCTTGCTCCGCTGAGCGAAGCTTTATTTTCAAAACAATACGATACAATGAAAGTGGCCTAACTTACTGCGTTACGGCGCAGAGCGTGTTCAGCTGTGCTCCGCTATGCCGCATAAATACAAATCAGTTTGTTTTGAACGCATAGTGCAGCAACATGGATGCGGAAATTTTAGTATCAGAAATTCAAAGTAGACGTGCTATCTGGGATACAAGGGATAAAAACCATTCAAATAGGGATGTAGTTGATAGATTGTGGCAAGAAGTTGCCAATATTGTTGGTGTTTACAGTAAGTACATAACCTTAATTTTTATATTTATTTTATTATTTTAATGTACAATAATAATGGTTATCTAATTTAACTAGTTTTTTTGCGAGAAACTCCGTAAATTTTGTTCGAATAATCTTAGCTTCTGAAGTATACCTGTTGTTTATCCTACCGTTATGATTTGGCCGAATTTCTGAGGTTATATCCCGTTGTACAATATGACGAAATATTGGATCATTAACGCCATCTTCTTCTCTTACAAAATTATGAAGCATGCACGTAGCTTTAATAATACAGGCATTTTGAGGAGTTGTTTCTATGTCTTTACCCAAAATTCGCCATTTGGTATACAATATTCCAAAGGCACATTCTACACATCTACGAGCTCTTGAGAGTCGGTAATTAAAAACACAAGTTTCTCTGGTTAACTTTCGTCGAGGATATGGGCGCATCAAATATTTTTTTTAAGGGATAGGCTTCGTCACCAACCAAAACATTAGGAGCTGTGATATTCGTACCTGGAAATTGCTTATCTTCTGGTACATTGAAACTATTATTTTCTAATAATGAGTGTAAGGTTGAATTACTAAATGTACCACCGTCACTTTGCTTTCCTGCTCCGCCAACCTCGACAGTAATAAATTTATATTCGGCATCCGCAACAGCTTGTAATACTAATGAAAAATTTTTTTTATAACAGTAATAAATAGATGCAGAATATGCTGGGCATTTTATGTGCTATCAATTGCTTGCTATCAATTGCCCCGAAGCAATTTGGAAATTGCCAAATGTTCCAAAATTTTGTAATTGAGGCGTTTAAACTTTCTTTAGTTGGTATTGGCATTGTTTGAGGTTGTAGTTCTTTCCAAATTATTCTACATGTCTGAATTACAATAGAAGCAACAGTTGTTTTGCCCATCCGGAATGAAAAGGCTAACCCTCGAAATGACAGTCCTGTTGATAGATACTTGAAAAGAAAAATAGATGAGTAATTTATACTAATTGTACGGCAGTTCTTTTTATGTAAAATTATAAAAACATAACTTTTGTTGACTGTTTAATACAATAGCAAATAAAGATGGGGTAAATAAGGTTTGATAATTTTATTATTTTAAAAAAAAGGTATGTTAGGTACTTTGAATTTTCTCAGGAATGTTTATCTTTTTAGAACAGCAGGCGAAGGACAAATGGAAAAGCTTAAAGGATTCATATAGAAAACAGGTATCAAAAATACCGAAGTCACGATCAGGGGATGAAGGGACTACGTATAAACCAAAGTGGCCTTATTTTGATATAATGGGGTTCATAAAAGATCAATTTACTTGTAGACCTATGACGGGGAACTTGGATTCGCAGGATTCTCAGGCAGACAGTGGATCACTTAAGGTCACCTCAGAACATTCTTCTGACGAAGATAATACTGTTGATGACAATGCCGAGGAATCAGGACCATCCACACTGTATCTACACATTCTCATCCGACTCCAAAAGTTTTAACTCGAAAACGCAAAAGAGATTCAATTTTGGAAAAATTAATAACAATTGAACAGAGAAAAGTAGAACTTCTAACTCAAGATGATAACAAGTCTGATGATTATCATTTTTTCATGAGTTTAATTCCCCACGTCGCAAATTTAAGTTCACTTCAAAAATTAAAAATTCGAAATCGTGTACAGCAAGTTATAATTGATGAACTTCAGCATCCCTTACCTCAATCGTTACCTCAATCATTACCTCATTCTTTATCCCAGTCATTCCCTCAAACGTCTTCTCTTTCACAGTCGCAGTCATTTTCTCATTCAAACCTACAATCTCATGTAACACCTGACAATTCACCCCAACTTAATAATTTGTATCAACTTTAAAAGTGTAGTAATGAACCGGAATAAAATATGAAGTGTTAGCTGTTGTTTTTTATTATTACTCTTAATTAAAAAATAAAATGGATTAATATCATTATTTATTAGGTATGTTAAATGTAGAAGCAAATGCAATCAGTAAAAGGTTTAAGCTGACTGAACATAATAAATTGGTTTTTCGATCAAAAGAATATGTATATTTACATATACATATACTTACCTTAAAGTAACTGATAATCGTTCTGCTGGTGATATTGTCTTCCTGAAGTTAGTGGTTTGCCGTTTTAGCTTATCTTCAAGTATGTGTAACAGTTTATCAAACGTTTCCATTGACATTCTAGTGTACTCGAAGAATTATTTTGGATATTTTCTTAAATCGGAGTATAAATGATGGAATTCCCCATAAATTGTTCTTTTCAGATTTATGTTATGCACCCATTCTCTTGATTCTTCAAAAATTATATATTTTAAAGCACTGTTCTCTTGAAGAAGATAATTCCTGCGCGACATTTTGTAAACTGAAGTCGTAGCACAGCAATATATTCGACCATATAATTTCAAATCTTCTCTCAGCACCGCTCAGCGGAGCAAGCAGAGCGTCGCGCAGCGTGCAGTTTGGCCGTGCACTTAAAAGTAATAGCGTCAGATGTATAATATTGCAAACTGCAAACTCTTAAATTGTTTTTACCGCACTAGTGCTGTTATGAATCCTTAACCCCACTGTTTTTTTCTAAAACAAGGAATGACATAAATTGAGGCAGAATTTATTCATTTGATCAATAGTCGCAAAAACATTTACTTTTTACATACATTTATTACCATAGAAATACGTACATCGATCACTTTATTAAAGCCGAAAATAATTTGATTTATTTTAAACTTTACGTAAAATTTTCTGACATTTGTAATTTTAATTGATCCTGCACAATAATAAAATGGAAACCTATTATTTTAACCAACGCATATAATATATTGAACAATACGCGTTTGATTTATGGCTTGACCAACTCAAAATGATTGCCGCAGAACCCGACTCCATCACTTTGTTCTGACAATCAAACTCGTTTCGTTAAAGATGCCATAATCAACCTTATATCGTTAATAACTGAAAAACAACCATAGTCCAATACGTTTTTTACAAGAACATAATTGTCCATGACTATGGCATTATTTGTAAATAGTGCTTCAGTTGATTCTATCGGATTTTAACAACTTACTTTTTTTTGTGAATTTTTTAATTTAAATTAGAATGAAGCTTTGAAGTTACATTTCCTACAGAATGATGAAATAACCCCTTGTAAACGAGATATTAAATAGCTACTTCAGCAAAATGCGTCTTTATTAATAGTATGTGCAATTATTGTACATACTACAAACACTTTATTCCTGTATCTCTCAAACTTCTGGAGTACGACGGAAAAAATGGTAATGTATAGCCCATTTTAAGCGGCTATAACTTCCCTATGCAACGGCTGTGAACACTAATTATCCAGACAGACTCTTTATCTTTTGATGGTTTAACTTGTGATAGTTTGGACACCTCCTAGCCTAATAGAAATGTTGCGTATGTCGTTATCTTTAAATATGTCGAAATTTTGCATATTACTATTCACTATTCTTAAAAACCCTAGTTATATTCTATTACTGTTATTTTTCTAGGATCTGCGGATAGTGGAATTGCCGAGCAAGAACAGCCTGTGATGAGCCCTGAATTACGTGTCCTACAGGAAGTTTTAGAAACAGAGACTGTCTATGTAGCCGATCTAAACGAGGTTATTCAGGTAATACAATTAATTATTGGTAATTTCTACAAACTGCGCGAATACTGAGAATAAATGTTTCATACAGCAAATGTTTCCTAATATAGCGGGTGTAACACGCGGGTACACCCCCTTTTTTCTCCTGTAGTTTTGAAGATAATTGATTAAAATTTGGGATATCGGATATACATAATAAGCGGCACTTTTTTGACATAAAAGTGATTTTTTTCACGTCCGGTTTCGCCGGAAGTGACACTAACTTTCGATTTTTAAATGGAATATCCTGTATATCATTGCATTTTTGAATTCTGCGTAATTTTCTGAATCCAACGATAAATGACATTTCAAACGTCAATATTTTTTATAATATAATTTTTAGTTTTCCATTTAAGTGTACCATGACGGTTCCGATTTATTCTAAATGACCCGTGTAATGCTAGAAAAGTCGAAATTCTGTCAAAAATACTAAATTACGTGATTTATGAGCAAATAAAGTTCATCAAAATAGTTTTTGGGGAAAAACTAAATTTTTTCAAATGGAATTGGTATCGAGGTACCATTTATTAGTACTGTTAATAAGGAATTGATTCATATGTCGTATTAAAATGTGCGATAAATATAAACAAAATTACAGCTAAAAGAAAATAAGAAAATACAATTTTGTTCTAATTAAATATTAAGAAGTAACTAACTAAGGTAGCTTTGAAAACAATGAAATATTTAGCTTATCAAACATTTGTTGGTTTACCGGTGTTTTTATTGTGTCTTAAGCCGAATTTTGCACAAATACCACTATAAATCTTTTAAATACCAATTGCACCAGCACTTGTATGAAAATGATTTTTTGGGAATGATTTTATTTTCGGACGAGTCTAGGTTTACAAATTTGAGATTATTTAACCGACAAAATACAAAATATTGGTCACAAGAAAATCAAAATTTATTACGGGAGGGTAACTTTCAAGTGCGGTTCGGTTTCAATGTTTGGCTTGGAATAATCGGTAGTAGAATCATTGGTCCAATAATATTTGAAGGATCCCTACTGGTGCCAGATACTTGGAATTTTTGCAAAATGAAATTGAGGACAGTTTCGCTGAATTACCTTTCCATTTACGACAGGGAATGTATTTCTAACAAGATGGCGCTCCTCCTCATAAATCAAAGATAGTAATTGATTACCTTCAACGGAGATTCAGAGAAAACGTAATTTCGACGAATGGTCCTGTGAGGTCGCATCCAAGGTCACCTGATTTATGAGCCCTTGATGTCTTTGTTTGGGGTCTTTTAAAAAATATTGTCTACGCAACCGCCGTTACAATTCGTTAAGACCTGGAGCTACGAGTAAGACACGCAATTAATAACATAACGGCCTAGCAATTGGCGAACGTTCTTCGAGAAACAGCTATGCAAGTTCAGAAGTGCATTGACGTTAATAGGCAGCATTTTGAACAACTGTTGTAATGTTTTGTGTTCATTTTTTGTATTCCAAAGCCACCTTATGTATAACAAGGTAATTAGAACAACATTGTATTTTCTTATTTTCTTTTAGCTGTAATTTTGTTTGTATTTATTGCACATTTCAATACGACATATGAATAAATTCCTTATTAATAGTACTAATAAATGGCACCACGGTACCAATATGGTTCCATTTGAAAAAGTTGAGTTTTTCCCCAAAAACCATTTTGATGCACTTTATTTGCTTATAAATCACGTAATTTAGTATTTTTGACGGGATATCGATTTTTCTAGCATTACACGTGTCATTTAGAATAAATCGGAACCATCATGGCACACTTAAATGGAATACTAAAAATTATATTATAAAAAATATTGACATTTGAAATGTCACATATTTGGTATCGTTGAGTTCAGAAAATTATGCAGAATTCAAAAATGCAATAATGTACAGGGTGTTCTATTTAAAAATTGAAAGTTAGTGTCACTTCCGGCGAAACCGGAGATGAAGAAAAAATAACTTGTCTGTCAAAAAGTGCCGCTTATTATGTATTTATGATATCCCAAATTTCAATCATCTTCAAAACTAAAGGAGAAAAGGGGGGTGCACCATGATCCTGTTACACCCGGTATATGCGATAGACAGCAACTAACACTAATGCTATACAGCTGTATTCTCGCTAATGCCAAAGGTTAATAAAGATGCGACACTCTGAGATAGTCACTTATTTTTAAGAGAGATAAGAGATATCCTATAAATTTTAAGGCCATTCAAGTTCTATCTGTGAGCACTGCGCATGTGCAGCAGTAGGGTATATCCCTGATTGGTGTAAATAATCCAATTTATATAATATGTACAAAATATATTATGGTAATTTCTCATTATGAATATTATTCGCAGTGTACGTCACTTTCCCACTTTTTTAAAGGTACGACCGGATCGAGGTCACTGAAGGCAATAGCGAGCGTTAAAAGAAAACCGACGGAGCGTCGTATCTTTATCTATTTATTCTTTGCTTATTCTACAATCAGCTTGCTTCGGCTACGCGATGAGGCACTGCAGATTCTCGGTTCCAATCTTCCAAGGGGACCATAGGTACTCGAACTGAGTTTTCAACAACTAACCCTCGCTGTCGTAGTTGCGCATGCTTGGCCTCGGCTGCAGCTCAGGATAACTGGTCCTGCTGCTCACTATATGCATATTATGCTGCTCACTACATGTATATTATGCAATTAATAACTTCACAAAAAATTCATTTTGCGTTGAGTGCTTATGTGATTCTACAACACAATAAACTGGGCCACGCCCCTTTGAAAAAAATCTGTTGGAGCAGAATTTACTTAGCTTACCTAGATGCCTGCCGTGTCCGACGTCCACAAACCGCCACGCCACTGCATTTATTGCGTTATCTAAAATATGTTCGACCCATCCGATAATTAACTGAAACAGCGCTCATGAAGGAGCGCGCTGAAAAACTGACATTTTGACATTTTAAAATGCCAAGCCCTATGTACTATAAACGTTTAAGCTATTTGGCGGTTTTATATAACTGAATTGTGTATTTTTTGATAATTTTAATTAGGTTAAATACCGTTAAATGCGGCAATTGTTTGTATTTTACGAAATATGTAAGCGTTGTGTAATATCATTTCGATAATATATTATCTGTGCGCTGTAACAAATGAATCTGTTTCAAGGCCAATGTCTCAGTTTCAATAATCACAAACATATAATTTCTGTATATTTATATAAGTACCTAGCATGATGGCGAACACTGATATAAGTTTATATAAAAATTTAAATGTTTGTTAACCACCTTCCTAGCTTCAGTACAAAATAACTATACTATACTAGGCAAACTCTAAAGGCTAGCATGCCTAGGTATACCAGGTGTAATATGAACTACCCTAGAAGCCCTTTTGCGTATCCCTTCTCGCCACATTGTAATGAAGGAAAGGCAATCAATATTAGTGCTCTATAACTCAATGAGAACACTTTATTTAAACATTTCTATAACTTTGTCATGTTAATTAAACGTTATACCATATGTCTAGCGCCAAGTGTGGCCAGTTAGAAAAAGAATACGAACGATGGTTGCGAACTAGGATGAAATGAGATGGAGTAAGACACACCCAGCGAACATAGGGACAGGCTTGGTCTATGCCCCACCAGCTAGCTACAATACACTCACACTGTTATGTCCATCTCGCTTGTTCAATCGGACTATGTTAACAGTTGGCCACATTAGCCGTTTTACACACGATATAAGGCCGAACAGACGGGATAAAGAATCGCGCTACAGAGCCGCTTAGCTATGGTTCTCATTTAAACACAGAACTTTGAGAAGAACCCGTTCAGACGAGCGTGAGTGGCGCGCGACTGTCGCGTGAAGACGCGGCCACTGGAGGCATGACCCTTCCACACGGGCCATTGTGTCTTAATTTGATATGGTTGGTCAATTTATAATATATCCGGTTTTCTTTTGTTAACGGCTTGCGCTATGCATTAAACCATTCCAGACGGGCGACTATACGCTACTGAGTGGCCATAGAGATGGCTACCCAATACTGGAACTGATCCGTTGAAACAGGTATTGCGGCCGGGATCAGTGGAACTGATCCACACGCAAATCAGAACGAGTACGCGTATGAGTCCAAGCTCAGCGAGCGGCATTGAAACCGAATAACCGATACGACTTAGGACTATTTAGAGTTACAATACGCGTCTATAGAATATTAAAAACTAGACAACTAGTACTAGTACAAAGTATGAATAATAACTAAAACGCGAACTCGGCGTTTGAGATCTGCAACAACTTTACGAACGGAGTTCGTCTGGACTAGATTTGATTTATATTATTCCTCATAATTACCCCTGAGTAGTCCGAACTCGGACTAGGAACTGGAACTGCTCTTTGGACTAGATATTTCGCTGGACTGGATCAGTTTGGAACTGATCCATAAAAATGTGTGGATCAGCCATCTCTAAGTGGCCAGAGTAGCCCGTCTGTTCGAGCTCTACGTTAAGAGCCCGAACAGACAGACTATTCTGTGGTTCCCATTTAAATACAGTATTTTGACAAGAACCCGTTTAGACGAGCGTGAGTGACGTGCGACTATCGCATGAAGACGCTTATCCCCGGGTCTAATGGCGGCCACTGGAGGCTCGGCTTGACACTGTCGCTTAAACCCTTCTGGACGGGCGACTTTGTATCGCCACGGGATGACGCCACAGATTAGTCTGTCTGTTTGAACTCTAAAGGGCCACGACCTCACTATGATTGCCTATAGGCAGAGAACATAATAGATATATGTAGATTGGAAAGAGGGGGGATAAATAGATTTTTAAATGGAATATAATAGAAAAAATCGGTCGTGGCTAGTGCTCCTCGACAATGAAAGAAATAAATTGCTATAATTGAAAATGCCATTTTATTTATTTATATAAAATATTTAATATGAAAAACAAAATACATAAGATAAATATGACAAATAAGATAAGATAAATAAGATGAGACAAATGAGACCAATGAGACAACTGATGCAAATTATACAAATGAGATAAATGAGAGAAACGAAACGATGGGGCGAAATGATATATAAGATAAATACGAAATAAGATAAGCTAAATGACACAAATAAGATAAATAAGTCAAATGACACCATTGAGACAAATTATACAAATGATACGAGATAAATGAGAAAAACGGAAAATGTGGATTGAGTAAATGAGACAAATGAGATAAATGAGAAATACGAGAAATGAGATAAATGAGAAACGAAACAAATTAGATGAATGAGACACATGAGGCAAATGATATAAACGAGACAAACGAAGGCGAAATAAAACAAGCGATCGAGGCAAAGGAAACTAATGAGATGAATGATAAATGAGTCAAATGAGGCAAGTGACAAATAATAAATGAGACAAACGAAGACGAAATAAAACAAACGATTAAGGCAACTGAGACAAAGATGAATGAGGTAAATGAGTCAAATGAAGCAAATGAGGCAAATGAGACAAATGATATAAATAATACAAATGAGACAAACATGGCGAAATAAAACAAAACAAAATAATTTATTTTTCATTCATTTCAAATTGGATATGATGAGAAAGTATTGCCGATACCGAAATTTTTTTTAATTTAATGAAATTAAATTTTAAACCTTTTTTTTCTGTAACGGTTAATTTTACGAGAAATTGTCAAGAGTTTTTTCGGCACATTTTTTCATTATAAGCAATTTTTATTTGAAACATTTTTTGATTTCATGCAAAAAAAAAATTTGCCTCCCTGCAACAGATGCACCAATTTCACTAATATTCAATAGGATTTATCATTGGGTATCACAGATATTGTGTACAAAATTTAAGATTTCCACGTTGAGACGTGGTTGAGAAAATGCGGTCACAATAAATGACTAGCGACATACAGACATAAAGACGGCATGCCAATTGGGATACATTTTTTATTTTCTGGTCTCAAAATGTTCGTTTTCATCATAATCTGGAATTTGGTTTTTTCTCACGACGCCAATACTTGCTCAGTCACTATGGATAGATGAGAAAGTAAAAGAGTTAGTTTTCCCAAATTTAAAATTAAATAAGATACGACTCTAATTTTTGAAAAAAAATGTTTTAAAATAATAATCCATAACTTTTTTTTATGGACGAGTTGGGTTAAATTTTGTTTGTGTTTAACTGACATGGATTTACTTATTTATGATTGCAGTATTAAGTGTTTTTTCATCTGTCCCATGATCCATAAATCTGTAGTCATTTACTTCTCTTGCGTCTGGTATTTAATTTGTACAGCAAAGACTCATTTAAATGACCGCTGGCGCTGATATCCAAGTCTGCTTTCGATGACGGAACAAGCTTCTTATTGAAACATTAGCTCAAAGAGTAAATAAATGATATTGTTACGCCACTGGACTATGCAGACTGGTTAGATTAGGCTGGAATTGTACACGAACGGCCGGGAATATTCTGGAGTGCTCTAGACCGGGAGAATGCATGTATAAATAAGACGCACGGTGAGCTGAGATTTAATCTTAAGTTGAACGTGAACGAGTAAAGAAGTAATAAGAAAGAGACTTATAAGTGTTCAAGTGTGATTATAGTTAAGACAGTAATTAATCTATTGTTGTAAATTGTTAATTAGTAAATAAAGTAGTGAGTAAGTGTTACCTGGACTTTCAATCAACGAATCTACGAGTATAGGTGTTTGTGTGGATAGCAAACACGTAACAAATTGGTGTCAGAAGTGGGATTGGAAGAGAAATTTCTGGAATATTCGGAAAGGTTCTACAGTGTTCTTCTCAGAAATTAGTGGTAACACGAAGAATTTAACTACGGGATAGTGTTTGAGGACTATTTCTGGACTGAATAGTGATTTTAAAGTGGATTTTCGAGAAATTTCCAGAACATTCGATTTAGAAATTGTTGCAAATACGCGAGTGCCGCTAGTAATAACGTGTTGTAGACTAAGAAAAAGGGCTACTAGTGCAATTTCGGGAAAATTCTAGAACCTTCTATTTGGAAACTACAGGAGATACGTGAATTGTGTCGACGGGAACGTGTTGTAGACTTAAAAACAAGACTATAAGTGACTTTTAGTGACAGTTCTAGAACATTCGATTTGGAAACCACAGGAGATACGTAAACTGTGTTAACGGGAACGTGTTATAGACTCAAAACAAGACTTATTAGTGACATTTCGTGAAAATTCTCGAACATTCCATTGCACAATTAGTGGAGAGAAGTGAATTTTGTCAACACAAAAGAAGTATAGACTCTAAATAAGACTTTCTAGTGCTGTTTCGAGATTTTTCTGGAACATTCCACTATTAAAATAGACGTGATAGCAACATTTTACGGACTTTATAGTGTAATAAACTTTATTCTGATATTGATTTACGTGTCGTGAGTTAATGCCAACAACAAGAAGTATGGCGGAGAAGCAAACACAGGACATGCTTGCAGCATTGTTACAACGGATGGAAGAACAAGAAAGAAAAAGACAGGAAGAAAAAGATGACTTAAGAAAGATTATGGAAGATCAAGAGAGAAGACGACAGGAAGAAAAAGAAGAACAAAGGAAAATTATGGAAGATCAAGAAAGAAAAAGACAGGAAGATCAAGAAAGAAAAAGACAGGAAGAAAAGGAAGAACAAGAGAGAAGACGACAAGAAGAAAAAGAAGAACAAAGGAAAATTATGGAAGATCAAGAAAGAAGAAGACAGGAAGAAAAGGAAGAACAAGAGAGAAGACGCCAGGAAGAAAAAGAAGACTTAAGAAAAATGATGGAGGGCCTGGAAATAAGACGATTGGAGGAAAACGAAGATATAAAAAAGAAGCCTAGAGGAACAGCAGGCAGCCATTTTCTCTCTCACTGAAAAATTTAAAGTCGATGTTATTGAAAAAGTCGGTGAAGTGGAAGAACAAGTCAGTGAAGTTAAAGAAAAAGTCGGTCAAGTTGAGGGAAAAGTCGGTCAAGTTGAGGGAAAAGTCAGTGTTGTTGAAGGAGAAGTAGCCCGGCTCAAGCAACAATTAAGGGAGAGGAGTGGCCAATTGGTACTGTCGTCTGGTACTAGGTTACAACCACCTTCCTTCGACGGTCAAAGTTCATGGTCAACATATAAGAGACAATTTGAGGCAGCTGCACGTTCAAATAACTGGAACGATGAGGAAAAAGCAACAGCATTGGTATTAGCACTAAGGGGCCAAGCATTAGACCTGCTCCAAACAATTCCTGCCGCACAGCAACAAAACTTTAGCATTTTGGAGGCAGCGTTAGAACTAAGATATGGCGACCAACATCTCGCCCAAGTATATCAGGCTCAGCTCAAATCACGTAGACAACGAGGTGGAGAAAGCCTCCAGGAGTTCGAAGCTGCGGTAGAAAGATTAGCCCATCTAGCCTATCCTGATGCACCAATGGAATTTCAACAACAGTTAGCAGTTAGTACATTTATTGATGGAGTAAGGGACCAGGAAGTTAGGCGAATTCTTAAGTTGGCCAGGCATAAGCTTTGTAGTGAGGCTTTAGTACATGCACTGGAGATTGAGGCTGCCTATGAGGATACCACACAACCAAATCAGAGAGTACGAGCTGTGAGTGTGGAGGAAGACAAGCCAGACAACACAACACAAAACCTGATATCTGATCTACACAAGATGTTGACCCAACTACTGACAAAATCGAACTCCCAGCAGAGACAAGACCAACAACGAAGTAGTGGGAGGCCGACTGGAGACATCCGTTGCTATATGTGTGGCAAATTGGGCCATATTAAGAGGAAGTGTCATGAGCTCAGCATTAAAGATCCGAGACAAACCCAACAACAAAGTAGTGGGAGACAGAGTGGAGGACGTATGCGCTGTTATAAGTGTGGCAGAGTGGGCCATATTCAGAGTAACTGTCGTCAGCGCATCCCTGAGAGAGTCGCAGTAATGGAGAAGCCGCAGGAAAACTGGCGAGCTGGTACTTCGCGGAATATAGCAGATGGCCTTTCCAAAAGACCGTGTCAGAAAGACTGCAAGCCTTGCTACCGTAAGGAAGAACAACAGAATGTACAAATAATGAAGACCGTTAAGATTGATGTTCCGGATTATTGGACAAAAGAGTCGTTAAGGAGAGCGCAGTTAAACGATAACGAGACTGGTCCTATTCTGAAATGGAAAGAAAGAGGGACCCGACCCGATTGGAAGGACATTTCAAATAAATCAGTGGGGCTGAAGGCTTTATGGGCACAATGGGATTCCCTTATAGTAGAGGATGGACTGCTGAAGAGAGCGTGGGAGAGTCCAGATGGGAGGAAAGTTACTTTGAAATTGTTAATCCCCAGGTGTCACGTAGCAGATGTACTTCAGCAAGTGCATAATGAAACGTCTGGCGGACATTTTGGCGACAACAAAACCCTGACAAAAGTAAGACAACGTTTCTACTGGGTAAACAGTCGTCAAGATGTGGAGGCTTGGTGCCGCCAATGTGAGGTTTGCGCGGCAAGAATGGGGCCACAAATAAGAAATAAGCAATATAACACCAGGGCTCCTTTTGAGCGAATTACCATAGCAAGTGACCGTATGAAGGCTCGTTATGATCTTAAGGCTAATTCAGGAGGGTACCAGGTGGGAGAGTTGGCTTGGCTATATAACCCACAACGAAAGAAGGGCAGGTCCCCGAAGCTTCACCCGCCCTGGGAAGGTCCTTACACTGTCGTCACCAGACTAAACGACGTTGTATATAGTATTCAGCAAAGCCCAAAATCCAAGATGAAGGTGGTGCATATAGAGAGACTAGCCAAGTATGCAGGGAACAATGAATTGCCTGATCGGGACGTTCAGGCTTAAGGAGGGGGCAGTGTTACGCCACTGGACTATGCAGACTGGTTAGATTAGGCTGGAATTGTACACGAACGGCCGGGAATATTCTGGAGTGCTCTAGACCGGGAGAATGCATGTATAAATAAGACGCACGGTGAGCTGAGATTTAATCTTAAGTTGAACGTGAACGAGTAAAGAAGTAATAAGAAAGAGACTTATAAGTGTTCAAGTGTGATTATAGTTAAGACAGTAATTAATCTATTGTTGTAAATTGTTAATTAGTAAATAAAGTAGTGAGTAAGTGTTACCTGGACTTTCAATCAACGAATCTACGAGTATAGGTGTTTGTGTGGATAGCAAACACGTAACAATATAATATTTTAACATCATTGAGCTATCCTGATTCAATTGTAAGCTTAGTCCCCTATTGCCACAAATAACATATGGATACCAGCGCCCTCTGGTCATTTAAAGTAACCGAAATGCGAATATTGCATTTGTTATGATATGACTTCATAATGAATAATAATAACAACCATAAGATGAGCAGCTGTTAAAATAATCGTAAGTAGATCATTATCACCTGCTGATTTACACCTTCGCATTTTATTAATGCACAAAACTTGTTCGAAAACACCCATAAAGAGTGTTCTGTTAGTATACTAAATAAATGAATAAATTACAGTTTAAAATATCTCGACTAAGGTCTCCATTCTCCGTTAATGTAAGCTACACTCAGCCTACTAGATAAAAAATAGAAATATTTACATACCTACATGTAGGCGTTCCATTCAAATATAAACAACTTTTAATGGGAAATGACCAAACTGATGATGCAAATTACAAACCTGTGATGGTACGATGAAGTGTACTTGCTAGACAGGAATATGTTCATTAGCATAGATATTAATGAGAAAATCAGGTATTCATGGTATACCCACTATAAGTACATATGATTGGTTTGTCAAGGCTACATCCATATGTTCGAAGAGTAATAAAAATTATATGACATGCTTTCTTGTGTTCAGTGTTTACTTCAATATATGTATGTTGAGTGGTAAAATATTTAATTGATGAAAATTAAGCTATAGTGAACCACTTCTTTCTTGGAAATAGATTATGATAAAAAAACATGTTCACATAATAGTGTAATACAATCACATAGGTACTAATTTACAAAAAACTCCAGTTTACTGTAATTTTGCTTTAATAGTTAAATTAAAAATAAAAATAAATTTATGTTTGTATTTTCTATGAGTTGTATGAAGCGAGCGGTTTTAAAATACTACAATGCGATTGTTATTTCAGTTCGTGTTGTACAGGGTTATTCGTTATAAATTACCCACCCCTTATCGTCGTTATTATAAAGGCTGGGAGTCGAATACGAATAATTCGAGTATTCGAATATACGAGTATTCGAATACGAATTATTCCAATAGGAAATTAATCGAATATTCGAAATATTCGAATACTCGAATACATTCGAATATTCGAATACTCGAATATATTCGATTATATTTGAGTAAATTTGAATATTAAAATACATTATTAAATTATGTACGAATATGTATGCAGTATGCATCCAACCAAAGTAGGTAGATGGTAGGTATAGGTAGGTACCTATTCTAAAATCCAAATATTTTATATATTTGGATTTTAAACCACATTAGTGGCACGTTTTATTCCCAGTCAAACAATTCCATCTCTTTCTCGCCTCGACCTTATTCTTACTGTACTAAGGCGGGGGTTAAAATTAAATTTTAAATTTTAGAAAATCTGTAAATATTTAACTATTGACTTTTCATGTAATTGTTTTACCTTCACAATCTGCGTCTTTTTTAAAAACATTCTAATTTTAGAGCACTTTTATTTTATTCGAAAAGGAAAAATAGTTATGACACAGAAGTGTAATAAACTAGCTCTGTTTTCGTTTTATTTAAGCTTCAATAGTTAAATGTGAACAATAGCGCCTCAATCCTAAAATAAAATACTAACTAAATAATTCTGACCCTTAAAGCACATGTACAGGAGACATACCCTATTGTGGGTATGGAAAGCAAATCAAATTGCCTGCTTAGTGGATTACGTCACGACTATTAATGTGGTCTATTCAACCAAATACTCAAATAGAGTATTAACTATTCACTAGCATTCAGTGCTATACCTATTAATAATGAATATTCGAGGATCCGGATTATTCGGATACCTATTCGAATAATTCGGATTACCGAGTATTCGAATTAATCGAATAGGTATTCGAATATCCGAATACTCGAATACTTCGAATATTCGATAACCGAATAATTTGAATACCTATTCGAATAATTCGAATATCCGAATATTTCGAATATTCGAATATTTTTTCGAACGAATATTTGAATACTAAAATCTGGAAAATTCCCAGCCTTAGTTATTATTGCCTATAGCAAAAAAAAGTTTTAAATAAAAGTTGTGTGGTTATGACTGAATTTTGTTAAAATGCTATCAAAAGTACAGTAGCGTACAGATTTCATGGGATACAAAAAAATTATATATTTTTTAAAAGGGATACCCTGTATATTAAATTTTTGGAATGATCCTTTGTTCCTGATTTCAAAAATATACCATATGTTACCCCTACCACATACCTTTTTTGAGTTATTAAACGTCGAATATCTTAGTTAAACTAGTTACTGTAAATGTGGAAAAGTTAACATTATTAAAGTGAGCTATGAAAATGACAACCATTATGTTTGATAAGTGACATTTCTTTAATGAAATAATCAAAATGGTTTACAGTGAGGAAGAAATAAAACCAAATATTGATACAAAATAGATAACAAAAATTTATTTAGGAAATTTAAATATAAATAAATGATAACTCACCATTATTGTAAATGCATAATTGATAATTTATAATTATACCGGAAATTCATTATTCACATTCAGATTGTTTATTTCAAGTCGAATCCTGTCTTTAATGACTCGAATACTATTATTATTATTATTATTATACTTTGTCTAAACATTTCTCACATGTCACCGAATAAAACGAAATCGTCCAGATATATTAGTGATAAAAGACCATGTTCCTTAGAGAAGTTATTACAGGTTTCATTAATTTAGTAAATACAAAAGGAGCAATGTTCATCCCAAAAAGATGCAGTTGTGTTCAGAGATTTTTGTTTAAAATTCAAACCTTAAGTATTTTTTGTGGATTTTGTGTATTGGAATGAGAAAATATACGTCTTTCAAATCACTATACACATGAAACATTTTTTTTTGCATTAACTTCGCTACTGTACGATGGTCTTCTAATTTAAAATGTCTGCAGGATATAAACTTATTAAATTTTTTAAGATTTACCATAAGGCAGTTAGAGCCATCACCTTTAAGTTTTAAAAATATGTTAGACAAAAATTGACCATGATATGGTTGTACTATGTTAATAGCACCACTAGCTAAAAGTTTGTCAATACAATTTTTATAGATGCTTTCTCGTTAGTTGACCACCGCTGAGATTTTTATTTATTTTCTGTTACGTGCTGTTGTTGCTGTGGGTAACGCATAAAAGAAATTTTTAGACCTGTAATCCAATTTCTTAATGCTCGCTCCCTTTCCGGCGTGTTCCCAGCTGATGCCGAGCTAGAGCTCTGACGTTTAAATTACGCGGTCTGGAAGAAATGTTATTTGTGGGCTTTGATGGCTCTTTCTAGTCTGATTGTATTGCCATAATTCTCTAAGATTTTAGTGGTCTTGAGATGTTCCTCTAAGTTTTTGCGAATGGGAGGTCGAGTGGTAATTCCTTTTGGCTTCTTGAAAATCTTTTTTTAAATTAATAGAGATATGATCCCTGCGTGTTAGGGTCTTTGAATGCCAGACATCTAGTATCCGGCCCGCGTCATTCAGCATTTCTATGTATTGCCTATTACTCCCCCCCTAACGGACACAGATACTTGTCCAATTGCTGCGAGAATTGCAGCACCTTGGCTTTGTAGTTTTTAAAGGAAACCTGGCTTTTTTGATTTTACTATTTCCCATGTTTTTTAAAACGGCGGTCCATATTTTCAATCAATTTTCTCACTTTTTTGTTCTCCATTCCTCTAGGAGAGTTACTACGATCACTTTTATAGCGTTTCTACTTCTTTTTGGCATTTTTGCACAAAAAATAACACCACCGCTTTAAAATATTCCGCAATTCACAACACAGTGCGTACGACTTGACACACAATCAACGAATGACTCGCGATGGGCAGAACGAAGGGACAGGAAGTGGATGGGGCACGGGAACGAGAGGATTTGTTTTCTGTGTGTGTGATTAGACGCCAAGCGAAGATACTACCCTAGTCTTATATACGAGAAGAAGCAGAGATATAATAAGCCCAATTGCCTCTGATATATGTATAAAAGCATAGATATTGGTTCTGCGAATATGAAAAACAAAAAATAAATAGTGAAGAATTCGTAGATATCAATAAACGTTAAAGTACAAAGTACAAAATAAAAATATAAAAGATGTGGCTTGCAATACAAAACCCGGAGACAAAACGTCTTTGATTCATCTATTTATCTAGCATATCCAGTATTCAATTAAGGCAATGCATTAACTTGATGGATGGTTCCAGTGTTTACCAACGACGCTCATTGAATAATTAATTACTTGCTAATTATGTAGATGGTCAAATGCAGCTAATGGTTAATCAAATAAAGTTACTGAGTTAGAACCAAAGAACCTATACATATGTATATGACGCATACGGTACACCGCAGCCAACGGTCGTAAAATTATTTCTTAGGCAGGAAGTTTACGTATTAGGGAGCACGTGCACGTCGTACAGAATACTTATTTAATGAGAGTTTTTGTTTTTGAGTTTGTTTTAGGATTAAGGCGCGCGGTTTACAACACGATTCCTATAGGCAATTATATACGATTTTCAATAACATTAGGGGTTACGTCAGAAAGTAATTTAACTCTCCACTTGAATTTGCGAATAGGATATTACCAGAATTGCTATATTTACGCGAGAATTTTTTCTACAATAACACGTGGTCAAAAAAACGTCGTTGCCCATGTAAATGAAAACGTACTCGTAGGTAGATTTTGCTGGTATACATCCTATTAGTTTATTTTTCTTACATGTCATTACTAAAGCTGGAACGTTGGGATTCAATTCTCTAACGCAGGTCCACACGACAGGTGTTAGTTGTTTGATGGCCGTCGATGCGTGTTGATGATACATTGTAAAAAATGTTACGCCGGCTGGAAGCTTTGCAATTTGTAAATCAACATCACAGATTTTTTAAACGTTTTCCTGAATTACGTTATGATGGAGCAGTAATAAAAGTGCTTTATCGTGTTCAAGACGAATTTGGTGGGATAGAATTCCAGTAATTGTAATAGACATATTCAAAGCAAACGTCATATAAAAAACCGCCAGTACGATACAAAAACAGTAAAAATTTAACATCAAATCAAGTAACGATGCCATATTTAATCGCAAGTAAAAAATTACAAAAAAACCAACGCTGAAGTAATTCGACAGCTGGTACCTAATGCAATCTCTTGAAAAATTGTGCATGTATAAGAATAATATTTTAATGTTAGGGACCGATAAGGCTGTGAATATGATTAAAACAGTTACATCGTTTGGGATGGTCTTACTGTTAGGATGAAATTTTCTGTCTGCAACAGACTGCAATATTCTGATGCAAAGTATAACGTTAGCTATTCAGTTATACACCGTTTGTCGCTAGAATATATTAAAATAAATTTTTGTCGGAAATTCGATGTCGATACTTGATGCGATAGGTAGGTGCTGGCTAAAAATGTACCGTATCGTAAACCAATAACAGTACAAAATACTGAGAATCGGAAAGAAAAGTATCGGTACCCGAAAATATCATACCGTATCGCGTATCCCCACCTGAAAGTATGATTTGGAACCAATGCTTGCATAAAATATAACATAAATTTCACTACTATGGTCGCCGTTGCGTTGGTGCGATATACAGGGTGGGGCAATAGTGCGTCAAACTTCGATATCTCGAGTTCTATGATAGAAAGAAACTTGATTTAAAAACATAAATAAACTAGACAAAAAAAGTCTATAACTGGAAATTATTTTCGAATATACAGGGTGAGCCAAGACGATTCTACAGGGTCAACTAACATATTTTTAAATGGAATGCCATGTATATCAGAAAATTTTTTGAAACCACTTGGATGTAATGATTTTTATTGTTGAAAATATGTCATTTATTAAAAAAAAATCACTACAGTCACAATTATCAATTTTAAGAAAAAAATATATTAGTACCAGTTATGAGACATTTGTGTGATGATACTATGCCATTTTCCCTTCCCAAAAGTATACAGGGTGGCCAAAAATAATTTTTAAATTTACAACTATTTGAACTGAATTTTCTCAATTTTTTCAAATGGAACACCCTGTATATTTTTGCCGCACATCAATGTAGAATTGAAAGACGCAGTTTTTTTGTACGTATATCCCAATGGCTATTTGTAACCATTTTCGATTTATTGAACAATAACTGCAAAATTTAGCAATAAAAATTAAAAATATAGGTATATATTTTTTGTAATTCAAGAGAAGATATTATAAAAGGTGCTCCACATGTTGCCCATTTTGATTGATACACATTTCTATGCGACTTTGGTATGAGGTTTCTACCGTTCATAAAATTGCTGGAGTGATACTTCTAAAAGCATTTATTATCCGTTCCTTCAAATTTTGGATTGTTGTTGGTGTGATGTTTTTATGGGCATCATGTAACACGCTTATTATAATACCTTCTCTTGAATTATTTGAGAAAAAACCTCATTTTTAATTTTTATTGCTGAATTTTGCAGTTATTGTTCAATAAATTGAAAATGGTCACAAATAGCCATAGAAATGTACGTACAAAAAAATATTCGTTTCTCAATCCAACATCACATCGTCAAAAAATATACAGTGTTCCATTTGAAAAAATTGAGAAAAGCCAGTTCAAAAAGTTGTAATTTAAAAAATCTTTTGGCCACCCTGTATACTTTTAGGATATGAAAATGGTTGAGTGTCATCTCATCACACAGATGTCTCATAACTGGTACTAACATATTTTTTCTTAAAATAGATAGTTGTGATTGTAGTGATATTTTTACGCACTATTGCCCTACCCTGTATATTATATCATTCTATTCAGAACGATAAATCGAATCATATAGGCGGGTGTTCCATATTTAAAAAATATACTCCTTGTATACAACTCAAAGTTTGATAAAGGCTCTATTTTTAGTCCTATTTTATTTTTATTATACACCAACGACTTACCTAGTCAATATTGTATTGGACCGTTTTGTAGACGACAATTCACTCATAATCGTAATAAAGGCCACATCTGAGAACTAAAAATAAAAACAGAAAATTGGTATCTATGAAACGACGTATGCAATTTAGACATTTTTCCTGTGATTGAGTCACTACAGCAAATTAACCACTAAGCACCATCCAGTGATTGTTAGTGACTGTAGATTTCAGAATCGTATGTCCTAAGCAGATGGGATAAACTAAGATTACCGCCTTCACCCTTTGACCTACCGTACGTGGCATGGATTTTCCAAACAGTTACTAACGAATAGGACTCTCAGGTTTCAGGTATTATTATTATACTTAAAACAATAAAATTGGGGCGATTTCCGAGTAACAGCCCTTTTGTTTAATAGTGCAGCATCATAAATTGAGTTATGAGAAACCATATTCGCTGCAGGAAAACATAGTACCTACTTAAATATCGTTGTACAAAATCAAAATTATTTCATTAATACACTCGCCAATTGTTCAGAGTTCTAAACTATATTTACAGATTGTTTTCTATAAATATAAATAATTGCAATTCATTGTGGACATTGTTTTGTTTATTGTTTGCGTGACAACATTCGCGTTCGTCCTTGAACGATCCACAACGATGACGTCGATCCAACACTAGGAACCCGTAATTCATGAATCAGTTCTCATTTCGTTAAGAATTACTAGTAGCAGTTTGATCTCCATTTAACTTTTTATCGTTTATTGTTTATTATTATTATAATTAATTATATCGTATTTCAAAAGTATGCAACGAGCGGTTAAATTTTAATTATTACGGTTTTATTTCATTTTATTGTGTTGTAATTAACTTTTGTTTTAAAAGATATATATACTAATTCTGGTCATAGATAGATGTATGTATTGTATAAGGCATTCTAAGAATATAACATGACATTATGCCATATACCATGGGAAACATTGCTTGCGAAATGAAATGCCATTCGGCATGCGTCATACGTAATCTCACAGGAAAAGGACTCCGAGGAGTATCGAGAACGAAAGGAATTAAAGAGATTTTTTTGACGAAATTAAATATGCCTATACAGGGTGCCCAGTTTTAAGTACCAAGACTTTATCAGTCGAAAGAAGAATCCCATTTCAAGAAAAAAAGTCAATAAACAAACATCGTATTTCGGTCAGCTCCAGAGGTACAGGGCGTTGAAATTTTCTGAATTTTTTTGAAGTTCTGTTTTAATTATCTTTATACAGATTGATATTTTTTATGTAAATTTTAATACACTTCTTGAATAGTTCATAAGCAATATTCAGTAGCTATTTTAATAATTCAGGTATACAGGGTCTCTTAGTTTTCGAATCCATCTCCCGTCAAACTCATCTATACTACGCCACTGGTAATTTTTGATTATTAGAGTTGGCAAATCGGTCCCAAAGTCACGGGCGGTGCCAGGTAGAGAAATACCCAAATAGGTAAGCGAGACTTGTTTACTATTTTAGCAAAGACTAACATTTGATTTTAGTCTGTTGTTATCCCTCGTCGTGTGTACAACGTAATTTATTCATCTCCGTTGTATTGTTGATAATTTTATTTGTTGTATTTTATTCTTGATATTAATTTAATAATAAAGTAAGTCAGACCTGCCCAAGGGTAAAAAACGGCCATACGCTGACAAAGTGAATAAATTTATTAGTGAATTCTCGGATTTATTCTACAATGGTGCTATAATAATTTGTAGGGTGTGCGAGACAGATCTGATGTGCTGCGACAAACGTGATTGTAAACGTCACATAAATTCTGTGCAACATAAAACTAAAAAAAAAAAAAATGGCGCGCCTTCGACAACACAGTTTATGTTCGATTTACTCTTAATGCTGATTTCCTGTGATGTTCCGCTGCACATACTCGATAAACAACCATTTCAGGAGTTCTGGAATAAATACAATCCCAAGTTGACGTCACCAAGTCGCACAAAGTTGCATAACTATGTACCAACTGTAAGCGGAGACATTGTAAATAAGTCCAAATGTGTACTAAAAAATACACGGCTGTGGTTGTGTTGACGGACGACAGATTGTAAAAAAAAATCTATTTTAAATATTATAGTACGTGTACTGGACTCTTTTAAACCGACATTTTTAGTTTCCACCGTTATTAGCTAGCAAAAGACTAACTGAGTGTACTGACCTAACAATTACGCGAGTGGTGCTGGAGATGTTAGAAAAATTTGATCTGTCAACGAGTCAAGTGTTGATATTTGTGACCGATGGTGCCGCGTTTGGTAGGCCGTTCTCTTCAAGAACACGGTTGTAGGTTGGTACATGTTACGTGTAAAGTGAATGCTTTACACCTTGTGGCAGAAACTATTCGACAAGATCTTCCAGAGGTAGACACATTAATAGCAAGTACTCTTAAACGTCTTCGGGCATTTCATAGCAAGTGTCCCGGTGTTCCCGAACCACCACAGCCGATTTTTACACGTTGAGGAACGTGGTTGGAGGCAGCTTTTTATTAAACTGAATATTTACAACAAATAAAAGCTGTGATACTACAATTCAATCCAGACGAGGGCTGCAGCTATTAAGGAAAGCCAGACAAAATTCGATGATGTTTCTGTTAAAACAGCTTTAAACTTTAAAAACTATTCACAAGAACTATGAAGGATTACATGATGCCATCAAGACACAAAACAGTGCATTGTCGTTAGCGGAGTCACTGCCAATAGTGGACGAAGTAAGTCGACTGCTACACTCTATAGGCAAAGGTTTAATCTTTGCTATAGGTGACGCAGAAAATGAGCCCGTTGGAGAAAAGTTCGCACGTGTGTTAAAGCAAGACACCGATTTTACCAGATTAAGACAAATTTGTGTAGGCACTGATGGTGCATCTGCAGATCCGTTAAGTCAGTTCATAGGGTGAAGACACAACACAGCGGTGCGACGTCGCATCGCAAAAACGACGTCGCACGGCGATGCGATGCGATGACGCAACGTTAAAACTTCATCGCCACGGCATCGCAGAGAAGACGCTTCTAGTGAGATGTGGACCGCACAATACGTGTCCTACGTCTGTTGCAGGCCACAACAGTGCGGTGCGACGACGCAACGCAAAAACGACGTCGCACCGCAATGCGATGCGATGAACGTTCCTTGCACGGCCACAGAAGACCTATACCAGAAGCGACACGTTGATATATGTAAACCAAATAAGCTGCTGGCAACATAAAACATTTTTTCCAATAAAATAAATCATTTTTATACAATACTAAAGGATATAAACGAGATTTGTTTCGCAATCCGTAGTACAAATCTAGCCATATGCATAAATATAAAAATAAATATTTGATTAACAATAACATGCAAAATACAATAAAAGATTTATAGGTTGACAATAATACCACCAAAAAGATGGCGCATAAAAATTCAATATTGGCGGGAAGGCAGAGAATCGTTATAGTCCGGGAGCTGGCGACACTTTTCATTGTCTCATTTCATAAAACTTGATTTATCTTTTATTTTGTAATATTAATATCACTGATCAAGAAAATGAATTCCTGCCATCTCGTTGGCGGGACAACGATTGTCAGCGGTATGCCAAATATGTTAAAAAAAAGTACAAATGTTTTAAATAATAAAAGTTGAAACTTATTTCGACTTTTTAATAACATTTAAATAAGACATAAAATGACCTCCTGCCACTTTTTCGGTAGAGCGATCTATTCCTGCCATAATTTTATTTATGTAAAAAAACAATTATCAATTGATATAAATCATAAAAGTTCAAAATTTTTTTATCATTTCATCAATAATTAAGATAACTAAAAAACATATCCTGCCAGTCATTTGATGGGACTTGGCTTCGGCAGGAGCTAGTAAAGTAGTAGGATCTACTAGTTTAGATCTGTGACATAAAAACAGAATAGAAAAAAAATATCAATTAATATGAATCATAAAAGTTCAAATTTTTTTTACCATTTCTTGAATAATTATTATAATTAAAAAACATATCCTGCCTGGCATCTGATGGGACCTGGCTTCGGCAGGAGCAAAGTTGTTGAGCGCGAACAACTTTATTCGCTATTTCTAGGCTTCCAAATTCCAAATCCAAACGTTCTCAATGCGTTTTGATACTCTGGAGAAATTCATTTGTGAACTGTACGGCTTTGAAACAATGAGCAACGTGAATGAAGTACGATTAGCAACGTTCAAGAAAGCCTATAAATTCAAGGACACCCAGGAACAGCTCAAATTACAGTCGACAAGTTTTGATGGATACATATTACCCCCGTGCAAAGTGGAATTGCAACAACAAATTCTGAGGGCTATTTATATTTCCAGTGTGTGGTGTAATGCACACTTCCAACACTCGACGTTGCTATCTCCTGCCGATTGTGGATGGAAAGAAGCTAATAATAAGCTGAAGTTCTTATTGTTTGAGGGTGACCAGGTACCAACTTTAATCAGTGACATAATTATGGATAAAATTGCTGAAACCGACGACGCAGGTAATAATAATATTTTCTCTACTGAGTAATTAATAATAGATAAAACAATGCCACTAATATTCAAATTATTTATAATCAATTTACAGAATCTGATATGGCAACTAATGAACAAGATGACAATGATACAATGGAGCATATTCAACGTGACAGTGATTCCAGCGATAGTGATGATTCTGAAACCGAAGATTTATCCACTTTTGTAGAAACTGTTTACGAATATATCGACGAAGATTCGCTTCTATAAACTTTTCAATATTACATATTTTTTGTGCAAAAATAAATATAAAATAATCTTACGCGTTGAAACACATTCCTTTCTGTTATTATGTCACAGAACCTACTACTTTACTAGCTCCTGCCGAAGCCAGGTCCCATCAGATGTCAGGCAGGATATGTTTTTTAATTATAATAATTATTCAAGAAATGGTAAAAAAAATTTGAACTTTTATGATTCATATTAATTGATATTTTTTTTCTATTCTGTTTTTATGTCACAGATCTAAACTAGTAGATCCTACTACTTTACTAGCTCCTGCCGAAGCCAAGTCCCATCAAATGACTGGCAGGATATGTTTTTTAGTTATCTTAATTATTGATGAAATGATAAAAAAATTTTGAACTTTTATGATTTATATCAATTGATAATTTTTTTTTACATAAATAAAATTATGGCAGGAGTAGATCGGTCTACCGAAAAAGTGGCAGGAGGTCGTTTTATGTCTTATTTAAATGTTATTAAAAAATTGATGAAGTTTCAACTTTTATTATTTTCAACAATTAAACTTTTTTTTTAACATAATTACCATATCACGGTCAATCAGTGTGCCGTTGGTACTCCTGCAGGAATCGATTTTAGGTTTTTATAGCTTCGATATGATACAAATAAAGTAAAACTAATCGTTATGAAATCTTACAAAATTTAGTGTCGCCAGCTCCCGGACTATTAGGTTTTCTGTGGCATGGCATTGTACGAGACACGAGAAGACCCTGCTCAGTTTTCTAGTGGACATCTTGTACACACGCAACCTGTTGGCACAGCAGACTAAGTCGCGTATAAAAGACAACCAGACTTCCATGATTTGCGCGTGCGTTGCTTGAGAGAATCATTCCCGATCTCAAGTGAAAACACAACACTGCGGTGCGACGTCGTATCGCAGAAATCAACGACGTCGTGGAAATTTGCGATGCGTCGTCGCACCGCAGTGTTGTGGGTTCGCCCAGGATTTATACTAAGCGACGTCGCATTGCAAATTTCTACGACGTCGTTGATTTCTGCGATGCGACGTCGCACCGCTGTGTTGTGTTTTCACCGATAGACTATTTTAAGTATGCTTGCATTACATCAATAGATGTCGAACGGTTGTTCTCAAAATATAAGCATATTTCTTCACCACGTCGAACATTACTCTCGGAGACAACCATAGAAACATACATGATGCTACAAAGTTTTTACACGTCTTTTCCAGTTTGTGATAAGCAAGCTAGTTAAGAGGATAATTTGTGCATACATTGTTATAAATTGTAACAGTTTATTGCTTTTATTACTAGTTAATTTCTTTTATTACATTTATTATGATGCGTACGTCTATGTCCTGCGGCGCATTTTTGCCAACTCTATTAATTATTCATTTGGTCATTCCAAAATTTGGAAACTTTTCGATACTGTGCTCCGTTTAGAAGTATGTTCAATCGGAAATATTAGTGACATTCTTATGTTTTGAATGAATTATGCAAAATAACTTCTAAATGTAGCAAATTATCGAAAATATTCAATTGATAAAAAAGTTTTCAAATTAATTAGCCGTTCCAAATGAATAATCAAAAATTACCAGTGGTGTAGTATAATAGTACAAGGTAAATAGCCCAAGATAAAGGAAAATTTCTTAAAATAAACTATAAAGCTAAAAATAGGTAAACATACAGATTTGAGTATGCTGATTTCGAAAATCTGGTGTTGCGGGGTGTGCGGGGTGGTGGGATGGCGTGGCGAGGATACGTAGGTGGGGAGACGCAATATGCAGACGGTTATGAGCACTCAGCGCAGTTCACTTCTTACTTGCGGATGGTGTATAAGCAACTGTTTATTGTTTGATTAGTTTTCGTTGTCCATTATTTTCGGCAATTATGGAACCAACAGAAATATGTATCTTATGCAAAAAGGCGAACATATCACTAAAGATGCGGAACATTTCAGAAGATCAGGAAGAGCTAAGAAGTCAGTGGACGTTGCTATAAGTGCTGCAATTTTTCCATCAGTAACACAGTCTGAATTCCTTAGCAATGTCTCGAACAAATAAAATTTTATTTCTCTTGTCAGAACACCTTGAAGCTGCTAACTTTAAAATTCAAATAGCTCCTGGTGACGCTGATATTTACATAGTTAACGCTGTTCAAGGTCAAAAAGGAGTCATCGTCGGTCAGGATACTGATTTGCTTGTACTAATGATTGCCCTAGCAAATGCAAATAATGAATGCCTCATGCTCCTGCCGGCATCGAAGCTTAGGACACACAGAGTTTTCAGCAGTCAGCAACTTCAAAGGGCTCTGGGAGAAGTTGCAAACCACATTCTCTTCTTACATGCGGTCACAGGTTGCGATACAACCTCTTCATTATTTAAGAAAGGGAAAAATCAAGCTTTCAAACTTCTGAAATCCAACAAAGAATTAAGAGAAAAAGTAGCTGTATTCAATGATAAAGATTCATCGCATGAATTTATTGCTCACGCTGGAGAATATTTCTTGGCAACCCTATACAATGGTCGTGTTTCACCTGATGACCTAAACACAACAAGATTCAAATCTTATAAGTAAATTATAGCGAAACAACCGATCTACGGGAAGTTTGACCTCTCGGTACTTCCACCAACTTCCAGAGCAGTAGCACAACACAATTTCAGAGTTTTCCACCAAGTGCAGGCTTGGCGTGGGGCGTCGCTTTCAGCTACTACATGGGGATGGAAGAAAGAAGGAGGTTATTTGTTACCAATTCCTACACTTGACCCTCCTGCTCCCGAAAATTTAATAAAACTCGTTTTCTGCAACTGCAAACTAGATTGCAATCAAAGATGCGAATGTCGTCGGGGGGCCTTACCTGCACTCCTATGTGTGGAAAATGTGGTGGCGAGTTGTGCAGCAATCGACCTGCCGCGATAGAAGATGATGAAGTGATATCCGACATACAGGAAAATGGAGGGATACAAAGGATGGAACAGTGTAACCAACTAAACGAACCTGGACCATCACGATATTCTGTCAATTGATGTGATGCTAATAAATAACAGGGTTGTATTGTAAGCAATTTTTATTTACTTAGGGGGGATACAGTAGGAGAAGGGGAGGTGTGTTCTCAATGTTAGAAAGTCTATAACCAGAGACAAACAATACAAGTGAATGTTTCTTTATTATAGGTGGGAATCGACATCTAATACCAACATTATTTTCAAAATGGCATTTGTTTATATTCAGCAGTCCCACAAAACCGTGTGTTTATAGCCAAAAGATTTATATTGGCATATATACTAATTTTAGGATTTACATTTTGTACATAGTTTTGTACTTAAGTTTAGAAATAAATTTTTTTCTAACAAAATCGGAGTTACGTCATTGTTTTCAAGATGGCGGCTTTCCACCACCGCGCACGTGCTGCAACACCACTGAATTTTATTTAGTAGCCCTCAAAGTACACTCTCACCAATTTTTAGCTTTATAGCTTGTTTTTAGGTCTAAAAGGTTAAATGCCTTGTACTATAAAAGAGATTGTAGGGTTTAAATGGTGGATGGAGTCGAAAACTAAAAGACACAGTATATTTAAATGAAAATGGCTATTAAATATTACTTACGAACTATTCAATAAGTGTACTAAGTTTTATACTGATATCTCAATCTGTTTGAGAAATAAATAAAAAAGAAACTTAAGAAAAGATAAATTTCGACGCTCTACATATCTGAAACCGATTAAATTCGATGTGTATATTGGAACGTATTGGTAACCAGAAATTTTTTGTTATCTAAAATAAACCAAATAGAGGTAATTATTTTATAATACAGACACAAGCAAAATGGGACAATAAAACGCCGATTACAAGCGAGTTCGAGTATCTAAAAGACACCAGCAGTAAAATGTGTTGGCAAGGACCTAGAAAATTTTCCAGAATCGTGGCGAGCACAGAATAGAGCATATTGTTTATTGCTACAAAAATTGCGACTATATTGTTGCCCCAACCGAATAGCTGCGACTGAATTTCATAGTCTGATATAGGCTTAAATTATAAAATGAACATGGGCGTAGTCGCGATATTTTCCGGCGGGAGACGCTTACAAAAATGGAGGCTGATTAATAATAATAATAATTTTACTAATAATTAATGTAACACCGGTATAACTAACTTTACAAAAATAATGTGTTGTTTTATAAAAAATGTAACAAAACATAAAATTATTTGATTTTAAAAAAATTCGTTTCACAAGTAAGTTTCCGTTGGTGTAGTTTAAAAATAAAAAAATTATTAATCCTGAAGTGGATTGTCTTTGATTAATCTTAAAATTTTTAGAATAAATACAAAATTGTTCATTTCACAGCATTTGATGAAATAATCTAACGCGAACATATTCATATCAGTTAACCTGAGTACCTACCGTAAAATAGATTATTACTTCATTCCTCTATTACATGTTTTTTTAATTTTTAGAATTACTGTAAGAATTCTTTTTCTCAAAATTATTCTTCCACATTTTTTTCAATAAAGTAAACATCCCTTCCAGTCCCCTGCGTAGCCGACAAGTTCTGCAATTTTCCAATAAAAATAATAATAAATGAGAAATACATTGTACCAGTTAAAAAGATCCTAGTGCAGAAAATATATGTTTATTTTATCTGTTATTTTACTTTTTATACATAGATTCTGACCGTAGAATCTACTTATAGCTCTCTTAGAATATAACAATGTAATTTATATTCCTTATATTTCATTTGCAAATGTACTGTTGATAGACTGGATTGATTAAATATGTTATTGTGACTTTTCTTGTTTTTTTTTGCGTCATTCTAATGCCTGTTTTATTATTTAGGGTTACTTGGAGCCTTGGCGAGCAGATCCTGACTGTCCACTTGCTCAGCATTTGCAACATCTGTTTAGCAATTTAGAAGAAATATATGAGTTTAACAGGTGAATATATACTGCAATTAAAAAGTTACTTATTTGATTATATGATGCATACAATGTAGCGAATTATTTATATGGTAGTCTGTATCAACACACATATATTAGGGTGCCACTTATTTTCGAACTTTCGATTTTTGAGAAGCATGCGTGATGTTATGACATCACGTTTAAAACTAAAAAAGGGCAAAATTTAAAAAAAAATAGGATAATTTTAACCCGTGTTACAGAAAAGTCAAAGTTTTAGGGCTTAAGAAACTACATTTTCTTTTAAGTTACTTTATGCAAAAAAATATGTTTTTTAATGAATTAGAATCTCACCTCTCAGAAAACCGGTAATCGGTTATCCGAAACCGATTAATTGGCTACCCAAAAAACCGGTTAATCGGTTAGGTTAGGTTATTTACCTGATTTTTTGTAAAATCATGAAATTAGTTTTGAAACAAAAAATTCCACTCTTCATACAAATCGGTTTTTTCAGCCCAATATGATAGTGCCGGCAAAATCGGGAAAAAATAAAACCGGTTAATCGGTTTTCTCAAAAACCGGGTGTTCAAATATAGATAACAACCGGTTAACAGGTTATTCGAAAACCGGTTAATTGATTATCAGATAACCGGTAATCGGTTATCCTAAACCGATTAATCGGTTACCCAAAAACCGGTTAATCGATTATTCGGAAACCGATTAATCGGAAACTTGAAAACCGATGAATAAGAAAACATTAGATTGAGTAATTTAGACTTTAGAAGACAATTAAATTTAATATTTTCATTTCAGTAGATCAGTAGGTACAGGGTTATTCATTATAAATTACCCACCCCTTATCATCGTTATTATTGCCTATAGAAAAAAAAGTTTTAAATAAAAGTTGTGTGGTTAGAGTGAATTTTGTTAAAATACTATCAAAAGTACAGTAGCGTGTAGATTTCAGGGAATACAAAAAATATATATTTTTTTAAATGGGATACCCTGTATATTATAAAATTTTTGGAATGATCCTTTGTTCCTAATTTCAAAAATATACCGTATGTTACCCCTACCATATACCGTTTTTGAGTTATTAAACGTCGAATGTCTTAGTTAAACTAGTTACTGTAAATATGAAAAAGTTAACATTATTAAAGTGAGCTATGAAAATGACAACTACTATGTTTGATAAGTGACATTTCTTTAATGGACAGTATTATTGTGTTTAGTTAATATTCGCAAACTATGACAAAAATGACAAAATACAAAATATATCAGGTTTTATGTAAATTCTAAACTAAACAGGCCTGTAGTTTCAGATTTCAAGATTTGGAAGAAAAGAAACGCATATTAGTTGATTATCCGAATAGTCGGTTATTCGAATAGCCGGGTATTCGGATAGCCGGTTAACCGAGAAACCGGTTTTCGATGTTGTATAAATGGTGAATAATCCAAAACCGATAAACCGGTTTTCCATAAAACCGGTTTCAGTTGCCAGCACTACTATGTGATTCTTGAATAGGAATGTGTGCCCTTTTCCAACAAAACTGAATACTTAATTTTGTGGCTCTCATATTATAAAAGACAACTTTTAGATAGTTTCCTGTTGAAGGTAGTTTACCACCTGTTAGTTGATAATTTGGGTAACCAATGAGATAAATCTGTTTTCTAACCGAAGGTATTATTTTGGAAATATACATTAAACTGTGGCAAAAAGTAGACTACACAAAATGCAAGTAATGAAAGAAAACATCTGTATATTGAACCGCTCTTTCACTATTACCATAGTCGACAGCCGATATGGAGGAGGATTCTATAATCAACTATCCTTATTAGAATCGTGGATGTTAGTTAAATTCTACACTTCTTATTTATCTGTATTTATGTCATAATTATTACGTGACATCATGAAAACTTCAACCTCTCTGTAACACGAGTTTAATTTTGTACATTTTACTTCTTGATGTAATGTCACAAAATTCTGGTGCACGCTCTTCAGAAACTTGAAAAAAAAATCCCCCATCTATAAATGAGTGGCACCCTAATATACATACAGGGACAACTTCATAATAATTCATTTTTATTTAGATCATTTCTTGAGGATCTAAGAATAGCCAACTGTGAAGCCACCAAAATGGCAAACTGCTTTCTACATCACGATTCAGGGTTTTCAGTATACAACGAATATTGCACCAACTATCCACGCACTATGGAAGTGCTTGGAGAACTGACGAGGGACGAAAATAAGGCCCTTTTATTTAGAGAAAAGCAAATTGCTCTTGGACATGCCTTGCCCTTAGGTTCTTATCTACTTAAACCAGTTCAGAGGATTCTTAAGTATCATCTTCTGCTTCAGGTAAATAGAAAATTTAGGTACCAAAATTTTTACTTTCTTAACATTTTCTTTTTTTCCTCAGAGGTTATCAAAACAATGCGAGCCAGTTCACAAACCCGCCGTAGACTTAGCTTTAACAACGATGACAGGAATTGCTTCTGATATTAATAACATGAAACGTAAGCATGAACACGCTGTTAGAGTCCAAGAAATTCAATCTCAACTTTATGGTTGGAATGGACCTGATCTCACTGCTCTTGGAGAACTGATAGCCGAGGGAACCTTTAGGGTAGTAGGTGCGAGAGGAAGACGCCACGTTTTCCTATTTGAAAAAGTCTTGTTGTTAGCTAAAAGCAAACAAGATGGTGCCTTGGCATACAAGAGCCATATCATGGTAAGTAAATTTTAACTTACAAAATAATAATAAACACTAGAAATAATACCTACAGGTATTAAAGTCAAAATCCTCTCAAATTTATTTAATTGAAGATTAAATAAAAATGCCAAAACACACTTCTAAATGATTTATAAATTTATATCATATTAAGAGAAGCGATTAAGCTTTCACTGTGATTGTCCACTAGTAAAGTATTTTTACCAAATAAATGGAAATCCCTCTTGAGGCCAACATGCATTCGTAGACCGGTTTCTGGTTTTTGCCTTCATCAGTACGAAGTAGGTAAAAATTCTTTACTAGTTGGCAGTCCAAATCCTTTTCTAGTGGGCAATATAGTATTATGTTTAAATGTCTAATGGTCACAAAAGATATAAAAAAATAAAGCAATTAGAGGTGTACTGTTTGTGACCCATAGGTCACCCAGTCATAACTGGGAAACTATATTTCCCTTTTTTATTTTAAGGGTCCAAGGTTTTTAGATACTTCTTTGTTGCTCATGGTAAACATATAAGTAAAATTTTGTTTTAATTAATTTTCAGTGTTCAAATTTGATGCTGGTCGAGCAAGTAAGAGGCGAACCATTATCCTTTCATGTTTTGCCATTTGACAATCCTCGCCTTCAATGCACACTTAAGGCTAGATCTCCGCAGCACAAGCGGGAATGGACTTTGCAGATTAAGAGAGTGATTTTGGAGAATTATAGTGCAGTTATACCAAATCATGCCAGGCAGTTGGTGTTACAGCTAGGGCAGGATTTAAATGATGGAGGTAAATATAGTAACACTTTTATAAATACCATAGAGGGAAAGGCCACAGACTAATATCTTTAATTTTTCAAGAATCCACTTGCATGTTTAAGTTTTCAATTTTTGTCACGTTTTAATTTTTGAGTTCTATAAACATTGATTTTGATTGCAATCAATTATGATAAATGATCAGATCAGATCGATTATCATAGAAAATGTAACCCTCTAAAGCAGAAAAATATTTGTTCTAGTTCCACTTTAATTTATTTTTATTGTCCCTTTTTTAGAGGATACAAATGACAAGTGGTCTCCTCTGAAACAATACAGCACCCCACATTACCTTGAAAGGAGAAGTAGAGTGCGTAAAACTCGTGATTTTACCAACAGGCGTGCATCTTCTCAAGACAGGTCATTCCCTTCATTGGGTAGTTGGAGACGAAAATCTGAGCCGAATATGATACCTCAGTACAATTCCAAAACAATGCCGAAGAAGATCACCAAAATTAAGAAAGCCAAAGAATGCAGTAGTGCCAAATTCTATATGGACTTATCGGATTCAGAAACTTGCGATGTTGTTGATGAATCGATGGAGAGTTTGTCTCAAAATGCTGAAGAGGGGACTTGTGAACAAAACGAAGAACAACCAAATGAGGACACTGTGAAAAACAATCTAGAAAAAATTGTGTCCGAAATTCTCATGCAAAATCAACACTTCCATAGAGCATTTTGCAGACAGATGAGCAGGAGGAATGTTACAAGTGATCCAACGTCAGTATGGTATGAAGATAGACTGAAATTACCTAGCAAGGCTGATTCCCTTCCGAGGTCCTTTCAACTGAACGATCAGATTGAATTAAATGAAGAGAATCGGATAGATTCTGTGAGTGAAAGATTGATGCCCGACATGTCATTAAAGGAGAACCCTGATATAAACATTGAGGAGCAACACAAAAAGTAAGTACTATTATATAATTTCATTGGACAGTTTTTTTTCACATAACTCTTTTACTTCCAGGGATCTCTCATCTCAATTAGATGACAGCGAGCATCCTGAGCACAAAATCTACCGCAAATCTGCAATTAGATTTAGCATCTTACAACGTATACGTCACATAATGTCCGAGGAGCAAAAACGTAACCAAAAATATCCCTTGCACAAGCAAGGTTCCAAGAGCATGGGCGAGAAAATAGCCAATCCAGATTATGTGGACCCTCAGAAATTGTTTCTTGGATCGAGGAATTGTAGCCAAATTAATTTGTCAGCATACTCCCTCGACAAATATGACATTGATTGTGACATTATGGGAGAACCCGAACTTTTAGATTTAACGATAAATGAAAAAGAAGTACTTACTGAAATTGAAAGGCGTCTTAATGACAGTACAAATAATTGCAATGAGCCTGATACTGGGCAAAAAGTCTTTGGATAACATTTCTAGTCAATGTATTACAACAAAATCTGAAATTAGTTTAAATTCTAGTCAAAATTCTGATAGTTATTATGAAAATATTTTAGAAGACTCGTTAACTGAAGAATACGTCAAAGACTCTAATGGGAAACTGGTAGCAAAGCAGGATAGTTTTACTAACAGTGAGAGTAAAGTTGTTTACATGAAAAAATTTAGAAATGTCGAGAGACACAGTTATTTTATTAGTAAAACTGAAAATTCCAACCCAAAGAGTGTCACAACAGAGACAAAACCCGTAATCAAACGACCAACGAAAGCACCTCCACCCATTCCTACAAAGCCCAGTAGGTTAATGCTCAACTCCATCTCTTCAGATAACCTAAAAAACAATTCCACAGAGAGAAACGAGGAGGTATTAAATGCCAATAATGCTAGTTGCAACAGAACGTTTATGCGCCATACAAGTAGTACCAGCGAAAGTCTCAATCAAAGAAGTATTAACAATTCGACTAGTTGGGTAAAGACTATGGTGGGACGGTTTGAATGATACTTGCAGAATTTTTAATTGGTTGTTTAATAGAAATGTGGCTTCTAAAAGTTTCAAGTTTTGTGGCAAATTCTTCCTGTTTAAAACGCAACATACAAAATATTGAGCTAAAATTGCTTGTCACTAAATATCTTCTTTTGTTTTGTTCAATCAGTTATTTTTATTTTAACTCGAAAACTGATACAAAACAAATTTTTTAGTCAAGGCTGTTCGATATAGAAAGATCAGTGATGAAGTGTTTTCTGATGTAAATTATCACAATACTAGCATCGTCAATATAAAAATTCATAGTTAGCATTCATTCTTATTTATGATAGCTATTTTCCGATGCAGTTAATGAAGTGTAACGTAACAGCAAAAGTGCCAAATTTTTTATGTACAATGTACAAAAGTGCCAACATTTAAACAGGTCTTCTGTCTTTTCAGATAAGCAAGATGCTAATGGTTAATGTTGAATTTAGGGCATTTGTGAGAAAGGTAGGTATATAATTCTTCGGAAAATTTCCAAAAATATAAAAGCTGTCCATATACGTGATAAAACAATATATATGACAGAATAAGTTAGACTGTATTCATTTAGAAATAATATTGTCATTGCGTGATGGATGGCTTTGTACCTCGGAGCACTATCTATGAAGTGCCTTCAACTTTAAATAAGAATCGACCAAAGAGGATAAGATCTCTATAGAATCTATATACCAGTTATCCGAACATAGTCGATAAATTTTTGCATAAGTATGATGTATGTCTCTTTTATATGTGAATACAGTCTAACTCTTTTTTTCTGTTGCACCAGTGTTCAAGTGATTATAGCCATGTGCCATAGTTTTGCAGGATCTTTAACTAAAGAAGAAATTGTTATTCTGATGATGAATAAAATGCCATTTCTCGTTAATAGTATGGTTTTATATTTATTTAGGTATGCCCATTTGAGTTAAACAACCAATTTAACATACTTCATAATTTTCCATTGTGCTATATTAAGGCTGTTTTCTAATTAGTAGTTTTATTAAATTTTTTAATAATGAAATGTGTTCGTTTACGTTATAATAACGGTTTGTATAGCTATTTTATCATTAAACTTATTATGCACATATTAAGAGTAACAAGTAGTTCTAAAGACAAAATAATAGTAAGAATTTAAAATTTATACTTAAGATATATATTTATATACTGGGTGTCAACAGAAGCAGGTACATTCTTCATTGTTTTCATTTATTGATAAGAAAAGTTTCTGGAAGTGTAATAGACAAAATGTTCTTTTCGGTAACATTAAATAAATTTTGTGAAAATTCCTCAATTCTGTTTCTTTAAATAACTTTTTCAAACAAGAAACTGAATTGGATGCTTTTGAGTCCCTTGCGAAATTTAGATGCTCGTATAAAGTGCAATAACTTGGATATTATATTCTTTAAAAAATGTCACCACTGCATGTCGTAAAATACTATTGTGGGGTGGGGCAATAATTCATAAAAAAAATTAAAAGAAAGACTTTTTTACTAGACAAAACCTTTTCTTTTCATCAAAAAATTATTAAACTTTGTTTGGCCACTTTTACTTCAAATTTGTCTGATAAAATAAATAAAACTATCAGATAATCAGTGAATCCATCAATAACTTTACTGTTTTAAGTAGAGATTAATATTTATTGACTATACCTTCAGCAAATTTAATTTTCATGTCAACAAATTAATAAAAAAGCGGGGAATCCGCTCTGCTGACACTCGGTATATATATTTATTTATAAAATTAAAGATGTGCCAAATGAGAGTATATTTTAGTTAATATTTTAAATTATTGATGAACATAAATACTAATAGTTTTGTAAAAATGTTTAATGAATAAATAGATAAATATTAAATTATCTTTGTTTCAATATCCCAAATTTTATCAAAACGTATTGTAACAAAATCATCAAATTTGCTATAAATGCTGTATTTGAAACCCTTATAATGTAACTCTTTAGAACACCAGGATAATCTTATTATCTCAAATACAATAATTAAAGGAATCCACCCATTTCTATTGTATTATTAATTTTTCTGCCATTTTAAAGTGAAATTTTGATAAATAAAAAAGGTCGAAATAAATTGGGGATCACTTAATACAAAAATTGCAAATGATGTAATGAGAAAAGGGGAACCAGGAGGGGTAAAAGTGAAATGTATAAAGGGTGGATGTAAACAAATCAATTATACTTTTATTTGTTTGTAATTTATTATTAGACTGTTTATCACAAGGATTACTCTTTTTTCTGATTACGTTGTCAACCAATAATATTGTGACAAAGATCAACATTCTACACATGTTGCATCTTGGCAATTGGCGAACACTGTAAATTAACTCGCCGACAACCACATGCAGCACAACGTCGTGCGAGTACATGATATTATTATACCTGGAGTGTTGGCTGGAAATCAATATTGATGGGTTGTAGAGGTGTTCTACATATGCCTCATCCCCAAGAAGATTAAACTAACAAGGAGTGTTTAATCCCCATAAGCAATGTAAGCAAATTAGAAAGAGGCAGATAACGTTAAACTGACATCACTGGTAGACACAATGGCCGTTTATTTTTGTGTTATTCATGCAGGTAGGTTGTGTGGTTTTTAATTAAGATTTTACGTTAATTATGTTTATTACTTTATTATTACGTTTAATGAAAATACTTAGCAGTTTTAAGTGACAACTATATCATATATGTAACCATCGTAACCAAAAACAGCAAGCTGAAAATTACGTTGAATCAATCTGATATTTTCGTTTCAATTTAAAAATAATCTACATAATCAAAAAGGTAGGAATATTAAATTAAACTTTTTTCTACTCTATTTTAGGGTACAATGCCTACCAGATGCTGTGTACAGTACTGTCTCGATACAAGTGACAAAACGATAAATATTATCTTACCACAGATTTATAAACGAAATGGCTTTTATTTTGTGAAGATAGTGCCGTCTATAATTTATGCCAAATCTGTTTGTTACATTTTGAGAAGCGTGATTTTTAAAGAAATTTACGAGGGAAACTAACAAGTAATTAGATTCCATCTAACTTTCCCCAATGATTAAAGGTTTGCACCATCTATTTAGTATTGAGTTAGTTTAGTATTATATCGTTTTCTACTTACAAACGCTCGGCAAGTTCCAAGAGCGCACTTAGTTCGATAAAAACTAAAGTTCCGCATGAGTGCAAAGTAAAATAAAACATGCAACTTCGATGTGAAATCTATCTTTGTGAAAATATACTTACTAAAATATACATCTTTCGATCTTCTGGTCTGTAATAGTTATTGGTTGGACTTGGATTTTAAAAATATCGTGAGAGTAAAACAACAAAACACTGTAGCAAACAAAAAGATTGATTATAAAAATATAAGAAGATTAGCAGATATGAGCGTTTAACATTAGAGCAGGCAAGTGCACACGTAAAATCCAAACATGTCTCACATTGTTACATTATAGTTTACGGTACATAAAATCCATCCTTCGTTCCTTTTTATTTGTAAATAAATCAATAACTTTTTGTTGAAGTTGTCACCATTATTTAGAAAAGTTTTCTCGGCTGATAATGTTCCCAAGGCACTCAGGCTTTCTTTTATTGTATTATTAAGGAATGTTTTGATTTTTTTTGGCATAGAAAAACATCGCTCTACTTCGGAAATTGGCATAGGTATTATAACTAACAAACTTCAAAGTGTCAGTGTTTCACGAAATGTCTCATGCAAATCATCTTCTAAAATAAATGCTAGGAAAGGAACTGCTCAAGAAACTTCTCTTAGTTCTTCTCTGTCATAAAATACTTCCAGTTCACATTTTAATCTATTTTTTTTTCCAAAAAAGGAAAAGCTTCTGCCACTCTTGTGTTCGTTGTCAAGGCATGGCCCTTTTGGTTCAACCGTCAATTCATCTTCTAAATCAATTTCTCCAATAATTGTTTCTATTTGCTCTTGTACTTTCTGTATAGAATTTTCAAAATTCTGCAAATCTTGCTTAACCTTAATAGGATCAGTAATTTTCTTTCGAAGCTGCTTAAAAATTGTCAACATGAGGCATTATTTTATGAAATATTGTCAGCCAAAATATAAAGTCTCTGTTACTTAGTCGATGTCTGTAAGCACCAGCTTGAAAGATTGTAGATTGCAATCTTACATCATCATTCATCACTGTTTTCAAGAATATCCATAACTTGAATTAACCCTTTTCTATATTCATAAACTATGTTTACTTCATGTAAATGAAAGTTTCATATAGTTTGTAATGACTGTGGTAATTGTTTCTGCACAACTTCATCTAATATTTTTGTTCTTTGTGGAGAAATGGAAGAAAATGAACAAAGTCCAGACAAATCTGCAAAAAATACTCGAGTCTGCTTATTGACAGATGCTGTATTCGCCAATATTTTCATTTGATGAGAATAACAATGAATGTAATTTGCCAGCGGGTATTTTTCCTTTATTTTCTGAACCTCATTTAAACCTCCGCTCATGAGTCATGACTGATGCACCATCGTAAGACTGCAATAAGTTTCATAGGTGTGTTGCTAATTAGAGGGTTGATTTCTTGTAAAATACAACGAGAAATTGAAAGAGCATCCTGACCATCAGAATTGACAAAGTTCCAAAATCTCTCAACAGGTTTGCCACCAACGCAAAACGTAACGACAACCAACTGAAATTCACAGGATATGTCTGTAGTTTCGTCTGCTATTATGGCAACATAATCCGTACATTTAATGTCTTTAGCAATTTCTTCATGGTATACATTCTAGTAATTCGTTTTGTATTGTTTTTGATGTCCCTTTAAATATAGACGATTTGCTAAGATGAAGTTTTAAGTCCTTATCAAACTCTGAAATAAAATCTGTTAACTTTCGAAACGGTCCTTTATTTTGTGATTCACGCCTCGTTATGGCCCCCTTAACGCTAAGTCAAGTGCACCGCAAAACCGTATACAATTAATTATTATATTTAAAATATGCCTGTTTCTATCAACTTGTTCGTTGTGCTGTATTATATATACGGAATTCAGCTGTGATTTTATATTATTTTTACCCAACGCAGATAAACTGAACGAGTCAATTGTAGGTTTTATTTCTTCCACGATATGTGCACTTGATCTCTGAGAAATATTAGCTGTTTGCATTCAACAGTCGAGACACTAATCAGTAAAATACACGTATTTTCAGCACCGTGTTATTTTTCGGGGGTACTGATTGTGTGAATTTATATTCTTTGCACAAAAACTACTATCTCTCAGCTTTGAAATGCCATCTTGAACGTGTAGATATCTTTAATACAAACATTTTTACAGCTAAAAATATTAAAGCATAAAAATGACGTTTTTTAAATGCTTTAATTCGGGCATGCGAAAATTAAATGACGGTGGATTTCCTTCTTTGGAACCCTAAAGAAGATTCTCACAGTTTGAGCAAAATCTAAAATAAGCTGGCTTTACCGATTAGACGATTTAATATGGAATGACTCATTATCCATATGTCTTTTTGATTTATCATGTTTGGCCATTTCTTCCCAAATGTGAACTAAATCTGATATTTCCGTTTTCGCTCATGTAGCTTTACCGCCAAATAAAACACAAATAAGACAATAAAATATTTGATATCACAACCACAAATCCAATGAGGGCTACCGCGCTTGAATTCACCACGAGAGGCGTTAGTGTACGAAAAGGTCAATGTCACTGATCGTTAAATGTTTACTATGGTTTTTTAACGCTAGTTTTTAATAATTTTTATAAAAATTAGCTGAAAACATTTAACACAATAATGACAGAAGGGGAAAGTAGTAATTTACTTGCTCAATAGGGAAATTATTGTACTTATCAGAAGTGTCTTATGTCATCTAAGTTCGGTTATATCAAGCATGATGAAAAGGGCGGATGTGCATGATTATTACTTACGGTTTTCTGTAGTAGACTGCTTTGGTAACACATAATCATCAAGATTAAAATGTTCCTTACAAACACACGAATGATTCGAAGGAGTATAATTATCTCTGTCAACCATTGTTTTAGGTGAGTTTTGTCTCTCGGAAGCGTATGTCCGCCTTTTGTTTCCGAACAAATTGGAACTGCACAACACTGAGGCATAATTAACATTTTTTTTTTATTTACTGGTGCACGAAATAATTATAATAAAACCCTATAAACTTTTCCCGCCCCTAACGATAACTTTTGACAGCGACCTTCACGCCAGTGGCGCCAACTGGTGAGCGTTAAAACGGTAGCCCTCATTATTTTTAAAAAATCGTAGGTACTATTAAATTTTCGACATCTACCTTTTTGTTTGCCATAACTACCTTGAACTTTCACTATATTAAATCAGGCAGAGGTCTACCTAATTTTTGAACTTGAATTTTTGCCTCTAACGAATAAGATGAAAACGAATTTTTAAGTAAATAATCAATTTTGTTCATAATACAGTTGAACCGTGAGATCAACCCAAGATTTATAAAGTGAGACTAACGACCAACCACAGAAAAATAAACACATAAGGTGCGTTCACTGCGTTCTTTCCAACTGCGATATCAGTTAATCTAAAAACATCTACACACGGTACAACTGGTTGGGCCAACGCAACAGTCGGATTAACTAAATTGGGTGTTGCATCCTCACTACTCGATTTATTAGCCAATTTACTGGTCCTGTGGTTCGCCCATCCAACTCAAGCCCAGTGGACGGGTTATGCCTACAGACGGCTCGATTTTACATCCAGTCCGGTCAAATCGGTACAACTGTTGAACGATGTGGTTTTTCGGTTACGGACGATACATCAAATGAAATTATTATGCTTCTATTTATGCAGTGTAATCATAAAACAACTTAGATTAGCTAAGATCTCAGTTAGATAGGGCCATGGTAACTAGAGACAACCACTGTCTCTGATGGTAACTGAGTGTGTAAAGCACTTATAGCTATTTATTTGGTACCGAATATCGATGGTTCGAATCCATCCCGGAAATTTTATTTGTAATTTGATGAGAGAGAAAGAACTGTCGATGCCCTAGATGTGGATTGGACTCCACAATAATCTGTAGGACATCGTCTCTCTTTACTCAACACTAAATCCTAGGATTTTCTGGGAGTTACTTCGATGACTTGAGAGGCGATTAAGTAAACATTTTAGGAAACAAAAAACGTTTTTAAGAAAGTACACACCTATTAACATCAGTCAGTAAACTTCAACTGTCACCTGGCCCTTACACGTTTTGCGCACGCAAAACACGTCGTGATGCCGGCTCTCCATGTACTGGCATTCAATCATGCTTGCATTCACACGTTTAGTGTTTCCTATCCAAATACATATTTCAATTTGTCGTTTAAAATTAATTCTCCTTATCTGACAGTTGTAGTAAATTGTCAGATTAAAAATTTTTATTTTTTAATCTAAATCAAATTATGATTTCAACCTAAACATCAAACTGATTAATGATGTGAATATGTGGAAAGTAATGTTTCCTTATCATTGATTAAATATAGATTGAAAGGTTGACAATAGATTCTGATTGGCCGGTTGCAAAACGCGTAAACGCAAAACGCGTGTACATACATGTGAAATCGGCATTAGACTATTTAATAGCTTTGTTCATAGATTATTATATTATTACACTTCTTGGAATGAAATGTATGTAAATAAAGATAGCAAAACACAAACAAGGCACATTGAAGTGAGCTAACAATAGTATTTCGTTGCAAATAGTGTGTGTATAATTTACGAACAAACGTAATCAAATGGTGTCTTGTTCTGTTCTGTGGTCTTGTTTCTTGTTGTTGCCATTTTTTAATCAAGCTTTTTTAGATTGGTCTTTTGGGGCGTGACAAGTTGGTAGCTATTTTTAAAATTAAAAGATAAATAATTTAAAATTTAAGTTTGTTTAAATTAGTAGTCTCTGTGCTTGTAACCAAGTACCTTTGATCTTGATCAGTATATTAAACATGTTTTATTAATGTTAATTAACCTACTACAGTCAGAGACAACCACACAGTGCCACACCTACTAATTTATTTTATTTCTATTACAGTTTAGGTAAGTTTCATTCGAAGAATAATTTATTTAAATGGTTTAATATGTCTGCCGTTTTTGATGAAAGGAATGCATATTTGAAGAGTCCTTATTTCAAGAAGCACGAATATGGTGATTTTACACCATTCTACATTGCTGTTACGATTTGTACTGTAATTGGAATTTCAATTTTTCTCTTAAACATTGTTTTGGGTTGTTGTTCCAGGTATTCAGAATATTGGAATGATAGGCATACAGGTAAATAATTTGTAATTCTAAATAATCTTTTTACCTTATATGTTTTGGAAAATGATGGGTGGTGTGGAGGGCAAAAATAATATATTTTTTTTATATGAAACAAGTACGTTCCTTATGTCTTCTTAAGACTTAATTCTTGGCTGTAGTTTATTGAAAAATAGTTAAATGTGGAACGAATAAACAGTGGGAGTAATATCATACAAAGTGATTTTTTTTGTAAAACCTAAAATTGATGAATATTGCAGGGAATGTTAGTGTTAGAGTTCATATAATAAATATTAAAACACTTTGGTTTATAGTATCAGACACAATTTACTTACTGTATATTTATTCAACTATTGTTTTTTGCCTGTAGTGGGATTTTCACCATGGTTAGTTGATATATGTAGGCCTCGTTCCTCTGAAAAATATGTTTGCATCTTTTTTTGTTTTGTTTTGCTGGGTACGAGACAAAGCCATGGCTTTGTATTATTTTTTATGTTCACCTCATTGATTTTTATAACACTAGTATATGAAGGTTTGCACAGCATAACTAAAGGTCTAAAGTCTGTTCACTTAAACTTTGCAGTGGTGGGTTGGACTCAGTGAGGCGTAATAAATATATCATTGTGGGTTACTTACTTATTACCAAGCGTAAAAAATATTTCAAGGCATTAGAATTAAGATAAATGCCTTTTAGGTTTATCGAATCAGTGGAAAAATATTTCAACAGATTGTACGTACATACGTAAATTTATTTACAATAACAAGAAATGCCTTTTATTGATTAGCAGTGGAAAGAAACAAAATAAAAATAAAATTGACATAATTTCTTTAAAGTTTTGAATAAGAAACTAAAATGACTGGTTACGCTGAAATAAGAACATCCTATTTTAATAAAAAACTTCGATTTACTATAAGAAAGCCAAACATCTTAAAATTTCCGTTACTTTTTATTTTGTGAACCCATAAGAAATGTCAGAAAATAAAATAATTTTAAATTCTACCTGCTTTAGAGCGGACCAACTTTTTACTGCACAATTTTCATATTTCTCCTTTAAACAATGTTATGTTTGTCTCTGTGTAAAAAAAGTGATTAAAATATACACCATATTATACTGCGTTCATTCATATTATGGATACATAAAAAACTGTTTACCTGGGCTCGCAGAGCGACCCTTTTCGTCTATCTTAAATATAACACATATTATTATTTTTAGGTAAGGATAAGGGAATATATTGGTCATTAACAATTAGATTTAATACTTACATATTAATATTAGTCGTTGAAAACACAAATCAATTTATATTAAAACACAATCTACAAAAGTCCAACTACTACCGATGCCTGAATTAAAATAAACAATGAAAATTGATTTAACCGCTATGGGAACTTTGCACTTGTGTATATCTGCCTGCCGTCTGCACCAATCATCTGCGCGCATTTTGTTCTTTACCCTGGCTAACGCTGCAAAGCTTATGTGAACAGACTATAGGAAAATGCCCATGGCGATGGCCATCATTGGTATGGTTAACTTGAGATGTGTAGGTAGAAAACTAACAATACTAACATACATATGATTGGTAGTGAGTGAATGTGGAATAAATGGAAGACCTGTTTAAGAAATGGAGAGGGAGTTAATTGGGATTTCGGAAATGATTCCAATTATAAGATTTTTGGTGATTTTATTAAAAAAAATGCAGAAATAATAGTCATTATTGTTGTTAAGAACCTTATAACAACATAAGGCGTAATAGGAAAAACAAGAATTATATTAAAAAGATGCAACTAAACTAAATGAAGTAGGCAGTCAGAAAAATCTACTGAATGTTGACTGAAAAATTAAGGATAGCGACGAATAGAGGCATCAATTGTGTGTTATTGTTGCTGTACAATTTATTTTTTCTATGCATTATTATAGTTGTGAAACAATTAGCCCTCCACTACTACTAATTATTAAATTAATATCATATTTTCTAATTAGATTTTACATCACAGGTAACCGTTGGATAATATCAATGTGGACAGCGACTCCTCATAAACAACCAGCTTTAGACTACACTGAATTACAGGATATTTACATTCCTCCTGAACAACAAATAGTTTATCACCATCCGCCTGCACCCCCACCACAAATTCACTACCAAGAACTGAAGAAGAAAGAAAGTGACATTTAACGTATACATTTTCAAAATGTTTCATGTATATTGGCCTGCAACAGCATGTTTAACACTAGTTCTAATAGTGGGTGTAATTATAACATTGTTACGCTGGGGGCCAAGGATATGCCGTACAAGGCATACTGCTTTGCCTGATCACAATGATTGGCAGCACAAAGTATATGAGCATCCCATTTCGTATGCATAGTTTTTTACTTTTTTATACTCATAATACTAATAACTATATGAATAGTATTTACTTAAAAATAAGAGACTAACATTTGGTAATATGAAGCGATATGAATACTTCAATATTCTTAATGCTACTTTTGGTTGACTTGAGATTTTTTGAAAGAATTGTAAATTTAAAAGCACAGTATTTTTTTGCGCACATATACCACTTGACAGGAGTAATCATTAGGGAATAGATGTTGGGAAGCCATATCAAGGGTATGTAACAATTTGGGATTAATGTATATTAATATATAGCCGGCACTGTTTTAAATCAAACAGGCATTAAAAGAAAAACAAATAAGGACATATATGAATTATGCCCGCTCTACCTAGAGTGAGAACCGTCATCAATACTCCACTTAATATATCTATACACACATCATTTGCGTTCCTTTGACGCCTGTTTGAGTTGAATCAACCCTCGCTGTATAAATGATAGTTTATTTTACCAAGTCGATGTGTTATGGTCATGATGTTCAGAGTTGGTTATAGTTGAACTTTTATTTGCCTTCAAATATTTTTAGAGGTTATGATTTAGAATTATCTTGGCAACTCTCACCTGAAATCCATCCACACTTGGTTCTTTATGTCTTTATTTCAGTACAGGAAATATTTTCTCCATAATCGGTTTGAGGTTTATGTTAGAAGCATAATTTAACTACTACAACTGTCAAAAGGCACATGTATATGAGGAATATTCATATCTAATGACAAATCAAAATGTTCAGACAGTAAATGCTAAATGCATGTGCATGGAGATCCTGCTGACTCCGCGTATTTCCTGGCTATAGTTGACCAATGCAGTATTACTTAAATGTTACATACAGATAACAGCAACTCTTACTAATTTATGATATATATTTACTATTTAGCGTGCATGCATTGTGTTGCAAAACGTATTGTGTTAAGTTTAGAAATGGCAAAGTTAAATCAACACCATTTGTAAAAATAGATTACAGGATGATGATGATTTTGTTAAAATAAGTAAAATTATAAGGTGCCTTCTATACAACTAATGCCCAAAATAAATTGTGCCATTTAAAAGATTTATAAAAAAATCAAGAAAATAAATTCAGTGTTTACCTAAAAGCATCTAGAAGTGTAAATGTTAAATTAGCAAAATCACATTTCATATGATAAGGGATATCATTTACAATCTTTACAATAATGTTGTAATGCAAAATTCTACATTCAAGAACTCTCTAAAAATTATGTGGGTAAAGTATATGACAAAACCAAAATATTCAGACCAGGTGACATGTACATATATATAACTGTATATGAAACAGTGGACACCTGTGGCACTGTCAAACATTTGGTCATTTAGTAGCCACATTGAAACAAGATCCTACAAAAGTTTGATTGTACTTTGCTCTATGACCGCAACATTCTATAAATGCAAAAAAATATGGTCATCAATATGTTTTTCAAATAAACCAAAATAGTGAGTGTTCTGCTAAAATATACAATAACTTATTAGTAGAGCATGGCAAATCTAAAGCTGGTCATAGACGTAGGCAACACTGTTCGCATATGCAGCAGATATAATTGAAATCTTTGCGAGTCATATTCCAGTCCTAGTGATGGGCGATATCGTGATTTATCAATTACAATGTGAATCGTTACTGTGATTTTCTCATATCAGTGATTTTAAAACGTGATGTGATCACGACTTTCATACGACGTATGGGAGAAATGTAACGCCGACAGACGGTAAATGGTGAAATTGCTACTTTAGTAATCTGTGCAGCCGCAGGCCCACAGATAATAGGTACCTATCTACCTATGTGTAATATATTATGATTTGTTTATCCAACTAATCTGATTTATGAATTGGTGAAAATGCAAAAGCACTAAGTTTTGAATGGAACTTCATCGTAAATCGTAATATTTTATTTATATTTACTTTTATAAAGTTATACAACATAAATCTATACCTATAGTGTGAAATGCATACCTAATAAGGCACGAAATCGTTTGCTTTCCGTGTTAGTACTTACGTTCGGAATCAAAAATCGACTCTAAGTAAATATCACATATCATTATCATCGTCATAAAAGATATATTGGTATTGGTTGAATGTTAATCTTGAATCTTACGATACTATATCACAAACAGGGAACGAAATAGGAAAGTCGTGATCACGTCACAATGTTCTACCAACTTTACTAACAGTCGTTACCTGTGATTTTCTAATATCAGTGATTAAATCACAGTTCGTGATATATCGCCCATCACTATCCAGTCCGCAGTAGGTATTTCGCCATGACTGTATAAATTAATAAAAATAACAATGCTATGGCGTACCGGTTTAAGATTCGCGTCTTACATTTTTAAGCATATAGACAGATATCAAAATCTAAAGTGTAATGGTACATCGACCTCTTGTTGGGTATGCAATGTATCGATAAACCTTTCTAACTAGAAAAGGCAAAATCTTCAACACGAAATAAAAACATTTTTATGTGACTATATATTTATTGTTGTGTATGTACTATTCCACTCCATATATTGAAGAAAGAACAGTTTAGAGCATTTTTACCCCACAAAGAAGATATTTTTCAGCAGATACCATAGAAACTGTGTTACTATGTACTTGGTTGTTAACATGTAAGAGGTAAGCAATGTTACTTATTTCATCATCTGCCATAATTATCTGGAACATAGGTATCCACATGGGATGCTACTGCTATGTGACCTAAAGAAATGAAATGGAATTCGAAAGCAGGATGTGGGAAATTTAAATTTTAGTCTACACTTACACAGTCAGAAATCTAATATTTTTTATTGGGTATTTGTCGTCAGGTGTGGTGATTTATTATAATTTTATTGTCGTATTGAAGGCTGGGATTTGAAAAACATTCGTATAACTTCATCTGTAGGTGGTAAAATTTTATTCAGTAAATAAAAAAATAGAAGTAAAATTTTGATATACTGTCCTGACATTTTTTTTTAATTCTATTGTTAATATAAAAACAAAAGTGGCATTCCTTATTCACGATGATTTAGAAATGCACATTCACATTTTAATATTTCTTATGTATCTGTAGAAATTTTATTTAATTTCTTACTAAATATTTTTGACTTGCATTTATTTGTCGTCATTTATACATAAAATTTGCGAGTTGTAAGTTTCCAGTATTTTCAATGCATTTGTTTATTTTTTTTAAATTTTGTACAATGTATTTGCATTTATAGACTAAACTAATTTGATGATGACATGAAAATGAAGGCAATACGAACATTCTTTATATTATTTCTAACTTGTATTAATTAAAAAAATTCTATGTGAAATAATTGATCTAAAAATACTTAACGAGTCAACTAATGTCAGAAAATTAAAATTTCATCAAATTAAAAAAAATTACAATGAAAATATTCACACAGAATCTGTGCCTTTACTATAAATTTAATTTAAATGAATCTCTTAATTTTATTGACATTATGGGTCCGTCCTTTTTTTTATTTTGTATTAAATTTTTGAGGAATGTTTTATTTACAGACTATAAGTCCGTCCATTATTATAAATTTTTATACTAAATGTTTTTATATATATTGTGAGCATTAAAATATTCTTTATATAACATAGTTTTATTTTTATTTACTTATTTTATTCGTGCTTAGGTTAGTATGTAAAGGCATCAATGATTAATGACTTTTTCGGTCATTCCAGTGTCGATCCACAAATCTTTTCTGAATATATATTATACAGCAATCGAATATTGCAATATGGCATTGTTTTAACTAATTTACCTTCATAATATATCGGGTAGTCAAAAAAAAAAGAACGGAATTTTTATTTTCGTTTATAACTTTTTTAATTCTTTACCGATTTTAATTTTTTATGGGTCGATTGAAAGCCAAGGCTTTCTGCTAAAATACTAGATGTCAGAAATTGACATGGTTCACAAATCCAATATGGTGGGTGTGATCAAATTTACCTAATATGTAAAAACCGTTGGAACTTTTTTAAAATAATAAATTAAATAGCCGTTTTTCTATCTCGAAGCCTAGTCTCCTAAGAATATTTTGACGTATAGATCACGAAAATCGGTTGAAAACTTATAGAGATATGACTAATAAAATTAATCCAATTATAACAACTTTGGTTCAAACTAATGTCTAAATAATGGAATATGACTCCATTAGCGTCTACAACACCCGCCTGCGCCTACCATCTATTGCTTTTGCAATTGCCTGTTGGTAAATTTCTCCCCAACACTCTAAAATGCGTTGTCGCAATTCGTCCAAAGTATTAAAATGACGGCCATCCTTCCTTTCTTGTAAATCACCCCATAAATAAAAGTCACAGGGATTTAGATCTGGACTATTAGGAGGCCAGTGGTGTTTTAATAAAATTTATTGCGCGTTCCCTTAAATATCCAAGTGTATGGTTACTTGTGCGACACCTAGCTCTTTCCTAAAAATTTAAGATATGCTAATAGATAATTTAATTGCAGCTACCAACACTGACTAACCTGCATCAGTATGAAATCGGGCATGACATTACTAATTTGAGGTAACATTGAATCCAGAACAATTTCACAATATTGTTCAGAATTGAAGCCACATTCTCTGACCGATGAAAATTATGCTTGTTTTAAAGTTAATTCTTAACAAAGTTACCTATGTATCGTCATGGTTACGAAACAAATGAAATCTGATAATTAACTTGGATATTTAAGAGAACGTGCAATAAATTTTATTGAACCACAACACTAGCCTCCTAATAGTCCAGATCTAAATCCCTGTGACTATTATTTATGGGGTGATTTACAAGAAAGGATACGCATGGCCATCATTTTAATACTTTAGATGAATTGCGACAACGCATTTTAGAGTGTTAGAGAAATTGACCAACAGACAATTCCAAAAGCAATAGATGGTTGGCACAGGTGGGTTCAGTTTGTTGTGGACGCTAATGGAGGTCATATTTCATTATTTAGACATCAGTTTAAACCAGTTATTGTTATAATTAGATTAATTTTATTAATCATATGATATGACTCATATAAGATGACTCATCTTTGTAAGTTTTAACCGATTTTCGTGATCTATACGTCAAAATATTGTTAGAGGACTAGGCTGAAGATAGAAAAAACGGCCATTTAATTTGTCATTCTAAAAAAGTTCCAACAGGTTTTATATATTAGGTAAATTTGATCACGCCCACCATATTGGATCTATGAAACATGTCAATTTCTAACATCTAGTATTTTAGCAGAAAGCCTTGGCTTTCAATCGACTCATAAAAAATTAAAATCGGTAACGAATTAAAAGTTATAAACGAAAATAAAAATTCGTTTTTTTTTGGACCACCCAATATATTTAATTAAAACTGCAATTATACTGGTTTTCTTTAAAGTTACACCGTTTTCAAATTTTATTTTAGATTCATTATCACTGCAAATATCAAAAAGGTGCAACTTTGTAAACAATCAATATTTTTTTATAAAATTTGAAATATGTTGTTATATTTTTCAACTGATTCTGAAAAAAAAAAACTGTCACAAATATTTTACAAATCATTTAAAAAAAGAACCTTTGAGGCTCACAATTTTTCCAACTTCTTTCGCAAAATTTCAATCGCAATTTTTTTTTCTGCAAAACTTTTATTCTTGATAGTTACATCTTAAAGTATTGCTTGGGTCTCATGCTCCAATACTAAGATATGACAGCCTAAATTTCACCAGCCGCCACTGAAACAGCCTGACTTTTTAGGAATACCATCCATTTCTTTTGTTAGTGACAATAAGTGTGATATAACTTCGAATGGGATGCAAGATGACACGGGTTGCTGGTAGTTATACTTGACTAAAAGTTAAAGTCGAACATTGCAAAAATATGATTTACCTATTAGTGAACAGTTTGAGCTTTTCAACCTCAAATTAATATGAGTACTTTTTTCTGATACTTATAAAGGAAATACCGTGAAATGAAATGTAATGTGAACTGTATTCGATAAGAGATGGCAAGGAATCATCATCTGTGGTAATACAAGATTGAGAAAGATATTCTATCTGGTCTCGGAGACATGTTTAAGTCATGTCATATGATTTAATGTATCACTTGGGTGCCATGCTAAGATCAACCTAACAACCAGCCACCACCGAGGGGACAATAAATCAGAATTGTTATGCACATTATTATTATATTTAATCAAAAATACAATTTGTTAAAAACAATTATTAACAGTACATTCTAAAACGGGTGTTACTTAATAAAGTAATATTAGGTTTGTTCCAACAGCAGCTCGGACTAATTTGAAACCGTCAGAAATATTCGCTCAGTTAAGTATTAATGTAAATACAGAGCTTAACATATAAGGGGCATGTGAATGAATATTTCTGACAGTTTCAAACTGCTGCTGGAACAAACCTATCATTCCTTCAATTATTGGTAAATTTTTTGAAAACGTAGACACGAGGAAATCATATTAATGTAGAATGAAAATTCAGCATGAGATACGAGAGGTCGTTTTTTATATTCTCGGACTGGGCAGTTTTAAATATTGATACAATTTTCCGTTAAGTTTTTTTAATAACATATGACTTGTAAACTTGTATGTCAATTTACAGAAAATTTGCAACATTTTTATTAACTGTCAGTTTGTGTTGTTGCACATTGTTAATATTTCAAAATGAATAAATTCGAATACCATGATATAAAATACATAACAAAACAAAGGAAAGCTCCAAAAATTATCTTGTTGGTTGTATATAGGAATAATTGTCCTGCCAAGTCAACTATTTGCGACTGGTCAAAACTATTTAAATGTGGTTGAGAATCATTGAATGCTGATCGCCATTCAGGTATCCCTATTGATGTGATCACTTCAGATGTTTTGGAACTGCCAGGGAATTTTGTATATTGTCTAAATAAGGATAACACAGCGATGTAGAATATTATTCAAGCTTAATGCATTGCCTCAGAAATTCTATTAAAGTGAAAAGACGCGGAAAACTGTCGCAACGTGTTTTGTTGTTCCACGACAAAACACCAGTGTGCAAGACAAGACATGCAAAAGCTGCTGTTGCTGATTGTGGCTTTGAACAAATTTAACACCCGCCTTATATAGTCCAAATATAGCACCCACTGACCACATTTTGTTGTCAAATCCCAAAAACAAAAAAAAAAACACTTAAGGGGGACAAAATTAAGTGGCAATGACGAACATATAGTGGCTGTTGCGGGCCATTTTGTGGAGAAACTAATGAATATTTTTACAACGAATTAAAGATGTCATTGAAATAGCTGCATCAAACACAAGGGAACCATACTAAAAATAAATTTTTGTTGTTACTTAGTCTTTTGTTTTTATGCCTAGTCCGAGAATATAAAATGACCCCTCGTATTATATAAACTACATATAAATATTACAGGAATCAATTTCCTAGTAGTAAACAGATTCACTGCATTATCTTGGTGTTTTTGATTTGTGCACATTACAGTGTACCATGCATTTCTAATACAGAAGCAGGAAAACATGGCAAAAAATACTCAGAACAAGAACTCAGTAAAAATGTTAATTTTATCCTATATACCCACTAAATTAGATCAGCATACAACACTGATTAGATTATTACCTATTACTACTGAAATTTAAAAAATATATAAAGGAACACTTATTAGATTGCTTAAAATAAATAAAAACAACATTCAAATTATCCAAATCACAGATAAAATATACAAGCAAGTATATACCGTTTTTATATTTGCACACTACATAGGGAAGCAGTTTCGTTCGAACTCGTATATTCGAAATGGAGGGGAAGACATGTCAGTTTTGTGGACCGCACGACTGGCCACTGCACTGTGGCAAAATCACAACAGTCAGATTTGCACACATTGCATCTAGGGGATTGCACAAGCTTGACCGAACGCTTCCCTAGGTGGCGTTTTGAAATTAAACCACAGTATACATTTTCCAAGTTGGTGTTTTTACAATATATGAATATACCGACTTTTCTGCCATTAATATAAAGCATTAATGTTAATTAATATGCTATAATCTCGCAAACATTCACATCTATTGATTTGTAATAATTCTATTACTCTTTTGACTATGGATTTTTTTTACTTACAAAACTGACTGCCATACTGATAGTGGGAAGTTATTTTTTAGAGGCAGTTTTTAAAATGTACTGGACTGATCTATTAAAAAATACATGCTGTTCAAAGATGCAGAAATAGTGAGCATGTGGACTTTGCTCATTTCCCCATATTGTATAATGATCCAACATAAACAAACATACCTATATATTTGCAATATATCTCTTCTTTCTATATTATGCATCACTGCAAACTCCATATTCACAAAAAAAGTTATATATAGTGACAGATCATTTATAAATGGTCATTTTACTGGTAATTTTTATCACGTTTGCAGTATTTTTCTTAGGCATGTTTGATTTTTTGATTACAGATCAAATTAGTCATCTTTATAACATAAAGGAATGAAATGGTGATAATACCATAAGGGAAAATGAAGGTATTATTCAATTTAGAGTCACTGAAGACATTTCTTTGTAATTTTGTCAATTTTTGATTTATGAATTTTTTTTTTTTTAAATCAATGATAGTTTTATGATAAAGTGGTTATTTTTAAATGATCTACCTGGTCAGCAGTGGCGGCTCGTGCTGTAGAAATGTAGGGGTTTGCAATTTTTAGAGGTACCAGTTATTATAATAAGTTATGTTACATAGTTAAAAGTTACCAGCTATGAATGATTTCTAGAAAAACATCTTGCACACTACAGAATGGCTTCACTGTTAAGTTTTGCACAATTCATTTTTACAATAATAAAATTGCTGTTCATACGCGTATACGCACAAAAAAACTGGGCTGGCTAAAGCCCTGAGCCCTGAAGATACTACTAAGCTACTAAGTTTGCACTTGATTTGCAACCTGTTGAACCTTTATGGAACAGACTTGTATGAAGAAGAGAGAGGCTGGAAGCTCATAAATGTGCAGGACTGCAATGGAATTAATTAGTTTGTTGGTTGTCTGCAAATCAGTGTCGATGTCTAACATAAATAGGAGTGCACCGAAAGTGTTATTTGTAAATTATATTTTATAAATTGTAACCAATTAAATCAATACACTGCATTGTTTATTATGAAAAATTAAATACTACTGCCCTTGCTATCGTTTCTGGGGGTTGCGCAAGCCTGCTAATCATAACTGCTGACCAGTTTTTAGTATAATTCGTGATAAACACTAATAATATAAATGAAAAATCCAAAGAAACATGGACAGTCAATGAAAACGACCATATCTGTCACTATCATTAGTCCAAACTTTGCCTATAATGCACTACAGATTATCATAAATGATAAACTTTACAATTAATATTTATTTACAAGCAAGACATAGGTAATATAGAATTATTACATATCGATCAGAGTAAATATTTATAGATTATGATACACATATATTTTTTTTAATATGAAAAGATTGAATGGTTTAAATTGCAAAAAACTAATAAGAGAATTAAAAAAAAATTACTTATGTAAATATCAAATTAAAATTTGTGAAAATTATTTCTTCAATAAAAAACAGAAAAAAACTTTATTTCCTATTTTTATTTTTAGAGGACTTCCAGCCAGGTATATGGACAATTTATCCTACGTTTCGTCCGAGTTTTCGGACTTTTTCAAAAGGTTAAAAGCTAAAAATAATGGTTTTACATAAGTCTTAGATTAGTGACAGAATACATATCTAAAAAAGTGTTTTCTTACCTAATATAAATTTTCTATTTTAATTTTATTGTATGGGCTGGTTTTATTTTGTTTCAAAATAAAACCAGCCCATACAATGATATTAAAATAGAAAATTTATATTAGGTAAGAAAACACTTTTTTTAGATATGTATTCTGACACTAATCTAATTTAAGACTAATGTAAAACCATTATTTTTAGCTTTTAACCTTTTGAAAAAGTCCGAAAACTCGGACGAAACGTAGGATAAATTGTCCATATACCTGGCTGGAAATCCTCTAAAAATAAAAAATAGGAAATAAAGTTTTTTCTGTTTTTTATTGAAGAAATAATTTCTACTTTAACAGCCAACAACTTGTAAAATATCATTTAAAATTTGCGAGGTTATGGAAGAAATGTGTTGCATTAAAGGCGATTGTACAATGAAACGTTTTTTATGTATATAATTATGTAACTAATATCTATACTTGGTTGTCATTTTAATTTCTTTAGCATTACAAAAAAAATTATAATTTCAGAATAATTTTAATGACTATGCTAATTTTAGTACAGTATAAACCACAAGTATACCTACTTTACAACCTAACTTATTGGGAACTGAATTTAACAGTCTTAGTAACAGTACCTACTAACGTTGACATGTGTTGTTATTGGTTTCTGAAAGATGCAGTTCATGTCTTATAGTTTATTAATAAAAGAATATGCTGTAATTAGGGACACGTTAATAAGTAAAACTGGAAATATTACGGTATTGTTTTCAGTAGTTGAATTATATAAAAAAGAACATGTACAGGGTGGACCAAATTTGAAGGGATTTGGGACTGTCGAGAATAAAGAGTGACTACAATAAAACCACATAATCAGTATATTAATTGCCTACTTTTTCAAAACAAATTTAAAGGCACGATCACATTTTAGCTATCTCTTGTGTTATTCGATTTTTTTCATTTTGTAGCAATTTTTAGAGAGAAAGTTTTTTAAAATATGTTTCTTGTGTCCTACGAAGTTCTTCACCAGAACTTTATTTTAACGGGCTTGAAATTCTTGTGAAAAATTGATATTCTTCAATTTTTGAAACAATGTCTGTTGGTGGGTGGATATAACCCACTCCTTTAATTGTCTAATAGTATTTTTATTTATAATTATCAGGGTGCTTTGCTAAAATGCTTTGATAAAAAATAAATTAAGCACAGGAATATCAAATGATGACCATTACAACTATTACCTACATATTCCGATTTGGTATGTTTGTAGAATTTATATTAATTTGTATTTTCATTTAAGCTCTAATTTTTGGTTCTGGTTCAGAATGTCAGTTTATTTTATTATTGATGTTAAATGGTAAAATATATTAAAAATAAATTTAAAATTACTATAATTACATTTATTTGAATCAAAAAATTAGATTTAAATAAAAAAATATTTGATGCTTTTAAAAAAATCAGCGAACCTGAATTAATTTAGATCACGTGCATTGACGTCACAGCTTTTGAGACTGAAGGAAAACAAACAGTGTGATCTGCGAACTAAATGTGTTGTTTTAATTGAATTTTGCGGTTTTAAAAACTAATTTTGGTTATTTAACATCAAAAACAATCCTTATTGTTTCATTTTGTGGCTCAAGATAGAGATGAGTTTGCATTTTATGGAATTGTCTCGTGATGTACAGGTTAGATACATGGAAAAACTGCCATTGGTTTAAGATGCTTATACACTGAAAAAGACTTCACTACAAATATTGGTGTATATCCAAATAACATTGAAATATTGGAATATTGTCAATTATTTAGTTTTTGAGCATATTGCATACACAAACAAGAGTCTAAGGTATTCAAAAGTCTCTTGAAATGTACAACCAGTTCATTTGTGGTTGGGTGAAGGCAGTCCTTTGTAAAGAATTTTCCACAAAGCTTGTTGCAAAGGTAAGAATAAGTATCAATTATTATTCTCAGTATCAGAGATTTCTTACTGCTACACTGTAACTTATTAAAAATACATTGGTTATATTCCCATTTTTAAATTGTATAATGCTCACAAAGATGTAAATATTTTGACAGGTCCCCATTTTGTATAAGTCCACAGGAATACAGAAATTATAAAAAATAACAAATTTAATGATTCTGTGGAGAATTGTAAACCAACGACCATAGAATCTGAACAGATATTATTTTGTTTTTCTACAGTCTGGGAACTGTGACGTCACTCGCAAGAGACCTATAGATTGCAACTGAAATACATATAGTACTGAAGTTGGAAATGTGCCATGGGAAATTGTTAGCCAATGACTGATGTAGCAGAAGTATTAAAAATTCATCTACTTTATTCACAAAGTAAACTGCTATGTGGTTAGGACATTCTTATGTACATAACTCGGTAATTTAAAATGGTAAAAAAAAAATAAAATGTCATAACAAGACAAAACTAGTATAAATTACAAGTGAAATTAGACTCATTATAATGAAGCTTTACATTGTCACCAACTTTTAAATTTGAGCATATTTATTTATATTAGTTGACAAAAATATCCACTCACAGCATACGAATCTATTTATAACATTATTACCTGTACAAAACATGCATAAAAGTGTAAATATATATATAAAAAGCGAGATAAAACATATACTGATATATTGTGATCTAACAAATTTAACAAATGAGATCTAATTGTTGTATAAAAACTATTGGTTTCAAATATTTCGTACATAAATGCAATGTTTACATTTAATACTAATCAGTAGCAAATAATAAAATTCAAATTAAATTCTAAAAGATATTAATAATACAGAATATAATCACAATTTTAAATTAGTTTTTGCTACTGATCAATACCAAGTAACAAAATTCAGAATAAATTCTAAAATATAGGAATACACAATAGATTCACAATTATAAATTGTTTTTGTTCTTTTTGAAAACCAGTTTTCAACCATAATAAACAGCACAAACAACAAAACAAATATTTACATTTCAAGGTTAAAGTTCTTCCGTATATATGTTATCTGTGAAATATTATTTGTGCTAACAAATAATATAGGTATATAAACAAATGCTCTTAGTTAGTCTAATTTTAGTCCTTAAGCAAAGACGTTGTAAATTAATGAAAATTTTCCCATTTTTTATGAATTCCTAATTTTAAATCGACAATATGAACATGTACTGCCTGGAACTTTTCAAATTTTGGAGGAATGGGGCACAATTGGTACTTAACCCTATCCCCAGGTAATGGAACAAATTCATCTTCAACACTGAAAGAAATGACAAAAGCATTTATTTTAATATAACGCCTTAAAACATTAACAATCAACATCATCAGAGTACTAATAAATCATGTATACCATACTAATTTATTAAGATATTTTGCCGAAAAACGTTTATGAAATAAATATGATTAGCAAACGCTTAAAAATTTGTTTAGTTTTGGTTTCGACCTTGTAAAATTATAAAATGCCACCTTCCAAAATTATTCCTTGTCTTTATAAACTCGGCGCAAAATAAATATTTTGTAAAAATTGTCAAAACGAACCTATTTACGCAAACTTACTCTGAAACATGAACAAATATTTCGTCACCTCCATCTTCGGGTGTTATAAACCCATGGCCCTTTTCTCTGCAAAATAATTTGATATTTCCATAAAGAGTTTTAGATCTCAATATTCTCTCGCACCTAAAATAACAAAAAAAAATTACCTGAAAGAGTATTATCGCGAACATATTGTTTTCAAATAATTAATAATAATGATAATAACTTACGTTGATGGTGTTCTATTTCTCTTGGTTATGAGAGGACTAGGTATTAAATGAATAGGGACTTGGGTAGAATCTCCCTCTGATTCTGATATATCAGACATTATTTTTAAATAAACAAATTTACCGAACTTAAAAAAAATACCAATACTGTTGGTTTATTTTTCCAAAATGTGAACTGTTAACCACAGAACAGAGAAAAGCTGTAAACCGCCAGAATTAACTGACTACTGACTTTTGACGGCAAAGAATCAATCATAAGTGCATTTCGATTGGAAATATTGACACCAAGTTCTACCATTGAGTTGAACAGTTGGTGGCGTAGGTAATTCATGTTATTAGGATTTATAAGAACTTCTCTGCACTGGAAAAGCAGAAGTAACTAACTAATTTTGAACAAATAGACGTACTGTTTTCGATGGAAAAAGCGAGCATTGCTTGTAAAACTGAAAAAAAAAAATCCTGTATGATTTTTTTTTATTTTTAAAAACTTTAAAAAGCATACTACAAGTACAAGTAGTACAAGTTCCTATATTTTTTCTATATTCGGGATATTACATACTTGGGGTAAAATTATACTAATAATGGTATAATAATATACTGAAAATATCATAATAGAGATGTTTAAGTGCTCTCTACTATGACTATCAAGTAAGATTTAAAAAAAAAAACACTTTAATTACAATAATCGATATTGACTGCTGCTTGATGCTTCACTATCACGAATTTCTTAATATTAAGAAATTCGTGTTTACTATCTTCAGGGTATTTGTTGGATGGAAATGGTCTTTTATCCTTTTAAATTTCTACCCCTTACCGGAGACGTAACCAAAAATTAGGTATATAAACACTGGTATATACCACTACCACAGCTGCCACTACTTACGTTACCCGGTATGTCGCAAAAACCATAAACCCTTATTGCCCATGTGGTTGACAGATCTGTTGGCTGATGCAATAACTTTAAAAAAGTCTGTGAAATCTAGAGAAAATATTGTGCAAATCTGCATAATTTAATATTTTGAAGAATAAATATAAAACATCATATTCATATTCATAATAAATAAGTTTGAAAATGGCAGAAGACGAAGCGGTAAGTGTTTTTCTATACAACATATAGGTTATATAAATGTGACTTGTAGAATGGTTGCCGAATATCAAAATTTTTAATTAACTTCCAAAATAACCAAAATTTCTGGTAACTAGGAATTCCTTTTTATATTTTATTGCTTTTAATTGTAAATAAATAGCTCATATATTTGCTAAACTTTGTGTAGCTAAATTTACGAATGTCATTTTAATCATGCATTGCTAAAATTAAAGTTGAGTATTTTTGATTCATCACATCATTTTAGCATTTAAATAAGCAAAGAAACATTTTCAAACTGTAGAACATATATAAACATCTCCATTTGATAACTCTGAAGTGACCTTAAATAATGTTGCCATATGTATTATTTATGCCATATGTCTTAATTAATTATAAATTGAAAATATTACCCCACAGAGCTTAATTTTTAAAGTTTTCCAGACACCGATGTATTTGTTTATAAACTGATATGATACTATTAAATACATGATAATGGGTTGTTCAAGTTATATTAAATACATACACAAAAATCATCTCGTAATAAATAAGTAATTAAATTGTATTAACATTTAAGTTTGCACATATATTTATAATATCTGTAACAACTCTGATAATTATATAAAGCGTAGTCAAAATATGCACATGGAATCGCTAGGGTGCCCAGTTCACAAATTTGTTACGAATGTACGCAGTACAGTTTCAAACCAAACAACAGGTACCTACATGTTGCATTACTCCTTTGGCATGGTGAAAAGTGATACCTCAGATGATTTGAAAAATTGACCAGAGCAGAGTGATCAAATCTAACAAAATTTTATATGTGTGTGTTTTTGTGTATATTGTTGTATCTAATATGATTATTTTTTAATCTCGCCTTATATAAATGAACATAAACAGTTATATTTATAAGCTGTTAAAAAAAACATAACCTACTACATATATCTTGTACTATATGGTATAGTGAATAGGCTACATTAATTTTTTTTAAATATATGAAAGAAATTTGCTTTTTAATGTTTCAAAAATATTTTATTAGAAACTCTACACGTGTTTCGGCTTTTTAGGCCTTTGTCAAGAGTACAGGGAATACAGTATTCCCTGTACTCTTGACAAAGGCCTAAAAAGCCAAAACACGTGTAGAGTTCTAATAAAATATTTTTGAAACATTAAAAAGCAAATTTCTTTGATATATTTAAAATATTTAATGATGTTTCACAAGGAGCCAACCGCAGAATCAGTTCAGTGTATTAAATTAATTTGTTATCCGTTTTAGATTCCTCATTAAAAACAAATCTGTTAAAACAACAGTCTAGCTCTTGTCAGGTAAAAGTGCTTTGTATCTGAAATGAGAACATTCTTGGAAAAAATTTTAGACATCGATTCAGCGTTATACTCGGTGTTAAAAATACACAGACCAAAGTTGCTCGCACCAGTATCACTTACTACAGTTGCTTAACAAAGCTGCACTTTAAATAAAGTGACAGTTATTTGTTGTGACTTAACTAAGTTTACCTTACAACTGGCATCAATGCATTTCTTTGAGGAATATTTATTCTGAACGGTTCCTAACCAGACAAATATGACAAAGACAGATCAAAGACAGTAGTCTTTGATCTGTCTGTTTAATCAGCGGTGATAGATATATGAAAAAAATATAAAATTTTTTTTTATTGCATTACAAAAAAGTAAATAACTATTTTCCATTTAAATCGAATTGTTATTTTCATCATTTAAAATTGAGGAACCAGTGCAACGAGGGTGAGATGCTCATTATGAAATGAAATGGCATTAATTTCATGTTTAGTATCACAAAATAAAAATATACTAGAAAATAAAAATGCAGATGGGGTAACTTGGAGAAAGAAAGACAATACGTGGAAATTACATAACTATTTAATGCACAGTGGTATTTACAGTAATGTCTGCTTATAACTGGCAAAATAAGTGTGTTATAAGCCAAGTTTGCTAAAAGTGGTGAGTTAAAAAAAGGCACCATTATTTTCAGTGTAACTCAATTTTTATTTCTTTTTTACACGAAAAATTATGTACCTAACGTGTAATAATACACGTTTATAACAATAATTTTTAAAAATCTTTCTTAAAAAAATAAACTGTTAAGGACACTTTGGGTAGTATTTTGCGGCTGCAGTAAATGATGGACGGCCACAACATGTTGAGGGTTCGAGTTCGTAATAAGCGGACATTACTGTATATCCATCTGGCGAAAATGATCTTCTCTAATATAAATTTTGCATGGAATTCCCACCTCAACCATTTCCATAACTTCTGCATCATCTATCAAATCATTTTCATTAAAAACTTCCATGTTTTAAAAAATTCTGCTATAAATTATGATAATGATATCAACTATTCTGACTGATATGTCAACATGACGCAAGGTTAAATAAATAATACTTAAGTGAAACTGTAAGCCACGGATTTTTACAGCTTAAATAAAGTACCACCTTTGAAAACTAAGTGGTTCTGAAAAGTTGGGTGTAATGAAATAAGCATTACTTTGAAATTATAAGTAGCACTTTGTATATGTGACACTGGTGCAAGCAGGCCTAAATATATAATAATATACATACATATGTACTGCAAAACAGACGGGTGAGGCCGAGCGGTGGGGGATAGATCGGCGCAGATATCATTATGCCCTAATCAAATATAATTGGTGCGACAAACTGAAGTAGAATAGCAGTGGCGTGTAAATTATAATAAATTAATGTGAATGCAAACAAAATACTTATATAAAGAAATAATGTATGTTACCCAATCACTAGATTGTATTCATAGGTTAACATCGGTTAATACGAGTAAGTATTTGATATTTACATATAAAAACAACATAAATACAACAAATAATCACAAAAACCGAGCTGATATATGTAATGCTTCTGAATGACACATTTGTTATTCTGCTATAGCCGAGGAGTGGGGTATCGTTCAAATTTGGTCAATGGCGTATTCCCACCGCTTGCCATCACACGTTTGTTTTGCAGTAAGGACCAATCAGAATACCTTGTTTCCAAATCTAAATGGCTTTACATCAATAAAACGTGATAAAACTATGAGTAGCTTCCTAGCAACTACTTATTGTTATACATAGTAATATAAGCAAAGGCACCATTACATGTATTTAGAATTATATCTTGTATGAATAAAATAATCTGAAGGAATACCATAATATAAGCTTTGAATTCGTAACAGTTAATTATCTAAAACTTCCTACATATTACAGATCCTGAAGATTTGACACATGAAAACCATTCAGCACTTCTTGATGTTAGATTTATATTACTTGCTAATTTAACACTCTTTTTGTTTTTGAGCAATATTTTTGAACAATGTATTAGATATTGTTTATAGATTAATCATTTTCATGGACATAAAGAGCTTATTGAGTTTCCTAAATAAATAAATTAATAATATTACTAAATAAATGATGTATTTATATAATTTTTCAGATTTTTGATCCTTCATTAAAAAAAAAAAGAAGAAGAAGAAGACTACTTTTGATATTGATGCGGCTTTGGCTGAGGGTAATACTGAAAATGAGACAACAAACAATATTGATGATGCAGAACCGAAGGATGAAGAGCAAGATGATGCGAATGTTGACATTGACCTCGATTTTACAAAAAAGAAGAAGAAAAAGAAGAAACCTTTTGGCACTGATGATTTAGATGCTGTTGCAATTGAAAGTAAAGAAGAGATTTTAATTGAGAGTGGGAATCAAGAAGATGGCACAGTAGATGATAATTTTGATTTAGATATAGACTTCAGCAAAAATAAAAAGAAAAAGAAAAAGAAGAAGGACCTGGATGAACTAATGGCCGAGGCAGAGGAGAAAGCGGCGGAGGATAGAGAAAATGGTATCTATCTTTTTTTATGATATGGCTATGAAAAATTTTAATTGAATTAAAAAAATATTAGATTATCCCTAACTGGTGAATGATGGTGTACCGGATGTATTTCACTTGTTATAAATATTTTATAGAAAAATATGTACTAACTGTAAATTTATTTAAAAAATTTTAAAATATTTTTTTCTCAACATGCTGCAACTTGGTAGAAAGGGTCTCTGAAGCAGGTATGGTTGTTATAAAAAGTTACATTCCTCCATTTATTCTTTATTTGTAATATGAAAATTAGGAATCAAGATATAGATTTTTGGCCGATACTGGTATACCAAATGCCGCTACTGATATGTATATATCAACATATCAGCAGTACACATTTATGAGCATCTAAAGTCCTTAACATCCATAAATCTGACTCGCTTATATGTCCGCTGCTCAGGTTGAAAACATCTACAATTGTTTTTTAAATAGTGATATTTTAAATTTTTTTGATAAGAAGTCGTAAGAAAACTAATAGCAGTTTCCCCCCATATATATTTAGTTTTGATAGTTCTGCCATAAAATATCATCTAGGTCCCATGCTCCAGTATTATGTTATGATTAACCTAATTTTCACCAGCCGCCTCTGAATTCAGTTGTCCCAACTTAATTAAATATTTTAACTAAATTCAGATAACCAATTAAAAAAGCAAGATTTTACAAATTTTGCTATTTTATGTTTAATAGAATGTCATCATCACATAAGCGTTATCGATGAAACGATATCTACATCCAGAATTAATTTTATGAAATAGTTCAAAAACAACTAATAAAATAAAACATTCTTAAATATAACTATAAATTTGTTTCATAATTGTCAGTTACTTTACTCCACTTAAAACAACTAATTAACTTGTAATAAATGGTCAAAAAGAGGTATACTTTTAACCTGACATTGAATCAGAATTTTAACATTTTTCTCCAGGCCACTTTTGGATTAGTCTTGATTGTTTGAAAGCAATAAAAATTTATTTTGTCTGAATACAATCAATATGATTTTTACGTTTCTCAAAATATAATTTTAACTGTATTAACAGTTTTTAATTAGCTGTAAAGGATAAATGTGGAGGTCAATAAATAATATATTTGTCATTTGATATTACTAAAATTTAATATTACAGCGGATGAAAATTCAACGTTATGGGTAGGATCTGATCGAGATTATACGTATGATGAATTATTGAATCGTGCCTTTGAAATAATGAGGGACAAGAATCCTGATATGGCTGCAGGTAAAAAACAGAAATTCGTAATGAGACCTCCACAAGTAGTCAAAATTGGTGCAAAGAAAACGTCTTTCGCGAATTTTACAGAAATCTGTAAAATGCTCCATCGTCAACCTAAACATTTACTGGATTTCTTATTGGCTGAATTAGGTACAAGTGGATCTGTGGATGGAAATAGTCAACTTATCATCAAAGGAAGATTTCAACAGAAACAAATAGAAAATGTGCTAAGAAGGTATAGTTGTACTTTTTTTTAATTTACGTATTTGAGGAAAATGACGAGTTTTAAGTGTTTGCAAACTGATTGTGAAAATCGAACATGCACACCGAGATTGATGTATAAACATTTATACTTTTCAGATATATTAAAGAATACGTTACCTGTCATACATGCCGATCCCCTGACACGATACTTCAAAAAGATACGAGATTATTTTTCTTACAGTGTGAAACGTGCGGTTCTAGATGTTCTGTAGCTAGCATTAAATCTGGTTTCCAGGTATGTATAAACATTTCTTGGATTTTATTATGTATAAATTAAGTATATATCCATTAATTATAAAATGTTTTGTTGTTTTTGGATGATTATTAAATATAGATCAAATTAAACTCTAAAACTAAGAGCGATTTAAGTTTGCATGGGCTTGGTCTAAACTCTATTCATTTCCAAGATTCAGTGTGTAAACAATGATCAGGGCGTGTCTAGTGTTGTGAGTAAGGAAACGTTTCATGGAAATGAAATTATGAAAGTTCACAAAATTTCTGAAAATTTCATAAATTTCGTGGGGATTTCATAACCTTTCATGAAAATTTCATACAATTCTCGGTGAAAAAAATAGTTATGACCCTTATAACTTAGTTCGTACAATTAAAGAAAAATTGTGTTTTGATAATGTTAAGTAGTTTCTAAATAAATAAATTATCGGTGACGGAGCAAGCTTTTTATTCAAAGTTAGCTCAAAGAAATAGGATATTATTTTAATACCACTAAGCTATCCTGTTTCAATAACTAGCTTATAGTCCCTCATCGCCTCAAATAATATAAATGGTTACCAGTGCCCTCATTTAAAGTAAACGTTTATGCTAATACACAAAATAAATATTAACAGAAAGGAGGTAATTTTTTACAGTAATTTTCATAGGTATTTTCTATCACAGAAATTAATATAAACATTTTTAGTTAAACTGATATAATTTTTATTAATATAACACTGGATTTCCTAATTTTATTTTTGAGCTAGGAAAAAATTCACAAGTGGAGGTTGTAGTTGTTTGAGTATGACAATAATTTTAGGTTAGATTAACTGTTTTATACTTCAAAAAGTGGCGCCAATTCCGAAAATTTCCGAGTTTCGGAAATTTTCCGAAATTTTGGAAACTTTCCTGAACCTATGAATTTTATGATATTTTCAAAGTTTCCAATAAATTTCAATTTTTTCCGAAATTTTCGGAAACGTTTCGAAAAATTTCCTCGAGTTTTTAAATTTCGGAAATTTTACAACACTAGGCGTGTCCACCGATATCTGCATTGCTATTAGACAATTAGAAATAAAATACTCTGTTTATATCCACTGAATCTCGGAAATTAACGCAGTATAAGTATACTGTGGATAATAAATCAACTTTCAATTCAACCACAAAGGCACCAAGTTTTTCCATTTTTATTTTTTGATCAATTTTTATTTATGTTATCCGATAATCGATATATTGGACCATACTATTTAATTTCGTCCTTAGATCATTTACTATGTTTAATGAGAGCCTCATTTATGTCATTAATTCGTTTTGCTTTGTAAATTTGCCATCACTAATCCATTCTCCATTAAAAAAAAAAAAAAAAAAAACAAATAACCTGATTCTCACAACTTTTAATAAATTGTCATTTATACATTGCTTATGACCTGTGCTTTTCAGTCTCTTATTGTACCCCAGTTACTGGCAAAATTCCAATTGCTTTTGCATTTTCTAAACGTATTTCTCATCAGTTTAATGATTTCTTACCTTTGCTTATTTGATACAAAAAAATAGTAAAAAATAAGTAAAAAAAAGTTAATCGGTATGTGATTCGCGGTAACTTATTTTATTGATAATTTATAGAGGTAATGGTAATGTTACCGGTAATTTATAAAATTTATTTTAACCATACCATTGTACTGAAATCAAGACGTTTATTTTGGTGTCAAATATGTAGGGTATCTTTCTGTATTTTTGTTTGCCAAATTTTGTTCCTCGAAACTTTTCAATTCTTCCAAATATGATTTGAAACCATTTCGGTTATTCTAATTTCAGAAACACGTTACCGGTAACCTCGCCGGTAATGTACACTCTGTAACTTATCAGTAAGTTACCAAAAAATGGAAATGTTACTTAGGTAATTTACCGAGTCAACATCCCTAAAAAAAAATGTATGTATATAGATAATATGTTTATGCTTACTTTTCTTTTCCAGGCCGTAACCTCAAAACGTGCAGCCATTCGAGCCAAAACAGCCTAGATCGTAGAATATGTACTGCAATATTACACTTTATATGTGTTATTATATGGCACTTTTATAATATTTAATATTTAATTATTAAGACAGTGCTGATAAGTTGGTGTTGTATGTCTGTTACACTTTGTACTATAAAATTAGATGAATTGTTACATAAACCTAACAAGCCTATATTAAATACTATTAATTAAATTTTTTAATTATTGTTTTTATTGCTGTAACTGTCTCTTTTAATTACACTCTCAAACATGATATTTCATACACTTATAATTAACGTTATGTTACGAGAAGTCTAAAATCTTACTTTAAATGGTTTCAATACTACAGCACGGAGGGTCTATAATTTGTTAACATATAGAATAAAGCACTCATTTAATTCAATACAAACGTTTTGAAAATGTGGCCGACATCTTCGTGAGTACAAGGGTCTCATTTGGATCGCCTGCAAGCAAGGAATTTTCCAGATAAGGTAACTAATTACAAAAAATAGTGTAGAGGTTTTGTCCAAACTCCAAATGTTTTGAGTGATTATTCAGATTTTTGGATGGCAGCATTGAATCGCAATGAAATTCTACTTCACATTATTGTTTTAATTATTCTTTGAACACTAATTTGTATTGCTAAGATTGATGGTTATACAAGTAGCGAGCGGACAATACCAAGTTATCAACTGCAATTGCTTCATTTTGGTTATTTTCAATTTGAGAACCAAATCGAGAACGATTGATATTGAAGGATGATCAGTTATGGTAAAGGCAACTATGTTAATGCTTTGTCACTTATCAAGAGTTAGTAGTGTTGAATGTTCTGAAATTTCTTAGGGTAAAAAGTTTCCAGAAAGTTCTGAAGTTCTAACCAGGTCAATAGAGGGTGTTAATTAATTACATGCCAAAACTTCAGGAGGTTATTCCTTCCAACATTTCAAGACGAAAAATTCTAATAAAATATATTCTAAAATGCTTCGTTCCTGAGATGAATTTTCAATTTTTTTTTTGTTTTTTTTTTCATGTATTTTATACATTAATCGATTCAAATTTGGTGTACATACTACTTGTTACAATCTCTACAAAATAGCTTCACTAATTTTTTGAACTATCTACAGGGTGATACTTTTTAGGGGGTAATGAACCCTTTAAAACCCACTGAACTTTTTTTAAGGCGACACTGTTTTTTTTATGAAAAAAAATGTAAGATACCAAAAAGTTTAATAAAAGAACAAGGAAGTTAATTAAGTAAAAAAAAAACGGCGTCGCCGTAAAAAAGAAGTTCGGGGAGTTTTAAAGGGTTCATGGACCCCTAACAAAAATATCACCCTGTAGATTGTAGCAAAAATCAATCAATCAACGAGATAAGGCAAACTCTCAATTTTCAGGAAACTGGAGAACATAAAAATATGGGGATTGGGGTCAATCCTACTCCATCAGAAATTTCATTTTCATCGGACCAGGAGCGGGAGCTGTAAACCGCCTTAAGTAATGTGTTGGAGCAACGGCAAACCCAACAAGGTCCCAGGTACTATCACATGGAAAAAAAATTGAAAATTCAACACCCTGTATCTCAGTAATGAAGCATTTTAGGACATGTTCATAGGAATATTTCGTCTTGAAATGTTGTAAGGAATAACCACTTGAAGTTTTGGCATGTAATTAATTAACACCTTGTATAGTCAGATTTTTTACTTTTTTTTTTTTATTATAAACAGTAGTGAAAAAAGTGTTATTTGAATGAGGAAATTATATTTGCATAATATAATAATATTAATGAGGCAATAATTAGTAAGGGGAATTTTAAATTTTAACAGTATTCATGATTTTTTTCTGTATGTAAGCATAAAAATTGTTATGAGTATAATGAATGATACTTACTTTCTTTCTGGATGGATGGATTTGTCGCATTTTGCATAGTTGCTTCTTAATTAGTCAATACAGTGAATTTTTTTTTATTCAGTTATTTAATGTCGGCATATTTCCACGACCGGGGCCAATCACCGTCTCCAGCCGACGAGCTGCCCCCAACCTGGAAATTTTGCCAAATCTCTTCTCTATCGAAAAGTAGGGCTTTTTATTTGCCTAACATATAACAGACAAGAGACCAACTGCTTAACACCCCCTTCGAAGGGTGGTAATTCATCTACACAACCCTTGCCTAAGGTTGTATATAGCTTCTGTGTATACGTTGATATATGAATTGCTAGAAGATGGAATGTGGTCGCGAGTTCCATTTGGGTTACCCATCCTAATTACTGATTGCAACTACCTTTGCTTAACATTCGTATCGAAGTACGAATTTCAGTTTAAACCTTTAAATAAACTCAGTATGTTTGGTAACTCAAGTACAGAGAGATATACCAAATAAATTTATTTTCAAATGTTTAGTTTATTTTTGGGTGGATTATACAGAAAAAAAAAGTTTAAAAATATTTTTATTTAATCACAGTAAACATTTAACAAAAAAAATTGAGCTATTACCATTATAAAAAAAACCATGGCAATATTTGCCATCAACTTACGTTAGCCCTGGCCAGAATAATTTTAACATCTGGAACCATTCCAAATCGATACAAAATTTTCATAACTCCCTCCCTGAGCCACATTCTAATTCGATTTAAGCTGAAAATTATATCAAATAATTATATAAAATATAATACATATTTGATTACATTACACAAAAAAAAATTAAAATTGCAAATTTTTTTAATATTGCAATCATTTAAGATGTCAGATTATTAATGAAGAACTACCCAGGTCACTAATGCTCTTATTAAGATCTACAAGGTCGCTTTAAAATTATACAATAAAACTTCGAATAAAACCAAATGATCTTCAAGACAAGCTTAGGATCACCATAAAGGAGCTTCTAGCCAAAAAAGGGCCCATCCTAAAAGGGTCTTGAAGACTAAATTTTAAAACTATATTAAAAACCATTTAGTTTTAATTTCATATTCTTAAAGAGTTCTTCAAGGCAACCTTAAATTTATGTATTAAAACGTTTTGCATTTAAAATAAAATTGCAGCAGACTAAATTGCCTTGAGAATCATTATAATTAATCCTAAAAGGGTTTTATTTTGTTTTAAAGTCGGACAACTCTATGCGTGAAATAGTTAAAACAACGGCAAGTCTCTAATGGGGCAGAGTGGTAATATTTTAAACGTAACGCATATAAAGCTGATCAAAAATAATATTCAAATGCAAACTATTCTGGTAGAAATTACCAACGGATGGCACTTTTCTGACAAAATATAATAAAATACTTCTACATAACTTTTGTGATTGCTGGATTTAGTGACTTCGTTTTAATTTAAAATACTTGTCACTAATATTTTCCATTTTAAATATGTCTTCTAGTTTTCATTCATGCATAAAGTAGGTACACGGACTGCACTGGTTCACTAAATCAGCAATCAGTTTATTGAGCAGATGGCGTGTTTTCTCCGATTATGGAGGGGGTAGAATTAGTTTTAATAAAGTCCTCAAAAAATCCAACAGGCATTTCTTTTAATCAAATTGATTAAATTAAAACCTTTGAACTTTAAAATATTCTTAATTTACTCTTTAAAAAGTAAAAACTATGTTTTAGGATTTAATGTGGAATTTCATTGAGCATATAGGCTTAAGATAAAATAGTTTTCTTAATGGGTTTTAATGACTACATCAAGGATACTCCAGAAAACTACATTAAAACCATTTGTTCCAAAATTGATTGTTTTAAAACCAACTTGCTATTTAATTCTTTAAAAGGCAAATTAGTTTTAAAATAGCCAATGTCAAGAGTATTATAAAACTAGTATAAGATCAATAGGGCATTAGGAGCAAACAGTTTTTTTATTTTAATTTAAAGAGTGCATTAAATCCTTTGCATAAGAATCAGTGGTCTTGAAGAACTTTTAGTTTATCTTAAGGTAATTTTAAAACCACTATCATTTTATTGTACATGTTAAAGCACTTTTAAAACCTAAATAAATCAAAAGTATCTTAGAGTTGTTACTTGGGTAGGTAACTTTCTACATATTTGATAGAATTACTTACTTCAAGACAACTTCAAAATATAACCTATATGGAAAGTATAGTACCCTCATGATGCTGGATTGGTTATCATACACTCTTCTTGTTGCAGCTCGTGCCAAAACGCTATACCTATCTATAGGATTTCCATGCTCATGAGCAATTGCTCTAATTGTATTTAAGTTCCTTTAAAATAAAAAAAATACACATTCAATTTTTCTCATATGCCACAAACTCGGAATACGCGGTGGCGAGATTTGTCTGAATAAAATTGCCAAAGGGATGCAGTGAAAATTAATAGCATTTTCCACTGATTGCATTCCGTATTTTTTTCTTTTTAACACAGATAAAATATACAAGAGTGCATAAAAGTGTAGTCGGTGGAGAACACCGAGATATGAAGGGACCCAAGATGGCCTCATATTACACTGGCCGACACAATTTTTGTAACACAGTTCACACTGCTCTTTTTATATTGTTAATACCTCCCTATTAACTGCAAAAATTTACAAGTCCTAATATGTTCCATTTTTGTGTGAACACAATAATAGACTATTATATATTGCCAGGTAATAAATTTTATGATGGGTCGGCAATTCTAGAAGTGCGAGTTAACGTAAGGTGGGACATTTTCTGTATCAGTCTTGTTTTGGTCTTTCAAGTGCCCAATTGTGTCTGTTAGAAAGTGTTTTCGTTTATCTCCACAACTCTGTTACGACAAAAATGTCCAGTCAAACGCGCCGAAGTTGCAAAACCTCACCTGACAAGTTTTGATACGTTTGTGGAAAATTCCTTGTGAAGTCATAAGTGAGGCCATTGTCTGAAAATGTGAAAAAAGTGTATTTTCTATATTTTGGAGTTTTATTCCGGTGGAATATGCTATTTAGGTACATGTTACAAAAAAATATTTTTTTTTTGTTCGCCAGTGCTATTTATAATGAATTGGTCATGGAATAATTACCAAACCTTTGGTTGTTTTAAGTTACGACACCAATACTGTAAAAAAATAATATAAATTTATTTAAAATGACTAATAAAGGGCATTAGTTCTTCAATAGCAAAGTTGAGAAACAAATACAAATACTGACTAATAAAATTATTTTTTAACTTCAACTTACCTTATTACTAAAAGAAGAGTATGAGGCATACTTTGTAGACAACAAATAATACTGTCAAATCTATCTCTAGCAAATTCGGTCATATGTTTTAAATCTTCTTCTGTCAATTTAGCTTTAAGTATAAAACCACGTGTCTTTAAAGGAGCCTGCGTTAAAATTTCAGCAAACAATTCATAATCTACAAAAATGCCTAATGTTATTTTTGTGCCTTAAAAAAGATATGTTCTTACTTTCCACTCCTAATTGGTTTGCATATTTTTTCATATTAATGTGATCCTTCAAAACAATGGCCTTCCACATGTGACTCAAAGCCATTCTATCCTCATCTGATATCAGTTGGTATAAACCGTGATCTAATAAAACCAACTGAGTGGTTCCATTTTGCCTCCTCACTAAAACTAATACAAACATTTAAAACTGTATAAGCTTTGGGTCCACAAAATTGTGTATACTCTGTATGTCACAAAAACCACACAAAAAATAAACAAGTTAAAGTTTCTTTCAAACTTAATTGCAACATAAAAAACGGCGGGAAAGGGATCAAAGTCGCCGGCGATTTTTATGTTTCAAATGCAATGAGTAAAGCTCCAGCTTATTGCAATTCAGATGGGATCCTCCTATCTGAATGGCATATAATATGACATTAGATGGAAATATAACGTTTTTTGCCTCTTGGCAAATTATCACCTTTTGAGATAGGATTATTTACCAGATCGCCGATGATATACTATGTACTCAAAATTAAAACGTACGTTTCTTAAAAACCAATAATTCTTACCATTTCCAGGATGGGGGTCAGCATGAACAAATCCTGTCTGAAATATTTGGTGTCCGAAGGCCTCAAATAATTTATTATTGATGTCTGATAAAGAATACCCATTTTTCTTTAACTTATCCACTGCATTTATTTTGTACCCATCAATAAATTCAGTGACGAGCACTCTCTAAAATCAACGATTAGATAGGTATGTTATTGAATTTTTAAAATTACCTAGCAAAATACCGAACTAGAGTAATCCCAGAACACTTTAGGAACATAAATGTATTTCAGATGCTGCAAATCCCTGGCACATCGTTCACTATTCAAGCCTTCATTTACAAAATCTAGTTCCTGTCTTAAAGAACTTGCTAAATTGTCTAGGATCCACGCAAAATTAAAATTAGGATGCATAAAAGCTGCTACTTTTAAAAGTGACTTAATTGTTGAAATATCACTTTTAAGCCGTGTTTGTAAATCTATATATTGTACTTTAACTGCTACACTTTCGCCATCTTTGGTAACCGCTTTATATACCTAAAATAAATATGAAATTTGGCTATTGGTTTTTTTTTTAAATTTTAATTATAAAAGATGGACGATCAATGGGAGTTTTATTTTGGTTTTGGAATTATGTGACCACTTCTTGTACAGACCGTCCAGACACCCTGTATACATTTAAATTTTATCTGGAATGAAGCACATAGGATGCCGGGGCAATATTTTTAATTTTTTTAACAACATATAAATGCTTTATGTGTAGCATATCAAATATATGGGGACTGGAGTGAGCCTTAACCATAGATCCTTGTGATATTCCAAATTTGGTAGCAAACATTAATCACCTACAAAGTAAAGGGAGTGGTTGGACAGAAAATCTCATATTCACAAGCTGAACTGAGCAAGTAAGTTATTTGTTATATTTTTATTTTATTAAATACTTTGAAGATATGTATCTACTGTTTGGTCATAAAGGTGTGAGGACTTGGGCAAAAAATGTTTGGGCAATGAATTCCTTAACCTTGTTGTTTGTGGTAGAAAGATATCTGGAAAAATGACATATGTTAGGTATTGAGCTTTAAGAGACTCCAAAATGTGTAATCCATTAAAAATCCATTAAACAGCTAAACTAAAAAAATAAATTGATTCACAGGAATATTTTATTTCCAGTTTTTTTCTGCATTTCCCCATTTTATAGATTCGTCTTGTTGCGTGCCCCTTTCCATGCTGGGGCTTTGGGCTACTGCCAGTGGACTATAAATCTGACAATGCATAAAAAAAAATTATAGGTACTCGGTGATATTCAAAAACAAATATAAAAAGGAATCTTGGATGAATATATAATATAGATATATTATCTGCTTACCTGAGCTATGCTAGCTGCAGCAATAGGTTTACTGTCAAAACTTTTGAAAATCTCTGTTGGGTCTTTACCAAAGTCTGTTAAAAAAAGTTCCCTAAGTTCATCCTCTTTTCGTGTTAGGCACTTATCTTGCAGTGCTTTTAATGTTTGAATATATTCTCTTGGTAATATATGACTTAGCGAAACTAAACCTTGCCCCAACTTTATATATGATCCACCATTGTCCAAACAACCCTCTAGAATGTTGTCTGCTGCTCTTTGGTGTATCCTACTCATCATGGGTTTATAATTCGGAGATGATTCATGTAAACCTAACATTGAAAAGTAATAATCCACTGATATCCATAATCCTATTTTCAATGATCTGAAAAAATAGATATAGAGAAATATAACAATACAGGATAGAAATTTGTTTTTATAGCTGTAATACAATAATAGCTGGAATATATAAGACTTGCCAACAGAATGATTAGAATTCACATTTTAGATTTAGATTTGTGTAAATAAATTGCGACAATACTGATGAGCTATGATGCATAATATGAATTCAAAATTTTTTTTATAGAATACGAAAGAGAATCCTGATTAGTAGTATTGCCCAGATCACTAAAATTTATTATTATCTAAAATTGTTATAAACTTTCTGTATTATCCCCAGATAGGAATATGAACGAAATTAGTGTATGTTTGTAACTGCAAGGCAGAACAATCTAGAACTTGCAAACATGTTGTTGCTTTGTTGCATGTAAATCGGTGAGTAAAGTAAACTATACTATACATATAACTATTTAAATTTTACATATCTATATTTTATAGACGAGCATCTAGAACACTGTAAGTGTGGTGGGGTAAAAAGATTAACTAGTTCATTCAATGGAAAGAGCTGTTGAATATTGGCATTTTAAAAACAAAAATAACAACCTTGATAAATATGGTTTCAGTCTACGGGAATTGGATTGATTACTGTATTTTGCTCTGTGGTAATATGGAATTCTTAACTATAAGTTTCAGACGATGAAGTGAATTTGTTGTCTCTGCCATAATGTATTAAAATAATAAATACATTTTTAGAACATTTTTTTTATTTTTTATTAAATATGTATGAAAATTAAAAAAGGTTTATCAAAAGCAAGCAACTGTTGGTTTTATTTATAGTTTACAGTTTAACAACGTATTTTACATTTGCACTTTATTATTTCACATTTGCACATAATTATTTCACAATTTTACAAAAGTTTGTTTTCCCTCAGCTTGAAGTTCTGCCTATCGTCAATAGATGGCGGACCCTTTGCGGTCCGCCTGAATGGTGAAAAATGGGAAAAAGAGGTATCTGTATAAACTGATGTAGAACTTTAGAAAACTGATGGCAAATGATTATTGTGAACCAAGTAATTAGTGTTATATTTGTTGTAAATATGCAAATTTGAAATTAATGATGACCTATAATTTCACTATTTTGAGGACTACAAAAATATATATTGTTTTACGCATATTGTATTTTCAGAAAATATTAAAGCCTGCCCTGACTACTCCAATGACATCATGAATTTCTTGAAATTCGTGAAGATATGTGATGTCGAAGTCACGAATATTTAACATTATTTAACGTGACTATAAGTTATGATATGATTTTTACTCTAAGTATGATGTCAGCATGCAAGTTGGTTTCCTCCTTTATATTTACTCCTCGTCTGGAGCAAGAGAAAAAATATTTAGTTCTAAGCACAGACCTCGTAATTTTTATAAGTCTATGGTTCTAAGTAAAATATGAGATGACGTTCTTGTCCACTAGCGAACAAAAATCGGGTAAAAATATCTTGTTTAGAGTAAATATTGGCCACCGGCGAACAGACCTAATGTGAGTTAAACATCCTTGATGTGAGGTAAAATCTTCTTTTTAAGAAGCCTTGTTAGTAGTAATAAGTGTAACGAAATATGATTGTTTTGTGCTTATGAAGGAGGAGATCGTGGCAACTAATCGTTAGTTTCTATTTTATTACAAATGTACTCAACAATTTTTACTCTGTTCTACTGTATTATTTTGCTATTATATTCCTTCCATAAAATGTCAAAATATCTTCGCTTACCGTATAAATCGAATTCCCCCATATACATTCCCAACAATATTTCCATCTTCGTCGTAATTATGAACTGCTGGTAACGCAGCTAACGTTCCACCAATTGCAAACCCTGTATACTTCATACAATTCATAATATTTTTAAGAATTTGTCCATTACTTTTGTAGTTTTGTACATACTTCTTTAACTTCATAAACTGGCCTCTTGACATCTTTTATCTTAAAGTACATGTGTAGTACGGCATCTGCAATACCATCTAAATATATCCATCATTAAAGAACATCATATTATCAAAAAAAAAAAAAGATAAGCAACAGCAAAAGTAATTAGTTAAAATAGTTAACTAATTACAATTACTATTATAAAATTGTATAAAACTTCTGCGTAGTTCACAAAAATATTTTATAATAGGCGCGCAAGTGCATTTAGTTAAACAAAAACGCATAATACTATATCACGCAGGTGGAAAAGAGAAACAATACGGTCACGGCGCGATCAACCATACCCACTACTCGCGAGGAGTACAGCTGGTTGTGTGCCCTTTTTAACTGCTGGGTAGAGTTATTCAGCGCCTGAACTGGGCTGAATGCTGCTGTGTTTGTCGATATCTAGTAAATTTTGTGTTTTTCGACCCCATTAGTCGTTGTTCGAGCCTTTAAGAAGATAATACCAGAAATTAGGTATGTAGTCAAAGTAAATAAATTTTGTTATATCTAAGTTAACTGTAATGTGAATGTGCCTATACCTATCAGCTGATTTTCATCAAACGACAATAACAAATAAATGTGAAATAAATTGTAATTTAACTGGTGCAAAAGAAATAGAAATGGTAGAAAAAAAAAGCAGAAAAAAAGTTAATTTCTCACAAGGTAATTCACCTGTTCCAAGAAGTGTATTTTCTTTGTTCTTTTCGACGTTTATTTGAAATGGGCGCTGGATCGATGATGCAATACTGCGGGTTAAAGAAGGATAACTGTCGGACTTGTGACTGTAGAACTTGTGAAACAAAGATAGTTTCATTATCATATCTGCGTGCGCATGTTGTTTTTCCTTAGCTATATCGTTTTTTTTACCAGGTAAGTAGGTACTTGGACTTAGGAAATGCAGGCCTGCAGACTGCTTGGCAATATACCTATTTAGCATAACTTGTCGATAGATTTTTTCCTATTATGTGACGATTTTTTCTTCATTTTCAATTGCTGTTTTAAGATCTGATGCTAATTTGTTTACAAATTTTATTTAGCAAAGCCGGTGGGGGAGGGGGGTTCAGAAAACAAAATTATCATCTTTTTCCGTAAATATTTTAAATTCTAGTTTATACATATTTTTTTTTCATTTTTATCGATCATTATAATACGTCTAGGATAATTAATAAATAACGAATGAAAACAAAATTGAACCGTGAAAATTATATAAAATCTGATTTAGAAAATCACTTAATTGTTAATAATTTTTTTATAATTATAAAATGTTTTAAAATAAGGTGATATTATTAAGGTCCACAAATAAATAGTAGTGACATGACGTAAAAACCAGGGCCTGATCCAGGACACCGCGCTGGCATACATAATATATAGATATGATAAATGATAATATTGTTTTTATTGGCGATTTTGTAGTATCCAAAATAAAGGGGCAATAAATATTTCACTGAACACACAACACTGCACACTATAGTAATTTCTAGAGTTCCAGTAAATTGGCAGCATCTATTGCTCAAAATTGATATACAAATACAAAAAATTCTTTAAAACATCGAATAGATGTTAAGTTATGTGAAGCATAAATTTATGAAACCAAAAAAATCCGTATAACTCGAGAAGGGATTTAGATATCGAACAAATAAATGAAAAAACACCCCCCTCAAATCCGCCGTCGATCTTAGCAGCCCCCTATTCTGTGCAAAAGTCTTTTCCCTTGGACGAAAAACAAAAAAAGTTTTAAAAAGAAAATGAATCGATTTTTTGTTGACTGGCCACGGGCGCTTCAATTGCTAGTTACAAAAAAAATATTTCTTAAATCTCCTAAACGTCTTCGCGCGCATTCCATAGCATACATGATGCTGCAAAGTTGTGACAGATCTTTTTCAGTTTGTGTTAACCAAGCTAGTTAAGAGGATAAGTTGTGCATACATTGTTATAAATTGTAATAGATTGTCGATTTTATTACTAGTTAATTTTTTTTGTTACACTTATTATGATGGGTAAGCCTATGTCCTGCGGCGCATTCTTGCCCCAACTGTAGTGATAAGTTATTAATAGATTATTGATTTTATTACTAGTTAATTTCTTTTGTTATACTTATTATGATGGGTACGCCTATGTCCTGCGGCGCATTTTTGCCAACTGTAGTGATAAGTTATTATACCAGCCGATTTAAAAGTAGGGTAATGTTTTAATACTTTCAAATAATTGCACGCAAATAACATCATTATTAAATATCAAATAAATATTAGTTGTTGTGGGTAAATTTTCGCCTCCACTTTAATTTTTATCTGATTTTTAATCAATATTTATGTAAATATATTATTCTATTATAAAATGTTTATATGTATACAGGTATTCGTTAGGTATTTAACGATAATGATCGCCTAATCAACTTCCTTGAGGGCTTCTTGGAAAAGTAATTGCTCCCATCCCTCCAGTATAAGACAAGACAATAAAAATTATATGATTGATGTGATTTTTTTAATTTATTGAAATAAATAAAAAATAACAGTACTCTCTCAAAAATAAAAAAAAACTGCAGTGCACTTGCGCTAAGGTGAGCCCCCCCTACTTCACGTGAACACCTGAATTATCTACTAAATCTACTTTAACTTCGTTTTCTTCAAAGATGTAGACAAAATAAGATAAAAGAATGTCAAAAATGATGTTACGTACAAAAGTATTTATTTGTTTTTTTTTAAGGCCATATCCCGCTAACATGAACAATCGCACAAACAGGAACACAGCTGGTTTTAATTACTTCACGTTAGCGCGAGTGCACTGTATCTATAATAAAAAAAAAACATTCTGTTATTCCTACATTAGGCCAAAATACGGCATCACCTAGCATTTAACTTGTAACTCATATTCTCCGGAACAAAAAATGTGTTCTTGAATGATATATTTCGACTTAAAATTGTGCCAATAGTTATTTTTTGTAAGGCATTGGGGCCCCCTTGTAGCCGAGGGCCTCTGGGCAATTGCTCATTTTCTTATACGGATAATCCGCCCTGTACCTATTTTTAATTACAACAAGAATTATAGCTTGTTCAGCTAATTTCGTAAATATACATATACTCGATTTGTTTGTCCTATAGTTATTGTAATGCGTTTCCTGATGGATGACTAAATGCCACCTTGAAAACTATATTAAAAGGAATCTCTTTTAAAAAGATCTTAAAAATGTGTCTTTGTAACCCATTGTTAAAGATGTATCAGGAAATAAATTGCAACAACTTTAGGCATTCCCAGGATCAGATTGAAATAAAAAAATGTCGGAGATTTAGGAAATTAGCCGTATAAAGGTATATTGGAGAAACTTCATAACAAATTCTGAATGGGTTCAAGAAGCATCTTAAATATGGAACAATTGAAGATAAGTTTAATATTGTCTAGCATATGTTTCTGAATCTGTATTATGAGAGACTCCCTCAAACTCCCATAAAAATTGAGAGCGTGGTCGGGGCAGTGAAGTCATGGAGTCTCCCATATCAGCTTAATATAAATATTAATTGATGTCTTACCCCAATATCTTTTGTATAATGTGAAAGTTTTTAGTTATATGTACGTAACCTTTTATTTCGCATTACTTAGGGCGAGCTGTACTATAGTGGTGTAACTTTTATTGTGCACCACTTACCATAGAAACAGTTGTTTGTGTGGTATTTGATCAACGATCAGAGTTAAACCGCTTAATTCAACTCGTCCTATAAGCGCCGATGGCAGTTTTTATTTGAGGAATTAAAGCTACATCCATCTCTAATTAAATAGTTTAAATACACATAAAGATGACTGCTATTTCAATGTTAACACTCACTGCGTACGTATCTCGAATTAAAACTGAATAGTGAATATATCGTATGATTTCGCAATAGCGCAATTAATACAGGTACGGCTATATCTACTTTAAATGACCGGAGGGCGCTGATATCCATGTCCGCTTTCGGTGACGGATCACGATTTTTATTTAAACAGGTTAACTTAAAAAGCATTATAGTGATATACAGTTTTAACAGCATTGAGCTATCCTGTGTCAATAATGAGCTTAGTCCCCCATTACCACAAATAACAAATAGATACCCGCTTCCTCCGGTCATTTACAGCAAAAGTAGCTGTATCTGAGGTTCGGTCTCCGCACGCAACTACCCTCTGCAAAAGCAAGAAGGGTTGCCACGCGCCACGCAGGTAACAACGCAATCAAATGATTATATAATATATAATTCAAATATAATATTGTAATTAATATATCGTTTTGTTTACAAAATGTCTCTGGGAAAATACCAAATTCTCCATTTTCCTTATAACTTATCTGCCAATACCGTTTGTATATTTTCGATTCATTCGACAAGCATACACGATAATAATAAATAATACACTAACAGATTAATATTAATAATAAATTGAGTTTATTTACTGTGTAAAATAATTTTATTACTTTTGGATTTTGAAATGGGTATGTAATTGATTTAAACATCATGTAATCCAAAAGAACAATCTGAAAACTTGTAATTATAACTTTTTTTAATTATATTTATATATAACAATGACGTTAACTGACTGACGAATTTGGCACCAGACAGAACCCTTTTAAGATGCGTATACATTGTGCGAACGAACACCGAATGCCGAACTATGAACATTTGTGGTTTGTTCGTTGACTGTTCGGAGCGTCAGCAAATCAAGTGAACGAATAGCGAATTGAAAAGTGCAGAGGGTTCGCTATTCTTGACATGGTTTTTCGGTGTAGAAGATTATTTTTATTAAATAAAAGCTGATTTGATATTTTGCTTCGGAGTTTGGATTTCGCACCGATTTTATGTTGTTTTCGTCTACACTGAACACCAAATTTCTTTGATGTACCGCTCTCGGAGCGAATGCAAACGAAGGCGAACCGAACGTTCGGTTCTCATTGTTCCATCGTATACCTTGAAAAAATTCGCCTCGATATTCGGTGTTCGTTCGGTATTTGGTGTTCGTTCACTCAATGTATACGCACCTTTAGAACATATTTGGTTCTCATATTATTCCCTTATTTTTTAACCTATTTCAGTTTTTCGAAAATCAGTATGTAAAGAACTTCTCAACACTATTAGCATTTTTATAAACAAAAATAGAGTGGTATTATATAAAATTACGAAGCTGATGCTAGCAGAAAAAGTCTTTCTATTGTTAAGCGTAGTCGATTGTTAAATTTTTATCTTCAAAAAAAATAAAAAAAAACAATAGAGGTGTACCTACACTTTCACCCGATATAGACAATATATCTTGTGCTCATGAAGACAACAAAGTAAAATACAGGAGCATGTTTATGACCATGGGTTTATCTAACGTTGAGTTAATATGTGCGTATCTAATAAAAATATGTTAATGACTATCACATAAAAAATATAAATTTCTTCTTACGCATTAGTATAGGGACATTTTATTTTAATAATAAATTCCACAAAATATTAATTTAAAATTAAATTAAATTTGCTAATGTTAATGTATTGTCTGGCTGCGTGTGTCGTTAATCCAATTAAATAAATGTTGATAAAACATTTCGCTTGAGATTAGATTAGGCATATTTATTTTTTTAAAATAACATGACATATTACCCAAGTTATCTCACTAAACAAGTTTTTATTTTATAACAAAAAAACATGAAAATAGTACGAATTGGTCCAGATATCAAAATTTACTCATCCGCTTGTTTAAAAAAGGGGAAATGTTTTTCTAAGTAAAGAGTGAGCAAAATAGGGCTGTGATGGCTTGCCTTAGTATCCACAATGATCAATGCGTTAAATTAATTTTCTTGAAATTGTTGCAATGTATATTTTAATGTAAATGTTAATTTGTTTTATGCATATGCAAAGTTCTGGTACATTTGAAATTTTGATATGACTAGTGAATGGTAGTTGACCGGTCACGATGTTTCCGTGACTGACCGGATCATCGTGACCGGTCAAGATGAATCACGAAACCGGTCATTTTTAAAAATGAAAAATAAAAGTGCCATTAGATGTATCATAAATTTCTCATCAAAAATGGTGTGTAATAAAAAGAAAATGAAAAAGTCTACTGGTCTCTCTTATTACTAAGGATTTATTTCAGTTTATTTGTCCAAAAATAGGTGATTCACATCAATTGTCAAATGTCATGATTAAAATTTCAAGAGAAATGGCAGAACATTCAAATTTTGGACAAGCTATACAAGTTAACCGTGTCCGTGACCATCTTGGACACGTTGCTATTTGACCAATCAACTTAATCGTGACCTGACCGGTAAGTGACCGGTCATGCTGACCGTGTCTGAGTGACTGACATTAAAGACGGTTTATACTACCACTACATTAAATCTTGCACAATATTTTAAATGATTTTTTTAAACGAAATGTCGAGTAGTATAATACAGCAAATTATTCATTAAACATATATCCACAACACAACATAAGAACTATCAAATTCAAGCCTTAGAGCATACTGCGACACATTACCGAATTTTGCTTAATTCATTGGTTTTAAAATTGTATACTATAAAATAATAGTTTATAATAGTTATTTTTCTACTATCATGCAAAAAGTAGGCAATTATTTACTAATTTTCAGTATATAAAGTGACTTTTTATTGCATTAGTGCACTACAGTCATCTTCACAGATGGAACTTAATTTTAGGCACTGAATGTCATTGTTGTTATTAATGTTTTTTTTAGGCCCGGTATTATACCGGTCCATTTTCGGAAATAAATAATTTGGATCACTTTGTAAATAAAATAAAATGGTTCGAGTTATACCTTCAATTCCAGATTTGATTAGAATAACTGTTGAACATTGTTGTATTACCCCTGTAGCGCGGCGTTACTGGACCATTGGATTGTGCCAATCGCTTTTGTAACTAGTATGCGCGTTGAAGAGACGTTTTCGAGCAGTGTTTTTGGCGCGCGGAGACAGACACGCTGTAGCCACGGCCCGGTGTGGATCTATGGTGAATGGTTATGTTGCCTTCCCTTTTCGTTGTACCTTTGCTGAGCCACGGGCTAGAGAGGTCATGTTAGCTGGATCGTTTGATAGTTTGTGAGTACGAGAGTGGAGCTGATTTTATTTTGGAGTAGAAGAGAAGAGAAGTGTTGCTCTGCGCATCAGTTGTGAGGGTGGTGCCCAAGAATATTGGCCAATTGTGAGAAAGAACTTAAATGCAATGGGAGTTGATCCCTACCCGTTGGTAAGGTCTTCTTAATTAAATTATAAACTACTTAGGTACCTAGCAACGAAGGTGCTGCTAAGGTGCAACGAATGACTTAACTTTAAATCTGTCTGTGATCATGAATCTTATGTATAACGTTTATTTGACTTTTTCGTTGACATTAATAATTAGCGTATTGAAAGATTGTGGAAGTAGTTACACGTTTTTCCTTTTTTTAATGGTAACAGCGGATTTTGATTAGCGAGTACTTTGGTAAAAACATATAAAAAAAGGTGGCGCCTAACAAAATTTTTTAAGTAAATTGGACAATTTTTAGTTGTTAAGTTGTCGATTGCCGACGGTTTTTGAGTTTGTTTAGTACTAAGTATATTTAAACATTTTCTTGTTAATCGCTCGCTTCTCCGCCCGGAGAAAGAGCCTCAATTTGTTTTCTGTTTTAATTGAATAAATGTATTAGTAGTTTTTAATATTTTGGCATTACTATTAAAAAAAAGACGAGGGAAAAACCCGACGTTATAATATATTCATCTTCTGGTAGAGTGGTTGTTAGTTACCAAACAGATTTGTATTAATTATTACGCCTCTACTTTTGCAAAAAACTGATCACAGCGAAGTATATTCTCATATGGAATAACTTCTGCAAAAACAGATAAATAGTAAGTATTATTTTTTAGGTTTAATAATTTTATTCTTACATTTATTTGTTCGGTAACTTTACCAGGGGATGGATATAGGCATAGACTTATAAAAATTAAAGACACCAATATACCATATCAATCTAACTACGACTATGTCCGGACAACCAACAAAATGCCGTTTTTGGTTCCTCTCCTTTCGTGTTATTTGTGGCATATTTACCTTTCTCTCTCTCGATTCAGGGCCGATGAACTTCTTGAACTTGCGCAGAAGAAATTTGAGCGTATGTCGTCTCTCGCTTCGTAATCGTGCCACTCGCCTGTCTCCGCCATTAAATTTGTTTGATTGTTTACAGTTAGAGTGTTTATAAGAGAATCGAGTTTTTAAATATAATTTTTGTGATTTTATGTAATTAATATCTTTTCACGTTAGTTATAGATTTAAAAGACAATTGTGGTATATATTGGATTGTGCCAAGGACCAATTTTATTCTTGGTCATGACTCGGTGTATGTATTAAAGTATACATAAACATAATATCTAAATGTACATAGGTATATATTATGTATTTTTCTATTTTTTTTATCATTATTATGGTGCCTTTTTATTATAAACAATTTAAGTTTATAAACTCTTTTATTACCCACGCACAAATATTAATTTTTGATATTTACTGTGGTGTATTTATGTTTATAATAAACACTTATAAATGTATTGTATTTTTTTTTATTAAAATAAACGTTATTGTAATGTAACATGTAACCCGCCCCTTCCCTGGTTCTCCATTTTTTTGATAAATTTTTTCATATCTTAAACCATGGGAGATACGAAAAGTTTATACGAATAATTTTGTAGGGAATTAAATTCCTACAGTAATCAAATGCTAAAACTTTGCGCCTCAGAAACTGCAATTTTCCTTATTGGAATCTGATATTAAATTTATAAAAAGCAAAAGTAAAAAAAAAAGTGGCTGGGTCGAGGAACTGAACCCGGGACCTTGAATCCAAAGACAAAAACCCTAGCATATGATCCATCAGCTCCTACTCGTTGTTGGAAATAAACTTGTTACATATAATAAAATGCTATTTCTTCCAGTGCATTGACCGAGAAACGAGAGAGAGATAAAGCTAACCCTGAAGTAATACAATAGAAAGAGATCAGCAAAATAAATGTGTCGTGGATATGTCTCGGACACCATTAATACATTGTCACTTGGTCTATATATCCGAGGTCTGTGGATATAGGGCATTAATTCACAGTAAAAAATTTTTCGCTTTTCACATGCTCGTAGTGCATGCAAACTCGGGTCTTGACGTATTGTCCAATTTTTGCAATAAACGCTCACTTTTTGCACTTGTTGCATGAATTACTATTATGAATGAATAATTAACTATTAAGTGCAAAAAGTGTGTTTATTGCACGCGACGTGAAAATTATTATTGGACATGTCAAGTGCAATAACACTTGCATGAGTTTGCAGACACTATTTTTTCTACGATCGTGTAAGAAGCGAAAAGTGTATGCTGTGTAAACAGGTTAAATAACAATGGTTATCAAGTGTAGTATATAATTTAAGTATATCTTTATTTATTTATTTGATAGGTTGTAACTAATTAACTGTTCATATTTTTTTAAATTCTTTTTTGGAATAATTCTTTGTCTGATTTATCAGTTAATATATTCTAGAAATAATTTCCAGTGTGTCTTTAGACACTGAACAGACATGGTGGCACATTTTTGTAACCTTATGTTAAAGGTTTATTCAAGTGAAATAAACTAAAAAGCTGCATATTTCATATTTTCATAATATCTAAAACTGTAACCAATGGTTTAAGTTTCAGCGTGCTAAAATTAGTGCTTAGATTTTTGGCTGCCTGATGTGCTTGATAAACTCAGAAGAGCGAGGAAAACAGTTAATAATATGGCAGGTAGATAATTTCATTTGAGTGATATGGACAAAGTTGCGATTGTTGTAGAATTTTTGTCCGAGAATCGAGATGTCCTCCGGTCAAAACGATACCTAGTTAGTTTTATACAGATATTTTAAGCCTGTCGATTCTTAATCCTTACAAAAACGTAAGTCTGCCTTTGCTTGTTGTTTTATTCGGTTTTGTATTTGAGAATTTGTTTGTGTATTACGGCGTTTCCAACACTAATGGTGCGTACAAGGCCAATTACGCATCGTTCTTTCCTGGACTGTAGTTTTTCTTCGCGTTTGTGTGCTGCTTTTTGTTTAATGTATGCTTTTGAGGTGAGTCACATCAGTATCCAGAGATATAGGGTCTACTATTAAAAGGGTACAAGTTTAACCAAACTGTGCTTCTGGCCCATTAGCAAAAGGGAATACGTACTGGAAGAATGTTTGCATTATAGTATTTAAAACCGCTCGAATCATACTAAAGGGTGTTTCAATAAGAGCGCAATATTTCAAAGTTCAATTAAACATAGTTTTCTGCAGCAAAGTATTGAAATATTTATTGAGTTGTAATGTAGACATTTGGGAGTTATATCTGGAATAACACATCTGGTAAATGGTCGTCACGGCTTTGCTGGCACATGCGTACTCTTTTGGCGAAATTTTGGTAACGGTGTGGCATACATGTGACGGTATTCCGTTGATATAGCGTCTAATTTCGGCCTTCAATGCGTCGGTGGTCGCGGGCTTGTTGGCATAAACCTGTAACTTCAGATAACCCCACAGTCAATAGTCCAAAGGTGTTAAATCGCAAGAGCCTGGCGGCCAATCCTGGTTACCAAACCGAGAGATGACACGACCAGGAAAAGAATCGTGCAAGACCGTCAATGTTTTACGGGCGGTATGGCAAGTGGTACCGTCCCGCTGAAATCATATGTCGTCGAGAGCAATATCTTCCAATTGAGACACAAAAAACTGGGTTATCATAGGACGATAACGTTCGCCTTTCACCGTTACTGCATTACTTGCCTCGTCTTCGAAGAAGAACGACCCAATGATTCCTCCAGACCACAATGCACACCAAACAGTGACACGTTCTGGATGCATTGCTTTGTCATGAATCATTCGTGGATTTTCTGAGCCCCAAATGCTGCAATTTTGCCTATTACCAAAGCCATCAAGGTGAAAATAGGCCTCATCACTGAAAATGATTTTGTCCGCAAAATCGGCATTCACTTGTTGTTCAAGGATCCAATTGGTGAACTCTACGCTGTGCATGGTCTGTTGGCAGAAGTTGTCGAGTCAATTGGACTTTGTAGGCATGGAGATGCAAATCTTTAGTGAGAATACGCTGGAGAGTGGCTGTTGTAACGTCCAATATTTGTGCACGATATCGAATCGACGTCCCTGGACTCTAGGCTACGCCCTCGCGAACTACCGTGATGTTTTCTACTGAACGACCTCTATGAGCTCGTGTCGTATGTTTCACATCACCAACCGAACCAGTACTTTCGAATTTTTCGATTATTCTTTTCACAATAGATAAATGAACATTATTTCGACCGAAAATTGGACGCACTTTACGAATCGTGGCAATCAAACTTTCACCATTTTGACAATAATGTTTAACAATCAGGACGCGTTGTTCTATTGTGTAATGCGCCATGTTTACTAACTCCCATCTGTCTCCTATCGACCTGGCATGTCATAATCTTGTGACATCTGACAGCCAAACTGGCGCGCAATTCAAATCTTGTGCTCTTATTGAAACAAATTTTAGTAAAAAATTATAGCATATTGCCTTTCCGCATCCGTATTGTTACAGACTAAGTATAATGCGATCCAACGATTATTTTTTGCCGGTGTAGATTTTCTCACATTTTAGTGGTGCATTCACTCAGACATTTGGGAGACATTTGCTCGACATTGTACTTCAGAGCTTCTGTGGCATGCCTTTAACTTAAAATAATAATTGACCAACAAAAAACTAAGATCCTTATGGAATCGACAAAGAAACGTATTAATTGGACGTGTTGAATATAATTCATGAAAGTATATGAGCTTTTGCACGTTGTATGACATGTTTCTTTTCTTTGTGAATATTTCGTGCCTGGTGGCGAGGTCGTCACTCCATGACCTTGCAATCAATGCGGTGGCATCCGTGTAGAACACGATGACGTTGGTAGAGAGTCAATACTTCATCCTGGCAGAGCATCAGCCTTTGATTACATATTCAACACTCAAAACTAGAGGTCCGTGGAATTCGTGGAAAAAGCTAGGCTGTCCATTGGGGCTACGCGACGTTTAGTCCGTTCATGTGGTCTGCAATTCTCTTCAAAGGGAGAATCTACGTAAACAGAAGCTCGTGGACCCGTCGAACGGGAAATCATTAGGTACGTCAGAGAATTTATAGTAAACTATTTTTATAACATAGTTTATTAATCCTTTTAATTGACCTTCGTTTAAGAAAAAAGACTGGACCATTGCCAACTAACCCATTACAATCATCATAAAAATGTGTGCTGTTATATAACGACGGATAAAACATGCGTCTAGTGTGTGCAACGGGTCTATTTTCGCTAATCTTCGCATTTCTCTGTGGCCTTAGGCGGCGGTTACACTCTATACGACTGTACAAAATTTATTGACACGAATTCTTAATAGTGCGATTTCACCTTCGACCATAAAACTAAGGTTTTTACCAATATCCAACTTTAAGCTATAAAGCGGAGGTTAAAAATTTTCTGTTAGTAATATTAAAAAACGAAAACAAATAATTCATTCAAAGTACCATAATATAGATCTAATATATAAAATTACAGGCAATACTGATGCGTATTTTTTTTATTAATAGGAAATACGATTATTTAGTTTCATAAAATGTACGTAATTTTTATTAATAAAAAAATACGCATCAGTATTGCTTGTAATTTTATATATTAAATCCGTATGATATTTAAGATGAATTATTTGTTTTTGTTTTTATGTTAGTAATCCTGGCGCCGAGGGTGTGCTAACGCAACTTTAAATTGTGTGGTTACATTGAATACGAATTCATATGAAATATCATTCTTTCTCATATCTACAGTAGAATTTTTTCAGTATGTACCTATTCAATGTGCACAAATGTAACGGATCATTCAACACAATTTTACTTTATGGAAAATTCTACTATATGTAAATGTTTTTATCGAAGATAATGGGAAATTCACTGAATAGCTCACGAAACAAGATCAGACATTTTTTACTTCCTTTTGTAAATGTTCACATGACATCTACATTCTATTACATCCTAAAAGTGGTGGAACCGGAACTCCAGATATACTTTTGGCACAATGCTTGGTTATATTTTCATACGAATAGCTGGTGAAGAAACAAAATACGTTGCTCGGACCAGAAAATTGTATGAATTCCTGCGAATTCGTATGATGATTCACACATCAAGCAATGTTAGCAAATCTAGGTATAAGAAAATTCAGCTTTGTCTAGTTCTGGTGAATTTTTTTATATTCGTACGACATATTTATCATACGAAATCTAAATGTAACAAAAAATATAACCTCTTCCTTAGTGTACGTGTATACACAAAGCGGAAGCGAGCGAGTGCATCCGGAGCGTATCATAGCGAGACCGAGCGTTACAGATTTGTGTGCATATTGAACGCGCTCTACAAAGCGGATTTCTGATTTATTTTTCTGGCAAGTCGACGAACAGTCACGATATGGACACAACAACAACTGTTATTATTGGAAAATTCCTTAATAAATAAAACGAAATTTTGGCAAGAAAATAAATCCAAAAAAATTTGCTTTTTCCTGCCACAGTTTTAAAATTAAATCACGATTAAGGTGTAATGAACTTGTTTAATCCCATATAGGGGTTCGAAAAAAATATTTCAACTCCGCTTTTGGTATGCACACACGTATCAAAAATGTTCTAGTGTTTCCCGCTCTTTCAGCCACGATAATGATGTCTCACTCGGTTCCACTTTGTATGTGCACGTATACTTATTCTTGAGTTATCGAGAGGAGTAGTGATAGGCGATAGCCTTTGTCTTTTGTATATTTTATTAATTTTTATACACCTTTATCTTTTGTATGTTTTATTATTTTTTTTATATATTTCCGTTTATTTTATCTTCCTTACTCGTTTATTTTATCTTCCTTACTCTTTGTCCTCTCGGTAATGAGGCCTCTATTATCTTACTTATGGCTGACAAGAGTGATTGATTGTCTCAGAAGTTTTGAAGGGGGCATTGAAAATAACGGACGTTTATCAAATGTTAATTATGCCGGCACTTTATTAATATTAATAATAATAATAATAATCGGAATCGCTCATGCACTTACTATCTGCATGCCCCGTATACGCGATTTCGGCCTACATCCACCGACATAACGCGGCTTTACGAGTGCTATACTACCATCTAAGGCACTCGTACGGGGTAGACCAGACACCAGTGCTGCCTTACGTCCCCGGAGATATTGAGTCCGTTGTCGAGAACGAGAAATGCCGGATTTACTGGAACTACTCGTTCCCGACTGTCAGGCTAATCCAAGCCAACAAGCCTGACATAGTCCTCCTCGACCATCAACTCAAGGTGATGTATGTCATCGAGTTCTCGGCACCTGCGGAGAAAAACATCACCTTGAAGGAGGAGAAGAAACGGACCAAATATCGCGATCTCCGGTACGAGCTCCAAGTGTTGTACCCAGGCTACTCGGTCAAAATGGTCGTCCTAATAATCGGTGTACTCGGAGGGATAAAGCCTACGCTGCTCTCGGAACTGAAGATCATACCGGCCTGCCAAAAATCAGCCGAGTGGCTGGCAGGTCAAGTGCAGAAGGCGGTCATTCTGGGTTCTCTCCGTCTGCTTAGGGCACACGATTCTGGTATCTACAGTCACTAACCCTGCGGGATGTGGGGAGTGGCTGTAGTTGATGCACCGGCGCGACTCCCGTGAGGCGTCGGAGGCCACGGGAGGACTGACCGGCATCGGATATTCCGAAAATAATAATAATAATAATAATATTTATTCACCAATATAAAAATACATAATAATGTACATTTGGCAAGTCACTAATTTAAAAAAAAAGTAAAAAAGAAAAAACAAGAATAGCATACAATAACAATATATAACAATGTCAATTTGACACAATGTCAGTAAAACAGTATACAAATTAAAATACTTAATAATACATAAAATAAAATTAATGTCAGTATATAAGGCAATATACAGATTAAGCAACATAATAATAAATAAAATAAGATAAAGATATATGCACCTAATATTGAAATATAGTCATTTTAATAAAATAAATAAGTTAAATGAAGTAAGATCATCAGATGGACTTTAATAAATAATAGAATTTTATAATTTACAAGTTATTTTTGTCAAGGAACTCATTTACTGAATAGAAACCATTTTTTAATAATGTTTTGATTTCTTTTTTAAATTTTTGAGGAGGAAGATCCCTTAAATCATTTGACAAGTTATTAAACAGCACAACAGAGTTATAATATGGTGAATCTTTGAAAGTTGTTGTCCTATGGATAGGAATTAACAGTTTATCACCTTGCCTTGTACTATATAGATGTGTTACATTTAAACTAGGGAATACATGGGGATTGTTTTTAACAAAGAATAAACATTTGTATATATAAATACAAGGAGTGGTGAGAATTTCTTTTTCAATAAAGATATTTCGACAACTCTCTATAATTCATATTAAATAGTAAACGTAGTATTCGTTTTTGGATAATGAATACTCTTTTAAAATGCTTACCCCAAGCTAGTATATTAAAAGAGATATACATATGAGAAGGTCAGTGCATAATAAACATTTAACAAACCAGATTCACTACGGGTATCTTTCATTTGTAATATTGCGTAATAGCTTTTATTTAACTTTTTACATACAAGTTAACTTATTATCGATATAGGTTCCCAAGAACTTAGTGCCATCAGCGAACAGAAAATTTTCTAACATTATGGGCCTTATATTAAAGTTTACAAACACAGTCGTAGTATCATTTAGCATAAGTTTATTGCGATCACACCACGATTTCATATCATCAATTACTGAGTGTATTTTACATTGAAGTTCGTCTAACGTCATAGCAGAGACAGTTACTGTTGTATCATCTGCATACATAATAGTAGAACCATCACTTATATAATCTGGTAAATCATTTATATATAGCACGAATAATAATGGTCCCAGTATTGAGCCTTGTGAGACTCCCAAATTTATGTTATATGTTTCTGACTCAGCATTATTACATTTTACCACAAGTTTACGCTCATGCATGTAAGACTCAATCCATTTTAATAAGTTTCCCCTGATGCCGATATTTTCCAGCTTAACTGAGAGCATATCCTTATTCACCGTATCAAATGCCTTTGATAAGTCGAAGAATAAGGATACAACATATTTGCCCTCATCAAGCTTCTTGTAGGCGTGATTTAGGAATTGATAAGACGCAGTTTCAATCGATTTCCCTGCCCTGAAACCATGCTGATGTGTTGATAGTATCTTTCTCGCTTCGACAAAAGACCCTACTCTAATAGCCACAATTTTTTCAATTAATTTCGACAGAACATTTAAGAGTGATATTTGACGGTAGTTTTCAATATCATTTGTCTCACCTTTTTTTGTGGACAGGTATTACACAAGCCTTTTTTAAAATGCTGGGAAACACTCCCTGTTCGAGTGATAAATTAATTAAAAATAGTAGGGGATCATTTATTTCATTAATAATATTTTTAAGAACTTGAGCGGTTAATTCGTCGAAACCGGATGACTTTTTATTTTTTAGATTTTTAACAACATCTAACAATTCATTTTTAGAAACGGATGACACAGATATTGACTGCTCCATATAGTTCGATGTAGATATTATATCCAAAGTATTTATTTATTTATTTATTAAAAAACCTTTTCACCAGACCTGCACATATTGAACGAACTGCAAAGATAATGTTATAAGGCCACATACATTTTACCAACATAAATAAATTAATGTAAAGTTAAATTCAAACGAAAATTGTTTTTTAGCACATACACTGTGCAAAATGGTTTTTATAAATATCCGTTAGGCCGTTGGCTATTCTCTTTGAAGTATTTAAAATATCTAAAATTGTATTAAATTTATCTTTTATCTTTCATCCGCGAGCTTTGCGATAATTGTTTTATGAAATCCAAACCCTCGCTTCTTCACTGACATCCTATATGCGCCACTAATTAAAAAAAAAATACAAATCGTCACTACCGAGAATGCGTCCTTTTGTGTGCCATCAGTTGAAAATAAAAGAGTTGAAATAGTTACACACAATAATGACTGCTTTAATCGAGGTTTCAATATTAACATCTACCAAAGTGTACCTGAGGTTGGATCTCCGCACGTAACTAACCTTCCGCAAAAAAAGGGTCGCCATGTGCCGCGCAAATAAGATGTTTATATTGTATTTGTATTGTAATAATATTATTTGTTTACTTAGTCTTTATAGTGCGAATGTAAGAGCTATCTCTGGGGGAATTTTAAATCTTCCGATGTTTATTGATGACCATGACGACTGTTGTGGCTCTAGCCATTTGTGCGCAATATAATACCAAATACAACAAGGTTTGACCAGCTAAAGTAGGTTAATTTGGAAAAGGAGTATATTGTAATAAGAACGATTGATTTAGTAGGGCAGGTGTAAGATTGCAACTTTCTTCGTAGAGAGTCAAAGCCATAAATAATTTCTGTTCACTTCAATTGTCAGCAGACCCGTTGTGCATAGGGTATACGCATAAGCGACTTATTTACAACTACTATGTCAGATAATTTTAACGTAGAATTGGTAAACAAGAATCTCAAACAGTAAATGAATACATTATGCTTCTATTTTGAAATTCATTCAAGTATTTATTTTGTGTTTTCTATTATTCCTAAAAGTAACATTACAGTTTAGAATAATGTAACGATATTATTAAAATACCTACATATTTTTAACTAGAAAAGGTTTTGAAGTGGTAAAATTTTGCATTCCTGATATATGTACATAATCTCAGATCTAAAGTTCTGAGAAAATAATATATTCTTGCCAACAAGACAAATTCATAAATAAATTCTTTATTTTACGTTTTCGTTAAGTTTACCTAGAGTAGCTGAAGTGGTAACACATATGTTAACTGTAAATTTGTTTATACGAAAATATTCATATTAATCAATTACTATATTACATTACAATCATGATCGAAGTAATCAAAAGTAAAACATTTACCTCGCGATGAACGTCGGTTTATACTAAAAGTGGAAAATCTTCGAAAATGGAAATGGTGGATCCTTGTTACCTGTTAGAGCAGTGCAACAGCGAATAGCTGACCTGTGTGGAATTTCGAAGATTATTATAAATTGTATCATACTGTTTGAGTATCGCTGACAATTGAACCGAATAACGTTCTTTATGGCTGACTCTTTAAGGCGGAAGTTCCGGGGCAACCGGCCATAACTTGGCCAATATTATTGTATTTATCTTTTACCCCCAAACTAACAGAGCTGAGCTCGACGTAGGGTAGTCATCATGACTATGATATCTGTTCTGCGCCTAGCTTAGATTTGAGTAACACGCGAGTGTGTTAACTCGAAGAGTCGGCTCAGCCAAGTGAGTCACAGCTAGCTTCGTAGTTTTATTTCCTGATCAGATCTTGGCACATAGAGAGTTGCACTAGTCGATTCCACTCTGCAGTAGGCAAACACATCTTCGTACTCGATTGTTGAATTTTATTTTGCAATGGAGTGCATCCTGTATTCATGCACGTCAAAGTTGATAAGCTCTTTTATCGCGTGAGGCGAACAGCTGAGCTGGCCACAGTTGCGCAGTACTTCTTTGCTGCTTGCACGTGAATTCTTAAACCGTTCAACTCTTTTCGAGTCAGCTGAGTAAACTCTTCAATGAGAGTCAGTCACTGAGTACTAAGTTAACCTATTAAATAGAGTCGCTTTGCCCATATCTATCTTAGACCGATTTTGTTAATCGCTTGTGTTCATTGTTCATAAGATTTACTCGTTATTCAATTTATTTCTCGTGTAAGTACACGTTCGGTAAGGATAAAAAACAAATACAATAATATTCGCCGGGTTCATTATATTTGTTTCTTACGCTTTTTGAACATGTATTTGTACTAAAGTATATTCACTTAAACTTTGCAGTGGTGCGTTGGACTTAGTGAGCCCGATTTACACTGGGCAAAGTAGCGGGTGTATTGTATTTCCGTGCGTAATAAATATATCATTGTGGGTTACTTATTTATTACCAGGCATAAACAATATTTTAAGGCATTAGAATTAAGATAAATGCCTTTTAGGTTTATTGAATCATCGTAACTTATTTACAATAACAAGATATGCCTTTTATTGGTTAGCAGTGGAAAGAAACAAAATAACAAAAATAAAATTGACATATTTTCTTTAAAGTTTTGAATAAGAAAAATGACCGATTACGCCGAAATAAGAACATCCTAATTTAATAAAAAATTTCTATTTAGCTATAAGAAAGCCAAACATCTTAAAAATTTTCGATAATTTTATTTTGTGTACCCATAAGAAAATAAAACAGTTTTAAATTCTACCTGCTTTAGAGCGGACCAACTTTTTGCTGCACAATTTTCATATTTCAGCTTTAAACAATGTTATGTTTCTCTCTATCTTAATATAAAGAAATATGCTGCATTTTGAGCATTTAGTACTACTAACCTATGTAAAAAAGTGATTAAAATATACACCATGTCATACTCCATTTATATGAGCATATAAAACACTGTTTACCTGGGCTCGCAGAGCGACCCATTGTCGACCGTCAGTCTTGCGTAGTTCTCTAGCATAGGCGCGCGGTGCATTATAAGTGCACAAAATGTATTTATATAATACCGCGCTCCTCTGCTAGAATTTTTTATATACTAAGTTAAGATGAAATAAGTTTATATCTACAACAAAAATCCTCATTTCGTCGAGATCTGTCGACTGTTAAAATTTTCGCTATTAAAACTGAGTCACCTCGTATAATAAAAAACAATTTAAAAACCAGTAAATCATTAAAACATCAAAGACCTTACCGATTATTATTATAAAATCAGCCAATAAGCAATATTAATAAAGGTAAATAATTTAATATAAACATTTTTGTCCAATTTAATATTCACTAGATTTTCTCTTAAATATAACACATATTATTATTTTTAGGTAAGGTTAAGGGAATGGTTATTAACAATTAGGTTTAATACTTACATATTAATATTATTCGTCGAAAACACAATTTATTTTATATCAAAACACAATCTACAAACGTCCGATGCCTATGAAATAAAATAAACAGTGAAAATTGAATTAACCGCTATCGGAACTTTGCACTTGTGTATCTCAGCCTGCCGTCTGCACCAATCATCAGCGTGCATCTTGTTCCCTATCCTGGCTAACGCTGCAAAGCTTATGTGAATAGACTTTAGAAATAAATAGGATAAAGAATAATTATTATTCTGTTTGTATGTGATAAGTTCATTCGGAACGCAAGAGTAAACAGGAGCCTTTGCTTTGAGATCATCCCAAAATGAGTATCACTTTTCATTTTAAAAAGTTCTCGCGCCTGCGGCGCAATTATGTCTCTGTCAGTGAGGACCCGGCCAAAATTTCAAAACTCGGCGCCTATGCTGAACCTTACACCTGAAGAAATACTTAATATTGGCATGAAAAAGTGTTCTGTGGCGTATACTATAATAACGTTTTAAATATATAGAACTTGAGCAGACAAATTATATGAATCTAGTCAAACAAAATCGAAAAATTTACTAGATTTAAAGCGGGAAATAGAATCTTAACATTTTACGCCTGCTTAGTATTAGTAAACTTTACTAAAATTAAATTGTGAAGGATAACTCAAGGTCTCATAAGTCCACCTCCTTATTTTGAGTGGAAAACAGCTGTTAAAAGTTATTATTAAATTTTACACGTATACATTTTTTTTGGAGCGTATCACGTTCTTTTGAATGGTTTGCTGTAGCTCGTAATTTTTTTGTGTAACGTAAGTTCTTTTTTCTTTACGATCATGCTAAAAATAGGCTATTTACTAATTTTCGGTATAAAAATGACTTTTTATTGTTTTATATATATATATATATTTAGTGCAATATAGTATATTTTTTAACGAGCATGTAGTGATAGCGAGTGCCGTACATACGTGAATAATAGCCATTATATGTGAGTGGAATACTATACTTTATTCACGACTATTAAATAATAATAATTTGGTAAAATATCGCGGTAAAAATTCTGTCAAACTTTGACTTATCAAATCAAATAGCAATTCCGTGCCTTGACTGACATGTCATCATCTCATGTTCGATGAAATTTTAATAAAAAAAATTCAGAACCAGTGAATAATGAAATCATTACATTATTCACTGCAATGAATAATATACAAGGTGTCTACCAGGAACTACATCGATCGATATAGGGATAAGTACGCACCAGAAAATTTTGAAAATTTAGGGAGCTACTAACGGCAGTGTGGCCAATCCAATTAAAATAATTACAAGCATCGGGCACTTCAGATTATACCGGAAGTCGATACCAACTTGCTTGTTATAAATGGAACACCCTATATATTTTAGGGTTTTCGAAAAGAGCATAAAATTCTGAGTCAAAAACATACCCTATGCATAAACCCAGCCGGTTCAGAGATATTTGACATTTTAAAGAAATTTTGACAGGTGTATGTTTACAATAACCTTTATAACTTTCTTCGTGTAAAAGATACTCATTTGCTTTTTGGCATGCAGAAAGACCATAAGGTAAGCTACGCTCTACAGTTTAAAGAAATTCAATAATAGTGTACCGAGTGTTCCATTTTTGATGTTACATTTTGTAAACTTCAAATCGCGAAACTTGCTTAAGTCAAATGGAACACCCTGTATTTTTTTACATCAAGTTATGTATAATTAAATTCCTTTTTTCTGATATAGCATTGTGAGGGTTTAAGTTACAACTTTTTGAAATATTTGCGATTTTCTTAGAAATTCAAGAATTTTTAGTAAAAATGTTATCAAATTAGCCATGATTAGAAACAATCAGTAATGTCAATCATTCTCTTATGTCAAAAAATGCCACCGCGTTCAAATTACACCCACGAAGACTTTGAATTTTTTTATTATTTATGGAGAATGTGATAAAGTAATATCAAGAACTTGTAGTAGTACATTTGTTACTAGATATCTACAAAAACGGAAAATAACTAAACACTAACATGTGTATTAATTGGACTGAAGACACTTTGCATAAACTAAAATAGCTAAGATAAAATCAACTAATAACATGATTCCACTTTAATTTAATAATTATTCAAAATTCCGCCCTCGAACCTCCACACATTGTTCGCACCTTTGGATTAGTTCTTCATGGGTAGCTCTTCTAATTGAATTTAAACTGTAGAGCGTAGCTCACCTTATGTTCTTTCTGCATACCAAAAAGCAAATGAGTATCATTTACACGAAGAAAATTATAAGAGTTATTGTAAATCATTACACCTGTCAAAATTTTTTTAAAATGTCAAATATCTCTGAAACGGCTGGGTTTAGGCATGTTTTTGACTCAGAATTTTATGCTCTTTTCGAAAACCCTAAAATATATAGGGTATTCCATTTGAAATAAGCAAGTTGGTATCGACTTCCGGTATAACCGGAAGTGCCAGATGATTGTAATTATGTTAGTTGGATTGACCACCTGCCATTACTAATTCCCCTAAATTTTCAAAATTTTCTGGTGCGTACTTTTCCCTACATCGATCGATGCAGTTCCCAGTGAGACACTCTGTATAGCATAGTCGATAGTCGTGGAAAATAGTATATTATTCAACGAGCATGTAATGATGACTATTATTCACGAGGGTGAAGTTAAATCATCCCAGTGAATAATAGCCATTACATGCAAGTAGAATACTATACATTATCGACGACTATTAAATAATAACAATGTTTGGAAAACTATCGCGATAAAATTTCTGGCACACTTTAACGTTTCAAATCAAATAGCAATTCCGCGCTTTGACTGACATTCCATGGCATATTCATTTTAATAAAAAGTTTGAGAACCAGTGAATAATAAAATCATTATTCACTGCAGTGAATAATGTATAGCATTATCCTTGAGGAAGCACATGTATAATGCATGCATTATTTAATAGTCGTGGATAAAAATTTTGTTGCACTCTGATGTCATCTTGAGAGATGTAACTTGGCCTAATGGTTTCGTTGGACAATTTTCATGTCGCGTGCAATAAAGAATCACTTTTTGCCAGGGGCGTGCGGTGAGTTTTGATACAGGGGAAGCAGTTTGTGATATAGAGTGATGGGTAGCGCGAGGCCCCGAGCGAAGCGAGGCAAAAATTATTTTAAGAAAAGGGACGTGGCTTCCGTATACTCATTTTAAAACAAATGTCGAAAGCTGCAAAGTTATGACATCTAGAAAAAAGTACACTTGTAGGACCGCCAATCCTCAATAAACATAAAACATAAAAACACCACAAAAATTAGACAACCCCCGATTCCAAAGCCGAAGCTGCACGGGCGAGGGTTACACTTATGAAAAAAACGCAGACACACAACCATATCCACCGACATTGCCAGCGCCGGTGGCGAGGATTGAACCCGCAGCGAAATAGAGAGTTTGTTAAGTAGTTAACATGCACATACCTACCTATTTACAATGTAGTTTAATCCGCCTCTCCTTTTTTGCGATGTCGGAAATAACTTCGTCGTAAAAGTTTGAATTTGTTGACATCTTCACAAAGTCACTTTCTATTGTTAACAGGGACAATTTTGAAAGCCGCTCTTCACTGGTTAAATTTCTTGAAAAAGTTTTTATTCTCGTGTCCGTTTTGATAATTTTGAAAAAAAGGCAGCCATTCCACTAATACTTGAAAAAAAACACTTTGCACTCTTTAAGACACGCTGCAGATTGAGCTAGAACTAAATTTAATCGATGCGCAAAACAATGTACAAATATTGCATTCTGAAAAGTCTCTTTTACTTTGGCCTGCAGGCCCCCCAATTCACCAGCCATTACAGCGGCCCCATCATAACTTTGGGCGATAAGTTTGGCACCACACTGTAGATCATCGACTATCTGACAAACTATAGTATATAAAGCTGCGGCCGTTCATGGCGTTGCTACGTCTAAAAATCCTAAAAAAGCGCTCTTGGAATTTCCCATTTGGATTTATGTAGCGTACTACGATTGACAACTGACTAATATTCGTAATATCGGTTGTTTCATCTAACATAACTGCAACAAAAAGGAGCTTTTTTATTTCTTGCTTGATCTTTTCTAAAACAATATTGCTTATCGACTGAATCAAATCATTTTGATTATGATTTGATGTACCGCGAAATATCGTGGAGTGTTGCAGATGGTTACTTAAAATTGTATCGTATTTTGCTAATAAATCAACTAAATTGATAAAATTGCCCCTATTAGCAACGCTTCGAGATTCAGTATGACCTCTAAAACTAAGTTCATTTTCGCCGAGAAAACAAACAATAAGTCCTTTTAACACTTTCTTTCAACTGCTGATCTAATGAATGCTCAATTCGTGATTCTCCAAATGTTTATTCTTTTAGCACCGCTCCCAAATGAGTTTCACACTTACCATGCCTTTTTGTCACTTTGTGAATGTTGTTTAAATCTGAAAAGCCATTTTTATTCCAAACACCTTTTTCATTTGTGAACAGTACACATGGCCAACAAAACAATTTACACAAATTTTCACAACCCCTTAACTACTGATTAGCGTTGTACACTTCAATATTAAAGTACCTATAGCATGATTTAACTTTCGTTTTTAAGAATTTTAAATCAGGTGTTGGTTTCCCATTTCTAATAATATCCAGTTTATCTTGAAACGAATATGTTGAAAATCCCCTTTTCAACAAATTGCACACCACACAAACGCAAATAATATTTTCCACAGTGCTAGAACCAGCTTCCAAATTTAATAAGTAATTCTAAATCTGCGTACACGCACACTAATATTCAACGTTTTAAAAATCACTTGTCGCCGCACCACAGGTTTAGAAACACCAAAAAAGTTTTTACAAATATAGCACAAAAGCTGAGAATAATACTAGGAAGATTAATATTAAGTATAATATTAAAATCGAGATTAAAATCTATAAAATAAAACGTATTACGATGCTATACAGCTCAGATATCAAGATTATGAAGTGGGATGAGATGCATTTCAATAAGTTACCTACTTACCAGAGACAGTTGTCTCTGCTTACATATATCGAAGTTGCGCGAGGTCGTGTTGGCTCGATTAATCGAGTGCGTCATCGTTACGGTTTTTGCCTGCAACATTATCTCAGCTGCATAAAAGCAGGGCCGTATCTATTGAAATTGGGTAAAAGTAAATTTTAATGATTAATATATGTGATAAATAATAATTAGGTTCTATTTATGTTTTTTTTTAAATAATCCCAGGGGAAGCACTGCTTCCCTTGCTTCCATGGACCGACCGCCCTTGCTTTTTGCACTTGTTACATAATAGTATATTATGATACAAGTATATGAGTAAGCCTTTAAAGTACGCGCAACGAGTTTAAGGGCACGATGAAAGCAGAGTGCCCTTAACGTTGCAGTGATTCAATGATACTTACACACGTGTATTTTTTATTATACCTGCATCATGACAAGAAATAAAGCTGGAAATTAAAGTTAAATCAAAATCATTTTTCTTAATTTTAATACATTTCATGAGGTAGGCCCCTTGAGGTTCTCACATATTATTAACATGATGAAAAATTGTTGTTTACAAGCTTGTTGGACAGTTCATTTAATTAATAATTTTCATGGTTAAAAATGTTTACGAATAAAGAAAAAGTTTCACTTGAAATCGAAAATTTAGCCTTCATATAATATTTTGATGTAATTTGACAGGTAAGTAAAAATTTTAACTGATTGAAATTGTTTTAAAGGATTAAAACACGGCGTGTTTTAATCTAATCGCACGCTTTTAGTTTTTTAAGCAAGGTTTATAATACAGGTATAATAAAAAACTGTTTTTAAATGAAAATATGGATTCAAAATGTTACCGTTTTATCTCATATTGTTTTAAAGTTGTCAAACCAGATATGTAAACAATAGTATAAGATTTGCCATTATTTATGTACATACGTATAATCTGAAATACACAAATGAATGCACATTACCTGTCAATTTTCAGAAAAAATCTTGACATCTTGCTCATATTTTGCGAATCAAGTTGTAAAAAGTTAAAATTTATTATCTTGTTCACTTTTGTTATTCCTGGAAAAACTATTTCGTTTGATAAATCATAATAAGAATAAGATACAATAATTATTTACATATACAGTGTGTTTCACTTTGAGCAGACACACCCCTGTGCCGTGTATACATATTTCAAGTTTAGCCGCTGCTATTGACAACGAAAAATAATGAAGCCTTCACTTCGACATACAAACTTGTATTCAGCTATTTTTTCTACTTATAAATTTCTACTAATAAAGGTATAATAAAAATTATAATACCAAAGGATTCCAACAGAGAGAGTAAAAGTTAATGTACAAAATAGTAATAAATACTAGAGTGCTGATGAAGACCAATTAGTCAGAAACACGTGTCCACGGTTTGCATCTTTCTGCCATTTGCAATTTTTTGCATTATCCACCGTGCAATTTTTTCTTTTTGCGGGCGTTACCCGTTAATTTCATTTATTTTTTACTGTAATGTAAATAAACCCGCGTTTAAAATCTTGCTCTGTACCTATTTATTTTCCTGGGTCCGGAATCCCACGCAGGTTGCTATAGTTGCCCGCGTGTGCGATGCTTGGACGATGCTCCCATACCGGAGTCATCCAAGTGGAAACCACAAAGGTGCGACTGGCTCCCTGTCAGTGGTTTTCCTTTTGTGTCTTTTCTGAGTTTTATCCATCATTTTAACTCAGCTACACCGTGCTGATGAAGACCAATTAGTCAGAAACACGTGTCCACGGTTTGCATCTTTCTGCCATTTGCAATTTTTGCATTATCCACCGTGCAATTTTTTTCTTTTTGCGGGCGTTACCCGTTAATTTCATTTATTTTTTACTGTAATGTAAATAAACCCGCGTTTAAACTAGAAATAATACTTAAAATAGGTACCAAAGTCGAAATCCTCCCAATGTATTTAATTGAAGATTAAATAAATTTGCCACACACACTTCTTCTTGATTTATAAATTTTTATCATACCAAGAGAAATGATTAAGCTTTAATTGCGATTGCCTACTAGTAAAAGATTTTTACCAAATAAATGGAAATTCTTCTTGAAGCCGTCGTGCATACCATTCGCAGACCGGTTTCTGGTTTTGCGTTCATCAGTGCGAAGTAGGTATACACAACGACAACAAAGAGGATTTTAGAATCACAAGTATCTACGTAAAAGCAGAGTACCTATGCGTTGATAGTAACTCCATCTGCCAGTGTTAATCTTCAATTAAATAAATTGAGAAGATTTCGTCTTTGGAATCTATTTAGGTACTATTTCTAGTACATATTTTAGTATTACTATTTGTAAATTAACTTTTACTCCCTCTGTTGTATACTTTAGTATTATAATTTTTATTATACCTTTAGTAGAGATCGCTTGTCGGGCATTTTTGCAATTTATTAAATTATTATATTATTTGCCTTTTAATTATCTTGCTTTACAACATATTTAATAATAACGAAAACGATACTAGTACGGACTGAAAACCTTTTTAAATAAATAACCTGTTTTTAATTTTAATTTATTCATCAAAAAATGTAATCGTAAGATAAGGATGGCCAATAAATAAATTATTTACAGAACTTACAATTAAATATGAAACTTCGAATCTAATTTTTTTTCCAAAAGTTGCATCTTGTATTTATTTCTTAGATCATATGTTTTTTAAAACGTACATCTGATTTAACGAACATTTTTAATTTGAAGTCTGATGGTTACATGTACATAGAATAGATTTTGAAGCAAAAAAAAGATTGTGTTAGACAAATGAACGGAATTTAAAATAATACGTAATAGATTCCTCGTTTAGCATACTGATCACGTAATAATTAGGAAAAATGTATTATTATTATATTTATTATGTATATTGAATTAAAATAACTGCGAATGGATTGGGGCCCGCTTTTTTTCGTGTCTGTATCTAGTTGGTTATACTGATTTGAATAAAAACGCAACAATTAGTATTAGTTAGTTACCTAATTTATTTAAAATTTTTACAGAAAAGTCACTTTAATGTAACAAAGAATTGATTCAATTTTCAATAAGAAAAAATAACAAATAAAAAAGTTTATGTGGGTACTCATTTACTCTCTGAGATGCACTTTGTATCAGGTGATCAATGTCGCATTGGGGCATCTCATTCCAAGCTTCTTCTATACGAAGCTGAAGATCATCATAATAGTTGTAAATTCCTTCGTTACCCACGGAACCGCCTCACACCCTCCTTCGTCCATCATGAGCCCACAAATAAAATCGGGACTCGGCACTGTAGACCACATGATGTCATTCCTGCACCCAATACACCTGCTCATTACACCACTTTAGCCTGCGTGCGTGATGAAATGGAATAAGGAGTAGGAATAGATATGGTCGTTAGGAACAAAGCCCAAAAGATCTTATTCATCGATATGCAGACACTATGGATACTCATTGTCCTAAAGTTTCCATCTAATAATTTTTCATGGCTCGTGTTGTGGAAAACCTTACAGCCAATCTTCTTAGATGACGTTTTTTGCGAGCTGTAGTCCACCTAGGACGTCCGTGTCCACAGCGGCGCACATGAAGACCTTCCTCAGACTACCGTAAGCAACACCTTAACACAGTTGTCACGTTACGACGGTGTACGCGGTTGGCAATTTCTCGAAGTGAAAATCCGACCTTCCTCGCACCAATGATCCGACCACGTTCAAAGTCTTAACTGACGATAATTTTGAAGTTTGCGACGAAAATGTAAATGCAGAATTGACAAGAATTTATTAATTTTTATGAAGAAACCTTCGAAATATACACTTGTTTTACATAAAAACCACAGCAAAAACCAAGACAATATTTGAGTTTTAATTATTTCTTTCTAAGATTGAAGTATCCTTTCTGTAAAAATTTCAAGTGTACTTTCGTATCTTCCTGAACTTATGCAGCGAATTTTGAATATATTTTTTTTGCAAGTGATCGATTGCGATGATGTCAGCTCCAAGCAAAGACGTACACCACAATGGTGATGCTGTGTTGAATTTTTTTCGCTCATCACCAATCGGTAACTGACAAAGGAATGTGAATCTTTCGAATTCCCCAAACAATTTTCAATCCATTTCTATAGACAACTGTCGGCAAGTTGTACTTCTACATTGATTGGTGCAAGCATGGATTAAAGATACATAGATAGCTTATCATTATGTAAACATTTATCACTCAAAAATGTGGACTCCTAAATTTGTATATCGACACGAGCAACGTATTTACAATTTCGAAACGAACATAATCGTTAATAGGCACTGATCAAATCATATAAAAACTTTGCGGTCAACATTTTTGAGCGATAATGATAATGTTAATATGGGTATGAACTATCTATGAATATTGAATCTCTGGTGCAAGAAATAAATTTCAGTCTGAGATATAAAATTGTAGACTCCAAAAATCTCAAAAAATTAATAAAAAGTATTCAAGAGTTAAAAAATTAAAAATAAAGAAAATCCTCTTATTTTACAAAACAAAATGGTTATAAATAAAATTTGAAGTTACTCGAGCATATTTTTTCTCATCTTTAACGAAGCACATACATAGTACATACGTATGTAAAGTTGAGGTTTGTGAGATTTTTTTGTGAAAAATGTGAAGGAATGTTTAAAAAATAAATCATTTTCTTTGGCGTGAGGTTAATACAATTAAAATTTTTCACATTCTAATAGAATGTACTACAAAAATTACGACTTAACCTTTCAAATACACACAGACATCTAATTTTATTACAACTTTGAAAATGTACACAAAACATATTTTTAATATAGTGTATTTTTAAACAGATTAAATAGGTACCGTGCAAAGTAAACATTCAAGTAGGATCCTTTGCCGTATATTTTGTGAAATATTTAGTCTATTGTGATATTTTATTATCTGTCTGGGCATTATTATTATCTATCACGTGTCTAACATCCTTGGGTCGCAAGTTCAAGTTGTTCACTATTGTTTTAACCCATACAGTGGCGTAGGCTATAATATTTATTGTTCTTATGAGATTTTATATAATTTTAGTATTACAATTTTATTTATTTATTTTTTGTTTATGGATACAATTCTAGAATAATATATAGTGTGGTCAAAAAGTCTGGACCGCACAATATATGTCCCGAATGTCCCGAAATAGTGTAGTTTTGCAAAAATTCTCCGACTCATCGATTTTTAAATTGAAATAAATGGTCATCATTTGAAATATGTAGTTAAATAATTTGTACAGCCGATCGAAAAAAAATGCTTTCTTACAGCATTAATATACAAATATATTTGCCAATATTAATTTTGTCATAAATGTTTCAATAATAAACATTTTTCCACGAAATTTGGTACAAACCCATTTGAGAGGTTCCCGAATCTAGTGGTGTCAGATTAAAAAAAAATATCGTATCAGATTTGTCCATTTTCAACATTGAAAAAAAATCATAGTAGGTGACGCGACGACCTCAAAAGATTTAGTGCCATATCCCCTCTCCCAAAACAACTGTGCAGCTACGGACACGTTACGGAGTTACGTTAGTTTTTATTCCTGATTTGTCCCATCCTAGATCCAATTTCTTAGCTACACTACGCCGACGAGGATCATTATCTCCGAAACTCAAGTCCGTAGATGCATAGTTGTTTTTTTTTGGGTAATATGGCATTAAATCTTGTTTTATTTTCGAATCCCAATAGTTCTATCGTTGTTTAAATTTAAAATAAATATGTCTGGTTAAAGGTGAATATTTTCAACTTTTTGCAGTGTTCCCAGATTCTGACTTGCGCGTTGAAAGTTCCTCAAAACGGTAAAACTACGGTTTGTAGATTAACTTTGATTGTTGCATTTTTCTTACGAATGTATATGGTAGAATAATAGTAGATCCGCATTTTACTTTGCTGTTACCTCGGTTTGTGGAACTCACTTTAAGGGTAATTCTAACCTTTTTAATTTAGTTGAATTTAAAATGAATAGGTAGCGTAATTTTACCGACTTTTCGTATGTCAGGATTTTCCACATTATCCCTTCGATTTACCTTATTTAATTATAGATAAATACGGACCTAAAAACAGAAATAAATAAAAAATATGATTTAATTTATTTTGAACGATCACCCCGCCCCATTGTTCGTATTATGAAAATAGTCCCAACAGCAGAAAAACTTCACATGTAGATGCGTCCATCGAACAGGTGATATCTTCATGCCTCCTGCACGTTTGCTGCACTAAACAGCATCTGCATTAAACCAAAAAAATGTCTTATTTACCTCGCATGTCAACTCGGTAAGCTGTTATGTTTATGTAATATCAGCCAAGACCAACGCATTTATTTACAACACGTGAACGGAATGAAACTGTAACTATAAAGATGCTAGAATATACAACGCAACATGAAACCTGATAATAACAATCACTGATAATTAGTGATAAAATAAGTGATAAAGTGAGAAAGTAAGAGATAATGAATAATGTACATACTTATATATCTACATAGTGATAAGAAGTGACCAATTTATTGCAGTGGGAATATTAACAGCTATTAAAATATTTAACTATTAAGTTTTTATTAGTTGTTATTAAAATTTATTGGTCATACCCACTAAACACCGTGATGTGAAAAATACATTAAAAATGATGTAGACATCACAACCATCGCACCTCTAATAATTTCGTAGATACGTATTTTCAACATCATAGTGATCATTAACCAACATAAGAGGTGACTTAAAAGCGATGTGGCAAAAAAACATGTTAATGCCACTATAAGAAATATATTCTTTTGTTTACATCTGTTGTACATAAACATTTTGGTTAATGACTACCACTATAAAATAAAATGGATGTCGCGTATAACCTTAACTTGTATACAATGTACATATGTCAGTTGGGTGTGGGGTTGTAGTTATACGAACGCAGGCAATTTTATTGTAGAATAACATATATGTAATACTCCCAGAAAACAAATGGGCTCTTTGAAATACGTAAATTTAAAGAATAATTAAATTAATTGAATATTTTTTTCTTCACAATTTTAATCGTAAGCGAAGCAACGATTATTTTAATCATTGTTTATGATTTACCTATTAAAATGATTAAATTAATTTTAGTATTTAAGTAAAACTTTACCATAAAGAGTTTTCTTCAGCTTATTAGAAATTCAATATGGCCTCAAGAAGTCCTTTGTTCTTGAGACGTCATTTTTGTTCTCAATGTATCTACCACAGATATCTACAAATTAGTAACCACGTCTTGGATGTTTTGTCTATCATCTGACATGTCCATTTTTGTATAGCTCTCAAGTTGTTTTATTTTTATTCCAATTAATTCTCTATTATATTTTTGTTAATATATTCTGTTCTTTAAAATACACTATTTTTTCACAAAATATTTAGTATGTGAGAAGAAAAATTGACACTGGGTTCATTAATTAGCGACCTCTACATGTAAGTAGACGAAGAGAGATAAATCATTGGTATTTGTTATTTCGCATTAGCAAAGATTAATAATTAGGGCTGTCAAAAATGTTCCGTGGGACAGTGGCGTACGCGAAATTAACTAATACGAGAAACAATAAACTGTTACAATTTATAACAATGTATGTAAAACTTACCCTCTTAACTAGCTTCATGAACTAGCTTACTTATCACAAACTGGAGAAGATGTGTAGCCATTTTGCAGCATCAGGTATGTTTCTATGGTTGTCTCCATGAGTGATGTTCGCTTTGGTGAAAATATATTCTTATATTTTGAAAACGACCGTTCGACATCTACTGATGTAATACACGCATACGTAAAATAGTCTTTGAACGCACTTAACGGATCTGGGGCTGCACCATCACATATTTGTCTTAATTTGGTAAAACTCGTGTCTTTATTTAACACACTTGCGAACTTTTCTTTAACGCGCTCATTTGTTGCTTCACCTATATCGTGTAGCAGAAGATTTACTTCGTCCACTATTTGCAGTGACTCCGTTAACGACAACGCACTGTTTTCTATTTTTTTATGCTTTCATGTAATGGTTTATAGTTCTTCGCAATATTTTTTAAAGCTGTTTCAACGGAAATATCTTCGATTTTGTCTGGCTTTCCTTAATAGCTGCAGCCTCATCTGGATTGAATTGTAGTATCACAGCTTTTATTTGTTGGAAATATTCAGCATAATAAAAAGCTGCCTGCAACCATGTTCCCCAACGTGTAAGAATCAGCTGTGGTGGTTCAGGAATACCGGGACATTGCTATAAAATTCACGGAGACGTTTAGGAGATTTAAGAAACACTTTTTTTGTACTTGCTATTAATGCATCCACCTCTGGAAAACCTTTTCGAATAGTTTCTGTCACAAGCTGTAAAGTATGCACTTTACACGTAACATGTATAAACGTACAACCTTGTTCTTGCAAAGAACGGCCTACCGAACGCATTGTCACCGCGCCAGTCACAAATATAAACACTTGACTTTTTGACAGTTCAAATTTTTCTAACGTCTCCAGCACCACCCTGGTAATTGTTTCGCTAGTACACTAACTTAGCCTTTTGCTAACTAGTAACAGTGGAACTGTCGGTTTAAGAGGGTCCAGTATTCGTACTATAACATTATAACTATACTATAGATTTTTTTTTACAATCTGTTGTCTCATCAACAGATAACCACAGCCGTGTATTTTTTAATTCACATTTCATCTTGTTTACCATGTCTACGTGTATAGTTGGTAGATAGTTACATAACGTTGTGCGACTTGGTGACTTCACCTGGGCATTGTATTTATTCCAGAACTCTCGAAATGGTTGTTTATAGAGTATGTGCAGCGGAACATCACAGGCAATCTGCATTAATAGATCACCAAAGTGCCACGTTTTTAATAACGTAATAATTGTGTAGCTGCAAAATTAACTAAAATGTGACGAGACAGAGACATCAATGTAAAATTACATCTTTTAGAACCATGTTTTTATAATGTGATGCATTTGGAGTTGCATAGACCATTGAAATGCGAGTGGCTGTGATGTTATATCATCATTTGTGTTTAGTGGGCAGGCTTTAAATTTGTTTTCGTATATTTTTGCTGCAACAGCAGTAGAAACATTTTCCGATATTTATTGTTCCTTTGCTCAACCCTAAATAAGAGAATATTTTTTAGCTGTAATAAAAGTGTCAGTTTTCTTTTTTGCTCGGAGTACAACGACGGTTAATCCTTGACCTAAAAATCTTCAGTCAGCATTTGCCTGTTTCTGTCTACAAACCCCTTAGCATTTAATTGGGTTCTGACATTTACATACATACGTTCTTATTTATTGAATTCATGCTTTAATTATCATTTTCCAAATATTTTATCTCATAAAACGTATCTAGTTAAAAATTACTGCAATAAAGAACGTATATATAACATCGTATAATCGTAGAAACGTTTATTTAGTTACATAGACCAATATTTAAAATGCGAACAATTTACATACTTAATCATTGATTTATTGGGTTTTCCTGGATTTACCAAGAGTATCTATTATTTGGAACAGCTAAAATATTTTTTAAAATATGACCAACTCGTCTTAAAGTTAACCAAGAGAAACAGGTCTATATTCATTTTTTAAATGTAGGTGCGGATGTTAGGGTTGATTATTAAGTACATATTTAGCCAAGTACTGAGATAAAGGTAACAGTAGATTAAACAACAAACAAAAAAATTCTTTTGTCCTAAGCTGATTAGAATCGGAAACAATTATTAAAAAAAGTGAGGAAAACTAATGCTTTTTACTAATACTTTCTATATTTTTTTAAAATTTTAATTCCATCTTCCACTAAAAACATTTCTTAGATTATAGAATGTGTGAGAAACAAAGAGACAAACACGTAAGACTAATGTCTGGTTTTGTTTTCTTTCTTGTAAACGAGTAGGAAATTTTCTTCCCAGATTCTACCAACCTTTGCCAACCAAATGGCAATTGGTGGACATTGGTATTGGCGTTGATTTTTAAGCCTTTATCACAGGGGCGTGCGGTGAGTTTTGATACAGGGGAAGCAGTTTGTGATATAGGGTGATGGGTAGTGCGAAGCCCCGAACGAAGCGAGGCAAAATTTTTTTTTTTTTAGAAAAGCAAATGTCGAAAGTCGCAAAGTTATGATATCTAGAAAAAAAGTACACTTGTAGGACCGCCACTCCTCAATAAACATAAAACATGAAAACACCACAAAAATTAGACAACCCTTGATTCCAAAGCCGAATCTGCACGGGAGAGGGTTACACTTATGAAAAAAACGCAGACACACAACCATACCCACCGACGGGTTACACTTATGAAAAAAACGCAGACACACAACCATACCCACCGACATTGCCAGTGCCGGTAGCGGGGATCGAACCCGCAGCGAAAAAAGAGTTTGTTCAGTCACACTTGCCATCGTGCACTCTCTAGCCAACTATAAATCGAGCCAGCTAGTTAAGTAGTTAACATGCACAATATGCTAATACCTACCTATTTATAATGTGGTTTAATCCGCCTCTCCTTTTTTGCGAAGTCGGAAATAACTTCGTCGTAAAAGTTTGAATTTTGGGACATCTCCTTCACAAAGTCCCTTTCTATTGTCAACAGGGACAATTTTGAAAGCCGCTCTTCACTGGCTGAATTTCTTGAAAAAGTTTTTGTTCTTTTTTAAGGTCGAAAAACTGCGTTCAACCTGCAGGTATCGTCAACACTAACTTACACAATTTCAACACTTCAGAGTAGGCCTGATCCAAACTATTTTCTTTTATAAAGATAATCAGTTCGTTGGCGTTATGTTTCTGACTAATATCTTCTGTAGCATAAATAACTGAAAGTTCCAATCGTAACCCAACTATATCAAAAAAAATTCCGTAGTTATCATTCAATGACTGATGTACGTTTTGTAGAAAATGTTTATTTTTAAATTTATTAAAATTATCACTAAAATTTTTAAATCTATTATTTAGTTGCCCAGTGATATTGTCCAAAATTTCGATAAAAAGTCTTCGATATGAAGTTCTACGATCCACTAGAAATTCAGTTCGTATTTTTTTTCTTTGCGGCTCTAAATTGTCATTACTAGTTTTCTCCCAGAACTTTTCAAATTCATTTCTTTTGTTACAAATCAAATTTTTGAATTCTTTAATTTTCTTTACATAAAATCTAACGTCATTTGATTTAGTTTGCAAAATATTGAATAAATTGTCAGTAAATGGGATCATTTCGGAGAAAATATTTAACAAAAAATTAAAATCAAAGTCTCTTTTCAATGAATCTAACCTCTGGATCCATTCAAAGTCTCAGTGTCCCAATCATCTTTGCATTGTAAAATATTTTCAAATAAATCAATTAGAGGCTGTCGATATTCAAATACAGTTTGTACTAGCCTCCCACTGTAATTCCATCGTGTTGGAGCAACTCTGGGTAGTCTCTTCTGTACTTCCAAATCTAAAGCTCGTGTTCGTTTTGATGATTTTGAAAAATAGGCAGCCATTCCACTAATACTTGAAAAAAAATACTTTGCATTCTTTAAGACACGCTGCAGATTGAGCAAGAATTAAATTTAATCGATGCGCAAAACAATGTACAAATATTGCATTCTGAAGAGTCTCTTTTACTTTGGCCTGCAGGCCCCCCATTTCACCAGCCATTACAGCGGCCCCATCATAACTTTGGGCGATAAGTTTAGCACCACACTGTAGATCATCGCCCATTTGACAAACTACAGCATATAAAGCTGCAGCCGTTCTCTGCGTTGTTACGTCTAAAAAATCCTAAAAAGCGCTCTTGGACTTTCCCATTTGGATTTATGTATCGTATTACGATTGACAATACTGACTAATATTCGTAATATCGGTTGTTTCATCTAACATAATTGCAACAAAAGGAGCTTTTTTATTTCTTGCTTGATCTTTTTTAAAACAATATTACTTATCGACTGAATGAAATCATTTTGAATATGATTTAATGTACCTCGAAATACTGTGGAGTGTTCCAGATGGTTACTTAAAATTGTATCGTATTTTGCTAATAAATCAACTAAATTGATAAAATTGCCCCTATTAGCAACGCTCCGAGATTCAGTATGACCTCTAAAACTAAATTTATTTTCGCCGAGAAAACAAACAATGTCAAAAGTCTTTTTAACACTTCGATTTTTTTTACAAGTTCATTATGCTTACGGTCACATTCTTTCAACTGCTGATCTAATGAATGCTCAATTCGTGATTTTCCAAATGTTTTTTTTTTTAGAACCGCTCGCAAATGAGTTTCACACTTACCATGCCTCTTTGTCACTTTGTGAATGTTGCTTAAATCTGAAAAGCCATTTTTATTCCAAACACCTTTTTCATTTGTGAAAAGTACAATGGCCAACAAAACAATTTACACAAATTTTCACAACTCGTTAACCACTGATTAGCACTGTACATTTCAATATTAAAGTACCTATAGCATGATTTAACTTTCGTTTTTAAAAGTTTTAAATCAGGTGTTGGTCTCCCGTTTCTAATAATATCCAGTTTATCTTGAAACGAATATGTTGAAAATCCCTTTTTCAACAAATTGCACACCATACAAACGCAAATAATATTTTCCACAGTGCTAGGACCAACTTCCATATTGAATAAGCAATTCTAAAACTGCTTATACGCGCACTAATGTTCAACGTTTTAAAAGTCACTTGTCGCCACACCACAGGTTTAGAAACACCAAAAAAGTTTTTACAAATATAGCACAAAAGCTGAGAATAATACTAGGAAGATTAATATTAAGTATAATATTAAAATCTATAAAACAAGACGCATTACTACGCTATACTGCTCAGATATCAAGAATATGAAGTGGGGATGGGATGCATTTCAAGAAGTTGCTTACAGTTATATCGAAGTCGCGCGAGTTCGTGTTGGCTCGACTAATCGAGTGCGTCATCGTTACGGTTTTATCGTGCAACATTATCTCAGCTGCTGGAATGCAGGGCCGTGTCTATTGAAATTGGGTAAAAGTAAATTTTAATGATTAATATATGTAATAAATAATAATTAGGTTCTAATTATGTGTTTGTTTTTTAATAATCCCAAGGGAAGCACTGCTTCCCTTGCTTCCATGGACCGACCGCCCCTGCTTTATCAGTATCTGTAATTATCGCCTTTGACTACTTACAAATGAGCATTGATGCATAACAGTTGTTGGTTTTTCTATAAACACAGTCTTTGATCTATAACCCAAGTCCATAAAAAACTAATAAACAATGCAATTTTTAATAGACAAGGTAGTATTAGTAGCAATGCTTATCACTATCAAAAATCTAAATAAAAATGCCAATAAGTTGACCTCGCCCGCTTTTAGAAAAGAAAAATCACATAAGAAACCATTTTTTTCTCACTTCGCTTACTGTTCCTTCTTACATGAGATGTTTTTAGGGGGCCTGCAATTAAAAATCTCGAATTTCCTTAATCCGTCCTATATTACTGACAGTCTCAAATTACACTTCTTAAGGTATTATATGTACAAGAACATGTGTTATATTTACATTAATTCATTTATTTGTTTTTGCCTTCTGTTTTACCACGTGTTGCGGTGCTTGTATCCTTTGTTCAATCTGTAATATTTTGTTTATGTCGGGTCATTGTCATTACAATCATGGCTATTTGTTTCATTACGTTATGTTCCTTTTGATTGCTTTTTCATCGTTTGTTTGTTTTTAATCGTTTTTTAGAATTGCTCTTTTTTATTATCCGGTCTGTATTTATTAAAATGTCGAGCTTTGGATAATAGGAACTCTTAGGTACTCCATATATTCTTCGAATGTGATGTATGATGTACGGTGTGTCTCAGATTGAGCGTTACAATAGGCAAATATATCAAATATTCAACTTAAATATAACTAATTTTTTTAGATAAAAAGTACCTTTTAAACTGAGGAACCTTTATTACCCTATGATGGTTCCTACTCAGCAAACAATTTTGGTATGTTCTTTATTAGTATACTAGTATACCGTACCTACAGATCACTCTGGCCCGAGTTGTGAAGCTTGGAATAAGTGGGACAGTAATGTTCTGTGTTGAAAGATTAAGATTTTTTTGCCGACTCTTGACCAGTTGCTTTTGTTTTCGACCGACATGGTTACTGAGAGTATTCAGATAAATGGAAATATGAATAGAGGACATGATACTTTCGTATCCAAAATTAAATTTTGAACGTAACGTAACATAATATATCATAAACACCACAGAAATTAGACAACCCCTAAAGCTAAATCAGAAGCTGCACGGGCAAGGGTTACATTTATGAGTAAATGCGGACACACAACCATTCCCACCGACATTGCCACTGCCGATGGCGGGATTCGAACCCGCACACTCTAGACAGCTACTTCACCGAGCTGGTTTATCTATATATATAATTTAAACGTTCAAAAATGTTATAAAATTGTCTCTGTTTGTCATAAATTCTTGTTTTTGTACTGGTAAGTTTCCCAAAAAAGTAATTGGTGAAACCATTACATACAATCAGCTAATTTAGACAATAATAATTATCGACGACCTCCTGTTACTTCATCAGAAGCAACGAAGTGTTAATAGTGTCTAGACTTTTATCATTACTATAGTGTAATATTTTATAGTAAACGTGTCAATGATTTATTTGTCATGTGTAGTAATAAAAAATTATTTACTTGGATGAAACTTCGCAACATAATACGTTAGATCCTTAAAATTGAAAGTGGCGTTTAATTGTCTACTTAAAAATTTATTGTCTCGTAAAACCCTAATGTCTGGGATTACAGGTATCATGTAAAAAGAAACTTTGGGATTTCTATAATACGGACATATATACAGGGTGAGTCTTAAGTGTGTAGTTATATTTAAACCACCCACGTGTAACTGAGTTATCGACTTTACAAAAAAAAAAAATACGATGAAACCGTTTTGGAACTGCTGGTTACTGAAAACATTCTATATCTTAGCAAAAATAATGTAATGGACTGAAGCAACGTTGCCGCATTTCTTATGTAATTCTCTCACCTAGGCCCGATATTACAATCGCGAGTTAACAAGTTGGAGATTACCTAGCATTATATTTTCACAAAAATCGATTAGATTTTAATACAAACCACTTCAACTAAAAGTTACTTCAGCATAAAATATTTGTTGCTATAACCACTTCCAAAAGAAATGTAAAATTGAAAAAATTCGAATTCTAAAAGTGCGAGTTTAGCTAACCCACGATTGAAAAACCGAGCCCTAGCAGTAAGTTCATTCCCGAATTTATAATAACTTTGGATGAAATAATTACCTGCTTAAACGATTAATTGCTCCATTTAAAATAATTTTTAAACATTTTGAAATACCTTTCAAGAAATGTACAATTTTGACTTTTTCTTGCACCAATCAACATTTCTTTTTAAATGTTTCATATGGAACGTACAACTAAAACCAAATTTTCCGATGAGCAGTAAACTTTTTAGGGAATCTCGAGAGGAATTTAATTTTCCCATCTCATTCTTTCAAAGTTTATAAAAGGATTATTATTTTTAAGAAGTAGGTACTTACCCTCTGCTGTTACAATAATTTGAAATGTGTAAGGGTAAAAATTCAACCACGCCATAATGTGAACTGCGATATTAGCGTAGCGTGTCAGATATTTACTACGTTTCCATGGAGTATTGAAATCGATTTCAGTTCAATACCGTTCAACGTTTTCATGAACAGTATCTAAAATGATATGAAATCCCGTTTTGAAATTTTAACATTTGCCAGCTGTTAACTGTCATCTTGGGGCAGGTGTCTTTTATCAGCTGATGTTTTTAGTTTGTTGGAAACTATAATTTATCACTACATATTTTTATTTTAAATAAATTAAGTTTAACAGCCACTCAGCCATAAAATGGAAAGTTGGAAAAGTTGTAATTTATTGGTTATAACACAAACTTCACAGTGCGCATGATTAGTTTCAATACAATCGCCGTTCTCATGTAGTTGTATTGAGTTGGATCTCGATATGATCCCAGGAAAAGTCGAATCGACCTTGGGATTGAAATCGAATTCAATACCTGTTCTACCTGCTAATAGGTGTCAAAAAAAAAATAGTTAAAATCATACATTTGAGCTATTACCAATATTTGAAATTTTTTGGAAAAGAATCATAGCGACTGTCCCGTGACTGTTAATTGGGTTGACGTCACACAGTGCGTTGCGCTATTTCTACTGGAAGGAAGAGATTAATTTAGTTACAATCATAGATTAGAGGTCTTATTAACGATGGATGAAATATATTTGAAAAAAGAATCATAACAGCTCCCGCAGAAATCGTTTCTCCCGTGCTTGTTAAATGAGTTTGACGTCACATGCTCAATGGCTTGGACGATTTCTATTACTAAGAATAGATTTTTTTTGTTTTGTTACAGTAGGTTATTTTAATACCAATGAATTTATTATTTTCAATTGAAATTAAAATTTTTTGCAAAACAAAATTAGTACTAATAAAATCATTTTATTTTTATTTGAAAACAGTGCATAAAAAATAGCAGCTATTTTTTTGCGGACGCAACTCTAACGCTGAAAAAAAAGGTACACTTTTAAAAGACTAGAATATTTCTGGGTTAATATCACCTTTACTAAAACAGTGTTGAATATGCAATAATAATGGCATACGCGTAAAATATACGTTCATTCCATACTTTAACGGGGAGATTTAATGATCTTCACACATCTAACCATGCACCTAATCAGTGTTGCCAAACATACCATTTTCATGGTATTTATACCATTATTTTCCCTTGTGTACCTGCACTTTTTTTAAGTAATAAAACTATTATTTAAAAATTTCTACCATTTTACACCAATGTTAACAAAAGTTTATAAAAAAAGTCAAATTTAGGTCGTCAGCCCCGACCTCGGTCAGTTCTTCCATTAAAAAAGAGTAAACTAAATTAAATTTTATACCGTGTACGTAGATCTTTATAAATCGGAACCTCGTGTAAAGAGCGCAAGTTGTGCAAACCCAAATAAATAATAGTATTTTGCTGTTTTTTGTTGTTTCTGTTGCGATGGTAAGACCCGTTTTTTTACTGCTCAGTTAGCTAAATTAACCGTCAGTTAGGTCAATAGAAATTTTTTGAAAAGCATCATGATATATTTATATTGAAATTTTTAACCTATGTAAAAATCTCACACATCTGGCAACACTACACCCCATGTAAAAATCAGTGTTATTGATAGTTCGCGTACCTGTCTGCATTAGCATTTACAAAAATGTGTTTAATACCGTTATTTATAATTTTTTATGGATAAATTTGTGATTCGAAGTTTTGAGTTACTATGTTACCGAAATTTATTATTTATAATTTGTTCCTTTGGTGGTTCATTTTGTGAAAAGTAGTGATTAATCATAGCGAATAATTTTATTATTCTAATGCTGGATATGTTAAAGGCATATTTTCAAATAGATGAAAATGCTAGACAAGCAAAACGGCTACGGAATACTATCCAAACGTCAAGCCCATATATGTTGATGTAGTAACTGTTGTATTGGGTAAGTAAACAAATCTGCTTTTCCGTTCTTTTAAAGTAAATGCGCCTTTTTAAAATGATTATTTTCAACTTTAATTCATTTTTAGAAATGAACCATGTTAAACCATAAATTAGAGACAATAATAATAATTTAAAATACACAGCAAAAGTATTGCATATTTTTAATATTTGGTGCTTACGTGATGAGTTCTGTTTATTTATAAAAAAAAGTGTCAGGATTACCTAATTTTACAAGGAAAAATAGATAAACAGATACTTTTAACACCTTTTATTTTCAGAGAAAGCTACAAGTGACAAGTGTCGCTTTCCACAAAGGACTAATCGCGCCTTAAGGTTTATTTATTATTTTCGGCCAGTGCGTACAGATATTGTACTCTCTTAAAAAGAGCTCAATGTTTTATAAACTATTACATTTGTTTTGGTGCGGCGTCTACACTGATATTAAATAAGTCTAATATCGTCTCACAAAATGTCCGTGACAAAAGTGTAATAATTTTTTTTAAAAATTCAAAATTTGCAATTCATGAATTCTATGTATGAATTAATAATATACTTATGTGATGTAAGTCTACCTGGCCGCAGAACTGATTTTTTCAGAGGCTGAAACAATTTCAATTAACCCGAGTTTGGGTGATGACTCGGTGTTGGGTGTACCGTGTTCTTATGTGTTTGAGGTACCCGCAAGAACATTTTTTCGTTCCACGTTTAACATTTGCGAATTGGATCCGTGATCACAGGCCAACAATTTATCGGATGTTGTTCACTGACGAGTCACAGTTCACGATATATGGAGTGTACAATTCAAGGAATTCCCATGTTTGGACAAGAAAGTTCTCACGCTAGGAGGGAAACTCACTCTCAGTATAAATTTTGTGTTAACGTTTGATGTGGTATTTTAAACAATCGATTAATAGGATCACACTTTTCAAGAACGTCTAACTGGTGAAAGTAATTTGAAATTTCTTCGTAACATCTTACCTGGTCTGATACAGGAGGCGGGTTTGAGAGGAATTCATTTTTAACACGATGGGGCTCCTTCGTATTTCATATTAACTGTAAGGCAGCATTTACATAATGTCTACCCTAATAGGTGGATTTGTCGCTGTGGTCCTATCTCATGGTCAAGGTCATGAAAACATTTATTGACAATAATATAGAGATACAATGAACTTTTCGGGTTGGGCACCCGTGGCCTTACAAAATGGTATTTATTTGATTTATTTTATTTTGTTTATTTAAAAAGAGGCTGTCAATATTAATAATAAAATGAGGTGTAGAACACCAGCGGTCAGGGTGGAGGCGATCTTATGGACGTCGATCTTATCGAGGACGGCGTCATTCAGGTCACACAAAATGCCTCTGGCTCCGATGACTATTGCTTCGACATTTATGGGTTTGTCGGGATGGAGTCTCCTGATGGCTTCGAGGAATCTGGGAGATGAATGTATGACCACTTTATTCTGGAAATGGTGAGAAAGTGGCCTTGGAGTCTCCCAGTTCACGCTGACATCGATGATGTGGACCCCGGTGTCAGTCGTTACCAACAGGTCTGGTCCAATGGGGAGGGGGGTCTCGTAGCCAGGAGTGGGTTGCCTGGTTAGTAACCCGGCGCTACTTACGGAGTTGGAAAGTCGGTGGCGCCAGTAAGTTTTCTGTTGTCCCGCGCTGCCGTAGAGACGAAACTGGACACTCAGTCTAGTCCTCACGCTGGTGAAGTATTCGGTGCCAAGGGCTGCTCGTATCTGGATGTCATCAACGTTGGCTAGCCGGTTGATTCGTCCAAGTAGGATGTCGGGGATACGAGCAGTAAGGCACATAATCCCAGGTTCGCCGTCGCTCCTTTTCACATAAAGCAGTGCGTTGGCCGTTTGAAGAGGGAGATGAAGGAATCGCTTGTAGTCCGGCGAACAGCTTTATCGGCTCGATCTAGGGTGGCGAGCGTGATCCTGGGTTTCTGCAGGCCATACAAGAATTTTGGGAGAATGTATTCCTGCAGCAGGAGGAGCTTCCAGGCGGCTTTAGGGGGGTCCTCCGAAGGTTGGTGAGGGCTGACTTCAGCGCATCGGTGGAGGGTAGATCGTTGCCCATGAATCCATATTTATGGCCCAAATACTTAAACGATGCCTCGGCGTCGACTCTAGGAATCGGCACGTCTCTCACGTTGATGTTTGAGGTGGAGGAGAGATAGAGTTTCTTCCTGGAGGCAATCAGCATCACTGTCAGGCTGTAGTATTTGGCCGGGTTGAGCTCCAAGTGCCTGGCTTCAAAGTACTTGACGCAGGTGTTGACGACGAGCTGCATCTCCCTGTGAGAGTGAGTAAGGAGCAGAAGGTCGTCGGCGTAGGCTATGGCAGGTATAGGAGTTCCATGTAGGTCCACTCCGATGGGTAAGGAGCTGAGTTGGCACATCAACTCGTCGAGGACTAGATTGAACAACAAAGGAGATAGAGGGTCTCCCTGCTTGACGCCACGTATGATGGGGATAACGTCGGAGCGTTCCTGGTTGGCTGTGATGGTGGTGGAGCAACCAGTCAGTCCGGCCATTATGAATTTAGCCAGTCTTGGGTCAACGTTGAACCTCTGAAGTGCCTTTCGGATGGACTCATGGGGGACTGAGTCGAAGGCCTTACGCAGGTCTAATGATGTGATTGCGTAAGGCTTGGCGGCACTGCGGCATTTCTTGATGGCCGCTTGGAGGATGGCTGAGTTAGCCATGGTGCCGTCAAGGGAGACGAAACCTCTTTGAGAAAGGTGGAGGGGCAGGTCGGCCATACGGGCGGATATCATCCGGTACATCGTCCGCAGCAGGATGGGGCGCCAGGAGGAGATATCGGCCGGGTCGGTGTCGCCTTTTGGGGTAAGCGTCATCCAGCAGGCCTTCAGCGCTGGTGGAATGTAACCAGTGTAGAGCATGGCTTGCGGGTCCTGGGGTCTTGAGAGGCTGGGGTATCCAAAGAGTGGAATAGAGCTTTTCTAAAGCGACCGTGGTAGAGGCGGCGTCATCAGATAGAATGGTGTCACCCAAACGTCGGAGGTCGGGATTTGTGGTTGGATCTAGAGTAATGGTCTCTAGATATGTCCTGACAGAATCTTCTTCTCTTGGTACGGCTCCATCTTGGGATGGGGTACCAGAGTCAGGTAAGTCAGGTGGCGACGGTGGAGGGTCGACAGGCTGACCTGTGGACGTCTGGGGAGTGTCATCAGAGGGGCCCTTTCTCCTGGTTAGTGGCAAGGATGGCCCATCGTCTGATGGAGATCGTGGTCGGGCTGCGGGGTGTGGCGGCCGGCGTGGGGTGGAGGGACCATCAAGGGCAGGCTTGGCACGAGTGGCGCGAAGTCTGCTGGAAGTGGATGGTCCGGCGACGTCGGATCCGGGTGGAGAGCAGGCAAGGTGGGCAGGTGGTGTTGGTGGTTCCTTTTGGAGACTGGCCCGGATATCTATGTATTTTCTGAGTTTCCGCAGGGGCGCCCGAACCTGGAGGCAAGGCGCTTGTTGATGATAGTGGCACCTGTGTGGGCGATCTCGGCCTTGGCAATGGTGAGCATCTCGATCTGGGAGAAGGGTTCAATCTTGCGCTTATGATCTTTCTCCAGGGAGGATTGGTAGGCGGCCGGATGGGCCTTCTTCTGATACTGGCGGAGACCAGCGATGGTGGCGAAGGAGCGCTCGCAGTCTTGATATATGTTCGTCTGGTCGGTTCCGGGGCGACAGTATAGTCCTCAATGTTGGGACAGGCTATTCCTATTGGAAAACGCTTTTCCACATCCGCGGCATTGGTGTTCCTCGGTGTCCTGGATTGAGTCGGACATATTGGATATTGTCAGGTTTTGGGGGTGGCCGGTCGGGTCTAGAACCTGTAATTTTCAAGTTCTAAGTGAAAAGTACTGACAGGGTAGTTGATCCGCAAACGGTGGGGGTCGAGACGATCGAAGAGGGGCAGAGAGCTGGCGGCATGGAGTGGTAACCGTGCAGATGGATGTCTCATGGTCTGTCAGGCTTGTATCGTGGTGGAATAGCAGTCGGGCCAGGGTTTCCGGAAGTCCATGGAAATTCGGCCGTGTGCTCGGACTAGGTCCTGGTAGATGGAGTCCCAGTTAAGGGGCAGGGCTCGCCGTCGAAAGCTGCGTTGGACCAGCGTCAGAAGTTTATCGGTGGAGGACGGAAGTCCGCTACTCTCCAGGATAATCTTGTCGTGGGCTTCAGGTAAAGGGAAGCAGATCCTTGGCCCATTGGGATGGCTGGTCCTGATGGTGTGACGAAGTGCCACGGTGAGGATGGCAGTCAATTCCAGGCAGGCGAGTTTCATGGCGTCCTCAAGAGAGGCGTAGAGGATGGCAGGACCGGGTTTGGTGTACAATTCCTGTGGGAGCGAGGGCACTGGGGGCTTTTCATCGTGGTCCATGGGCTCTGGGGGGAGTGGCTCGGCGGCAGGGCAGACCTTTGGTCGGAAACAGTTTCAGGAATCCAAGAATCGCTGTAGTCCTTCCAAGAGGGATGATCCACGTCGAGGGGACATTCCTGGGAGGTTACTGGAGGCGTAACCTGCTTGAGTCCATGTGGGATAGTCGCTGATGGGGCTCGTTTGGCAGCTTGGAACTGCATTCTTCGGACATCTCTTGCTAAGCGCAATGGAGGTTACGGTGGAGGGTCCGTAGTCATCCTGGATGGTTGTTTTCCCAGGGCTGATGGAACTTGGAGGTTGTTTGCTTACATAGCCGGACCAATTGCCGCTCGCGATATGGGCACAAGAGTAAACCAGCGACGCTGAAAAGGAGTACGGAGATCCCACAAGGTCTCGGGTTAAGAGTGAGGTAAGTACAATATTAAATATATAGATATCCCAGGGTAGGCAAAATATATTTAAAAGGAAAGGGGCCTAGTAAAAGCTTATATATTCGAATTTATCATGAATAATTAATTAATAATAACCCAGATATAAACTGCCGATGTACCTAAAACTAAATAAAATAAATTTTATTTATGATAAATCAAAAAAGAAAAATTCTCATAAAATTCCTTTTATTACTGTGACCGGTTTCGTGAACAAATTAATTACTTCACATCATCAGACACAGGAATTTTTATAATTAATTTGTTCACGAAACCGGTCACAGTAATAAAAGGAATTTTATGAGAATTTTTCTTTTTGATTTATCATGAACAATTACTCATATGGGATCAACCTACCTACGTTAAATTTTATTTGTTTATGCAAGCGCAACTTTTGTAATATAAATACGACCTCGATAAATGGAAATGTTTACGAAATCGTAATATCAGCATGTCGCGCTTGCAATAGCAGGGCCAGATCGATGACATGAAGTTTGACGTAGATTGAGACTTGGTTCTAAATGCGAGGGAATCACAAGTACTAGGGATAAATACTACATGCATCAAGATAATAAAGGGCTGAGACGAAATTAGATGGCATGAAGGAATATTATTTCATCTAACAGGCCAGATTTCGTACATTAAAATTGGGGGTCATCTGGGAAGGGGCATAAGGGTGAAATTTATGCCTAAAATAGGGGACCATCCCGATGGAATATTGTGGCCAGATGTAATATGCTAATAAATGTGGAAACAAGGGCAGTTGGGGGGGAGAGAACTAGGCCTTTCTATTTATCTCAACCGGAATGACGACCGACTGGAGAGTAAAAATTCGAAAGTGTACTAAAATACGACATGGCATAAAAAAAAATAAAAGGTCTTACCAATCCTCGCAAGCACTTGATGGTTTTATAATAAAACACATCGAGCACCGATTAAGATCTATAATGACATTAATAGCATAGTCCCATTTTTAGGGGAACGAAGGGCAAAGCCGGTTGAGAAACAGGAGTTTATTTTCGGATTGAATGAGACAGACCACATGCTGGCTTACCCCAATGGCCGCACCGGCTCAGATTACATGGAAGTTCCTTTACAAGAACTCCATAGAAATCTAAGCACGAACTAACAGTAGCACACATAGACACTATCACAGCGTATTAGGGCACTTCTTTCTACGCACTGCACAACTATATTTAACAACGCGCACCGCGTATAAGTCGAAGCACCATTCACACACTCTTACAGCTCACTATGTACCACGAGGCAGATAGTGGATAGCCAGCACGTCCGACCAGCTCGGCGATCGTTAAGAGAATCTTTAGTATATTGTGAACTTATTAATACAAGGGATCAGCTAATTGAAAGAATAATGCATGCTTGTGATAAGAAACAATCCAGATATGATAAAAGAAGCTGTTGGAAATTTGGCATCGAGGTAACAGAAATGCCGTGAAGAAAGAGGTTTGCACTTTGAACACAAATCGTAATATTTTTTATGAATTTTTTATTTTTGTTATTTGAGGTTTTTGTTGTATTGTTATTTTTGTTCTTTAGTATTCATGATGTTCTCATTCATTATTTATTGTCATCGTTTTATTTTCAAGGATATTTAAGTAGGGTAAATGTGCAAGTAATCGACCAGTTAGTGGGAATCTTCATTTAAACACCTCATAATTCTTGTCAGTTTAGAGCTAGGAGGCAACTTTTTTTCTCATCTCGACTCTTTATTATATTATTTCGAGAGATATTTAGGTCTTAATTATGACGCTACTATATGTAAAAAAATCAAATGTAAAACTTATCAGTATCACGTTTCTCCAGTAGTCGGCCATGAAAATCCTATGTTTGGCCAAGGACGTTCCAGTAGTCGACCATAAATCTAGCCATAATATGTACCAGATAATTTTTTGTAAAATAAAAATTTGCTAAGTATTGTAACTAAAATGTTTTTGTAAAAATAAAATATAAAACCACATGAAACAGATTTTTCACAGGCAAAACAAAACTAAATAAATTTAACAGTAACACAGTCAGTGTAAATAAAATATTGAAAATAAAATATGTAAACCTATCCCAAGTTTCAAACAATATAAAATTGGTAGATAGATAATAATTTAAACAAAACAGACAAATAAAAATATCTCTATAGTGACAAGGTAAAGTTTAACACGATTGTTCTTATTATATATTAATTCTAAATAAATCATTAAAAAAAACAATATGGGTAACTACTAATAAATAGGTATCAGGATGAAAATAAAATACCTAAATTAAGCTAGATCTAGGTAAATAGAATTTCAACAAAATGTACACATAAAATCTTTATTAATGATGTCCTCATACAGTTGGCCATAGAAATCAGTACGCTTTAAATGGAACCATCTGCTACATCTGTCACACCCTACATTTTTTAAATCATTTTCGTCGGTATCACTTTCCAACTCAGAATCACAGTTGCTATAATTTTCTTTCGTTTTTTTTTTTTAACGAATTGTCTTCTACAGTTAGGGTTTCATTAACTTAATTCCTTCAGTCTCTTAAAAAATTGTAGCATCAGTAATTTTAATTTTTTTATTTCTCCTACATTATTTTTTTCGCTGATAACGTTTCAATCGCAATGTTTTCTTCTTTTCATTTTCGGCTTATTCATTTTTTTTCTTCTTGAAAGTCTCTGAAAGTATCTGATGTAATAGCTGCTGGTGATTTGTCAACATTCTTGTTAGTCTTTTTCTTTTTTCTAATTGTTTTGGCCAATACATGTGATCTTTAAATGATCCGTTCCACGGCAAACAAATGTTTTGCAAAATTTTGATATTTTCCTTCACTAATTATTTTATTTCTGACTCCATTTGTTTTATGTATCACATTGTTTTTATTTTTCTTTTCATATTCTTCGTCATCATTTTCATGATTTTCTTCAAATTTTAAATTAAAGTCGCTACTTATTTTATTACCCTCTGTTTTATGCATCACATCGCTTTAATTTTTCTTTTCAGTTTCATTTTCTTTGTCATTATTTTCACGGTTTACATGAAATTGTAATAAATCGCTATTCACTTTATCGCTGTCTGTTTTCTGCATCACATCGTTTACATCTTTCTTTTCAGATTCCTTTTCTTTTTCATTATTTCCACGCATTTCTTCAAATTCTAATAAAAGTTGTTATTCATTTTATCATCATCATACTGTCGCATAACTTTGTCTTCTGTGTGGTTATCAGTATTTTCTTATGCGTTTTCTTTGGGACTTCCCCCAGATTCAAATATTGGATCACTTTTTATTTTAGAACAAGTCTGATACTGAGAATGTTCCACCTTACTTTAACTTGCTCGTCTAAAATTGCCGACCCATTATAAAATTTATTGCCTGGCAATATGATAGGGTATATTGTGTTCAGACAAAAATGGTATGTAGGACTTGCTGGATATTTTTTCATTTAATAGGGAGGTATTAATCATCACACTTTCTTCATCAGCATCTCATTTTTGTCATAGGCTTCAGTCTTATTTTGTTTAGGCTCCTCTCCAATTGCCTCTTTAAATTCCCATATCATATCAGTTTGTACTTCCGAGTAGTTCAGTCCCTCTCAATTATTGTCATTGATTTCGATTAATTTTAATTCTCCATTTTCTATTACCTTATAACTAGAGCTGTCCGATGTGCCTGGAGTACAGCCACGGTCTTGCGCTGTCGTCACACGTGCCTATTTAGAAGTGATTTACGCTGCAGTTTTATTTGAAAGGTTAATGCGTGAGGTTGTACCTATAAATTATACATAATGTCAAACGCGCCAAAGGGAAAAAAACGACCGTACGCGGACACAGTGAATAAATTTATGCAAAATAATTTGTAAAGTTTGCAATCAAGACTTAATGTGCTGGCACAAAACAGATTGTCGTCGTCATATCAATACCGTGCAACATCAAAATAAAAAAATGGCATGCCTTTGACAACTCAGTTTATGTTTGATTTATTGTTAATGTTAATAGCCTGTAATATTCCGCTACACATACTGGATAAACAACCATTTCGGGAGTTTTGGAATAAATACAATCCCCAGGTGAACTTACCAAGTCGTGCATCGTTATGTAGATATATTCCAGCTGTTCGTGAAGACATTGTAAATAGGATTAAATGCGGATTAAAAAATACACGGCTCTGGTTATGTATTGACGAGACGACAGATTGTAAAAAAAAATTCTATTTTAAATATTATAGTGTACTGGACCCTCTTAAACCAACATTTCCACGGCTTTTTATTATGCTGAATATTTTCAACAAATAAAAGCTGTGATACTACAGTTCAACCCTAACGAGGCTGCAGTTATTAGGGGAAAGCCAGATAAGCTTTCAAGGCGTTTCCCTTGAAACAGATTTAAAAAGTATTAATAACAATTATAGGGGACTACACGACGCAATAGAAAAATTGCAAAATAGTTCGTTGTCGTTAGTGGAATCGCTGCAAATAGTGGACGATGTAAAAACACAGCTACAGGCTATAAATGACGCAAAAAATAATCGCGTTAGTGAAAAATTCGAGAGTGTATTACAGAAAGATCCTGATTTTAGCAAATTAAGACAAATTTGTGATGGTGCATCTACAACTTCGTTAAGTGAGTTCACAGATTGTTTTACTTATGCCTGTATTACATCCGTAGATGTCGAACGGTCCTTTTCAAAATACAAACATATTTTTTCACCAAAGCGAACATCGCTGACAGAGACAGCTGTAGAAACATACCTGATGCTATTATACTATAGATCTTCCCCACTTTGTGATGACGACAACCAAACTACTTCATAAATCTGTTTAAAAGGGTGAGTTTTATACAAATTTTTATAAAATGTAACATTATTGTTAAAATTTATTTCCATTTAATATACTTATTCAAGTATTATGATATGATGTAAACATATGAGTCATATGACGGCTCTGGCGGCCAGGTGACCTCGGACAGCTCTACTTATAACTTTCTGTAACATGAAATTACTTCAGATGCCATTTCCCTAATTCAAACGATAATTTCGGACATATTCACTATTCCCCCTATAAGACAACTTATTCTGTAATTGGGTCAGCACATGTTCAGTGTTTGTAACTGTTCTTGCGTAAAAATTGTAATTCTTGAGACTTCGTTTAGATTTTTCAATCCGTTTTGGATACATTTACTCTAGGTCAGAATTAAATGAGAAAAGCCCACATTTGCGAAACCCCTTCCTTATGATTTGTGATAAAGTTGTATTAGTTAAAAAACTTCATTCAACAATAGGCAGAAAGTAATTAATTGAAATTAGCTGCTGTTTTGAACAACCGGTTTTTATTAGATATTACATAGGTATTTAATAAAAATTAGTTATAATAACTTTTTCTTGTGGTCGAGCACTGGCAAACCCAAAATGAGTATTCGACCAGTAACTTTACATGTGGTCGACTACTGGATTTTACTAACCGTATGGTATTTTTAACACGCTTTTATTAGCTTCACTTGTATGTTTGTTTGCTTGTTTGTTTGTAACCGACTCTTTGGACTCGATTTTGACCCACTTTAAACGGACAGATTTAATTGAAACTTTGTACACTTACGAAGAACCGTTAACAATACAATAATTAAGTTTATATCATTATCCTGATCAGGATCGCCAGTCCTTTCCTCACGTATCCTCTACGTGAGAGCAAGAGGCTTAATATTGTAAGTATATTCCGTGATTGTCAGGTCGGTCGTTGGCAGAGCGGGCAAGTCTTAGTCGACGCGAAACGACGGACTCCTTGGGCGTGAGTTCAAATCCCAGGGCTGAAATAAAAAAATATTTTTTTTAGAAATATCTGTTTGAATCGTAATATGTTATAATATCAGCATCAATAAGCAATATAAATATAGTTTAAGAAAACTACAAAACACGCTTTCATAGCACATCAAACTAAAAAGTGAAAAATAAATATAGTTTAAAAAAAACTAAAAAACACGCTTTTTAAAGCACATCAAACTAAAAAAGTGAAAAATAATTATTAATATAAACTGAAAACAATAATGAACGAAAAATACTAGTATTATTGTGAAAAAAGCGTGGGGCGCTTTGTGCCATATTTTTTCGTATATCGAGCAGCCCAGGCTTTTTTTACAATAATACTAGTATTTTTCGTTCATTATTGTTTTCAGTTTATTTAATAATTATTTTTCACTTTTTAGTTTGATGTGCTTTAAAAGCGTGTTTTTTAGTTTTTTAAAACTATATTTATTAAATTGACGATTGCATTACACATGAAGAACTTTATATATATGGTAAATACAGACTAAAATTGTAAAATCACGTAAGAAGCCAATAGTCGTCTGGAAGGTCGACTTTAAGTTTTAGTATTTTTTTGGTATACTAATGCTCGGCCTCTATAAAATAATACGCCACAAAAATCTTTATTGATTTTTAGAGATTAGAACCTTTCTATAAATATATAAATGTCCTAAAAGCTTAAGATATAAAATATTGTTGTAGGAACTGTAATTATTGTCTAATTTGATACTGGACATTTTTAGCCAAAATTTAGTTTTACTTACCTATTTTCATCCAAGCTCACACTTATCACTTCAACTATGCCTCACACACATTATTTCTAGGTTATGTTCATGATATTTACTTACTTAAAAAGGGGGGAAAGACATGATCGACTACTGGACTTGCATTAGGTCGATTATTTAGTTAAAAGATAGTCTATTTACCAGCATTTTATATTAGAGTGAATGACTACTGAACGTGGCCGAAAACAGGCACATTCACCCTACATAATCCATTATAAATGTTCTTATTCTGGATATAAAATTAGTAGGAAGTAATGGTACTATTACCACCAATGTACAGTAAGGACATATTTGCTTTAACTGTTGTTATTGTTGCTATAAAATTGAAAAATCTAATGTTAAGAACGTAGTGCTAAAATTTGACAGTTCATTTAAAAACCGATGAAAGTGCAACAAAAGAAATCAAGTACATGATTTTTGTCGCTGGTTCATGTACTTTTAACCTGTTATATGGAATTCTAAAAAAAGTATATACAGGGTAAACGTTACTGAGTGAACATAAGAAATATGAATTTTCAAAATGCGGCCCTGGAATTTTGGAATTCTGACGGTTCGAGGCCGTTGACATTCAATAGTATGTGAGTAACTGGTTCAAAAGTTACAACCACAAGTTTTGCTGAAAATCGTGGATCATCCTGTATATTCGTAAATACTGTCCGAGAACGTTTTCAAATGGTCATTCGGTAGTTGCCTGGATTACACCATTCTACCATTCCAGTATTTACAGTTCGTTATGATTTATTAATCACCCTGTATAATAAATCATTAACCAGATGTTTAGGAATATTCTACGAGTATATGTAAAGAATGTGCACAGTAATGATAGTAAATGAGCTTTATTGCACGGGAATGTCAACCATACTAAAAAAATACATAAAAAAATCTATATAACATAAAAGTTCACCTAGAGATACAGAAGGTTAAATCCATACACCAAGGTTACTTTTGTGTATGCCAAATGGAGTTACGTAATCGGCTATTAATATATAAACGTGCCTAGCCCAAACTAAAGTTTGCAGTTATATTCGAAATTTATTGTTAACACAGGTAATGATACTAAATATACAATACAGGTATTATTCTAGACAAAATTAATTTCTAAACCCGCTGTTCGTGATATGATATATCATTAACTTATGCTAACTACAGAAATGTTGATAAAAATAGTCGAGTCGAGGTATTCGGTATGCTTGTTAGAATGTAGTACATGCTTTAATAATTTCTGTCATGAAATTAGTTTGTGTTAAAGCTTCCTCTTACGGCGTCCAAATTTCCATAATTTATTCATGAGTAAAATTAGCTTCTATTTACATATATCTGTGTCACTAGGTTCTTGGCGTTCGAAACATCCCGACTTTAGACTCATTTATTTCGTATGTTGCTTGGTTGTCATTTTTAATGAGAAACGTTACAAGGGTAAGAAAGACTCTAAAATCTATTCGTTTTAAACGTGAAGTAATGGAATGCGGCACTCAAGGCGTTAATTTTGAGAGGGATAATATTTTAAAAATGATGCAGTCCCAATACATATTGTCAAAAGTGATGTTGATGATGTTTATTAGAATTTGAAACTAATTGTAAGTCTCACTCACCCAGATAGTCCAGATCTCTCTAGTTTTTCTAGCATCACAGATTGATCGTAGATTAAGCAGAGATTTTATTCATCACAGTGAATCAATATGGGTTTCGAACAGTGTTGCCAGAATAAAAAATTCAAATGTACTAAGTAATGATCTTGAAATATACTAAATAACCTCAAAATGTAGTAACTAGTTATTTTTCTCTTTCTTTAACTTCTCTCTTAGGGTTGTGCATGTGTGAGTTAATTAGAAGGTTGGTAATCATGCCACCGATAAAGTGTTTAAAACTTTCTTTAAGGAATATATTACGTAATATGTATTAACTGATAAAATAAATAAAAAACTAACTATTGAATTTTTAAACAAAAAACATTGCCGACAGTTGTCAACATAAAACGAAACATCAAACAACAAGAGTACTACGGTACTACGCATATGAACTACAGAATATAAAAACGCCACAATTATGTCGCTACTGGTAAGGTGGCGCCACTTTTCTAATTATAAATAATGAGGGCTAACGTTTTCAAGCTCACCAGTTGGCGCCACTGGTCGTGTAAGGTCGTGTAAAAAGTTATTGTTAGGCGCGAGAAAAGTTTATAGTGTTTTATTATAATTATTTCGTACGCCAGCAAATAAAAAACCTTGTTAATTGTGCCTCAGTGTTGTGCAGTTCCATTTTGTTCGGAAACAAAAGGCGGACATATGCTTCCGAGAGACAAAACTCGCCTAAAACAGTGGTTGATAGAGATAACTTTACCCCTTCGAAACATTCGTGTGTTTGTAAGAAACATTTTAATCCTGACGATTATGCGTTACCAAAGGAGTCTACTACAGAAATTCGTGAGTAATAATCATGTAAGTACATTCGTTGTTTTCATCATACTCATTCTTATTATAACCTAACTTTAATGACATAAGACACTTCTGATAAGTACAATAATTTCCCTACTGAGCAAGTAAATTACTACTTTCCCCTTCTGGGGCCGTTCATAAAATACGTCACGCTACATTCAACTTTTTTTTGACCCCCTCTCCCCCTATTGTCACGCTGTGTCACACTTTCTGTGACCCCCCTGTAAATATTTCGTCACAAAAACTAAGACCCCCCCCCCTGAATATAATAAATTTCAATGGATAGTACACAAATTTTGAAAATTAAAAATATTTATTTAGTTTTTATAATAAAATTTGAATAAATTAATAAAAATCTTTTATAACGAACAAATAAATAATAATTCTATTTATCAGAAGTCCAAGGATTCTGTAAATGCGCCGAAATATCTATAATAGGTATTGCAATATCTTCTTCTTTATCTTCAAAACTACCGTAATAGTAATAAAACTATATACGTTTAAAAGTCTATGTATTTACTATATACGAAATGAATGACTTTGTATCATAATAAAAATTGAGAAAAAAGTATTTATTGAAAAAATATTAATTTAAAATATTTTAATGAACGGCGAACATCACGTTGCCGTAGACCCCCCGTCCCCCCTTGTCACATCTTGTCACACTCAGCAAGACCCCTCCCCCCCTTGTATGCGAACGTATTTTATGAATGGCCCCTCTGCCATCATTGTGTTAAATGTTTTTCAGCTAATTTTTGTAAAAATTACTAAAAACTAGCGTTAAAAAGCCATAGTATAAACGTTAACGTTCAGTGACATTGATCTTTCCGTACACTAGCGCCTCTCGTGGTGAATTCAAGTGCGTTAGCCCTCATTGTGAGATGCCAAAAAATATTGATTTATCGTTGTAAAAACATGCTAAATTCAGTGGTACTAAATATAGCATTAATGTATCAGATTTTGCCGAAAATGTACTAGATTTGCATAAAATGCACTAACAAACTGGATTAGGTCAGAATGTACTGACAATTGATGCGTTGAAATATCAATTATATTAACAGTGGCAACACTGGTTTCGAATATTTCATCAAATATACAAAGGTTATTTTCAAATTATGCGGGGCGCTTCTATAAAAATGTGAAAATGGAATTCTGTTCCTCATTTCGGATGAATTCATTCATTCATGTTTTAAAGTTATAATGAAATGTCGTTTATAATCATAAAACAAACTGTGAACTGTGAATTTGGATAGCAGAATATTTTTAAAATGCCAAAAATTTTGATTTACGATGTTTTCATGAAACCTTTTATAATTACCAGCGACATTAACATTGCGCTTTGAAACTATAAATTAGGGTATGTTTGGCATTTATGAAAATGCCTATATATTTATATTTGTAAATGCTTCATGTCATTATTTATAATATAACACTTAGTAGGTACTAATATTTAAGTCGATTTTTATATATCCCTTTTTGTAAATAACCCAGTCAGATGTGTACTGGCGAAAAGCACCATACTGCCACCACGCCCCACAAGATTTGACCCTTTGTTATTTCACAACCAGCGCCGAATAGGAACACCGAAATTAGTTACAGTCTGGTGCAGATTTATGTTTCTTTATGTTTGATGGCATTTGAAAATTATTAGAGTCTTAAGTTTAATTTTAAGCACGCATAAAAACATCTTGGTTTGGATGTATTACATCTACCACATACATAATTATTCTCTGTTGGTACTAAATATGTAGGTCAGTAGTAACCAAATCCATTCGCAATTTAAATTCAGGCATAATATCTGTTTAATATTAATGTTATAAAATAATGTCATCAATTTTAATCGGTCGATAAGTTTTTATTAATATTGCAGTAAATGTATGCCAAGGGCCTGTGGAATGGAATAAGTATATGAATATTTGAATAACGATAAATATCGTAAAAATATGCATAAACTAATACAAAATCAGAAATGTGTGATTTTGGTATTCAAAATTAATAATGCTGGTTTGGTAATACTAAATTATAATTGTATTGGAAGTTATTATTTCTAGAACGCCATGTATATGTTACGGTGAATGTGATTAACTGAGTATTGTACATAATCACTGGAGAATATGCAAAATTCCCAATACCTTGGGTTAATTTGAGAAATAATATTGTTTTTAAAAAGGTGTTTCAATAAGAGCGCAAGATTTGAATTACGCGCCAGTTTGGCTGTCATGATGTCACAAGATTATTACATGCCACGTCGATAGGAGACAGATGGGAGTTAGTAAACATGACGCATTACACGATAGAACATCGCGTCTTGATTGTTAAACATTATTATCAAAATGGTGAAAGTTTGATTGCCACGATTCGTAAAGTGTGTCCAATTTTCGGTCGAAATGATGTTACTCATTCATCTACTGTGAAAAGAATAATCGAAAAATTCGAAAGTACTGGTTCGATTAGTGATGTGAAACACACGACGGTCGTTCAGAATAAAACATCACGGCAGTTCGTGAGAGCGTGGCCGAGAGTCCAGGGACGTCGATTCGTCATCGTGCACAAGAATTAGACGTTACAACAGCCACTCTTCTTACCAAAGATTTGCATCTCCATGCCTACAAAGTCCAATTGACCCAACAACTTCTGCCAACAGACCATGCACAGCGAAGAGAGTTCACCAATTGGATCCTTGAACAACAAGAAGTGAATGCCGATTTTGCGGACAAAAGTATTTTCAGTGATGAGGCCCATTTTCACCTCGATGGCTTCGTTAATAGGCAAAACTACCGCATTTGGGGCTCAGAAAATCCACAAATGATTCATGAGAAAGCAATGCATCCAAAACGTGTCACTGTTTGGTGTGCATTGTGGTCTGGTGGAATCATTGGGCTGTTTGGTTACTAATACGTATTTAGGTACATTTGACTTTATTTCGACGTCAATTCGACATTCGAGTTGACTAGTTTTAGGTAAAATCTACGAATTTATGTGCAAATGGCAAATGACTCCTAGTAAAAAAAAAAATAAGAATTTTATACTTATCTGGTATTTTTTTTCTATAAGTAGTAGCAACATTGTTGACAGTCATCTACAAAATCGAAGACACCAAACACCAAAATATTAGTAATAGAAAATAAATGAATGTCAGTGATAAAAATAAATCCAATTTAATTGCGTAGTATCAGTTTTAATCATCTCCAGATTATGCCAACTTGGTTGGCGAAACGCGCGTCGGAGGCAGTATTTTGGTTTTTCGTAGAAAACTACGTCAGTGTTGCATAATATCAGAAGTTCCTGGTTGTGAAATTGATGCGTCGAAAATTTTTCCGTGCACATTAGCACTTGTACTTTGAAAAATAACTATGCGCCTCCAAAATATTCATTAATATGATAATTCCTCTTATCAAGTAAAAAAATTATAATAATAGTTTCAGCCAAAAGTATGTTATACTTGTTGAATATGACTTAGCAAGTATAATTATGTATTGTTTTAACCTTTTCATCAATTCGTTTCCATATACTCATTTTGAAAATTTCAGTTTCAAATCGGAATACAACTGTGGTAAAAAAATATGGCGACTTACGTTAATTTGACATTAAGGTTAACTGCCTTTGAAAATATATTACAAAGGATAATTGACTAAATGGTTAAGTCAGGTAGATAAGCTAGATAGAACTTATTGACGTTATCGACCTGATACTACTTTAAAAGAGCGTAATAAAGGCGACCAAATAGGTTGCTATGTAAGTATAAATTAGAATTTCCAACAAAATCTACCTAGTTAGAATATTCTACCATTATGACAATTTCTAGTTACCATAAAGGTAAATATTACCTAATTATACTACCTGTTTCGACTTTTAGGAGAAATTTACCTTTAAGGTAATTTGTGGTAGATTTTGTTAGTTGTTTTTCCCTTGCTGTTTTAGTTAGAAGTATTTTTGAGCAAACTAGTGAATGAGGTAGATTTATTGGTATTATTTATGTAAATTTAAATATAAAGTAAAACCAATACGTAAATTTCTATGGGAAGTGTATTTTTCCAGTCAATTTTACGTCATAACTACCTCGATAAGTAAATTCATCTTTTACCAAGTCGAGTTAATTTTATGGAAAATGTTTGCTTGGCAGTTAAAGGTCAGTGATCGAAAATGAAATGATGGGCAAGGAAAATGGAATGGAATATTGACATTTTTAAGGTCACGTGGAAAATTAAGAAGAGTGGCATAAATTTGAATGGTTACTGTAGGGCAAGGAACACAGTGGAAATCAATAATATACACGTTGCGTTGCAAACTGATAAAGTTTTATCATATTTATAAGCTACCTATTTTGCCTTATAATGTTTGTATCCTGTATAACTAGTAATTATATAGTCAGAATTCTCAGCACTAGGTTTTACGTAATAATATGATGATGTGCAATACTGGTTGAAATAGATATGTATGTCGAGTATTGGACATTTTATTTGCTCATTATTAGTTCTGAGCATTTTTTTTTTGGTATTCACCGATTCCGCATATTGGACCTAACATACTTATTATGATTTACCACATTCTCTAAAGGAGCATGGCGATGGTTAAAGTGCAAAACCTAGTAAATCGATATTTTTTCATTTTCGTGTTGTTTGTAGCAAAAATGTATAAATATCGATATATTCACAACTACAAAACCATAAATCGAAATTTAGCGTTTGCCATTCCTAACTCCATATTTCAAAACCGAGTGAACTAATTTAGTAACATATTAAAAAAGAAACAATGACTTCATTCTGAAGTCATTGAGTAGAAACCTTACAAATCTGATTTATGAGATTATGATATGAAAGAAATTAAGTATATCTAGTAAAATCAATACTATAAAATAACTCATTTTCAAAAAAATAATAATAATAATAAAAAAGTAATACAAATAAATATGCTAAACGTTTTTTCCTTCTCCTAATCGACTTACTAGATTTTACACTTTAACCATCGATGGGGATTTTTTATAATCGCTGGTAAAAGTGAGGAAAACTTATTGATTTATCACATTTTCTAACGGTGCGTGGGAATTCTGCAAAGTCACCGGTGAATGTGATGAAATCTTATTATAACGATTCATAAATTTATTACTTTATCTAAAGTATTCATAATGTCCGTTGATTATGTATTATTTCTGGATTTTTCATTTTGACCGTAACATATACAAGTTAGGGAAGTGTAAGGTCAGCTTAGCTTTAATTCAAACTGAACTTTTCATTTAAAAAAAATGAAAGGGGTAATCTAAATATTTAGCTGGAATTAAAAGAGACCTATTTGTTAAATATTTTTTTGGCTTATATCAGTAAAATATATCAATGTTTATATTCATCATCACAAGGATACATGAGTACAATTGAAAATCTCTAGTACAGTCTTATAATATTACAGTACATCCAAATAGGTAATTGTTGGGTTTGTAATATTGTCAAAGCTTACGATTTTATTTATCAGACCACAAAACAAACTAACTAGACAAAATGCGTTTTATAACAAGACAGGATGGTTATTTACAACAGTGCTAAGTTCAATACTAGTTTTGGTGCCAGTAATAGCTTTGGCACCAGTTAATTTAGTTTCAAGATTGAGGTGTCTAGACATTCACATCCACTTCTGTTATATATTTTTTCAGGAAGTGGTAAAAATTGGAGTGGCCTATTATTTGGTTTTGTATATTTTGGCATGGATTGTATAAAATTATATGTTTTATTAGCAACGCAAGGCATTTTTGTGGTTCCGATAACCTTGTACTTTTATCCTTATATTTTTGTGATTCTCCGCCTGTACCCTGTTGTTGAAATATCGCCTATTCTGAATGGCTGCTTTATCATTTTACTCTCAATGAGTTAAACTAAAAACAGAAAAAAGAACTGCAGTATATTTTTCAAGAAATGTAATACTAGGGCTGTCAAAAATGTTCCGTGGGACAGTGGCGTACGCGAAATTAACTAAAACGAGAAACAATAAACTGTTACAATTTATAACAATGTATGTAAAACTTACCCTCTTAACTAGCTTGATGAACTAGCTTGCTTATCACAAACTGGAGAAGATATGTAGCCATTTTGCAGCATCCATTATGTTTCTATGGTTGTCTGCATAAGTGATGTTCACTTTGGTGAAAATATATTTTTATATTTTGAAAACGACCCTTCGACATCTACTGATGTAATACACGCATACGTAAAATAGTCTTTGAACGCACTTAACGGATATGGGGCTACACCATCACATATTTGTCTTAATTTGGTAAAACCGGTGTCTTTATTTAACACATTTGCGAACTTTTCTTTAACGCGCTCATTTGTTGCGTCACCTATAGCGTGTAGCAGTAGATTTACATCGTCCACTATTTGCAGTGACTCCGCTAAGGACAACGCACTGTTTTGTAATTTTTTTATGCTTTCATGTAATGGTTTATAGTTCTTCGCAATATTTTTTAAAGCTGTTTTAACGGAAATATTTTCAAATTTTGTCTGGCTTTCCTTAATAGCTGCAGCCTCATCTGGATTGAATTGTAGTATCACAGCCTTTATTTGTTGGAAATATTCAGCATAATAAAAAGCTGCCTGCAACCATGTTCCCCAACGTGTAAGAATCGGCTGTGGTGGTTCAGGAATACCGGGATACTTGCTATGAAATGCACGGAGACGTTTAGGAGATTTAAGAAACACTTTTTTTGTACTTGCTATTAATGCATCCACCTCTGGAAAACCTTTTCGAATAGTTTCTGCCACAAGATGTAAAGCATGCACTTTACACGTAACATGTGTAAACGTACAACCTTGTTCTTGCAAAGAACCGACTACCGAACGCATTTCACGGCGCTATCAGTCAAAAACATCAACACTTGACTTTTTGACAGTTCAAATTTTTCTAACGTCTCCAACACCACCCTGGTAATTGTTTCGCTAGTGCACTGACTTAGTCTCTTGCTAGCTAGTAACAGTGGAACTGTCGGCTTAAGAGGGTCCAGTACTCGTACTATAACATTTAAAATAGAATTTTTTTTACAATCTGTTGTCTCATCAACAGATAACCACAGCGGTGTATTTTTTAATTCACATTTCATCTTATTTACCATGTCTACGTGTACAGTTGGCAGATAGTTACATAACGTTGTGCGACTTGATAACGTCACCTAGGTATTGTATTTATTCCAGAACTCTCGAAATAGTTGTTTATCGAGTATGTGCAGCGGAAGATCACAGGCAATCAGCATTAATAGTAAATCAAACATAAACTGTGTTGTCGAAGGCACGCCATTTTTTTATTTTTATGGTGTACACTATTTACGTGAAGTCCACAATCACGCTTATCCCAGCACATCAAATCTTTCTCGCACACTTTACAAATTATTTTAGCACCATCATAGAATAAATCCGGGAATTCACCTATAAATTTATACACTTTGTCAGCAAATGGCCGTTTTATACCCCTGCCTGCGTCTGCCATGCTTTATTATTAAATTAATGTCAACAATACAGTACAAGAAATAAAATAAAAACACAAAAACAATATGCAATACGCCCAAGTGACTTAACGTGTACACAACTCGAAAGCTAATAATATACTGGACTGGAGAAAGAGTTTCGCGGTCAAGGTGAATGCCGTCGACAGTAAGTACATCTGTACTCTACGACCATGATACACAGAAACGATTTGCAGCTTTAGTAATAACAGTAATAGTAATACTAATAGCCCGCCACACACCAGCGGATGGCCCGACCGATTTGATGCGGCATGGGCTAAGTCAGCGGATAAAACTTTGCGTTAGTGTGACAAGCCGAGGTACATCGGTCCAATTCCCATATCGCACCGACTAAGTCTGCAAGTCTTAACTTGACAGTTCCAATGTGGTAGTTAGTGGCGACGCACGAGTTAAATCTTCAAATTTGTACCCTAAATAATAATGGCTTCAGATACGCGCTATATGGGAAAAGAATTTTTAACGAACCGAGTAAAAACTGTTATAGGTGATGAGTTTTGTACCACTAACGAGCGAACTTTAACTGACAGATCCAATCGGGAGGTCAAATCTTCGAACCGTATAAGTAAGGACGGATTTGGTATGTGCCGAGCCTGATTCGCCGATAAAATCCGTGCGGATCAAGTCGGTCCAATTTATCCGCTGGTGTGTGGGGGACTAATAACAATAATTAATAGTTTATCTTTTATTTATTTATATCCTATATATATCCTACTGGAATAAACTCTTCCGATTACAGAAATGACAAGCAAAACTTAGTAACACGTAACGTTTTCTTGATATATTCATAAAACTTTATGGACAGAAATAACATTATTGTTAAGTTTACTAATCTATTTATTGCTATATATCAATGATGTATATGACCAGAGATTTACCAATCGGATATGACGTAAAACCAGGGTTGGCTTTAGGTGGTTATGTGTCAGATTTGCATGCATATATGAAACGATATCTTACCTTGAAAATTTGTTTAGCGAATTCCGTATTATCCAAAGTTGATAAAGTCAATTTATTATAAAACTCACTCAGAGAGAACTGGAGGTATATAGGGATGTACTTAACAGTAAACTATACACACAAGTATTTTTCACTGCCGGTTACAAGAATAAAAGTATATTATTAATATCGGTTCTAAATGTTTTGTAGTTACACTTCGGCGAATTTCTTTGAAAATCCATTTATATTGCAAGAAGGATCGCTCGACGTCAACAGATGTAACTGGAGCATACTTAAAATATGTAAACGTTTGCAAAGTCACCACATTCATGCCCGGTGTAACAAAGTCTACTTCTTTACCGTTTAAAAAGGTCTATTACACCTGGCATCGTAACAAATCCGAGATATTTTTTTTAAACAGGTCGGAATTTTGTTTGTTCCCTCGTAGCAATTTCTCCCTGTAATTGAAAATTATAGTGTCAAATATCGAACACAACGTAGTAAATTCTGATATTGGCTGATATTGAAGGTCCCGTATGGCTAAAGGAATTCGTGAAAAACTTCCGTGTATGGTCTCCAGAGTTTCTTGAACAGTTGGATCCATAAATGCCTGTTGCGCCTGTGAAATAGCAATTGCTTCATTTGGATTTAGCTGCTGTATTAGGGATTTCACATTTTCAAAATGATAGTAATAGTACGATGCTACCTCTAGCCAAGTTCCCCATTGTGTTATAATGGGCTGTGGAGTATTTGGTATAACCGTACACGACTTGGTGCTTTAAGAAAAACTTTTTTCCACTAGATATCAAATTAGCAACATTAGGGTAGCACCCCCTGATAGCTTCAGCAATCGTATGAAGCCCATGTGCTAAACATGTTACATGAAGTGTATTCTGATATGTTTCCTTCAAAATTATTCCAGCAGCTTTCATATAATTCACTCCATCGGTAAGAAATAATAAGAACTTATTTTCTGCATATTTGTCACCCCAAAACTCTTGTAGACCTGAATTCACTACCTCCGCTATAATGCGAGAATTTGTACCTTCTAAAAGTTTAGAGGCAATCAAGAGCCTGCTCATTTTCCTCCGGTGCACCCACTAAAACATTCGCTACTTTAAACCCGCAAGGATTAGTGGTTTCGTCCACGCTAAGCCAGATGTAGTTCCCATTAAGCTCAGAAGATATTTTCTATCTAATATTTCCACACTCAGTTGATAAATATTTTTTTTTAGTGTAGATCCCGAAGACACGTTAACATTGTCATATTTGCCCCTGATACATTTTTCCAAAAATTGTCTAAAAAAGTGGATTGTCTAGTTTTGACCACAGTATGTTACATCCTATCATAAATTCTACTAAATCTAAGTTAAAATTACGTTGCATGTCACTGTAAGTAAAGCCACCTACGCTCCGTTTATGGTTTTCTGAGAAAATATATCTATTAATATTTGTATTTTATGACCACGAAATTGCTTTGTTACATCTAGTGCAATACAATTGTCTACCATCAAATTGTAAATTTGTAAAATTGTAGCTTCCGTCGGTTTAGTACGTTGTGGCATTTTAACTGCACATTTTTAGTACCTACGTCCGAATGAATCCATGTTATTCAAGATACTGATCGTGTTATATGTTTTCTCCCCTCCACGCTAGGGCCGGCCGTTGGCCTTCAATAATGTAAATTACTAATATACTGTAATTTAAAAGAATCTGTTACGCATTACGTTTTAATTTAATATAATGCATTCGCTGACAAAACTAAGTTACCATGAATATTGTAAAATTAAATAAAATGCACTTAATATGTTTTTGCAGTTTGGGAATGTTTCAGTAGGTGTTTGCAATATATAATATTATTATATCTGTAAAGGCCATCTCTGGGAACCGATCGGTAAATCCCACGTATGTATATGACATATAATAGTCTTACACAGATATGTCTACAAAGATAAAGAATAACTTTTGAAAAACATATGCTCAGTTCATTTCTTTCTTTTATGGAGGGTCAAATCGTCTCGCTTTAAGAACCTACAGTAGTAATCATCTTTGATAACAAATTTCCACTGTCCTGATATCTTCATGAAATATTTGCTTATCGCACCCAAATTTTCAGGAAAAAAATTTAAATGAGAATGCAGAAACATTTTTAAAGACATACGGCAACAAAGCGTTTGGCACGAATCTAAAAGTTCGTATACTAGTTGCTTGTAGTTCTCATCCTTGTTCCCTAAAAATCCCCTGACTACACTTACAAATGAGTTCCCGGCTCTGTCTGTTGAGTGTTCCTTTAAAATCTGCATCGTCAAGCAATTTTCTATTTTGAAGACCAATAAAAATGCATTGTGAAAGTTTGGCGTCACTTAATTCTCTTAAATATTTAAATCCTTCACCCTCTTTATTCATAGCCTTCACAAAATTTTTCATTAGCCCATGTTTAATATGAAGAGGTGGCAAATGAACATTTTTAGGGTCTACAAGGGGAACATATTTAACATTACTAGTTTCTGGTTCAAATTCTTTCCTTTCCGACCAAATTATTTTTACATAATGTTCCTTTACTGCACGACTGTCCCACAAACAAAGAAAGCAACAATATTTTGTAAGGCATCATTCAAGCCTTACTAATATGGCTATTACTTTTAAATCCCCACATATTTGCCATTTATATGTATTGTGTAGTAAATAATTTTATTTCAAACGGTGCTCATACTGTCATAATCCTCTTTCATTGTTACTGAATGGACAATTGGTTAGATGGTTTTAAATTTCCATTATGTAGTAATACAGCTTTTAAACTTATTTGAAGGAATCTATGAATAAGCGCCACTCAGGATGGGAATGTTCGATATTAAATTCCTGGCTTAAACCATCGATATCAACACACACGCATACTAAATTTTCCATATTGTAAAATGCGGACAATGTTGCAGTTCTTTTTCTAGAAGTCGTAATCTTTGTTTTTTTAGCCAGTAAGTACCAGTGAGTTTTAAACAAACTCGTTGAAAATATTGTCTTGTCGGTATAGAAGTCTTGGCTTCGTAATCAGAAATTCGACTGGTTTTGATGATACTCAATTGTTGAATATGGTTTATAATGCATTCGTTAAATCCAGATTAGAATACAACCCATTTATTTGGAATCCTAAATATAATAAATATTATAATAGCATTAATAATATTCAACGCTGTTATTTAAAATTTGTAATTTATTAAACATATAATCTTTATCCGACAGTTGGTTTCCCATATGAGCAGTTGCTAAATAGATGTTCTTTTCTTAGTTTGCGAGACCGCAGGACACTATGTTTTCCACTGTTTTTATATAAAGTAATTAATAATTTAGTCGACTGCCTTAATATTTTAAATAATATTTTAAATTTAAATTTTTTCAATTATTGAGAATTTTCCACAACTTCATATTGTAATCTGATGTCTCGTAGATAACTCCACAAATACTACAAATATTAACACATGTTAGTACATGACAGTTTATTTATGAAACTTATAGGGTGGGGCAATGGGGACAATTTTAATAAACCACACCATATCCCGAAAAGACACGGACGCAGCTGCGGACACCGGATGTCACCCATTTTTACATTTTGGAGAAGATGTTTCTCATGTCTATTAAATTATTTTTTTTTTTAGATTTTATGTTAGTGATATAATAACCTATTTCAATATTTTGACGATTTTTCTCGATCTTTTAATGTTGTTGTTTGTCTGTCAACACAAATCTTGAACACTTAATGTAAAGTAAGTATTGAATGTTAACTCTAACCTCAAACAAATGGTTTTAATATAATTAGACTTATGAAATTAAGATTTTATGACGTAAATAACAGACGCAGACACTGAAAATAGGGGTAGACAGTAGAGTAAACAGCATTTACCTTTTAAACTTCTTTATATAACAGCTCCTACCTATTTCACCGCCTTTGTTGTCTCCGGCAATCAACGTTTGGTGTTTTTTCGACGACACATCGTCACCGCGGATTTATTAATAATTGAACTAGATTTACGTATGACAGTCCCACCCTTTATATAACAACACACAACACATCACATCAGTATCACTTTCTGAAGACGCCATTTTTTTCGTCCAATAACGCACTACACTAAATAGAAAATAATGAATAAATAAAAAATTTCTATACTCGCCGTAACTACACACAATAGATCGCTAACTATACTGTTTTCGAACTGAACAAATTACAAACTGCATTATAGAGCAAGGATGTAAACTAAATAGAAGGTCATACGCAGATAGTCACCTACGGACGCAAACAATATTCGCCCAATTTTCTAGAAAATTGTTTCTCTTCTGAATACACTAAAATATTTGCACTGGAATCTTGATAGGTTACGTTATTTTATATTTTCCAATATTTGACGATGATGATTATGTTGACAAAAAACCAAATACCCCATTATTACTTACAAAGACACTAAATATTATCGAAACGTCGACTTAATGAGAAATAGAGCTTTTCTTACATTTTTATCCAATTGCGTTTCGACAAAATATTAACATATTGAGTAGTGGTGGATACGAAACTCCCGTTAAATTTAATATATTACTATTGATATCATGCGTTTTTCGGAATATACTCTGGAATGACATCCAAACTCCCTAAGTCTAAATATAAATCAGAAATTTATTGTTATTTTAGTCTTGTTGTCTTAATATGTAACCAATATATCAGTGTTAAGAAATCGGTAGCAATGAAAAAGTTTTGCGAGGTATTAAAATTTATATTTAAATTTTGTAGTGTCGTATTTTGCTCTGACGTTTTCGTATGATATATGTAGTTTAGTTTACCTAAAACTTAAAAGCATGTATGTACAGTGAACATCCTGTATTACGAATAATATGGAAAATTTGTATCTTAAATAGTCGGAGCTCCCTCATTATCCAAACAAATAAAATTTGTAGTGAATCATGTCCAGAAACAGTTCCTATATTATGTAGACTGAAGCATCCTTAAGACAAGCTTTATTCTTTTATCTAAAAAACAGTTACGTATTTAATAGAGATCACTAGACTAAAATTGCTTAATTTATTATCAGCACGTTCAAATTTAGATGAGTTTATTACTCGAGGTATGTATTAATAATCCCTACGCACGTCACGGTCACGCAGATTATACGTGGCCAAGTCATAGGTGATGTCGTTACTACAGAAACAAATCATTAGATGGCACAAATACCAAAAAATCCAGCGTTACGTTCTTTGAATTGTTTATTTTTATTACCACGTGAATTTATTTTCATGAAAATTTTGGCTGAAGATGCGACAAGGTATTTTTAGGATTATTTAGCACTGACGCACATAAAAAAAATTTGCACGCGTATTTGGGTGTTATATGGAACAGGTGATTTTTAAAATGTCATTTTGTATCTCATTAAGTTCTTATGTAGGCGACTGAGGGACACGGGGAGAGTTAGTCATTTCGAGTTTCCTAGTTAGAATTTAGAAAACAAACCTGATGTAATATATCATAATATACATAATATTATACATATAAACAAAACTCGAAGCCAAATTCAAATATTTTGGAAATATTTAATTTGGCCTCGGATCAAAATTCCCATTTTTTAAATGTGCTTTACGAGCTGTAATTTTAATATAACAGTGAGTAAAAAGTTGTGGCATTTAGTGTCCTATTAATATAAGATAAAGTATACGTTGTTTTATTTAAAGGATAATAATTGTTGTAGTAGATAATGGATGTAAATATGAAAAACACAGTTTTTATGAGAATTATTTTCTAAAAAATATTTACCTGTTGCACCGATAAATGGCCGGAAATCACGTAGAGGTGAGATAATGCAATATACAGGGTGTTTCCGATTTAAATGCTCATGCAGCGTGTAGAAAAATATTCCAAGTAGATTTGTTACATATTCTAAAACGCTTCGTTTTGATCCGAATTCGATGTCTAAAAGTACGTTTACGTAAGGGTACAACTTGTCGGTCGGTAAATCGGCCACTGGTTGCTTCTTAACATAAACGAAAGTAAAGAAATGCCGCTGCAGTCGGCCTACTAGTTGGTGACGGGTCTAAAAGACAGCCTAACATGTCGGATCGGTTTCATTTGTCACTCTGGTAAAAGTAAATGGACAAGTTGTGTGAATATGCACTATGGCATCATCCTTCATCTTGGACTGAGATTGTACTGAAAGAGTTTGTATGCTGAAAAATCAGTTCAGGACTATTTGCATATTTTTCGATATGTCTGTTGCCGACTTGTCAGATGAATTGATGAACATATTAGAACTGGTCGGCAACATACATGTCAGGAAATATGCAAATAATCCTGATGAAGCCCAAGATGAAGAATGATGCCATAGTGCATATTCATACAACTTGTCCCTTTACTGTTAACGAAATGACAAATGAAGACCGTCCCGATTTGTTGGCCTACTCTTTAGATTCGACACCAACTGGTCGGCCGACTGCGGCAGCATTTCATTACTTTCATTTATGTTAAAACGTGACCAGTCGGCTGACTTACCGACCGACAAGTTGTGTCTTTACGTAAACGTACCTTAAGAATGACAAAGTCATAAGTACACAAATGAAATGAATGAGTTACAACCTCCTCGTTCCAATATGTCGAATTAGTTTTAAATTAAATTTCTTGAAGTAACATAGTAAGGGTACAACCATTTATGTATGACTATCTTTTCACCGGCGCGGCGTCGAAATAGGAAGCTGGCTTCATTTTTGTGTAGCTAGAAATGTTACCTACATCATTGGATACAATTTAAAATCGATTCGTTACCTTCTGGGTCTATTTTATAAAAATAATGTATCTTTACATAGTTTTTGACTTATCTTGAAATGCACGGAGAACATCGTCATTTATCGATATGAGTAAATAGATCTATTTCCAATGTTGTTCCTTTTTCTGACGCAGTCGACTTAATTTGTAATTTGTACCATCCAAAAATTGTTTTTTTGCTTTCAGAATTTAAAATAACTCGAATACTATTATTCAGGTGAAGCAATCTCAAGGGGCATTATGTTCATAAAATGTACAGATTTAACTAAAAATGAAATCAGTTTTGACTACTGAGACGGTAGAACAGTAGGCTAGAACATTGTTGTGTGGCAGAACATTCAAAAGCGTGTTATAAGTACCCAATGTGGCCCTAGGTAGGTACGGCTCATGTCGCAATTCCTTTAAATTATTACAAATCTTCACTATAACTAACCTGTACATATATCGTCTATCCTTGGCAATATTTAAAAGAAAATGTAATTTGATAACGCCATCACAAATCCACACACACAATATAAGAAATAAAGATACATATCACCTCCATTTCATAATTATAATGTTAACCGAAGGGTCCTCTGTACATGTGGGTACAGATCTTTAATCAATTACAAGTCCAAACGTATTCAAACGTGAATTAAAAACTGTTCTGTCACTCCACGAATTTTACACTGTCACGGAATTTTTTGAAACTACTTTGCAATTTTAAAAGTTGAATCCTAAAATTTAATTTACGTTTGACAAATCTGCAAACACATTATGACTTTTCGGGTGTCAAAGTCGGTTAATACCGCAGGGTATTAAACGGTAATAACCATGATATTATGGTAATAACAAGGTGGTATGTACACCCGAAATGGATGGTAACAGAAAACGAACCCATTCCAATTTACTATTTGAATTTTAAATCTGAATGATGTGACATGACTGATAATTAGAGCTGTCCGAGGTCACCTGGCCGCCAGAGCCGTCATATGACTCATATGTTTACATCATATCATAATACTTGAATAAGTATATTAAATGGAAATAAATTTTAACAATAATGTTACATTTTATAAAAATTTGTATAAAACTCACCCTTTTAAACAGATTTATGAAGTAGTTTGGTTATCGTCATCACAAAGTGGGGAAGATCTATAGTATAATAGCATCAAGTATGTTTCTACAGCTGTCTCTGTCAGCGATGTTCGCTTTGGTGAAAAAATATGTTTGTATTTTGAAAATGACCGTTCGACATCTACGGATGTAATAGAGGCATAAGTAAAACAATCTGTGAACTCACTTAACGAAGTTGTAGATGCACCATCACAAATTTGTCTTAATTTGCTAAAATCAGGATCTTTCTGTAATACACTCTCGAATTTTTCACTAACGCGATTATTTTTTGCGTCATTTATAGCCTGTAGCTGTGTTTTTACGTCGTCCACTATTTGCAGCGATTCCACTAACAACAACGAACTATTTTGCAATTTTTCTATTGCGTCGTGTAGTCCCCTATAATTGTTATTAATACTTTTTAAATCTGTTTCAAGGGAAACGCCTTGAAAGCTTGTCTGGCTTTCCCTAATAGCTGCAGCCTCGTTAGGGTTGAACTGTAGTATCACAGCTTTTATTTGTTGAAAATATTCAGCATAATAAAAAGCCGTGGAAATGTTGGTTTAAGAGGGTCCAGTACACGTACTATAATATTTAAAATATAATTTTTTTTACAATCTGTCGTCTCGTCAATACATAACCAGAGCCGTGTATTTTTTAATCCACATTTAATCCTATTTACAATGTCTTCACGAACAGCTGGAATATATCAACATAACGATGTACGACTTGGTAAGTTCACCTGGGGATTGTATTTATTCCAAAACTCCCGAAATGGTTGTTTATCCAGTATGTGTAGCGGAATATTACAGGCTATTAACATTAACAATAAATCAAACATAAACTGAGTTGTCAAAGGCATGCCATTTTTTTATTTTGATGTTGCACGGTATTGATATGACGACGACAATCTGTTTTGTGCCAGCACATTAAGTCTTGATTGCAAACTTTACAAATTATTTTGCATAAATTTATTCACTGTGTCCGCGTAAGGTCGTTTTTTACCCTTTGGCGCGTTTGACATTATGTATAATTTATAGGTACAACCTCACGCATTAACCTTTCAAATAAAACTGCAGCGTAAATCACTTCTAAATCGGCACGTGTGACGACAGCGCAAGACCGTGGCTGTACTCCAGGCACATCGGACAGCTCTACTGATAATTCTTCTATAAATGTTCTATGCTTTAACGTTTGCTAGACTGAACATCTTATATGTTCTGTGTATAACGATGTTTATTTACCGTAAATAAATATTTCGGCTACTTCATCATTCTCCTCATATTCGAAAATGATGTTAATGAATTTTAATAGCATTTTTTGTATCATCACAGAATATAAAAATTGTATTAGCTCTAGTCTCTGTGTATTTAGTACGCGTTTAACCTAAAAGTCACGTCTGTTTATAGTTTTCTGACATTTAACGCAGTCATCTCATAACCGCCGGTATTAACCCAAGTGGAGAATTGAGTTAAAACCAACTAATACCAGGTAGTACTGGGTAGTACCTCGTATTGCACTCGAATTACACTAGTTTTAACACATTATAACTTGGTCCTATTTGGTTATAACCAATTTGTCACCCGAAAACCCTTATTGTAATGACAACATGGTAGTTTAGATAAGTAAGTTAAGTTTAGTTTCTGTACAGTTTCTCCACTACGAAGGCGTAGAAGGGCCACCTAATTATTTTTTTGAAATTCCGACTTTGATCTCAGAATTCTGACTTTAATCTCGGAATTAAGTCGGAATTCCGACTTTAATATAGGAATTCCGATTTTAATCTCGGAATTCCGACTTTAACCCATTTTCTCCCAATGGTGCGTTATCGCACCACATATTTTATGATTTTTTTTTGTTAAATTCAGTAAATATTTTTGCATATCCATTTATAAATTTTATTATTATCAGTATTAGAGAACTTAGTACCGTACGAACTGTTGATTTTTATTTTAAAACAAAAATTTTATGACACCTCAAAAATCAAGAAAAACGCTGCATAATTTTGTGTCAAAGGTTGAGGTGATTCTAAAACAGTAAAATATTTTATTTTTGGAAAATATTGTCATTTTTGGTATGTCTATAATATGTAGATTACATGGTAGAAAAAATACATTTAAAATATAATATAGATTATGATTTATTTTTATTAAATAATTACTGGTGCGTGAACGGACCACTGGTTTTATCTATGAAATAAAACCAAGCTATTGCCATTCTCGACAAGTCAGCCTATGTAGTGTAAACAGTCGCCGATTAGTGTGTTGTTTAGTATTTGTTTGTTTTTTGTGTAGTACACGTGATATTTAATTGAAATCAGTAAAATATGCCGTTTTCGAGGTATTTGACTCGAAGGAAATTAGAAGCGGCTCTGGAGGAGATCGTTACGGATTTGGAGAATAATGATGAATTTCGTATTACTCGTATTTACGTATTTTTATATTTTATAGATACAACTCATTCTAGCCTTGGTCTTAGCGGTGACGTTGTCATGAGTCTACTTTCTGTTGTGGATAAGCCAGTGAATCACCAAATTTTTTTCGACAACTTTTTTCGTCATTCAAACTCTTCGTACATTTAAAAAATAATCGTTATTTTGCCACCGGTACTATCCGCGAAAATAGGACAAATAAGTGTCCAATCGAAAATTGTAAATCATTTGGTAAAAAAGACCACGAGTCCCATATTTCAGCATATGATTCTGAATCAAAAGTTTCTATTGTCCTTTGGCACGATAATTCGGTTGTAACGGTGGCAAGTAATGTTTATAGTGTAGCTCCTGTTCAAAATGTTAAACGCTATAATAGAAAAGAATGAAGAGATGTACAGATACCCCAACCTTATGTAATTGCCCAATACAATAAATATATGGGTGGGGTAGATTTACACTACAACGGAATTGCTAATTATAGATGCCAAGTATTTGGGAAAAAATGGTGGTGGCCTTTATTTTGTAATTCATTGGATAGCTTAGTCGTCAACGCATGGAAAATTTATAATGTCAATGAAAAAAAATTTCCCAAGTAGATTTTAAATCTTACATAGCCTTGCGACTTTTAAAAACTGATAAAACAATAATTGAAAGGAATCTTGCTCCTGCTATAGATGAACTGCGTTATGATAATACAGGTCACCTCATGATTTCTCATGCCAATAAAGCACGAAGGAGGTGTAGAATTTGCCATAGCCACACCATTTACATTTGTAATAAATGTAATGTACATTTACATACTTCATGCTTTGTACAGTATCAGCAAAAAATGAAACCGGGTGTTACCAGTGGTGCGTTCACGCACCATGAAATATTATAATGTTTTTTTTATTAAGTAAAGTTCTATGTAGAAAATAATTTATGCTTAGTTATTTTATGTAAGATTGAAACTTTCTATGATATATTTTCGTTAAAATCATTAGTTATATCTTATGTGCCTCAAAATAATATTTCATGTATCCTCCCAGTGGTTCGTTTACGTATCAGTATTTTTTTTATATACGTTAATTTTTTTTAATTTTTTTTGACACAAGGAATGTATTCTTAAGAGTAACAAAATAAATATTTACAAACAAAAATGTTCGTTTTTCGAATTTTTCGATGCTTGGTATATAATGGGTTAAACTCGGAATTCCGACTTTAATCTCGGAAAGTCGGAATTCCGAGATTAAAGTCGGAATAAGGGTGTATCTCACATACAGGACTGTGTGACGACCGTGCTGTATCGTGAACAGGCCGGCGTACATAGGCGGAATTATAAAACTAAATAGGCCAAAACTTAACTAATTTTGTAAAACGGTTACAAGTATTTTAGGAAATAAATAATTCTTTCTTGAAATTCCTGGGTATTTCGGTCAGTGGTTAAAATGAAACGATTTTTTTTTAAATAATTTGTTATACAGGGAGTTTTTGAAAAGTATGTTAATCACTTAACCATAGATTGGGGGTGTTAAAAGAAGTTTTAACCAAATTTACCTTTAGCCGAAAATGCCCCGCATGGAGATATCTATCCTTCTAAAGTTGAAAATAAAAAAACTTATTTTTACAAATATTGCACAAATGACTAGATATTTTTTTAAAATTTCGGTACACTAAAACGTATGTTGAAGGGAAATAGTTCACATTAAAAACAAACATTTTGAAAACATGCTTGTTAAGGGGCTCATTCAGGGGTAAGCAACACTCATTAACCCCCCCCTTTTTTTTAGTGGTACGCCCATGATTTTTTTGATACATGTATATTATAAGAAATTTAATTATACAATTTTTTTTGTATATAACGTTTTTTTGATTTGAGTAACCATCCTTAAAATAAACTTGAAAAAGCTGAAACCATGTCATGCAAAATAATGAAATGGAAGCCATTTCGAGCATCTATGTAAATAATATTTAAAAATAAATAAACAGCTCTTTTTGATAAATGAAAGATCAAAAAAAAACCTTAAAATAAAATGAATTAAAATAAGACATTTTATTCAAACTTTATTTCAAAAGGTGCTCGAAAGGGCTCTCATTTCTTTATTTAGCATGACTTGGTGTCAGCATTTTCAGCTTTATCTTAAATATGGTTATTCAATCAACAAAATCCAAGACACAAGAAAGCTGTACAGGGTGATTGGTTATAAATGCCACGCCTCCTTAACTCCTTTATTTTCGAATTCAGAAAAAAAAATTCAAATAAAAGTTATACAAGCTGATTTGGGGTTTTCAAGCGTGCAACACAAATTTATAAAGGGTATTTTTTTATTAGAACATCCTGTATATTATTAGATTTTCAAAATCTACTACTTTTTGCGCTCTTGGCCAAATTTACTTACAAACCCGTTCAGTGGTTTTTTGGTTTTTGAGTTAGGTGTCACTTTTGCAGTCCTGCCTTAAGAGGAACCAGCAAAAATAACATATCTAAGCGTAATTGAATTTAATATATTAACATATGAAAATGTTAACCATAACAATTTAAAAACTATTTAACTTCATAAATCTCGAACAATTTGAGAAGAGAAATACATTTAAAAATTATCCTTAACTACTTATATCTCACGTCGACGATTCAAATGTTCTATTTGACCACCATGTTCTTGGACACAATTAATAATGGGTATTGTTAAGTTATTGTTTATATAAATGTTGTTTGACTTTAATCCCGGAATTCCGAGATTAAAGTTGGAATTCCGAGATTAAAGTAGGAATTCCGAGATTAAAGTCGGAATTTCAAAAAAAAATAATAAGGTGGGCCTTCTACGCCTTCAAACTCCACTGCTTTCTCGTAAGCAGTATATAAATATTTCCACATTATTATTATTTTGACCAATACCATGTAAAATATGATATGTAACAGTGATAATTATTGTGTACTTATATACATGTGTTGAGAATAAAAGTCTATTCTATACTATTCCATTCTATTCTATTATGGCTAGTCCCTCTCTATCTCTCCAAAATTCGAGTCTCAGCTGCGGCATTTGGCAAATGTCGGAGGGAATTGTTGTTGTATGTTTGTCCAGGTTGAGTGTTGGAATTGCAGTGCTAAACTTCACCAAGACATTAATATAAAAAAAGACATTAAAAAAAAATCATCCAACGGCATTGCATTTTTAGCTACAAAAATGGAATTAGTTCCCCTTTACGACGCCTATGAAGAATTATAAATAATTGGTTGCTTATACTGCATAATGACATTTATGTTGAGCTATGTTTAATAAGTGATTAAACAAAAAAAGGAATTTTTATATTTTAAACAGAGCTGACGAGAGAAGGGGGTAGACGGGGCCCCACACCCGGGGCCCGAGCCCGAAAGGGCCCGACACCATCCCTATTAAAATAAGTTTATTTATTAATTATTATATTTTTTATTTTACGTAAAAATTTCAAAGCAAAAACGGCGAAATTTTGGATTTAAATTTCAAAGAAATGAATTAGAAGATCAATACGATAAAATAACACATTTGAATGAAAAGTAGTACCTACTTTTGATTTGTTCTGATCTAAAAGGGCCCGCCAGTTTGATTTTACCCCTGGGCCCGTAACGGACGCCACGGCACGGGCCTGATTTTAAATACAAAGCACGGCAAAGAATAGAGAAACTTAGTCAGTTATTTGTTTGGAAACATGTCAGTGTTGCCAACGGTGAATTGGCAAAAATAACGACGCACTTTTCAGTATTATTTTTTTTACAAATATTTTTAACGTCTTCTACGAAACGAAGCATTTTTAGGGCAGCCATATAAGTTCTTTTATTTAAAACAGAAGTACCCTGTATATCTTAAATAGTGTTACTTTATTCACATTTGCATGAACATCAAGTTTTTGTGTGGTAATAAATTGATGTTTTTTGTAATTATGACGCCACCTTCATTAACACAATATAGCAATTTCTGCTCATTTGCAATTATGTCACCAAAGTGCAAATCCACATTCTAAATTAAATAATTAGCTTGTATTTCAGATGGAAATTAGCAGAATTTCTATGAAAAAAGTACGGTGTAGGTACATTATTAAACCACCTTTTATATCACACACACACACATTTTAATTGAATATAATTATTACATTGGTTTAATAATAATATTAGGGAAAATAACTCTGATTAGAGGTAAGGGAGGGAGGGAGAGATAAAGACAGGGGGATAATGTGGTGTTAACATTGTCAAGATATTAGAGACCAATAGCCTCGATTAAGAATAATCAAACTTTAAAACTTTGTAATTAAAATATTGATATGCTGGCCAATGGCCATATTTCCGTGAGAACATGAAATAAAGAATAGATACTTTGCTGTCACAATTTAACAAAAGATAAGTCTTCACACAATAAACTAATTTCCCAACAAGGCTCGATCCATTCTTTTTAGGTCAATGGTCAATAGTAATTCCATTACCCTGCTTAAAGCCTTGATTTTCTAGCATAGCCCGTGGCGCACCATCGACAGTCGACCGCCGCGTACTACCGTCGGAATCAAAAAGGTTCATTCGAGTTTTAAATTTTAACTGTTTTAGAACCGTTCGTTCCCGTCTTGTGCAGTTTAATAAATTACCAATTTTAAAACTGCACATGGCTGGTTCTTTATTGCATATGACAGGAACTGTTTCAGAATCGATTCCATTATTATTACAATTAACATTATTTTAAATAAACTTATTATGATTTCTATGTGTAGGTATTTGTTTTTGTTTTATTTGCATTTACCTTTGTTTATAGATTTAAAACAATCCTATACTTACACATGTAGTAAACCAGAGACAAAATTAATAATAATTTGTCAAAATGTTTTTTTTAACAAAAACTTATTAGTAGCAGCAGGTATAATAGAAAGTAAAATGCAATGTAAAAACACAAACCGAGCCTATGAACTGTCAGTCAATTGATTACAGCATCAAAAAGGCTAAATAGCATTACCACCTAAAAACAAGGCCTCAGTGCAGTGGTGAGCCGAACGCACCGCATCTTCTTACGTCAAACGCGCTAGTCCATGAATTCTAGAATGTTTCATTGTTGCACGTCTTTAGCTCATCAGTTCAGTTACTTACGCGTGTTATACATATATAGATTAGGTACATCCTAGCTTATAATTAGTTTTTCCGAGAGTTTTCTCGTTATAATTAATGTCTTTTAATTAAAATCGTCAGTGTAGAAGTCGTAAACATGCCGTATGAATGCAGTGTACCGGGATGCAAAGGCAATTATGTGAATGGGCCGAAAGTGCGTGTGTTTTCCTGATCAAAGCTTGTGTAAAAATGGATTTCAGCTATTCCAAGAAAAGGATTTACACCTACAAAGTACAGTAAAGTGTGCGAGCTTCCTTTAATCACACAGCAATTAGTTACAGAAATCTCTGAACAAGATTCCTGAACAGGTCAGGTTGTAACCGTACGCATATAAGCATCCTTTACAGTCATACGGAAATGGCAGTATTTCTAGCAATTTCATTGGCCGTTTCAAGGCCACGCACGGCACGGCGTGCTCATCAGATATCATTTTTAAAGGGGAATTCGGCACTGTGAAAATAAACAAACTATAATAAAGGGCAAGGAAAATAAACAAACTATAATAAAGGGCAAGGAAAATCTTACTAACGAACTAAAAAAAATACTTATTTAAAAAAAAAATAATAATAAGTTTGTGATTCGAACCCTGGACCTACCGCGTGCTAGGCGAGTATCTTCTCTATCGTCTAACGAGTTCCTTGGTGACAAACGCTTCCAAAAGAATTTAATACACTTTGACATGTCATGTAACTGCGCATGCCCTGCGGCTATCTTAAAACGGCCAATGAAATTGCGATTAATACTTCCATTGTCGTAGGACTGTAAGAAATGCTTATATGCTAACCGTACAATTAATGTACCCTCATTTGCAGTCAGATGCAATGTCTGGTTGTCCCGAATATTTTTCAAAACTTTTATCTGTTTGTCAAGTATGGATGCTAACTTCGGGAAACTGAGCAAACTGAATTTGTTCAAGCTCCTCAGGAAAGTGAAAAAGAATAATTATGTCTCCAAAATTCTATCAGCTAGGTATAACAATTACGAAGAATTTCTCAATATTGAAAAATAATTATTCAAAACAGCTTGATACACTGTAAGTTTTTGAAATTCAATATTTTGGTACGTAAATATAAATAAAAATAAGTACAGGTACATGTAGGTAACAGATTTTCTAAAAATTAAATCACATAAGAGCGAAAACACACGGGCGTTAATTCAAGGCGCATTCCACGCGCGTTGCTTGCCCATCCACACGAGATAGGTGAATAGGCATTAAGCGCGCGCTATCATTGTTAATTCAGCCATGGATGATGTAGAGCTCGTTTTGTTTGTTTATTTAAATGCAAAAATAGTAAGAAAAAGAAGAGTTAGAAACCGAAAATGATGGGTACACCCTATTAATGAAATACGATATAACGAGGACGCATTCTACTGTCTTTTTCCTAGACTTCGAGAAGATCCCATAAATTTTTTTAATTATTTTCGTATGTCAATTGCAACATTTGATGAACTTTTTACCAAAATTAAAGACGGAATAATTCGTACTTTAAATAGGTTATAACTTAACTAGCAACGTGTCTTCATACGAACTGAAACGCGCGTTAAATTAATATCGTGTGTATGCTCACATATAATACAACGTATTTGTACAACGCGCGTTGCCACGTCGAACGCGCGTTGTGGAGATACCAAGCGTTATTATTTTTTAACGCGCGTTAAATATGACGCGCGTTGTTCGTGTGGATGGCACAATATATTACAATGTATTTCTACAACGCGAAATTTCAACGCGCGTCGAACATGCGTTGAATTAACGCTCGTGTGGTTTGGCTCTTAGAGCCGCTACTTGATGATTCATAAATGATAATTAATTATAATTATTATGATTACCTAAAACATATTTTACTTTGTTGGCTCCAAAACACAGTTTCAACTTTTTCAAACCATATTTTAGAGTCCAATTTTCCAAATTTAAGCAATCTTAAAATACTACATGTACAAGAAAGCTTAAAATAAAATTTATTAGAATCCGTAGACATGTTTAAATTTATTAGTAGCCCCGGTAGATATCAATCTTCATTCAATCTTTGATGTCTTTAAATTGTAATACTTGTTTGTTAATCCTAGTATAGAAACTCTTATTTATTGACTTCATAAACCGTGTTAAAAACTTGTGAAAAATGTGATTTATTACTTTATTACATCGTATAAATTTTCTAATTTATTTCTTTGAAATTTAAATCCCAAATCTGTTCTCATTTCATTTTCACATGAATTCCACTGGGTTTTTGCTTTGAAATTTCGTTTTCCCGTATAGAAACGGAAAGGGCTATACTTAGGTCTCAGTTCATGACTGGCAACCCTGTTTTTTCAAGAAGCCCTTACTAAATCACACATAACTAAACTGTTTATTATTATTATCCGTTTTACTATGCTTACGGCTAAGTACTTTGGCTCTCCTGAATCAGCGGTTATGATTAGTGATGGGATCTTTCGAATGAAAAATAATCGCTCAATCGATTATTGAAATATTCGGAACATTCAGATTACTGAGAAAGAATTCGAATGATATTCGATCATCACTCAAACATGTACAACACCAAGATTAAACTGACTTGGTACAACACAACCTTGACTCTCGAGTTCAGCAGATGCAGTAGGTAGGTAATCGCAGTGCATTCGGAATCGTCACCCGGATTTGGTCCACGAATACAGCAATGTACTAAAATTTAGAATAATAAATTACCGTTGGTTGCCTGTGCGTGTAGCACAGCGACTCAAGAGAGGGTTCATTTCATAGAATTAGGATAGGAAAAATATTAAAATACAAAAATAAAGGAGAATTTAAAAAATACCTTTTTATTAGTAATCGTCAAATAACAAATTATTGGCTACAAATGAAAAAGTTTATGCATTAAAGTGAGTGAGTCAGGTGACCAAAGAACAACAGGTGACTGTAAAGTAAAGGTAAAGTAAAATAAAAAAGTAAATCTTCCGAATTCTTAAGAATCGGGACCTCACCCCAGACGTGAGCGGTTGTCGATTGCGCATCGTTCTCGGTTCCTCGCCTCACATATGTCGCCCTAGAAACATTTAAGCAATCATTTGAATGATCATTCGATTATTGAAATATTCGAATACTGACTTTTAGATTATTGAAATCATTCTGTTATGCCCATCACTAGTTATGATGTTACGCCGCAGCACTGAGGAGACTGAGGCCTTGTTTTTAGGTGGTAATGTAACTAGCAAGTAATAAAGGTACATAGTAATAAAAACAGCAAAATGAGTTTATGTGATTATACCTGCTTCTAAGATTATAAAAAATTAAATAGCCAATTAAAAGACGGACTTATCGTCTACACAAAATAAATAAACATCAGAAGGTTGGTGCACTAATCTAAATAAAACAGGTCAAAGACCGCACATCATATTTATATTTTAAATGCTGATAACTTTCTTAAATATTGCGTATATTGTAATTTAAAAAATGTTTTGTTTCAGAAACATCGCAATTAACTAAATTAACCGAAGAAGAAACTACTAAATTTTAATTTTTGAAGCAACTGAATCTTACAAAACGCAGAATCTCGAAACATTATTAGTTTTTTACTCTTAAGGTAAGCAATTATTTTTATTATCGCAAATTATTTGCACTTTTGGCAATTGTACAATAAACTTTCCTTTGTAAACATGGGTACCATTTATACAGTACTGTCATTTCAAAACCAGCCATCTAGAGAATAATTTTGGATCTGAAGTAGACACGATTTTGAGAAAAAACGTCGACTTGTTCTAAATAAAATATTAATTTATTGAAAAAGGGAGTAGGTAGTTAGAAAAAAGTAAATTTACATTCCTAAAATTTGGTAAGTAGGCACAAATTGCATTTTAAACAACTTTTTTTAATGGAATTTTTTTCATATATTGAAAAATGAAGATAGTTTTTCAGTGACGATTTTTATAAATTGACTTATAAAACAACCTGTATAACACCGACTTAACTTAGTTTTTGATGTATGTATCATACACCAAACAGGACTGATTCCCGAAGTACCATTGCAAAATTCAAAATTTTTTTGTCTGTTACACCTCTTGTCACATCTATCCTCGGACACTGTGTATACCGGGTGTGACTGAGATATATGGTTCATTCTATCCTTTTCTTTGATTTGTAACTTAGGAAAATGATATTATATAGTCAATACATAAATAAAAGGACATTAGGTATTTGACATCCTAATCCTGAAGTGAGTTGAAATCTTTGATGTATAGATAACACTGACGTAGTTTTTCACAAAACATCAAAAACCATATACTGCACTCCTACAGTGTATGCAGTATATGGTGTTTTGGTCTTTTGTGGAAAACTACGTCAATTTTACTATTTGACATAAAAAAAAGTATTTATCATTTCCGGTTTCAACGGAAATGATGGCAACTTTCTAATTGTTATGACCCCTTGTACATTTTTACAGATTTGGTTGCCAGTGTGACATACTTGAGTGTTTGGCATTTGTTTTTCGTTATTATTAACGATATAATATATTAAATGCAGAAAACGCAGTAGACTTATAAAAATTTGAAATATACGTGTCAAATAATGTTCTATTGTTTCATTAATGACTATATTATTATTGTATTTATGTATAAAGATATTAAGTACCATGGCTTGAAATTAGTTATATTTCTATTTCTATTAAGTAACATTTTATAACGGTTCTGTAATTTAAAATTACAAATAATTCTGAAACTTCACATATAAACCTAATTTTAAATTACAGGACTCTTAAAAAAATCGTTGATGGTTTTATGTTAACACAGATCCACACATACTGATTTTTCGCGCCCTCCGTGATATTGTCGACATATCTGTTACTATTTATTTTCATCCTCGCACCGTCTACACACTATGACGTTTGTAGGTAAACTGAATAGTGAATAAATACGGTCTGGACCTTACTGCTCACGCATTTCTACCATCTTATGAGAGCTCAGACAGGCCGGTTGGGAAGCCGATCCGGGACTCACGGAAATTGTCTCGTGTTTAGCATACGACAAGGGGTGTATTTGAAATTTCAATGTTGGGATGGCTGGGAGTGAAGGCACAGTATAACCAGTGGATTATTTCAGTTACATTTTATTCATAAATCCATTGAGCTCTCTGGGACCTCGAATGCAGATGGTTGCGTCATAGGCGTAGTATTTTACAAGGATACCATGGGTGTACGAAGCAAATTTATCGTTGTTAATTATTAAATAAATAATTATTAGTTAGGAAAGAGACCACGGGTATTTAATGTTTGTGCAGCGAGGTGTATATATTTCATTTTTTAACATTTTATATGGTTAAAATAAAAAATCTGTAGATTATCTAGATAAATGAAATAAAATACACAATAGGCATAATACTTTATTATCAACAATTGAATAATGAATGCCAAACATTTCTTAGGTTACAAAATAAACTAGCTAGGTATAAAAAAACAAATGAATTATTGAAATTTCCAAATTATTTTATTTTATTTTTTTCTGAAAGCACTTATTCTCAATAATTTAGAAACACTGCCAATACACAGCGCTTCTACTCACATGACGTGGCGTGGAAGAAAATATTATACTTTCAATTTACATTCTTAAAATTACTTCATTAATGGGTTCTTGTTTTTGTAAAACAATAACTCCTATAAAAATTAACAGACTAATGCAACCGTTTTTTCACGAGGAAATACCTATGAACAAAAATGTCCGTAACTACTGCAATAAATGTTATCTATATATATAATTTAAGGAATCCAAACAATTTATATACAGGGTGTCCCAGGTTAAGTGTATATATTCAAGAGGGTAATAGGACTTTAGAAAATAATTTGAGTTTTGTATATAAATAGAAAATAAAAATTTTTGTCGAGGTATGTAGTTATCTATCGATTATTGTATACCCGTCCTGCATTGCAATATTTAAGTACAAATAACTTCAAAACGATAGTTTATATCGACATTTAGTAAGAGGACCATTTTTATGCAGTTTTTAACATTGCTTTTCTTTCTGCTATAACGTGTAAAAAAAATTGACAAAAAGTTATGGCAAAAATTAACCCCCACTCCCTTTGTAATTATCCTAACAAATCATGATTTGTAGATAAAAATTTAAAGAAATATATAACATTATGAAATTAATCATGGACCAAATTTAGTTTTTGCAACTTAAGACGTTTCGAATTTATTGGCAACTAAACTATGTTGTACTTACCCTTTAAGGGATTGTAGCTCCCTTATGAACTGACTTAAGGCAAATGTTTATATACAAAACTCAACTTATTTTTTATAGTCCTATTACTCCCTTGAAAGAAGGTACTTAATTATGGGACACCCTGTATATGCTTTAACTTTATTTAATTCTTCCACCCTGTAAATGGCCCGCAAATAATAGATTCCCAAGACACGTTGTGTTAAAAACCTATATATTGCTTTACATAAATCTAATAACCCGTCGCCGCCGCTTGGCTGAAATTGTCAGTGTTGAATTAAAAAATATGGATTTACAAAACGAAAGCACCAATAATCATTTAAAAAATGACTAAACTTTTCATGATATGACTAATTTGTAATTTGTCTACACATATTTTAAAATTTATTCTGTAATATCTTTAAAAATTATTCAAAATAGATGCAGAAGAGCATTCGTCTAATTGTAAATACAAAACTAAAGATTTTATGTTTTTATTCTATTTCCTATTTTATTTATACTTTCATTTATATTCTTTAAATTACATCATTAATGGTTCTTGTTTTTGCAAAACCATACCTAACTCCTATACGAAATTTAATATGTTTTATGCTTGCATAATATAACAACTTTTCACTTACCTTTTGACATCACGAAAAAATGAATAAAACTTCATTACTAAAATAACTTCTATTTGTGCATCCTTTACATGAGCAAACCATTTCCCATCTTTTCTTATCGTTCCCCATTTGAAAATTATATAAAATGCATACAATTGTCACAGTAACCCAGTTAGGGCGAAAACACAACACAGCGGTGCGACGTCGCATCGCAGAAATCAACGACGTCGTAGAAATTTGCGATGCGACGTCGCTTAGTACAAATCCTGGACGAAACCACAACACTGCGGTGCGACGACGCGACATCGCACCGCAGTATTGTGTTTTTTACTTATGAGATCGGGAATGATTCTCTCAAGCAACGCACGCGCAAATCACGGAAGTCTGGTACATTATTTGGTTTTTATATTTAATTATAACACGCCATACATACATCAAACGTGTCGCTTCTGGTATAGGTCTTCTGTGGCCGTGCAATGAACGTTCATCGCATCGTATTGCGGTGCGACTTCGTTTTTGCGATGCGTCGTCGCACCGCAATGTTGTGGCCTGCAACAGCCGTAGGACACGTATTGTGCGGTCCACATCTCACTAGAAGCGTCTTCTCTGCGATGCCGTGGCGATGAAGTTTTAACGTTGCGTCATCGCATCGCCGTGCGACGTCGTTTTTGCGATGCGACGTCGCACCGCTGTGTTGTGTTTTCACCCTTAGTACAAATCCTGGGCGAAACCACAACATTGCGTTTCGACTACGCATCGCAAATTTCCACGACGTCGTTGATTTCTGCGATACGACGTCGCACCGCAGTGTTGTGTTTCCATTTATGAGATCGGCAATGACTCTCTCAAGCAACGCACGCGCAAATCACTGAAGGCTGGTTGTCTTTTATACGCGACTTTTGGCGGTATTATTATCAACCTATAAATCTTTTATTGTATTTTGCGTGTTATTGTTAATCAAATATTTATTTTTATATTTATGCATATGGCTAGATTTGTACTGCGGATTGCGAAATCTCGTTTATATCCTTTAGTATTGTATAAATATGGTTTATTTTATTGGAAAAAATGTTTTATGTTGCCAGCAGCTTATTTGGTTTTTATATTTAATTATAACACGCCATACATACATCAAACGTGTCGCTTCTGGTATAGGTCTTCTGTGGCCGTGCAATGAACGTTCATCGCTTCGCATTGCGGTGCGACTTCGTTTTTGCGATGCGTCGTCGCACCGCAGTGTTGTGGCCTGCAACAGACGTAGGACACGTATTGTGCGGTCCACATCTCACTAGAAGCGTCTTCTCTGCGATGCCGTGGCGATGAAATGTTAACGTTGCGTCATTGCATCGCATCGCCGTGCGACGTCGTTTTTGCGATGCGACGTCGCACCGCTGTGTTGTGTTTTCGCCCTTATGTGTAAAGCACAACACGAGTTATTTTTTATTTCGCTGATAACATACATGCCGCTCTAACGGCCACTACTACACTGATGCTTTTCAGAATAACGGGTCAGAATAACAGCCCTTGAAGGTTACCGGCGGCGAGGCCCAGCAACAAGGAGAAATAAGCTACCGGTTATAATGTTGTGAAGGAGTGGAACATAAAATTCAATCAACAGCTGTTTCGAACTGCTCCCTCGAAAATTAAATCGACATGTTTTTTATCAAAATCATATCTAGATCAAAATGTATTCCAGGTGGCCAGTTCTAAAATGGAAGCACTGTATAATGATTTTTATTTAGCATTTGTAGTAATTTTTAATAATAGAATTTTTCAATTTTATTCTAGTATAAAAACAACTAATTTTTGTGTTTTTTTTTAACTAAAAGTAAAACGCAAATTGCTCCAAGCAATTCAGTGCACACGCTCGAAAATAATGGACAAACTAATTGTTATTTTTATATTTGAATATACTTAGAGATAATCGAATAAAAACTTTGTACACATATGTATGTATACAGTGTGGAAATTAAGTAACGCATAAATTCAGTAATTCCGTTGATACTAATTTTTTGGAAAAAATCTCGAAGGGGTATAGCGATTTTAACTTCAGCAAATATTTTCAGTCTGTTTTCAGTTTCTTATGTCATTTATTTTTTTAAGTTATGACGTCATCGATTTTTTTTAAATGACAACCTATATTTTTTATTATGATTTTGGTAGTAGTTTTTATTCCGGTTCCGACCGTATAAAATTTTCAATATGTTATTATTTGAAAAAAATCGAGAAAAACAGTCTTAAAGTTCAAATAACAAAAATTCATTAAATTGGAAAAATTTATCTAGTTGCCGGTGTATCACATTAGTTCGATTTTCAACTGTATAATTTCAAAATAAAAACGAATGTGCCGTCGATAACTTTCCGTCAAACTTAGGCAACTAGATAAATTTTCCCAATTTAATGAATTTTTGTTATTTGAACTTTAAGACTGTTTTTCTCGATTTTTTTCAAATAATAACATTGAAAATTTTATACCGTCGGAACCGGAATAAAAACTACTACCAAAATCAATAATAAAAAATATGGGTTGTCATTAAAAAAAAAGTCGATGACGTCATAACTTAAAAAATACATGACATAAGAAACTGAGAATAGACTGAAAATATTTGCTGAAGTTAAAATCGCTATACCCCTTCGAGATTTTTTCCAAAAAATTAATATCAACGGAATTACTGAATTTATACGTTACTTAATTTCCACACTGTACGTCACAGAGTTTTACCATTTCATAAAAAAGTTTGTTTAAACGCTTTAAAATTAATACAAATTAAACGTACATACGTGTCATTTAACGATATTTCAAAACAATTATTGTATACTTTTTAGAATAAGAGCAAATAAGTTGATGAACAAAGTTTTTAGCATAAAACATAATTAAAAGTAGGTCGTGTTCAATAATAATTAGAGCAGAATTACTCGACCGCAAAGAAGCAATATAAAATTATCTGTACATGATATATCGTTATTATATTTTAAAACGATGATTTGACCGATATTTTATAATACGTACATAGGTACCTAGTAGGTATGTACATATAATAGTTGTTTGTTATTAGCTCATTATCGAGAACTGTAACTAAACAAAAACAATTTATTACTGTTATTACTCATGCAAAATTGAAAGTAGTTTCACTGTTCCCTTGAACTTGAACATACACGATAAAACAAGTTGTATCATGTCATGTCTAACAACAGCTTCTAAGGTGGATTTTTTAATTTATGTACATGAATTTAAACCGATGCGATGTTTAAAATTGATTAAAATTGTGGATTGTTGTGCAATATTGTATTCTCAAATCGTAAAAATGGTTTACTAAGTAATGTTCTATATTTTTCATCGTCTTGTTCACAAAAATATTAAGCAAACATTCCGTTGAATCTAATATTTTTCAGTTTGTAATGATGATGTATATTGGTACAAAAATATAAGTAAAATAAAATATAACTATAAATAAAGGGTCAACAAATGTATCCGTGTGTTGATAATTTAAAATTTTAAATATATGTCCCAAGTAATTAAATAAATTATTATTATTTGTCCACCCATAATTAAAAATTCATTAAAAACCACTGAACACCAACTGATTCATCAAATAAACATCACCATAATGAATAACGAATATTAACAAAAACCAAAATTGCATAATTATATTAATCGTGTTTGTCTTCCAGGAATCAATATTACATATATCCGATAATTTTTGTTTTAAATATCGTCGCCTGAGAGACATTTTTATGGATAATAATTGATACTATTTAACACAATAGCATTTTAAAAATTGTGATTAAGTATAGTCTGTTTCTTATTGAGAAAGAGCCATAAATCATTGTATGACACCCATCCCATGGGCGTACTTTTTATTTTAGAACTGTTTTTTTATAATAATTTTATGAAAATACACTCCACGTCAAAATTATCGCATAATTTAAAATTTATAAAAATGTGTTTCTTCTCTAATAATAGTGATAAAAATGGAAATGTTAACAAAAGGTGAGAGTAAAGTTTGATTATGGTTGGGAGTTGCTAGTGTATCCCACAGAATGTTTTAAATTCACTGGAAATAAAAAAAATTACACCGGCACACAAAAAAAAAAATTGTGTGTACATTTGACGCCACCTACCTCCCGACATGTATTTCGACCCGCTGAATCCGAATTTGAAGTCAGTTTGGACCGTACACCCTCAAATATCGAGTAAATTGAAAAACCGTAAAAAATAGCGAAAATTGGGTGTTTCGGTAATAAAAAAATTTTTGTGGATCTAAACCAAGCCTAATTTTTATGTATTTCGATCCGCTGAATACGAATCTAAAGTATATTTAGACCATAAGCCGTTTTAAATCTAAGTAAATTGTAAAAAACCCTCGAAAATTGCTAAAAATGGCAAAAAATTGTGATTATGTTGATGAAAAAAAATTTTCATTCTGTTTATACGTCATTTTTTATAGATTTTACAATTTTTCACATTTTCAGATTCTAAACTTGTATTTTATGCATAAAAAAATACAAGAAACGTATTTAATCGTGTTTCATAGATTTTTTTTAAATTTTTTCAACTGCAATTTTTTGCTATTTTATCGGTTTTTTGCGATTTTTTGATATTTTGAGGGATTAATGGGCCAAATATATTTCAGATTCGGATTCAGCAGATCAAATTACATAAAAATCCTCTTCGATCCGGGTCTGTGCTCATTGAGGCCCCAATTGTGGCACATGGGAACATGAAGGCACTAATTGAGTACTGTGTACTGTACTTTCGAGCTTTATTTTAGTTCTTGTTCCTGATCTATCCCATCCTAGATCCAATTCTTTAGCTACGCTACGCTGATGAGGGGCAATAACTCCGAAACACGTATCCGTAGCTGCATAGTTGTTTTTTTTTGGGGATATGGCACTGAACCTTCTTTATTTTTATTATTTTTAACAGCCTTACTTATTTCTAATTGTTCTAATAGATCAAGTTTCTTTCCTTTCTTTTCCGAATTGAGTAATTTGACATTATTTAAATCTATAAAATGACTGTTTTCTATACAATGTGTTGACATTATACATTGTTTACAATAGATTTCTTGTGTTCCTCGAATCGCTTTTTTACATTTCGTCCAGTTTGTCCAATGTATATAGCATCCCAGTCACTACATTTTAACTCATATACTCCTGTTTTTTTGTAGCTTTTCAGTTTTGTCTTTATTATTAATTAACATTTTACCTAAATTATTATTATTATTTCTTTTATTTACTGAAATTGTTCTACGTCCCAGTTTATTCAGTTTATTACTAACTCTATTGCAGATCTTAGGCCTATAATTAATACATTTATATCTTTTATTGCATTCCTGAGAAGGACCGGCCTAAAACTACGTAAATTTTTCTTTTGTTTGTTTTTTATTAGATTATCTATTAGGTTTTTTTATAGCCATTGTTTTTCGCAATTTATTTAATTACGTTAACTTCTTTTTTAAAATTCTCTTCGCTTAATAGAAATGTTAATAGGCGATTTATGTAGCCGTGGAATGGTGCCATTTTTATTTGCAATGATTGTTTAGATTTACTATGAATTATTGTATCTGTGCAAGTAGGTTTACGATAAATGTCAAACTCTAAACTATTGTTGATATTTTTTATATTAATGTCTAAATAGTTTAAACCCTCGTCATTTTCCATTTCTAATGTGAATTGAATTTTTTTATTTAGTGAATTTAGAAGACCTAGTAAGAATTTATTTAACTGCCTTTCCGTACCTTTCCAAATGCCAAATACATCTACATAACGGGTCCAGAAAAATATGTTTTCAACTAAAACGTTTTTTGTATCAGAGTACATTTTCAAAATCAGACATAAAAATTTCAGCTAATAAACTCATATCTCCCTTATTAGCTGAAATTTTTATGTCCACGGGACCCAAACTTTTTTGTATTTGCTTTTACAAAAAAATATATTCTTGATGAAAGATTATAAATCATGTCTACTATATCAAGCCAATAAAATATATTTTTCAATTACTTAAATAAAGCTGATGTAAACTTAAATTTTTTATACATTTGACCTCATGGGATAAATTTAACAGTTTGACATTTGATATGTCTAATTTAGTTATAAAAATGTCAATGTCAATAACAAAAAATTATTAAAATATATGACATGAATTATTATTATTGACGGTATCGAATGACGCTGATAAATAATTATTTAAAAATTTTAATGAAACATCTAAGTACAACTTACGCATCGTAGCATGGCCCCTTAGATTTAAATGCGCAATGGATTTGGCATCTACTGTCTCTACCGCATACGGGCCACTTTCTAACTTGTGCGCAATTCGGGGGCCACTCTACGATGCGTGACCTGTAAGTGAAGAATTAAATAGAATGAATTTTTTTACATCAGGATGTTTATATATATATATATATATATATATATATATATATATATATATATATATATATATATATATATATATATATATATATATATATATATATATATATATATATATATATATATATATATATATATATATATATATATATATATATATATATATATATATATATATATATATATATATATATATATATATATATATATATATATATATATATATATATATATATATATATATATATATATATATATATACAGGGTGAGTCTTAAGTGCGTAGTTATATTTAAACCACCGATTCTTGACATCTGTAGAAACCCACTGACACTTTTTTTTTCTCTTAATTCCCACGTAAAATTGAGTTATCGACTTTCAAAAAAATAAGATGAAATTGTTTTGGAACTGCTGATTACTAGAAACATTCCTCATTTTATCTGAAATAGTGCATTGACCTTTAGCAGTGTTGCCGCATTTCATATACAATAGGTATATCACCTAGCAGTAAGTTCGTTCCGGGACATAATTTTGAATGAAATAATTACCTACTGATGCGATTAAGTGCTCCATTTGAAATAATTTTTAAACATTTTAAAATACCTTTTAATATAAGAAATGTACAAGTTTGCCTTTTTCTTGCATCAATTAAACTTTCTTTCAAGTGTTTCGTAAACTAAAACCAAATTTTCCGATAAACAGTAAACATAAAATGCTACTGACAATTTTGATTTCGTTTTTTCAAAGTTTATAAAAGAATTATTAAATTTTAACAAGTAGTAGTTACTTACCCTGCGATTATAATAATTTGAAGTAATCCTGTAATTTATTAATAAATAAATCGTTTTCTAACAGTCATCAGAGACAACCACCTCTGCAGTCATATGTTCGGCTGGTTCATTGACCTGATATGTAGGTCAATGGGCGAGTTACACTAACCTATCTTTTAGGTACACTACATTACCAACCAATTTATGATTCAAATTACAGACATCAAGCATATTCCTATGAATTAAGATGGAAAATCTAGTTCAAATCAGTAACTAAAAGTCACTAAATAAAAACAACTACGTAACTTTATTTGTAAATAAAATCCAAGCTTTGACAAGAACTATTCTAATAACAAAAAAGCACTTTTAGGTACTGTTGAAATATCGCAAAACTGAAATAAAAAAAAGCACAAAGAACAACACGCACTTAAATCGAAACTAAACTTATTCTCGATTTACCTAATACTTAATGTCAATGACGCTAAAGACGTTTACGTAAATTCACTCTGAACGATTTCCAATTATTATTCTCTCTATTGCTATAAGAATAACAAAGACAGCGAGAGTGAGTTGGCCTCTCCAGGTATATTTTCGTAAACCGCTATGACCGATACAAAAACAACAATTTGCTTGTTTACATATCAACATAGATTTATGAAAGGGGGGATAGAACATAGTTCACGGCGCACGCTGCCAATTCCCCCACTGCTGTCATCCACCAATCACAGGCAGTGTGTCGGTATCTTCGACAGTTCGATCGCATCCATATTGTATTTCGATGTTCGTTGTGGAAGTGAGGTTTTGATTCAGTGACTATTTTTGTGACTATAGCGTGAAAAATGCCCAGATGCGTTATAAAAAGTTGTGTTTACCACAAAACTGCAAACTGTGTGAGGGATAAATCATCTATTCATTTATTTCGGTAAGTTACTTAATAAACATGTTTGTTTTGGAGGCCATATTCGATTGTTTAAGGAGACACAGAGCCGTATTTCCCAATTCCGTGTGATTTGCAAAGATAATTATTAATTATTGCAATAATGTGGATTAATCAAAGAGGATTAATATATTTAATGTTGACAGTAGCACGTTTTATACGATTTTACATAATAGGTACTTTAAGATTGTATTATTTTTAGTGTTCCAAAGGATACTGAGAGAAGAGAGGCTTGGAGAGTACCTTTAAATTTGGAAAAAAGAAGATATGTTTGTGAATTCCAATGTATACCACTTACATTTTACTCAGGAGTCTTATGATTTTGAGGTCACCTTTTTCACTCCATTTAAAACAAAATGCTTTACCTATTATGGACATTATGGTAAGTAGATTCGAAAGAAATATATAATATTAGTTTATTCAGATCACTAAAATAATTATTATTAAAAATACAGTAGGACCTACTTAAATTATTAAACAAACAGTTAATAGTGTCCAAAAAATTACCTTTTCCGAAGTTCTCAAATATTTACTTACATAAAATTTTATAAAAATTAGAAACGTATTTAAAATTTTGTGCCTGAATTATTTTTACAATAATGTATTTATTCATAACTTTTGTTTATTTACTGTTTCCATATGAGCAGAAAAATTATTTTATAAATACCTATTAAATTTATTCGAAAATATAACTAAAAAATTGGTGTGTATTATTTAGGTATACTATTATTTTCAAATATATTTTTTTCGACGATTTGTTTTTGTGATTTTCTTACAGAAAAACAAATCAATATAGAAAATGTAAAATTTTCCAAGGGCCTTTAATTTTTTTTTAAATTCAGGTGAATGATGTTCAATAAAGCAGAGGGATAGTTCAATTAGAAATTTTACATTCTCAATATTCATTTATTTTTTCTGATTGCAAATTATGAAAATTGAGAAAAATCCATAAAACTTAATATTTTTCGATAACTCCTAAAATGAAGTCTACAGGGGGACTCGACAGGGGGAGTGTCAATATATGAGGAAAAACCCTGTAGATCAAATATCAAAAGGATTTAAACAATAACACGTAGGTATAATACATCTTATTTTTTATAGGATACTAGTAAAAGCTTGACCGAAACTACATCTGTTTCGTCTCAACCATCGACGAGTGCTGCTATATCTTTGTTAAATGAACCATGGCCATCAACAAGTACTGGATTTTATTAGGACATAGAAAGGACAGAATTGCCACAAAGGTCATTTACTAGTTTGGGTTTTGTGGAAAATAAAACCCCCAAGTTCTCCTATTCGAGAGTATTCTAAAGTAAGTTAACTAAGTAAAATTTATTATTGATTACTATTGCTAAGTATTTTAACTTATTGAAAAATAAAGTATACTTATTTAAAAAACATTAATTAAGTTGTTCAAATTGTTCAGTCAGCATTGCCAGGGCCTTTATTATTTAATATTGACAATCAGTAAGTAATAGAAGTATGTTAAATTAAAAAAAAAATAAACATCTTATGTAAAGTAAGTCTTCATTCAATCTATAATCAAAAATCAATAATAGTGCCAATATTGTTTATTAATTATGTAAATTTTTTTTAAGGTTGAAACACCCCGAAAACGAAAACTGAAGTCTCAGTTGACTAAAGCTCGTAAAAAAATTAAGAGGCTTAGGACAAGTCTTGGCCATTTTAAGAAAAGAATTGCTAGGCTTGCTGAGGTGATTAAATCACTCAGTGGCAAAGTCACCGATGAAACATTAGAAACTTTGTGTAAGATAGGACCTAATGAAGAATTTTTGCAGAGACAGATGTACCATAAACATAAGTATGTCGAACAGCTTAAAGCCTTTTCATTAACTCTTCTTTATTATTCTGTTAAGGCATACAATTTTGTTTGTAATACTTTTAATTCGGCTGTTCCTCACCCAAAGACTATATCGAGGTGGTACAAAAATATAAATGGCGAGGCCGGATTTACAGCAGAAGTTTTCGACCTATTAAAAATCAAAGGACAGAATACAGATTATAAACTTATTTGCAGCTTAACTATAGACAAAATGGCAATTCGTCAGCATGTGGAGTGGGATGGAACGAAGTATTACGGATTTGTAGATTTTGGAGTAGAAACTGAAACTGACAGTCATCCTGTAGCCAAGGATGCACTCGTGTTCATACTAGTTTGCATTAATGAGTCATGGAAGCTTCCTCTTGGATATTTTTTAATAGATAGTTTAACCGGTCAACAAAAAAAAATTTAGCGCTACAGTGTCTAAAGTTCAATATGTTTTGATGGAGCTACGAACAATGTTACGTTGGCCAAACAGTTAGGGTGTAATTTTGATCCCAAAAATATACAATCTACATTTGTTGATCCCAGTTGTGGCAGAAGAATTGCAGTCTTTTTTTACCCCTGTCATATGTTTAAATTGTTAAGAAATTTGTTAGGAGATAAAAAAAATATTATTGATGATAACGGTGATATTATTCAGTGGGAATATTTAGTAAAATTAATGAAATTGCAAGATGAAGAGGGTGTTTATTTAGCTAATAAATTGAGAAAATCACATGTATTCTTTAGAAACAAAAAAATGTAAGTTAAATTAGCCACCCAACTATTTAGTACTTCTGTAGCACATGCTTTGGAGTTTTTAAACGAAACTTTAAAATTAGAGCAGTTTAAAGATTGTGAAGCTACAGTAAAATTTATTAGATGTATCAATAACTTATTTGACATCTTGAATTCCAGAAATATGTATCAGTATGGTTATAAACAGCCTGTTAACAAACAATATTTTGAGGGTTTTAATAAATTCTTGACAGAAACAGCAGACTATTTAAAATCTTTGGAATTAGCGATTGGCAAACCTGTTTGTGAGAGTGTAAGAAAAATGGGGGTAATAGGATTGTTGTTTTGTATCGAAAGTATAACATTTCTCTATAACAATATTATTGAAGAAAATCAATTATTGTTGTATATTCCTACTTACAAAATTAGCCAGGATCATGTTGAACTTTTTTTTGGGCAAATCAGGGCAATGGGGGGTTGTAACAACAACCCAACAGCTAAACAATTTAAAGTCGCGTATAAGAAAATGCTTGTACACCTTGAATTGAGAGATTCTTTTAGAGGAAATTGTATTCCATTGGAAACAATTTCAGTTTTGTCTCCTTCTGATATTATTAATAAATCGTGTGGTAGACAGCGAATAGCAGAAGATATAGACGAACCAGAAATGGACGATGACATGTATTACCACATTCTAAATATAGAAATATTAGAATTTAAAAATGAAATTTTTATTTATGTAGGGGGTTATATTGTAACCAAACTCTTGAAAATTCTAAAATGTGAAGAATGTGTGGAAGCATTGTTAGGGGACAGAGCTGACTTTCTTACGTCCTTTATAAATCAGAAAGACAGAGGTCAACTCTCGTATCCCTCCAAAGATGTAATATTTATATGTCGAACTTCAGAGAAAATCTTTCAAATTTATATAAATAAAAGAAATAATTTAATAAATGTCAATTTATTAAACATAAAATTGTTAGGTATGTTAATTAATCAAAACTTATTTAAAAACCTAAATAATCATTTTAAAGAACAGACTGTCACTATAGCAATTTAATTAAATTAATATCATCTCTATATTTTAAAATTAGAATTCACCATTATAACAGCAATATGTTTGATAGAAGTAGAAGCATGAGATATGTTTATAATAAATTAATATTATTTAAAGGACAATAATGTATGTATTATTTTATATAAGTACACTATTTTTTATAATAAGTAGATGCACATTTACATAAATGATTGTTAGAAACTTTGTTTTTTTAATTATATTGATACATAGGTTTATAGAGTACTATCTATTATTTAAAATACACAATGCATAGGTTAGCTAATATAAAAATTGTTGTTTTTTTTTTCAATAAAATCACTTTATTTTCAATACTAATTTTTTTATTTGAATTATATTTTAGAAGCCAAAATAAAAAATGTATATGGTTTTAATAAAAATATTTAAATAGTCTGGATGTTCTTTTTTGTGTTATTTAAAGAAATATACCCAAAAAAGACTACAAAAAAAGCATCTTATATTTGAGACACAAAAGATTACATCTAGTTAAATAAAAAAATAAATATAAAGCTAAAACTTTCTTAAATACCTTATTTTTTAGTTCTTGCAAAGAAATTAGGAGTCAAAATGTTTTGTTTCTTGTTGTACCTCTACAATATAATTATATTAATATATTATTATGTTGTATACATAAGACCATTTTATGGCATTGTAATGATAAAAAATACCCAGAAGAATACTATATAATTAAAATAATGCTGAAAACTAAAACAAAACTGTTACTGATGCTAACCTCTAAATTGTATCAGTTGTAGTTGTAGTTCGTGTTTACAAGTGCAGTAATAACAATTCAGTGGCGGCTGGTGGATTTAGGCTAAACCATAAATCAATATTGGAGCATGGAATCCAAACATTATTTTAAGGCACGACTACCAGTACTGAATGAAAAAGTTTTGCAAATAAAAATTGAGAAAAGGTTACAAAAATACTCTGCCGATCCAGATAACTTCTAGACCATTAGTAAAATATTTGCAAACTATTTTTTTTCCTAATCAGAAGGAAAATTTATCACCCCGGTTTTTTGGTTTTCGAAAATTGTGATTTTTTTGTAAAGTTATGACATTTTAAAATTTAAATTCTTCATTGTGTAAATTTAAAATTGTCATAACTTTACAAAAAATCAAAATTTTCGAAAACAAAAAAAAACGGGGTGATAAATTTTCCTTCTGATTACGAAAAAAATAGTTTCCAAATATTTTACTAATGGTCTAGAAATAATCTGGATCGGCAGCGCATTTTTGTAACTTTTTTTCTATTTTTTTTTTCAATTTTTTTTTGCAAAACTTCTTCGTTCAGTAACTGGTAGTCGTGCCTTAAAATATTACTTGGGTTCCATGCTCCAATACTGAGATATGATATAACCTAAATCCACCAACCGCCACTGTAACAATTAATGTTTCATCCGTGGGAAGATTGCAACGAGTAAAGTTGTGACATTGTAAGTGTGATATTTTTTATTAGTGATTAGTGTTATTCTCGGAAACTGTGATATTATTTAATAGTTGTTAGTGTGTGTTTTAGTCCTGTGTTTTAATTATTGATTATTATTAGTGATTTATTTTTGCTGTGTACCAGGGTATGTGGATTATTTATAGAAGAGATTATTTTATTTCAATTAGGTACGTGCAGAATGCCAATTTTTTATTATTTATTTCAGTAAGTATTAGAATTTTTTATAGTTTAATTTATTTATTAAGGAGTTTAAGTTTTTGTTTTCAGAATTTATTGTTAATTTTACTAACATAGCCTCACCCAAACTAACACCCCAACCACTTCCTGGCAGGTAAAGCTCATACCTCCACGTGGTACTTACTGGGCAACAATAATAATTTCTTATTTAAAATTTTTTTTGTTGGCTAAACTGTGCAAAAAATAATTGTATTGTGGATGGATTATAGCAATTAATAATTTAAGTGAGTAATCATTATTGCAAAAATATTAAATGATCTTAATACGGTCCTGTCCCACCAGACTTGGACGTTTGATTGATTCATGGAACCAATCAGTTTCTCTCAAAAGTGAGACAGACAACTTATAACCTCGCATTATACGAATTGTCAGCAAGGAACTTGTTAGACGATAGAGAATATACTCGCCTAGCACGCGGGTTCGAATCACAAACTTATTTTATTTTTTTTTTTAAATAAGTATTTTTTAGTTCGTTAGTAAGATTTATATGAAGATTACATTTTTTTCCTTGCCCTTTATTATAGTTTGTTTATTTTTACTACATTTTTTCCTTGCCCTTTATTATAGTTTGTTTATTTTCAGTTAAGTAAACCAATCTACCTTTCCGTTCTTTAAAGTATGTGCTTATTTATAAAATGATTATTTTCAATTTTGTTTCATTTTTAGTAAAGTGAAACCAAATTACCAGATGTGTACTAATTTAAAATAGATTTGTGCAGAACGCTGACAGTGGCAACACTGCCTTGAGTTACGTAATTTCTATGAACGGTGTTTACACAGATATCCAGTGACCATCAAAATGTCGGTTGCCGGAGGACGAAAAAATTATCAGAAATTCAAAATTTTTTTTTGTTTAAAAAAATTTTTTAACAGTGCCAATCAATTGTACTCGACGAAATATATTGAGGGTTAAAATATAACTACGCATTTAAAACTCACCCTGTATATATATATATATATATATATATATATATATATATATATATATATATATATATATATATATATATATATATATATATATATACAGGGTGTTTACGAACTTGGGAATATATTTTTAATGGGAGGTAGTACTTGGTAAAAGAAGTCGATTGCTAAAAATTTACCTTAGTAAAAGTCGCTCAGAAATGGCAGAAAAAAATATTTTAAATAATACACCAAATTGTTTGAGAACCGCTGACGAAGCTAGCCGTGTGCGAAAGCCATGGCAGTGTTGCCAAATTGTAATCTCAATGTCCATTACTTGGCGACAATTCTTTTCTTTTTCCAATAGCATTAGATAAATAGCGTCTAACTGTGCTACCGGTCAAAACTAATTTTTTTAAAATTAAATATTTTACCCGAAAATTAAACATCTTGTAACAGCCAGAAAAGTAAAACAGTAACCTATGGATTGATTGAATTGTTTTAATGAATCCAACTACAGCTTAAAACATTTTTCTCACTATTGATTGATTTACATTTTTTTCACATCATTAAATTTGTTATTTTTCACAGTATCTGTATTTTTATGGAAATACTCGTGCAAATACGAAATGGGGAATTCAAAATATTTACATCTTTGTGAGTATTGTACAATTTAAAAATGGAAATATACCCAATCTATTATAATAAATTATAGTGAATAAATCCCTGATATTGAGTGATGAAAACTGATAATTGAACTTATTAATCTTACCTTTACAACAAGCTCTCTGGCGGAAAATTCCTTAAAACACTCCCTTCACTCAACCACTAACACACAATTTTTTTCTTTGTATAGACACTACACTCAAAAACCAAATAAATAACAATATTTCCATGTGTAATATTTGGAAATTCATCACTATTTGTAGTGGTCTTCTTTTTGAAGGTATAAAAGCAATTTTTCCATATCACGAGGCAATTCCGTAAAAAACAAACTCGTCTCAATTTTGAGTACACAAAATTAACGAAATAAAACAATAAGAACTGTTTTAAATATTAAATAACCATTAATATTAGTTTTTCAAACTTCATAATACACTTAAAATAACACGTTCTGTTAACTAGACCACATTTGTGCTATTCGATTACAGCTGATGGGGGCATTGAACTCCATACTTACGAATAGTATGGAGTTCAATGGATGGGAGTCGAAAGTATCTGCGTTTCCAATTCGATGCATGTTCAGTTCAAAATTATACGAACACACAGACAAACATTTTATTTTTAGTTTCTCTATGCACAAACAAAAGCAATAAGTTTAAGTACTTTGTGTGGTACATTTTTCACGCAACTTTAAAAATTACAAAATGACATAAAACAGATAGACTCCGAATTCACAGACACATCTGCACTGCAAACTGCAGACTTGTAAAACAACGATTGCCAACTATAGCATCATTTATAAATTATTATGATTTTGGCAATAAACGAATATAGCTAGCTCACTTTAACATACCTACTATCTTTAATCATTACACTTCATTGCAAAAAGTAATAGGTGCGTTCTTTCTAACTGAGATTTCAGTTACGCTACACCAAATGAAATTATCTTCGACCATGTTTTATGGTCGAAGGAAATTATCCTTTTTATTTATGCAGTGTAACCGTAAAACATCATAGATTAACTGAGATCAGTTAGAACGAAATACTCGTTTATTGCAAAAATCATAATAGTTTACTAATAATGCTATAGTTGGCGATCATGTTTGTAATTTAGGGAATTATAAGTTTGCAATGCTTGATGTAACCAGACTGATATAACCAATGAAAATATTTTACCTAACCTCGATCCGTTTTGTGTATCGATTGATATTATTGCTTTTCCTCGTTGTTTTTTGTATTTTTGTGATTCGTTTATTGGGATTGTGTTATTGTGTTAATTACAATTACGTTATATTAAACAAAAGTGACCAAGGAACTTTACGTGACAACCTAGTAAAGAAGGTAAGTTTTAAGATAATTGTTGATTATATTTTTTAATTTTAAAATATGGTCTCGTATTTTAAGGATTTATGTCGAAACTTCAACACTAGTGTGACAATAAGTCACTGAATTTTTTTGACGAGGTATTAAGTGATTTTCACTATACCTTTTATGTTTTTGCTTTTCTTGCATTCTGTTTCTACACAGTAAACCTATTTCTAAGTAAAGTAAGAAGTGCTGTATGATGTATGAATCAAGCTTAATGAAGAGAAATGTGTTTTTTTCCTATGAACTGTGAGAAAGTGCAGCACTATTCATTTCTAAAGAAAATTTTCTATTAATGATATTTTAGGTTAACTGAAAAATCTAGTTTTAAAGGGAAACGAGGTGGCTCAAATGATGCTGTCGAATGTCTTTCTCTTCTTTAAAACCAAATTCCCACAGTTCAGCACCATTGAAATAAGTATAATTGAGATAAAGTAACTATAACTATGCAAATTTGGAATTAGGACATATTATAGTTGGTATAATTTTTTGAGAATAAAAAGCAAGGAATAAATTATTAAAAAAAATTTTTCTACTTTGTACATACTAGACATATTTCGTGGCATGATTTATTTTTGATGCTACATCTTTTTTCTCCGCATACAGTAGCAATAAATAAATAGTTATCCAAAATATTGTAAAATTGGCTATAATTTAATTATTATATTTTTAACCTAGATTACAGCAGAGTGTGTAGGCATGTTTCGGTCAGTTATTGAACTATGCAAAGATGGACTCACTGAAATGTCTAATCAACCCCTGATAAGAAAAAGAACTAGATCTTTAACTGATGATATACTAGAGACTGTAAGGATGGAAATCAGACATTTACGCTAAAAGTAAGTATTATCTTTTTCTTAAACACTCCCTAGCTTATGAAGGCACTTTTTTTTGTAAATTTTTATATCTGCTTAATTTCTAAATAAACTGTAACATAACACCTCAAACTGAATGTTGAAAATAATCTGATTGAAAATGAAATTTCAAACTGCTACCTATATTTGCATACAACAGAGTTTTGTTTGGCTATTTATTTTTTTTATACATTTTTAGAAAAAAAATAATAAAATTATTGAGTATTACATCAGCATCCCTTCAAACCTTCAAAATATGATAACAGTAATAAATAGCTATCAGTTTTTTTATATTTTATACTGTCATTATTATCTGAATACGTTAGTATAAGAGTTTTAGGTAGGTACCTAAAAAATCAAGCACAATACTTCAAATACATTTTATCATAGAAAATATTAAAACAACTAGGTACTCAATCTAGGGCAAGATTGTATTGAATTAAATAATAGTATTCTTAATATTAGAAGCAAAATAATATTGTAATTAAAAAAATATTGACACCAAAAAAGAAAAGTTACAGTTATGTGTAAAAATGTTTCTTTTTGGTTTAATTGCCATATCTTTTTGCAATGCAATCTTGTTCCTAGATTTAGTATGTTTTAATAGTTTCTAAGATAAAATGTATTTAAAGTGTTGTGTTTGATTTATTATCTACCTAAAACTTTTATACTAGCACATTCAGAACCGAATGAGAGTATTAAAATATAAAAAATTAGGCTTGAAAGGATGCATATGTAATACCCAATAAAAAATAAATAAATAAAACAGATTTATTTTTTTGTTTTCAATATTTGCAGAAATTCTTATTTCCATGTTTTCCTTGAAGATAGAATTGGACAATCAAATGTTGTCCAGCAGTTCAGAGCAGCATTTTCCGAATCTTAAAAAAAATAGTTTTTTTTTATAAATGATGATCCCAGAAGAGATTTAATGGAGAAACCCAATATAGTACATGTCGGATGTCACTTTCTGATGCAATATATGGAAAATGAAAAACTGAGTGTTTCAACAAAACTATATGTTTTTCTTGACAACGCTTGGATTTTTTCCATAAGAAAATCATGGCAAGATGACAATGTTAAATCTGCCAAAAGGGTTATAGGAAGGAGATGGATTAAGGTAACTTATTAGCATTTTTTTTATAGAAAATGAAGTTGATTCCATATTTTGTAATAATCAAAATTTAATTTTTTTATTACTGTGTTTCTATATTTGCACACTACATAAAGCAGCAGCCAAGTTCAAACTCTTACATTCTTCGGTGTAGAGGGGAGAACATGGATTGCATCTCTGTTCTTGATCTCAAATCAATTGCACTGCTGGCCGCTGTGCTGTGGTAAATCACAGTTACATTTTATATCTAGAGGGCTGCACGAGCTTGACCGAAAGCTTGCTATGCACTGTTTTGAAATTAAAGTACAGTATACATTTAGTAAAAGTAAGATTAAATGAATAGTTTCTTTATATCTCTGTTTAATTAACTAGAGAACTAAGTTTGATATCTTGGAAAGAACAATGTTGTTTTATGCTGTAATGTTTTTGTCATTTAGGCAAATTATTTGCGGCTTGCATAATTAAGTTGGAACATTACTCATTAGGCATAACATAGCTTTTCGTTGTAGGATTATTGTACTTCATGCTGGTTACAGGAAAAGGATTTATTGAGGGAGCAAGCTTAATTTTTAAATCTGGAAGATCTACTAGGCCTATCAGGATCTTCATCACGTCCTCCATGGGGCTGTAACTCACTAGTATCGCGTGCTCGTTGCACAAGGGTTACAAATCTTGCTGCACTTGGACATGTCTATTTGGAAAATATTCCGCGTACAGATGTTGAGAAGCTGCAGAATTTTGGCGACATTCACCATAGATTAACAACATATCGACCAGTTCATTATTACTATAATTATACGGCATCGTAATGACATAGGACACAAAAGATAATAATGAAAAACGCATTTTAGCACCAACTGAACCAAGATGGCAAACTACCACCCTTTATAATACAACTCTACTTAGTATCTTGCAGCATTTGGTGCATGTCTATTTGGAAAACGTTTTGCGTACAGACGTTGAGAGCATTTTGACAACATTCACCATAGCATATCAACTAACTATATTGTCCATAGTCTTGTAAATCGATGTACATGTAACCATTGCTTCGAAATATTGCTTTTAAAAAAAGACAGCATAGTTATTGATCATAAATATAGTATTTCTAAAGATTTTAAAAAATTTACTAATATTGTGAGTCTAGGTGGTTTAGTACATGCCGAAATTGTATACAAAATCGTAAATTTTGCTGAGAAACAATTCTGATGTTTCATTGGAAAAGAAAATTTAATTAAAAAGCAACTAATAAATACAGCTATTAAATATTTTTCAAAAAGAATTGAGGATTTTGTACTAAGCTACCTGGCAAATTCCGTTCTGAGGATTTGCATGAAACCCAAATCATTAGAAAAGTAATGGAAATTTTCATAAAATGCAGAATACACCATCATTCGAGACTATTAAATATTGAATTACATGAAAAAATCAGCAACCATTAGGCAAACAATTTCTAAATTACTATTGTTTAAAAATTGTTAATAAAAAAAATATAAATAAGTTAAAAACATTTTTTAATATATTTTCTGTACCTAAATATTGCATTTTTTTATGTACGTATTATATTTTTTGTATAAATGTTATAAATATTATGTTTACTTTGTAGAAATAAAAAGCAAGTGTGTACAATCTAGTTTTTTTTTATTTTGACAAATTACCTCTTTCCTAATTCTGTTTCCAATAATTTATTTTAATCTAGTATAATCATTTATTATTTCATCTAAAAATATGTTAAAATAGATTTCAAATATTGTTTCATAAAGCATAAGTAAGTTTTAATAGATTTTTAGAGTTTATTAAATAATCAAAAAATACTAAAGACAGTTTCATAATTCTTTTACCTCTTAAAAGATTAAAGATCAATTAATCTACATAAATTTTAATAAAATATTTAAGATAAAGAAAATAAAAAAATAAATCCTTCAAACTCGCCATTTCTGCCATTTATTCAACGTGTTAAAGAGAGAGATACTACACCCTTGCGGGTTGCATACAATTCGGTTTTGCCCATGTGTATTAGAAGAATGAGTATTTACCACAGACATATATGCTGTCTATGGTATTTACCTAATTTTTACACAGCAAACAGTGAAACAAAGAGCGTCTCTTTCTTTGCCTCGACGAGTACTGCAAGGGTTCTTTGCGCAAACGCAGGTATACCTAGGTATTTTTAAATGTTTTAATCGTGTATATGAGGAATATTCAGAAAGTTGGTTATAAAATAAAGTTTTGTAGGTAAATAATAATTTTTGATATTTGACTATAAAAACTATGGTTAATAAAAAAAAGTACGATACTTTTTTTATCAATTATGCAAATAATTTTATTAGTTTAATCCCAAATGTATTAAGTACATTTTAGAATTGTAAATATTTACACTGTCAAGATATTCGGTACCTATAAAGTTATATTTTAAGTGCCATGACAGTTACTTGTATTTAGTCTAGAATAAAACTAAAGTAACAAAATGTTTTTAATTTTTAACGCAAATCTTATATTTTTTTTATATTTTCAAGCGAATGTTTACAAGTGGTATCATTCCCGGTTTCTCATATTAATAAAAGAGAAATACAATGTGGACTAGTGCAGAAATAATAGTAGTAGTAGCAGTAGTAGCTACTTATTTTACAAGGCAAATAGGCCACAATGGGCCCTTTAGGAGCAGTAAATTGAAAATATGATATAATGCAAATACCTAATGACTCATACAAAGTTATATGTTTTATTGCAAATCATTTTTACAGCCAAACAGTAATCTCAAATTGATTAGTGGAATTTGCGAAGTTCATATGACTGAATTTAGTAAATAATGTTTTAGCTACCATTTAAAAAATAGTTATATGTATAAAAAAAGTATGTAAAAAAAAGCCAAACTAATAAAATGTGTTCTTAAACAATTTCAAGGTAAAGATTAAAACACCAAAAATATTAATAGTCGAACTTATCTAACTCGAACTTCCTAAATTAATAAAAACTATGATATAGCATGCTAACTAGTTGTCACTATTAAAGATGCACAAGAGCTTTGTTATCAGATAGGGTAACAGATTTTCTCAAGTCTAGGAACGTAGTTGTAAGCTGTAGAAGAATAGAATTCCGCAAATCGCCAGATTTCTTGAGGGTACTTTCTGTCTTCTATTCCTTGATTTTTGGGAAACCAGACCTTCTAATGTACATGGCAGGGAAGACTAAAAAGAAAATTAAATATTGTAATATACCTCATACGTTATAAATGAATGTTTTTCTTTGAATATTATCTAGCTTTTAGCACGAGGCATTAAAATTTTGATAATTAATTTAATTTTATTTAATATATTACACTCTCGATATTATACGTGTCATGCCAAATACCTGAAAAGGTGGTTATAACTATTACATCTACAATCTAGCAATCGACCAAGAGAAACCCTCTCAATATTTATATGGGACGGGATCCAGTTTTAAGAAATTTTAATGGGCATAATTATTTTACGTTATAATTAAGATACCTTTAAAAATAAAAGCACAGATTGAATTATTGTATTAAGAATATTGGTAAAATGCCCTCCACTAACATAAAAACTGAGACAAGCTGCTTTATTCAATTTAGTTGTCGATACGCTTTAGACTGTATGTGATATAAAATTATTGTTTCAAAGGACCAATTGCATAGGATGAAAATTATCAATTTCTTTAACCTGACAAGACTCCAGATACTGCTATCTTAATTTAGTAAATACTGTACCTTGTGCTCTTAAAACTTCCATTGTCGTGATTGGATAGGGCACAGCTATGGATGGAAAACCTCCCTCTCTCGATTGTAATGGTTTCCCAGACTCTTGGGTTTTGGATCCATGTAGTCTTCGTTCATAAATGTTCTGACCATATGAATAGTGTATTTATGATGTCTGTACTTGAAAAACCTCATATACATATTTGTATCCATCCACACATTTTGGCTCTCGTTGTCACTGGGAAACCTATACGATTAAATTCTTCTATTAAATACTTATACTTAATGCCGATTGTTGGATTTAACTGACAATGTTTGAACAAAATAAAAATAAAACAATTTCTAACCTGTGAAATGTCACGTGAAATTCTGCCAGATGAGTTTGTTTTCAGTTTTTACATAAAACACAAATTCGATATACTTTTTCCATTACTGTGCCGCAAAAAAAACTGAAAAATAGAAGATAGAACACAAAAATCTCCTGCTAGGCACGAAAACAAAACAAAACAAAATGACAAATGTCAAAACGGAGAAATGACAGAATAAACAAGGAACGGTGATTGGTGATTCACAAATCGAGTATGCGCAGAAATTGCTTGCAGTACTATTTTTGAGATGGAAGCACGAATTTCTTAATATTAAGAAATTCGTGGATGGGAGATATTAGGTGCATTATTTCTAGCAGATCTCAGTTAATCTATGTAGTTTTACGGAGGCTACATTAAATGAAATTATGCTTTTATTTATGCAGTGTTACCGTAAAACAACTTAGATTAACTGAAATTTTAGAGAGAGCACCTAATGTTGGCTACACTGCTTGTGGAGCTATAGTGAAAAAAGTTACTATGCAAATATGGAGTCACAAAATTCTGTAGTAGAATTGTTATTTAATAGTGTTTGTTTTCAATCTTCGTTCGGTTCGTTTTACAGTGTTTTTTCATAGTAACAGTAATAATGAACTTGTGGATGTTAATATCTACATATGGTACATGTCAAATTACATCGGCTGTGTGCGTGGAACATTTTTCAAATAAAACAAATGCCGCATGATTTGTAACCTTTGTGCAACGATCACACGATATTTGTGAGTTACGGCCCCGTCGAAGACATGATATGAGGTCCTGATATGCCTTTCAACGCTGAGGAAAACATTTTAAATTTGGTAGAGGACAATCCAACTTTAAGTATGTGTGCGTTCATTCGTTAAGCAAACCGTACGTCTAATCGGATTGTATAGGAGGAAATAAACTATCCATTTTCATGTAAAAAGATTTCATTCATGTTCAACAGCAACAAAGTTTTGTGTGATGAAGGATATGGCAACATGGAACAGTTATTGTGAAATTTGCTGTGTATTGGGACAGGACATTCACCTTCGATTCCAGCAGTTCTCAACATGTTAGCACTTTTTTGTTGAGAAAGGTCAGTTATTTTTTTCTAATATTTAAGGTTTTCTTATGCACTATACGATTTATTATATCAAGATGTACTTATCCTCAAAAAATAATTCCCAAGTTTGTAAACACCCTGTATATATATATATATATATATATATATATATATATATATATATATATATATATATATATATATATATATATATATATATATATATATATATATATATATATATATATATATATATATATATATATATATATACAGGGTGTTTACAAACTTGGGAATTATTTTTTGAGGATAAGTACATCTTGATATAATAAATCGTATAGTGCATAAGAAAACCTTAAATATTAGAAAAAAATAACTGACCTTTCTCAACAAAAAAGTGCTAACATGTTGAGAACTGCTGGAATCGAAGGTGAATGTCCTGTCCCAATACACAGCATATTTCACAATAACTGTTCCATGTTGCCATATCCTTCATCACACAAAACTTTGTTGCTGTTGAACATGAATGAAATCTTTTTTACATGAAAATGGATAGTTTATTTCCTCCTATACAATCCGATTAGACGTACGGTTTGCTTAACGAATGAACGCACACATACTTAAAGTTGGATTGTCCTCTACCAAATTTAAAATGTTTCCCTCAGCGTTGAAAGGCATAGCAGGACCTCATATCATGTCTTCGACGGGGCCGTAACTCACAAATATCGTGTGATCGTTGCACAAAGGTTACAAATCATGCGGTATTTGGTGTATCCCTATTTGAAAAATGTTCCACGACACAGCCGATGTAATTTGACATGTACCATATGTAGATATTAACATCCACAAGTTCATTATTACTGTTACTATGAAAAAACACTGTAAAACGAACCGAACGAAGATTAAAAACAAACACTATTAAATAACAATTCTACTACAGAATTTTGTGACTCCATATTTACATAGTAACTTTTAACATTATAGCTCCACAAGCAGTGTAGCCAACATTAGGTTCTCTCTCTAAAATTTCAGTTAATCTAAGTTGTTTTACGGTAACACTGCATAAATAAAAGCATAATTTCATTTAATGTAGCCTCCGTAAAACTACATAGATTAACTGAGATTGCACCTAATATCTCCCATCCACGAATTTCTTAATATTAAGAAATTCGTGCTTCCATCTCAAAAATAGTACTGAAAGCAATTGCGCATACTCGATTTGTGAATCACCAATCACCACCGTTCCTTGTTTATACTGTCATTTCTCCGTTTTGACATTTGTCATTTAGTTTTGTTTTGTTTTCGTTCCTAGCAGGAGATTTTTTTGTGTTCTATCTTCTATTTTTCAGTTTTTTTTGCGGCACAGTAATGGAAAAAGTATATCGAATTTGTGTTTTATGTAAAAACTGAAAACAAACTCATCTGGCAGAATTTCACGTGACATTTCACAGGTTAGAAATTGTTTTATTTTTATTTTGTTCAAACATTGTCAGTTAAATCCAACAATCGGCATTAAGTATATGAGTATTTAATAGAAGAATTTAATCGTATAGGTTTCCCAGTGACAACAGAGCCAAAATGTGTGGATGGATACAAATATGTATATGAGGTTTTTCAAGTACAGACATCATAAATTCACTATTCATATGGTCAGAACATTTATGAATGAAGACTACATGGATCCAAAACCCAAGAGTCTGGGAAACCATTACAATCGAGAGAGGGAGGTTTTCCATCCATAGCTGTGCCCTATCCAATCACGACAATGGAAGTTTTAAGAGCACAAGGTACAGTATTTACTAAATTAAGATAGCTGTATCTGGAGTCTTGTCAGGCTAAAGAAATTGATAATTTTCATCCTATGCAATTGGTCCTTTGAAACAATAATTTTATATCACATATAGTCTAAAGCGTATCGACAACTAAATTGAATAAAGCAGCTTCTCTCAGTTTTTATGTTAGTGGAGGGCATTTTACCAATATTCTTAATACAATAATTCAATCTGTGCTTTTATTTTTAAAGGTATCTTAATTGTAACGTAAAATAATTATGCCCATTAAAATTTCTTAAAACTGGATCCCGTCCCATATAAATATTGAGAGGGTTTCTCTTGGTCGATTGCTAGATTGTAGATGTAATAGTTATAACCACCTTTTCAGGTATTTGGCATGACACGTATAATATCGAGAGTGTAATATATTAAATAAAATTAAATTAATTATCAAAATTTTAATGCCTCGTGCTAAAAGCTAGATAATATTCAAAGAAAAACATTCATTTATAACTTGTATGAGGTATATAACAATATTTAATTTTCTTTTTAGTCTTCCCTGCCATGTACATTAGAAGGTCTGGTTTCCCAAAAATCAAGGAATAGAAGACAGAAAGTACCCTCAAGAAATATGGCGATTTGCGGAATTCTATTCTTCTACAGCTTACAACTATGTTCCTAGACTTGAGAAAATCTGTTACCCTATCTGATAACAAAGCTTTTGTGCATCTTTAATAGTGACAACTAGTTAGCATGCTATATCATAGTTTTTATTAATTTAGGAAGTTCGAGTTAGATAAGTTCGACTATTAATATTTTTGGTGTCTTAATCTTTACCTTGAAATTGTTTAAGAACACATTTTATTAGTTTGGCTTTTTTTACATACTTTTTTTATATATATAACTATTTTTTAAATGGTAGCTAAAACATTATTTACTAAATTCAGTCATATGAACTCCGCAAATTCCACTAATCAATTTGAGATTACTGTTTGGCTGTAAAAATGATTTGCAATAAAACATATAACTTTGTATGAGTCATTAGGTATTTGCATTATATCATATTTTCAATTTACTGCTCCTAAAGGGCCCATTGTGGCCTATTTGCCTTGTAAAATAAGTAGCTACTACTGCTACTACTACTATTATTTCTGCACTAGTCCACATTGTATTTCTCTTTTATTAATATGAGAAACCGGGAATGATACCAGTTGTAAACATTCGCTTGAAAATATAAAAAAATATATAAGATTTGCGTTAAAAATTAAAAACATTTTGTTACTTTAGTTTTATTCTAGACTAAATACAAGTAACTGTCATGGCACTTAAAATATACCTTTATAGGTACCGAATATCTTGACAGTGTAAATATTTACAATTCTAAAATGTACTTAATCCATTTGGGATTAAACTAATAAAATTATTTGCATAATTGATAAAAAAAGTATCGTACTTTTTTTTATTAACCATAGTTTTTATAGTCAAATATCAAAAATTATTATTTACCTACAAAACTTTATTTTATAACCAACTTTCTGAATATTCCTCATATACACGATTAAAACATTTAAAAATACCTAGGTATACCTGCGTTTGGGCAAAGAACCCTTGCAGTACTCGTCGAGGCAAAGAAAGAGACGCTCTGTTTCACTGTTTGCTGTGTAAAAATTAGGTAAATACCATAGACAGCATATATGTCTGTGGTAAATACTCATTCTTCTAATACACATGGGCAAAACCGAATTGTATGCAACCCGCAAGGGTGTAGTATCTCTCAACACGTTGAATAAATGGCAGAAATGGCGAGTTTGAAGGTTTTTTATTTTCTTTATCTTAAATGTTTTATTAAAATTTATGTAGATTAATCGATCTTTAATCTTTTAAGAGGTAAAAGAATTATGAAACTGTTTAGTATTTTTTGATTATTTAATAACCTTTAAAAATCTATTAAAACTTACTTATGCTTTATGAAACAATATTTGAAATCTATTTTAACATATTTTTAGATGAAATAATAAATGATTATACTAGATTAAAATAAATTATTGGAAACAGAATTAGGAAAGAGGTAATTTGTCAAAATAAAAAAAAACTAGATTGTACACACTTGCTTTTTATTTCTACAAAGTAAACATAATATTTATAACATTTATACAAAAAATATAATACGTACATAAAAAAATGCAATATTCAGGTACAGAAAATATATTAAAAAATGTTTTTAACTTATTTATATTTTTTTTATTAACAATTTTTAAACAATAGTAATTTAGAAATTGTTTGCCTAATGGTTGCTGATTTTTTCATGTAATTCAATATTTAATAGTCTCGAATGATGGTGTATTCGGCATTTTATGAAAATTTCCATTACTTTTCTAATGATTTGGGTTTCACGCAAATCCTCAGAACGGAATTGGCCAGGTAGCTTAGTACAAAATCCTCAACTCTTTTTGAAAAATATTTAATGGCTGTATTTATTAGTTGCTTTTTAATTAAATTTTCTTTTCCAATGAAACATCAGAATTGTTTCTCAGCAAAATTTACGATTTTGTATGTACTAAATCACCTAGACTCACAATATTAGTAAATTTTTTAAAATCTTCAGAAATACTATATTTATGATCAATAACTATGCTGTCTTTTTTTAAAAGTAATATTTCGAAGCAATGGTTACATGTACATCGATTTACAAGACTATGGACAATATAGTTAAGTAGTTGATATGATAGGAACAACCTTAACATTAATCCTAATCTAATTCATTAATCCTATCTAAACTTTACTATTTGGTACATAAAGTGTATTTGGCACACAGATGTTAACCATTTCCATGTGCTTTAGATGCATTAGTATGTGTGTACAGAAAGAAAAAATTTCGTGTACTTACATACTAGAAAAGATAAAAAATGCATATGAATCTAAATAAAATATGAACTAGATAAACAATGGTTAAGCTACTATTGCACGAATATGTTTACTTACATATAAAATTTAAGTAATGAATGCATGAAAGTTAAAAACTATGCAAATGCATACTATAACTACTATTGCGTAAATATGTTTACTTTATAAATTATAATATAGACATATTAAAGTGTTTTCAATCACTATCAATGTCTTCAAAAATGTCAGTGTTTTCTCTCCCAGTGATAATGAGTGCCATATGTTCGGAGACAATAACTTTCTTTTTCTTATGCAGCTTTTATTATGGTGACTGTGCGTTTAACATAGTTGACTTTTTATTATGCTACTATCAGCTCTTTCTCAAGTATGTTACACATCCCTACCTTTGAGCACTTTTTTATCATAAAAACGTTTTGCAATTCAATTGGCAATTGCATGGAGGCAATAGTTCATGCTCAGGCACTCTGTATCGATGAATCTACTATAAAGAATTTATTGGGTACTGGCAATTGAGTAATCAAGTTATCTTTAGAGGCCAATTCTGGATACTCTATATCATGTTCCTTTAAATAAGTTTGCATGGCCTCTTTCTCTGAAGATTTTATAGAAAATTTGTTGACTTGCCCACTGTGGTAATTGGCATTATCCATCAAAGGCAGGCAACATATTATGTTACAACCACTGTCAACCAGCATGAAGTACAATACACCTACAATGAAAAGCTATGTTATGCCTAATGAGTAATGTTCTAAATTAATTATGCAAGCCGCAAATAATTTGCGTAAATGACAAAAATAGTACAGCATAAAACAATATTGTTCTTTCCAAGATATCAAACTTAGTTAAACAGAGATATAAAGAAACTATTCATTTAATCTTACTTTTACTAAATTTATACTGTACTTTAATTTCAAAACAGTGCATAAGAAGCTTTCGGTCAAGCTTGTGCAGCCCTCTAGATGTAAAATGTAACTGTGATTTACCACAGCACAGCGGCCAGCAGTGCAATTGATTTGAGATTAAGAACAGAGATGCAATCCATGTTCTCCCCTCTACTCCGAAGAATGTACGAATGTAGTGTGCAAATATAGAAACACAGTAATAAAAAAATTAAATTTTGATTATTACAAAATATGGAATCAACTTCATTTTGTATGAAAAAAAAATGCTAATAAATTACCGTGATCCATCTCCTTCCTATAACCCTTTTGGCAGATTTAACATTGTCATCTTGCCATGAATTTCTTATGGTAAAAATCCAAGTGTTGTCAAGAAAAATATATAGTTTTCTTGAAACACCCAGTTTTTCATTTTCCATATATGGCATCAGAAAGCGACATCCGACATGTACTATATTGGGTTTCTCCATTAAATCTCTTCTGGGATCATCATTTATAAAAAAAAACTATTTTTTTAAGATTCGGAAAATGCTGCTGACAACATTCGATTGTCCAACTCTATCTTCAAGGAAAACATGGAAATAAGAATTTCTGCAAATATTGAAAACAAAAAAATAAATCTGTTTTATTTATTTATTTTTTATATTTTATACTGTCATCTGAATGCGCTAGTATAAAAATTTTAGGTAGATAATAAATCAAACAGAACACTTCAAATACATTTTATCTTAGAAACTATTAAAACAACTACTAAATCTAGGAACAAGATTGCATTGCAAAAAGATATGGCAATTAAACCAAAAAGAAACATTTTTACACATAACTGTAACTTTTCTTTTTGGTGTCAATATTTTTTTAATTACAATATTATTTTGCTTCTAATATTAAGAATACTATTATTTAATTCAATATAATCTTGCCCTAAATTGAGTACCTAGTTGTTTTAATATTTTCTATGATAAAATGTATTTGAAGTATTGTGTTTGATTTTTTAGGACTACCTAAAACTTTTATACTAATGTATTCAGATAATAATGACAGTATCAAATATAAAAAAATGATAGCTATTTAATACTGTTATCATATTTTGAAGGTTTGAAGGGATGCTGATGTAATACTCAATAATTTTATTATTTTTTTTCTAAAAATGTATAAAAAAAATAAATAGCCAAACAAAACTCTGGTATATGCAAATATAGGTAGCAATTTGAAATTTCATTTTCAATTAGATTATTTTCAACATTCAGTTTGAGGTGTTATGTTACAGTTTATTTAGAAATTAAGCAGATATAAAAATGTACAAAAAAAAGTGACTTCATAAGCTAGGCAGTGTTTAAGAAAAATATAATACTTACTTTTAGCAGAAATGTCTGATTTCCATCCTTACAGTCTTTAGTATATCATCAGTTAAAGATCTAGTTCTTTTTCTTGTCAGGGATTGATTAGACGTTTCAGTGAGTCCATCTTTGCATAGTTCAATAACTGACCGAAACATGCCTACACACCTGCTGTAATCTAGGTTAAAAACATAATAATTAAATTATAGCTAACTTTACAATATTTTGGATAACTATTTATTTATTGCTACTGTATGCGGGGAAAAAAGATGTAGCATCAAAAATAAATCATGCCACAAAAATGTCTAGTATGTACGTAGTAGAAAATTTTTTTTAATAATTTAATCCTTGCTTTTTATTCGTATGTACGTAGTAGAAATTTTTTTTTAATAATTTATTCCTTGCTTTTTTTTCTCAAAAAATTATACCAACTTTAATATGTCCTAATTCCAAATTTGCATAGTTATAGTTACTTTATCTCAATTATACTTATTTCAATGGTGCTGAACTGTGGGAATTTGGTTTTAAAGAAGAGAAAGACATTCGACAGCATCACTTGAGCCACCTCGTTTCCCTTTAAAACTAGATTTTTCGGTTAACCTAAAATATCATTAACAGAAAATTTTCTTTAGAAATGAATGTGCTGCACTTTCTCACAGCTCATAGGGAAAAAACACATTTCTCTTCATTAAACTTGATTCGTACATCATACATTTCTTACTTTACTTAGAAATAGGTTTATTGTGTAGAAACAGAATGCAAGAAAAGCAAAAACATAAAAGGTATAGTGAAAATCACTTAATACCTCGTCAAAAAAAATTCAGTGACTTATTGTCACACTAGTGTTGAAGTTTCGACATAAATCCTTAAAATACGAGACCATATTTTACAATTAAAAAATATAATCAACAATTATCTTAAAACTTACCTTCTTTACTATGTTGTCACGTAAAGTTCCTTGGTCACTTTTGTTTAATATAACGTAATTGTAATAAACACAATAACACAAATCCACTAAACGAAACACAAAAATATATAAAACAACGAGGAAAAGCAATAATATCAATCAATACACAAAAAGGATCGAGGTTAGGTAAAATATTTTCTTTTGTTATATCAGTCTGGTTATATCAAGCATTGCAAACTTATAATTCCCTAAATTGCAAACATGATCGCCAACTATAGCATTATTAGTAAACTATTATGATTTTTGCAATAAACGAGTATTTCGTTCTAACTAGGATCTCAGTTAATCTATGATGTTTTACAGTTACACTGCATAAATAAAAAGGATAATTTCCTTCGACCATAAAACATGGTCGAAGATAATTTCATTTGGTGTAGCGTAACGGAAATCTCAGTTAGAAAGAACGCACCTATTACTTTTTGCAATGAAGTGTAATATTTAAAGATAGAGTAGGTATGTTAAAGTGAGCTAGCTATATTCGTTTATTGCAAAAATCATAATAATTTATAAATGATGCTATAGTTGGCAATCGTTGTTTTACAAGTCTGCAGTTTGCAGTGCAGATGTGTCTGTGAATTCGGAGTCTATCTGTTTTATGTCATTTTGTAATTTTTAGAGTTGCGTGAAAAATGTACCACACAAAGTACTTAAACGTATTGCTTTTGTTTGTGCATAGAGAAACTAAAAATAAAATGTTTGTCTGTGTGTTCGTATAATTTTGAACTGAACATGCATCGAATTGGAAACGCAGGATACTTTCGACTCCCATCCATTGAACTCCATACTATTCGTAAGTATGGAGTTCAATGCCCCCATCAGCTGTAATCGAATAGCACAAATGTGGTCTAGTTAACAGAACGTGTTATTTTAAGTGTATTATGAAGTTTGAAAAACTAATATTAATGGTTATTTAATATTTAAAACAGTTCTTATTGTTTTATTTCGTTAATTTTGTGTACTCAAAATTGAGACGAGTTTGTTTTTTACGGAATTGCCTCGTGATATGGAAAAATTGCTTTTATACCTTCCAAAAAGAAGACCACTACAAATAGTGATGAATTTCCAAATATTACACATGGAAATATTGTTATTTATTTGGTTTTTGAGTGTAGTGTCTATACAAAGAAAAAAATTGTGTGTTAGTGGTTGAGTGAAGGGAGTGTTTTAAGGAATTTTCCGCCAGAGAGCTTGTTGTAAAGGTAAGATTAATAAGTTCAATTATCAGTTTTCATCACTCAATATCAGGGATTTATTCACTATAATTTATTATAATAGATTGGGTATATTTCCATTTTTAAATTGTACAATACTCACAAAGATGTAAATATTTTGAATTCCCCATTTCGTATTTGCACGAGTATTTCCATAAAAATACAGATACTGTGAAAAATAACAAATTTAATGATGTGAAAAAATGTAAATCAATCAATAGTGAGAAAAATGTTTTAAGCTGTAGTTGGATTCATTAAAACAATTCAATCAATCCATAGGTTACTATGTTTTACTTTTCTGGCTGTTACAAGATGTTTAATTTTCGGGTAAAATATTTAATTTTAAAAAATTAGTTTTGACCGGTAGCACAGTTAGACGCTATTTATCTAATGCTATTGGAAAAAGAAAAGAATTGTCGCCAAGTAATGGACATTGAGATTACAATTTGGCAACACTGCCATGGCTTTCGCACACGGCTAGCTTCGTCAGCGGTTCTCAAACAATTTGGTGTATTATTTAAAATATTTTTTTCTGCCATTTCTGAGCGACTTTTACTAAGGTAAATTTTTAGCAATCGACTTCTTTTACCAAGTACTACCTCCCATTAAAAATATATTCCCAAGTTCGTAAACACCCTGTATATATATATATATATATATATATATATATATATATATATATATATATATATATATATATATATATATATATATATATATATATATATATATATATATATATATATATATATATATATATATATATATATATATATATATATATATATATATATATATATATATATATATATATTCCAGAATATTCCCGGCCGTTAGCGTACAATTCCAGTCTCATCTAACCAGTCTACACAGTCCAGTGGCGTAACAATATACATTTGCCTTAAATAATTTCATAAGACAGATACAACCTCTTATAGGGGGTAAGTACAACATAGTTATTTGCCAATAAATTCGAAACGTCTTTAAGTTGCAAAAATTAAATTTGGACCATTTATTAATTTCATAACGTTATATATTCTATCAAATTTTTATTTACATATCATGATTTGTTGGGGTAATTACAGGGGTAAGGGTGAATTTTCGCTATAATTTTTTCATCCTATTTTTTTTAATATTTAAAACGGAAAAGGCACCAGTGTTACAAACTAAATAAAAAGGTGCTCTTACTAAATTTCGATAGGAGCCATCATTTTGGATTCATTCGTGTTTTAATATTGCGATGGGTTGGGTATGCAATAATGGAAGGTAAAGTCCTTCAAGTAAAGAGTCATCTTTTTCATTGGCTCGGACGGTCACATGGTACACGTCCATATTTATCGAATTCACGGTTTGTGTACATTTAGCTTGTGTATTTTAATTTGTACTTGATGGTTGTTGCTTATTTTGAATAAGTAGATTGAAATTATGGGCTATTGTTAACATTAACGATTAGTGTTAAAAAGTCGTTCAGTGCTTTAATAGTTAATAGAATCGCATAGTTTTAGTTGTATACTATTAATTAGTGCGCGGTGTTACTCAGTAAAAATACTGGGCTGTAGTGCTCTGTATGATAAAAAAAGGTTTTAAAATGAAAGTTTTCCAGAAGGAGAAAGGAATAGACCGTCAAAGTACGAAGGAAAAATTGGAATTCTACAAATATTTCATATTTATGTGAGGTTAGTAACTGCACATTTAAATATTGCTTTTTTTTACGTACACTTAATTATTTCCTAAATTACAATATGCAAAATTGTTTAACGTTTTATCTTTGAATGAATTCTGGAAAGCTTAAGCTAGGTCTAGGCTTCCAATTAAATAAACTTTATAAAGCTTTTTTTGTTTGCGCTACAAAAATATAAAAACGTGGTTCCAAATAAGTCAGTTTAAAATAAATCTACACGGAAAAATTATACTTACATTTAAGTTAAAAGAGTGACAAACGAAAAGAATAAAAATTTATTAAAATCTTTTTACGAGTCGAAAATATAACGACTTTTTTTGCAAATATTACGATTTTTCTCAAATTGTTCATAACAATTGTTTATTTAAATGAAATTGTAAATTATAATGGAAAAAATCCGAAGAGTAACTATATTATATTACTCTTTGTTACCAAGTTTTCAAACAAGTTGACAGAATTTTTGATAAATCAACATTGTTAAACATTATTCATGCAAGGGGTTGAAATGGTACTTAGTTATGAATTTTTTACGACGAAACTATAGATTTTACAATAAAATATCAAGGGAAAAAATTTATCAGTTATTAAGAGACCCTCACTTTGCATAATTTTTTTTGGTTTACGATAAATAATCTCCAAGGTATCAACTTTAATTCTGCTGAAATCCCCATGAAATTGAGAATTTTTTTTCGCAGAGCTGTCAAAATATGAATTTTTGGTCAAAAATTGTTTGGACTCGTTTCAGTAGTTACAAATAGTACATAATGAATTACATAAACAACTAAGAGCGTCATTACAGCTGCTCCCGCGCACAACGGGTTTTGAGCGTGGCTCGGCTAAATTATAAAAAATAAATATATACCGTCGTATACTTTTTTTTGAGAATGTTGTCCTCTACAACTTTGGTCCTATAAACAAAACTCAACTTATTTTTTCTAGTTCTATCACCCCTTTGAAAGACTTAATACTTAATTATATGACACCATGCATAATATTGCAGTAGGGATGCTTGAAATTTGAATTTATTTTATTGTACATATATGACTACATTATATTTGTAATCGTAAATCAATATCAGGACAAAGAACAAACCAGCTGCCATCGCGATTTCAAATACACATAAATAAATGTATAACATTGCCTCCCTATAAAGCGTAAAGACCTTTTCTATTGATATATTTAGCAATAAAGATGTTTTATAAAAAGCAGCTATAGAGACAACATTTTAGGTTGGGACCTTTTTCGTCCAAATGCATCTCAAAAAAAATGGAAATTGGTAAATTGACGGTTAGTGCCTTTTTTGCAGGATATAGGAATTTTGGGCGACATAACAGAAGCGAACGCACAGTGTGCGGTATGCTTACAGGTGTTCCTTCACAAAATTAAAATCTTATATAATTTATTTCAATTTATAAAGACCATTCCTTGTAAACTCCTTTGTGCTTTGTCTAAAGAAGGTTGGAGGGCCGCGGAAAGTTGTAGGTTGCAGATATAAAATAATTCCATGCTGATTGAAGAGGGCTGAAAGATTGGTGGGAGTAACACTAATACTAGCAGTTTTAGTTGAAAGTCCTAAGCGTACTAACATAGCAACACTGCGAAATTGTCGGCACTAACAGCATGGCGAATCCACAAGTGCACTGTTTCTGCAGACGCGGATTGCCTTGTCATTATTAACGTTCAATAACCGCACTGCAATCAACAGAAACTATGTTACAACTATAAAATAAATAAAAAAAGTCTTTATACTCGCCGTATATGCAAGAGTTCTCAAACTTAGTCGTTTGCAGACTGAACAGAACGATCAGGTAAATAATTTATTATACATGGCATAAACAAAACACTACACCGTTTACACTGAGAACACTAAGTTACATAACAGAAGAATGTTCAAGAACTTCTAATCAAAATATGCATTTCGTTATAAAATCAAAACACAGTTGCTCTTTATTAGTTTAATAGAGCGGTTTACAGAAAGTCGATTGCAAACAGATAAATAAAAAATTCTAACGTAGAGAAGTGATAGCGATACAGCGAGATGTAAGATATAAAAACATATCTCGACTCGGCTTTACTCGGCTTATAGATGTAAGTCAAGGAGCAGGGAAAGCAGCGGATAAAGTGTACAATAAGGTTAGCATTTTATGCGAGCGTTAATAATAACAGGATGTAAGAATTGACATATGACAGTATATATTATATACACTTGCTGTCGTTTCCTATACAGTATTTCAAACATTGCTAGTTGTCATACTTCTTTTACGATACAGTGTTGCTAGTTGTCATATATTGACTCTAAAAATGCGTTAAATGTGGATTTATAGAAACAAAATATATCAATATAATAACTGTATACATTTTTATTATTTCCTTATCTGTTTGGGTATTATTGAGGAGCCGCCACTGCTAGCCAGTTAGTGCCGATATTTTATTGATCAAAAATAAAGCGAGGAATCCACTAAGCCACCTAACAAGTTGCATAATGGTTAAAAATAATTCTTTACTTTTTTATTAAACTTGGTTCAATTATTAACACAATTTTTAAGTATGCCAAAATTATAATATTTTTTTATAAAGCATTTTATTTATATCAAATAAATGTATGCAGTCGACAGCATCTCAATGTGTGTTAATATTTATTACATTTTTTTAACACAAGTTGATGTTATAAAGATTAATTATGGATTTGATTTATTCAAGGCTTTTCACTATTCGATTTGAGAAGAGTCAAACTCCAAAAGTCGCTTGGCTCATCCAAATGTTCACATTATCAAAAATAGAATATTGTTACTGTAAACTCATTTATCTAACAGAGTTAATAGCCTCTTCCAAAAAATAGTATTTATAAAATAATATTTATAAGTTTTTGTGAAAATATTGAAACTAAATAAAAACATCAACAGTGAGTGCTTTTAAAGATTCAGTGTGGTGTGAAAAAGTTATAGTACGATTGAGGATCAACTGTGCAAAATGGGATAAATCCATTTTTTCCTATTTTTTAGATAAAGTTACTGTTGTTGGCCCAATCTATGATTTATTTGAAATACCCAGTTCGATGAAAATCACAAATCCAACAATACAAGGCATGTTTACTATAAAAATATTTTTTCATTTAAAGCTATAATATTTTTTGATTCCTTTCAACTCTTGTAAATAATAGAGAATTAACTGTTTTGAGTGATACGCAATAATGCCACTTTTTAATTCCATACCGATTGGGTAAAATGGAATAAATTCACAATCTGGTCTGACAAAAAGGCATAAATCCAATCGAAAAATCATAGTATTAAAATAAATATCGTATATTTAGACTTGGAATGTATATATTATTTGAAGAAAAATATTACTTTAATCATTCTGTGAAAAGAAATGTTTTTTTTTTCACTTTGCCTCTGTTTAATGGTTTTTCCTTTTTTTACAGAAAATACTATATTTCGGATTTTTCCCCTTTTGCACAGTTGCTCCTCGATTGTTTTCGTACATTGAAATCAATGATCTCGTGAAAGGTTTTCATAATCAAATATGTCAGAACGTGGCAAAAATGTTTATTAAGTGTTGGAAAAAAAGTTGGTACTGAAATACGTGAAATCCGTTTCACAACACATTGACCTCAACTTTTGTTTGTACAGGGTCATCATGCGAAAATGTTCTTTTTTGGAATAACTTGGTTATTTTTTTTACTTATCAAAAATGTGTTGACCTTCATTAACTAATTTTGATCACAGAATTCAAATTTTGAATCACATCGTGTTTAAGAAATATGACATCTTACTTTATTTTTTTAATAGAATATATAATATTTTAAAATAATTCAATTTCCTCATTTTTCTGTTTACTAAAATACCATACATGCCATGTTATCTCAGAAACTTGTTATTTTAAATAGTTTTTGCAATATTTGGATTTTGGCAATAAAATATCGTTAATGATATTGTTAAACGTTGGTGATGAGTGACCCTGTACTCTGTACCTATGTCTGTCGATTGTTTCTTGTAAGCGTGATGATAATTTTTGTTAAACGTAACATTTTGGTGTATTCAGTGGCGTAATCAAGAATGGAAAAAGGAATTCAGTAGAAATATAAATTACAAATATATTTTAGAAAAGTTGTATTGTTAAGGGCCTTTGGGAAATTGTTTTAGATTGGTTTTCTTCCTATCGGAGGAGATTGATATGTGGAAATAGCGCAGATATCACTCTTTTCAACAGACATCAAATTTAGTCGTGTTAACATAAAGTGGGGTACCACAGGACTCCGTGTTGAGCCCTGTCATTCCTATTTTAAGCCAGTGACTGTCCTGACAACATTAAGGATCGCATTCTAGTAATGTATGTAGACGATATATCGGTGTTCAGATTGATTGGCCGTGCCGGCCGCGGCCATAGAAGCATCACCGCATTAGCTTCTTGTAGGAAATTGGTTGAAACCATGTCAATCTGAGGGCGCAAAGACGTCAAACAAGGGATGATCACAAATACAGTCGGCAGGAATGAAGTTCGAAACCTCTAATTCGGCGATGCACTGATCCCATGGACATCCTCCGATTCAAAATTTCTATCCACTGAATTCTCACAGCTCGTGTTGTGGAAAATCTATCTCGTAGAGCCAAAGTTCTTAGGTGGTGTTCTTCCCAATGTGTCGTTGATCTATGGCGTCCGGATCCACGTTGTCTCCCATGTCGGCCTTCCTCAGATCACCGAGACCAACATCTTAATACTGTTTCTACATTATGACTCACACGGTAGGCAATAACCCTTAAAGAGACCCCGGCTTCCCTCAGTATACCGATTATTCGGCCTCGTTCAAAATCATTTAACTGACAAAAATAGGCTTTTCTACGAATTATAGGCACTTCTAAAGACATTTCTCAAATGACGACATTAAATTGATACAATTTTGTGAATATTCAATAAAAGGGCACTGAAATAACCAGTAGTTTAGAATAAAACAGTACAATAAAGTTAGGACACGTTGTAACTTCTTGTTCAAATTTTAATCGCTTTTAGCTACAATGAAATAAAGCTTCTTTGAAAATATCAAAAATAATCCTAGATTCGCTGCTCACGGTGTTCACGATATTCCGATGATTTTTTAATTTTTGCTCGTGAATGGTACGATGTACGAAAAACCTGAAGGGGGACAAAGTTTGAGTGAGAAATGGTGCATCTATATCAACAATACAAAAGTTCATTTGGTTGGAAATAAATATTTTATGTAAAGGTGCGTCCAGATCAAGCGCGCTATGTATTCACGAACGTTGCAGCAACATTCATTTTATACAGAAAACTACGCAGCTCTCCGTCCACACTACATGTTGCTGCAACGTTTGGGAATGCGCGGCGCGGCGTACTTGATCTGGACGCACCTTAAGATCCTATCACCCCAACAAACCTTAACTCCGACGCCACTGGTTAGTTTTTGATGGAACTTCGTGAATGTAACTACTATGAAAACAATTTTCCTTTCCAAGTTTGGAGCCGGTACTTTGAACCATCACCGACTAATTATTTAAAAAACAATGATATATTATACTTAGGAAGTTTGTCGTGACATTATTGAAACACCCTGTCTACATATAGATAAACAATACTACTAAATCAATTTGCTTATTAACTCAATCAGCCTTCACACAAAACATAACTACTGCGCGCCTGGATATTATCAGTGTTACACTTATACATACATATTATTTTTTCATGTTTACAGAGGAAAATTCCATGTTGCCAATGTAAATGTATATTTTTGTCTTATCGGAAGAAAACACACGCTGTCTAGAGTATCAAGCGTGGATTCGTTAATTATTTTATATCACTGTAAATACATTAAATTTTTCTTATCTAAAATAATCTGATCGTATATAGAATTATCTTAATTTACGTCATCCATTGTATGGATTTATAGAAAGAACATACAATAAAAATTCGTTATTTATTGACTAATTTCTAATCGTAATCAATCATTAAGGTAACAATGGAACAATTAGGAATGTATTGTTTATTCACAGTTCTGGATGCCTCCGACTTGTAGCCTTAATTAAATTTTATTTTGTATGTAAAAAAATGCATCCAAAAATTGACAAAAAGTAACATTTTCACAAAGGATTCAGCACAAACCGTATGCTTATGAAAAATGGCTTTTGATGGAATGGCTTCAAATTATTTAGGCTATTTTTTAGTTCGTATACTATGGAACAAACATTACCATAGCCACGACGCACGTTTTAATCGCAATAGTCTGACCTTCCAAAAGTTATCAATAGCAATATGCACGAATATGAATTATGTTTCATTGTGTGCAGCTGCATTATTATGCAATTAGTCTAGCTAAGTTAAAATTCTGATTCAAAATCAACTAAATGATATAAATAACAACGTAAAACTACAAATTGGTGGATATTTCTTTTGGTGCTCTAAACAGTAACCTCTCTAGAACCCCATCTTGAAGCCGCGTTGCCAATCGATCTGAATCAAAATCTTTTAGTTTTCCACCATATCGAGCGAGTAGAAATAAATTGCAGATGGCATTTTTGTAACTTGAAAAATGCTTATATGTACAATCGAAGTCGAATGCATATTGTTTTTAATACCTTAAAGTTTAATTTCGTTTAACGCATAACCCTTCGGAAATAAATATAATTTGATTTCTGGTGTTGGGGCATTACCACCTAAAAACAAGGCCTCAGTGCTGCGGCGTGACGTCATAACCGCTGGTCCAGGCGAGACAGCATACTTTGCCGTGAGCATAGTAAAACCGAATAATAATAAACAGCGCTAAATTACTTTTAGCGTTTAGTAAGGGCTTCCTGTAAAAACGGGGTTGCTGGTCGCGAACTGAGCCCTTATATCGCACCCCATTCGGTTTTTTTAATGGGAAAACGAAATTTCAAAGCAAAAACCCAGCGGAATTCATTGTGAAAATTAATATGAAAATAGATTTTAGATTTAAATTTCAAAGAAATAAATTAGAAAATCAATCACATTTTAATGGGTAAATTTTTAACATGGTTTATGAAGAAATAAGTCAATAAATAAAAGTTTCTATACTAGGATTAACAAACAAAAATTACAATTTAAAAACATTAAAGATTGATATGGTTATTAAGTAAATAACTGCCGGGGCTATTGATAGATTTAAACATTTCTATGGATTCTAATAAATTTAATTTTAAGCTTTCTTGTGCATATAGTATTTTAAGATTGCTTGAATTTGGAAAATTGTGACCTAACTCTGAAATATGGCTTGAAAAAGTTGATACGGTTTTTTGGAGTTAACAAAGTAAAATGTGTTTTATTTATTATACAGTGTGGGGAAATAGTGCGTCCGACTTCGATATATTGAGTTCTATGATAGCTAGAAACTTGAATTAAAAACATAAGTAAACTAGACAAGAAAGTCTATAACCAGAAATTCTTTTCGAATATACAGGATGAGCCAAGACGACTCTACAGGGTCAACTAACATTTTCTTTTAAATGGAATGCCATGTATAAGAACATTTTTTTGAAACCTCTTTGTGGCCACCTTCCACTCCTGTATTATTATTGACTCTCTCCCTACCACTTGGATGTAATGATTTTTTTTGTTGAAATTATGCCATTTACACGTGTAGGTATATTAAAAAAAATCACTAGTCACAATTATCGATTTTAAGAAAAAATATGTTTAGTATCAGTTATGAAACATCTGTGTGATGACACGCAGCCATTTTCACTTCCTAAAATAATTTTTAAATTTACAACTATTTGAACTGAATTTGTCAATTTTTTTTCAAATGGAACACCCTGTATATTTTTGGACGATGTAATGTAGAATCGACACAAATTTCGGATTTTCTCTTTTAATTTGAAAGGTCGAGGAATTTCGAAGTGTCTCTAGATACCTAAAAAGTGTATACGTTTTTAGACTGCTTCACGGATCGAAATCTCCACCCAGCCAATTTCTAGTAGATAAGCAGAACCACAGAAAGTATAACGAAATAGAAATAATTTAATTGTCGAGTACCTATATCCATTTCGGCAGTAATTTTTTGTAATTATTTAGCAGATCTGAGTGTCCAAAAACAAGTTTTATCTGTAAAAATCATGAACAAATTAGTTCCAGTTAAATAATTATAGTCGATATACGATATACCAATACCATATCGAGGGCATCATATCAAAAGGGCGTATAATCATAGCACTTACATGGCGTTTACGCCCTTCTGATATGATACCCTCGATATACTCTCCCCGTCTCAAGAAATTTGCGTTTTATTATTTGTTTATAGTTGTTATCTGTGTTAAAATTACACGTGAGGAAATGAATCAGTAATCAACTAATCAGTCATCATCATCACTCCATCCAGTGTGAATAGTTGCGACATAATATAATTTCTCTGTAATGTATCAGTAGTGCTACGGAATTAGTTTTGCAGTGTTCGTTTTAACAGTATCTTTTACAAAATATGTATTACTAATACGTATAACTTAGAATCCACACATTATACATGCCATTGCAGTTTAGATAAATCACCTTTTATCAACTTCTCCTTCCTTTGAATGATTTGTTAATACGCAATTAAACGTAAGTTATACATTATTTATTATTGGTTAGTTTTTAGATTGTAATGTGCATAAGAAATCAGTAAGTCTATAATTTTTATTAAACCAAAAAATTTTGATTCATAATTTCGCAGTATGTACATATAGAACAAGCGAGAACGAGAGAAAGGCGAAAGGCGCTAGAGCTTTGTAGACTCAAATTTTGAAAAAAAGCTTTTCAGTATGTTTTTATCGCTTTTGTGATAGTACATTAAGAATTGCGTCTGTTTATATGCATATCTGAAAAACACCTGTGGTATAATATAATAATATAATTAATACCAAAGAAAACAATTTAATTCCAAGGTTAATGAATACAGCATTTTATTTATGTAAATTAATATGCTTTACAAATTAAATTATTTGTTTATTGTTAGTGTTTATTTATTATTTATAAAAAATGATAGACAATGGTTGCAAATTTAGTTTTGAACATTTCGCCATATTTTCTCAAATACACATAGTTTTCGAAATATTTGCAAAAAATGTAGAAATGTCGAAGTATGAAAATTCCAAGTGAAATTAAATATCAAAACAGAGAATCGAGATATCTGAAAGATAAAACTGTTTACCTGTACCTATTTTTGAAAAAGAAAGAAGTAAAGCGAGATTGTAGCTTCTAAAATAGAAAGTTAGAAAAGTTGTATCAGAATAATATCTCTATGGTTTTCTTTTGTATATAAAAAAACCTATCCATCTCTTTTTAAAATCTTCTATCGATTACTTTACTTTTGCCTTGCGAAGATGAAAGGTTTAAATTAAAACCAGACTTGTCCCAGCAGAAACTATTTTCGTTCATAGTGCTGGAACTTTACACTTACGATATACATACCTATGTATGTACATACATATGTACTTGATGTGATTGATTGAAATAAAATGAAGAGTTAAAGACTTCCTTAGGCACTAAGGAAAAAAATGTTTTATACAGAAATGAAATAATAAAATACTGATATGATATATATTTACACTTCTTGTGGAAATATCCCTATATTTTGTTTAATTTTAATGGACTAATTTAAAATGTTTAAGCTGGTTTCTTGAGTAGATTATCATAGGCGTGGGCGCTGTAAATAAGTAACTGCGTATAAGTTATAATATAATTTATAACGTGTATATATATATATATGTATAATATTGTGAAACACTTACCCGATCAGTATTAAAAATCTGGATGAGCTCGTATAAACATCTGCGGCATTGCGTATGCCTCCACAGTTGTTTCTGTGAATGATGTCCGCTGCGGCACAGTATAGACTGTGGCCGCGGTGGAAAAATGTTCTTATATATAAAATGACCGTTCGGCATCTAGCGAAGTAATATTTGCATATTTAAAATGGGGGACAATGTATTAAAAGTTTTGTCAGCAACGCCCCCCCCCCCCCCTGTTGGAATTGTAGGGATAAAATCAATCTTCTGTCTCCCATACGAATCAAGATATTAGCATTTTACGTTGACAATTAAGGTTGAAAGAAGTGAAAAGTGATTATCTCATCCCCTATTGCATATATGGGGTTGGAACTTGTATTCGATTCGCCGGGAAAAATCCTACGGGGCGTTGGAGCTGTGGGGAAAGTCAACCCCCTATTTCCCGTACGAACTAAGATATTTAGCATTTTATGTTGAAATAGGATTGAAAGACGTAAAAATTTAATATATATCTCATCCCCTATTGTATATAGGGGGTTGGCATTTGTATTATTCGATTCGCCGGGAAAATCCTATGGACCGTTGGGCTTCTAGGAGAAAATCTAGTCGTTATCTCTAATACGAATCGAGATATTTAGCATTTTGTTGAAAATTAGGGTTGAAAGAAATAAAAATCATGCGGGTCGTGTGGTTCTAGGGGGACAATCGACTCTCTATCTCACATAGATATAACATTTTATCATTTTGACACGATTATGGTGTAGTATTTATGATTTAAGAATCGCCCTCCGCACGCCAGTGTGCATCTACAGCAAAATATTAGGTTATATAGGCATCAGAACTGATTACTACATACCACTATTGGTATAAAATCTCAAAATTGATTCGCACCAAAAATAAAGAATACCTAACAGTTATATGTTACATACATATGGATGCTTTAGAGTGCTAAAAATTTCGTACAAATAAAGGACTATCAGTCACAAACATCAACACTTGACTTTTTTGACAGTTCAAATTTTTCTAACGTCTCCAGCACCGCCCTGGTAATTGTTTTGCTAGTACACTGACTTAGTCTTTTGTTAGCTAGTAACAGTGGAAGTGTCGGTTTAAGAGGGTCCAGTACTCATATTATAACATTTAAAATATATTTTTTTTTACAATCTGTTGTCTCATCAACAGATAACCACAGCCGTGTATTTTTTAATTTACATTTCATCTTATTTACCATGTCTACGTGCACAGTTGGTAGTTACATAACGTTGTGCGACTTGGTAACTTCACTTGGGCATTGTATTTATTCCAGAACTCTCGAAATGGTAGTTTATTGAGCATTAATGGTAAATTAAACATAAACTGTGTTGTCGAAGGCACGCCATTTTTGTTTATTTTTATGGTGTACACTATTTACGTGATGTTCACAATCGCGCTTATCCCAGCACATCAAATCTTTCTCGCACACTTTACAAATTATTTTAGCACCATCATAGAATAAATCCGGGAATTCACCTATGAATTTATTCACTTTGTCAGCAAATGGCTGTTTTCTACCCCTGCGTACGTCTGCCATGCTATATTATTAAATTGATATCAACAATACAGTACAATAAATAAAATAAAAACAAAAACAATATGCAATACGTCCAAGTGACTTAACGTGTACACAACTCGAAAGTTAATAATAGACTGGACTGGAGAAAGAGTTTCGCGGTCAAGGTAAATGCTGGCGACAGTAAGTACATCTGTACTCTACGACTATGATACACAGAAACGATTTGCAGCTTTAGTGATGACACTGAATTTTTAAATTTACAACTTTTTGAACTGAATTTTCTCAGTTTTTTTCAAATGGACCACCCTGTACATTTTTGGACGATGTGATGTAGAATTGAAAATCGAACATTTTTTTGTACGTACATTCCTATGGCCATTTGTGACCGTTTTCAATTAATTGAACAATAACTGCAAAATTCGGCAATAAAAATTAGATATGATGGTTTTCTTCAAATAATTCAAGAGGAGGTATTATATAATAAGCATGTTACATGATGCCCATAAAAACGTCACACCAACAACAATCCAAAATTTTAAGGAAAGGATAATAAATGTAGAACAGTAGAAAAAAAATTGGCAACATGTGGAGTACTTTTTATAATATCTTCTCCTGAATTATAAAAAAGAAAATTATTTTCAATTTTTATTGCTGAATTTTGCAGTTATTGTTCAATAAATCGAAAATGGTTACAAATAGCCATAGTTATGTATGTACAAAAATGTTCGTTTTTTAATTCTACATTACATCGTCCATTTGAAAAAATTGAGATAATTCAGTTCAAATAGTTGTAAATTTAAAAATTATTTTTGGCTACCCTGTATACTTTTAGGAAGTGAAAATGGCTGAATGTCAACACACAGATGTTTCATAATTGGTACTAACATATTTTTTTCTTAAAATCGATAATTGTGACTGTAGTGATTTTTTAAATATACACGTGTAAATGGTATATTTTCAACAAAAAAATCATTTCATCTAAGTGGTTGGGAGAGAGTTAATAATAATACAGGAGTGGAAGGAGGTTTCAAAAAATGTTCTGATATACATTGCATTCCATTTAAAAAAATGTTAGTTGACCCTGTAGAATCATCTTCAAAAATCAACTTTCTAGCTATCATAGAACTCGACATATTGAAGGCGGACGCACTATTGCCCCACCCTGTATATATGATTTAAACACTAAAATTATAAAAGATACTCTTGACTTTCTTGTTGTGCCTACCTTTCACTCACCTTGCCAATGAACGCTTTTATAAGGATAATTTTTCCGAAACCTTTAGAATCGCCCCGTTTTTAAAAAAGGAGAGGCAAATGAGGTGGACAACTATTGTCCCATCTAAGTCATTTCAATATTTGGGAAAAGAGAAATATTGATCAAAATCTGAGTCAAAACCCAACTTGAAAATTTATTGGAACATTTTCTTTTAAACAATAGTCAATAGTTTTGTACGAGACGTTGTTGAAGCCTTTGAGGATGCTAAGCACAAACAAGCACACAGCAGTAACACCGCGTGACCTCAAGAAAGCCTTTAACTGCGTTTCTCACAATACATTGTTCTGGACCCAGTTTTATATGAAATTCTGGGCAAATGATTACTGAAGGACATGTACAATTTATCAGTTGTAAGCTATTATCGTGGTTATTCTCTCATTTCTTCGAAAATACTAGTAGGTAAACGTTTAATTTCAATTGCCAAAATAGTAAAAATGTTCCTGTGATTTGACTTAATACATTAAATTATTGAGCCCGGAGCAGTACATATTGATCAAAAAAGCTTATAAATTGTGACATCATTGCCCAACACAGAACAAGTTGAAGTTTGGAATACACATTCATCAAATGATTGATATACTCTTTTGTTTCAGTTATTGCAAGAGAATTTTTGAGACAAAAAAGTTTAAAATTGCAAATTACGAATGTGATTATGAAATGAATAAGGTTACTGCCATTGTTTACATAACAGTGTTGCGGTAAAAGCTGTGCGTTAGCGTTATTCATCGCTGGATAAACATGGCATTGCCCTAGTCTAGTAATAAACTCTATTGTTTAAATATACTAATATTTTTTCTAAAACCCTTGCCTATTTACAGTAACTTAATACACTTTCCATATTTTAGTAGAATAAAGCATTATTGTACATAAACCTGTTTTTAGAAATTTCTCATCCACTGATTAGTCCAACTTATTGAACATTATGAACAAAGCAACAACTACTGCGCAAACGTCAGTTTCCCAGCTGGTTACAAACATCGAAACAGCTGACACACGGCTCCCTTCATCCGTCAACAAAACATCGCAAATCAGCTGAATCTCACGGTCGCGTTTACTGTCACTTCAATCGTTTGTGTTTTGTTCTGTGGTCTTTGCTGACTTAAGTTCAAGTTCTGGCTTGTTTGTAAATAAGCATAAAGATAACCGAGTGACAAGTGCTTCATATCTTCGAGTCATATTATTAGGTATAACGTAAGTGTTATTTGTAGTTTTTAGTAAGTAATGTAGTGCATTTGCAATGTTGATGGATTAATTTATTAATGAGCCTAATGATGACAGACATTCTTTATAAATTTCACCTAGGGATACCTTATATGGTACACTGTTTATTTATTGTTGTTACATTAGGGAGATGATGTAATTAGAACAAAGTATTGTTTTTAATCTTCTATTTGCATTAAATTAGATAATTATTTTTAATAATATTTATTAATTTTCACTAATCGGTCACCAATTAACCAATTAAATTTATTAACACACATTTAGTTCTAGAAAAAATTGTGAAAGTTAGTGATTTTGAGACTAAATTAACTTAAAAATCATAGTAGTTTTTTTATTTGCGTTATGTCTCAGATCAGTTCAGTAAATTTGTGTTTTTGATTGGTTTGGCATTTTAAAAGAAACTTTCTAAACCAATCAGAGATGACAATAACTGAACTAGATCATAAATGACCTGATCTGCAGTGCAAATAAAAAAACTACTCCCTAAGTGCCGATTTTTGCCAGTCAAGATGTCAATTTTATGTTGGTCTTTATTTAAGAGACAAGGAAGGTGGTTGAATAGTTTAAGTGTGGAAACCAATTAAGATAAGACTAAGTTAAGACGTGTTGCATGAATTGTTTTAATGATTTGGATGGATTATCATCATCGATATTTTACAAAATAACTTTTAAAGATGAATCGAATTTATAAAAGGATTTGGTAGAATGCTGGCAGTCGTATCCAAATTGCCTATTGAGTATATCATCTGTCATATTATGGTGAGAAAAATTGTTAGTACTTAAGTACCATTAAATTTCATATTGTATTATGTTCGTTCACCAATAAATTTACTATTAAATCTTACAGATATAACATAACTTCTTATTGTTAGTGTGAACATTTCTAATTTCTTTTTCGAAAATCCTCAATTGTTACAGTCGATGTTACATAGGATCTCAGATTCTTTGGATTTTGTAAGCTTTCCTTGCGTTAATTAGGTCAACAAAATTACAAATGCTACTACACAAGAGAGTAAAGTACAAAAATCTGGCTGTGTTGTTTACAGTCATGATACAATAACTGAGATGGTTTACAGTAGTCGTTAGGGTACCTGCCTTGTCTTGCGAGTCTTAAGAATCTTTTTTATATTCAAGGATATTTGTCCATCTTTGACCTTAAAATTAATCTTCTAATTACTTGATGTAAAAATGGGTATCTAAGTATTTATTATGAAATTTATACGTATTTGTAACGAGATTTAAAAAAAACGTCAAGTTGCCCTTGCAAATGAAAACATGTTACGCAGATTAGTTTCTATCAAACTGTCATACAATGCATCTTATTAGGTTATTATTTTTTCTTACATAACATTACACGAATTAATAAAATTTTATTGAAACAACATTTATTTCTAATAGAAATACAACAAATCTTTACAAAAGCTGGTGCTCTAGACACTTCTGAGCCCTATTTTTAACGGAATTGAAAACATTTTGCAGAAGAATGTTGTCGATTCCCCTCCATTTTCTCTGCAAGTCTGACTTGAAGATGGTCATTGTCAAGAAGAGAAACTTGAGAGCATCCAGCTGTCTTGTATTTATTACATTCGTAATTAATCTTAAATTGCTACTGTCCATTTTATAGTTATTCTCAAACGCATGTTGAGCAACACTAATTTGTTCTGCCATATTTGAGATCAGCCATATGCTCCTTGAATCTAGTTTGAATTGATTGTCTAGTTTGTCCAACATTGATTGTCCTTACAGCTGATGTAAATCCCCGACTTTTCGTTTGTTTTAATTTTGTTTTTTGGATTGACCAAAAGTTATAGTTTATTTCCCGATGAATGAACCACTGTTACACCTATATCTTTAAAAAATTTTACCAATACCACGGGTGAATCGAGGATCGTGTGGAATCGATACAAATTTTGGATTTTCTTTCATTTTTAAATGTCGAGGAAGTGTCTTTAAATTTACGTTTCCTAATTATTTTATCAAAAAAAAAAAACTTACTCAATATCCATTACTCACAACTCGATCACAGCTATATCCCTAATTAATGCCTTTTCGTTTTCAAACCTCTCCTTGTTGAGTGAGAAGCTTAATAAGCGAAGAAATAGAATATTAACACTCGCCGTTTTAGTAGAATTACCTACTAAATAAATATATTTGTTATTAATTCTCAATCTATAATCAAGAATATTGCAATCTTTAATTTTTTAGGTTTTTTAAGATTTCTGATGTGGAAAACCGAGTACAAAACGATTCATATGTTAATACTATTTATTTGATTATTAAATGATATTTTTGACGTTTATTTTAACGAAGAATTATTTTTTTACCCTTGTTTTTGGCTGTGATCTTAGAACTCTACAAGCCTAATTTTTTTACCTGAACCGCAAGATATTAATGAATGTGTATCCTCGAAACGAATATTAAAAAAAAATTTTGAGGTAATATTTTTTATAAATGAGCGGACTGCCGTTACAAAGGCACGAAAACAACTTTATTCTGAGATGTACTAGGTATATTATTTGTTTAGGAACGTACTGAAGTAAATTCAGTGTAAGAAAATTAAAACAAATAAAATTAAAAATTTGTTTAAACAAAATATAATGAATATATTTGTCAAATGCGAGCTCATTTGGCCTATATTTAAAGGCTCCTCTACACGTTGGCCAATGCGTGTGCCAATATCGCTGGCCAATGCGTATGGCCATCGTGTAGAGAGGACTATTGGTCGTATTGGCGGCATTGGCAGAGCTGGTCCAAGCGTTGGCGACCGATCCGTCGTGTTGTCGGTTTTTCAAGACACATCAAAGGGCGTTGGCCTTGACGCTGGCGGACGCTGGTAGCCACGTCCACACGTTGGCTGCACTGGCCTAGTATGTGAAGTGCTTCCGCAGGAATTGTAGGTTAAGATTTTGTGCTGTGCTGTGCATATGAATTTGTATTTTATGGTACATAATGGCAGCGATGAGTAACTTTTAAATTCATAGAACTTTACCAAGCCGAAAATTGTATTTGGAATCCTCAAAACAAATATCACAAAAACAAAAATATAGTAAGTAAAAATATAATAAGCACTAAATAAATAAATCGCAGCAACAGTTACCCTCATGACATTCATTGTTGATGTTGATATTGGCCTGCGTCGAAACAAACTGAATGTCCTTCCAACAACGTGTGGACAGATTACCAATTTCCTTGCAAATAACGCCCAATACGTGCGCCAGCGTGTTGGCCAACGCATTGGCTAACGTGTAGAGGAGCCTTAAAACATTATCTCTTAGCCCGTTGGCTCTCAAACGGAAAAGTTAAGGTACATTTACAACCAATTCGCATGCGCAATTTGAAATTCGTGCCGCAATTGAATTGAATATTTGCGATTTGCAAGCATGCAATTCAAACCTGAAGTGCAATTAAGGTCGTGCCGACTTAAAATTTTATTGTAAATAAATACATTATTCAACCAGATATGCTTAAGACCCAATTTACAATCCACCAGCAGATTGTGCTCGTACCGAATTGGTTGTAAATGTACCCTTACGGTCATACTAATTTGACAGAGGGGTCAATGGATATGTGATGAATATGTGATGGAGACAACAGTGTTTATATTATTGCTTGCATAACTCCAAATTTAACGTTGCAATCGCTAAATTTGCAAAATCACTAATGATTTCACAGACATTAAATAGAAATAGGCCAATGTACACGTGACTAAAAATGTTGTGGCGCCAATTTCAAATGTTATAATGATAAGTAGCTTGAGAGAGGGTAATGCGACAGAAGAGATAGTCGTGGAGGAAATTTCAAAGCCTCCACAGTTTATTTCTTGGTATCTTTCATTTCATAGTTAACAGCTAAATTAAAACCAATTTGGAACAGTTTTTTTAATGTCTCACACAAAATGATTCTAGGACAGGCATTTACTATGGGAGCACAAAATTTGTTTTTTCTAATTTGTCTTTCGAGCATCTTACTTAGGGAAATTCCTCGGAAAGCTCGAGTCTTTCATACACGTAAAGGCGAATAAAGATAAAGCTGTTGCTCTTTTTTCCACATTAATTTTTATTTTTATATGACAGGACTAGAATTTCGTCAGAGAATTGATAAGTGATAAATAGACATAACGAAACTTATACATATATGTAACATTGTAAATAACGGAAGGAATATACAGATTTTCAATCATAAAGTTTTCCAGTTATAATGAAACAGTATCTTACCTTGTAAATGTCTTTGAAGAAGATTGGAGACCGTAGAAAGGTGCAACATGTAAAATAAATCTATGTCGTTTGAAGAGCGCTGGAAGTGTCATGCTAGCTAACCACGTTTTTCTTAATATAATCTGGGTCTCTGATACAATACTAATAAAATGTCCCCTACATGTAGACTGCCATACTGTGGGCAATGTATATTGGATTCATATTAACCAATATTATAGAAGGATATTTAAATCGTGTTTACCACACACGTTAGTCTGTTTCCGTGATTATTTTGAATGGTTTTATTTTCTAATCATTTAGCAGTATTTTTGATCAAGTGTTTTAATTTTTTCCAATTATATTTTAAAATGTGCTATTATAGTGAGAATAATTTAATTATATTATCCTACTGAGAATATTTTGTAGTAATTTGTTTTTGTACATTGACGTGTTTTCTGGTTTTGACATCTCTGTCATCAGTTTTGTCTTAAATTTTAAAAAATGAACCCAAAACGATATAGTTCAGCGTCAGTGGAAGAAATGATCGTACAAACTAAAGAAAATGCATGTAAAAAAATACTATGGTCAGTAATAACTCGATACGATATGTAAGTATCTATGGATATTACATAAACAAATAATATGTGTCAAGTTTCACCCTTGACATATTCTAAAAAAAAGATAAATAAGTTTGAAAAAGGAAACAGATTCGTTGCCCGAAACGTTAGGGAATTATATTATTATTTTTGTGTCGCATATTAATTGTCAAAAAGCACCAGGTTTTCGAAAAACTGTCGAATTATTCTCACTCTCTGTGATATTACTACTGATTATTGGCAACTAGCAGATAAGTTGTGTTATTATCACAGTCGTGTATTACAAATTAGTTAAACACTATTTGAAAAAAAAAGAAAATTTCACATTTGAGAGTCAAAAAACAACTCGATTTAAAGCTTTTAAAGAAAGCCTATTAGTGTTTGAATGCTACCAGACTTACGAATGAACGTTACACCTTTTCTTTTTTTTTTTCTAGTGGAACTTTCGCACCCAGGAATCTAACAATGCATTTTTAATTAAGCGCACAGAGAAGTTCTACACTAACCAATAACCACAAAATGTTACTCAAATACTAATAAATACAGAACAAATCTAATAAAACTGACAAATCAGGCAAAAAGTACAATAATTTATAAATCCAGTCACAGCACATCACATAAACAAATCGTCCAAAGATGACAATTGACAAATGGAAACCCAGTGCGGCAACGCGAAATTACTAATTTTTACCAATAATTGAAATGTAACTAAGATTGCCCACAGTATGACGGCCCCCTATACAGGGACATTTTCGCAAGGTCGAGCAATACCAATTGGAGATTCAGACTATTAAGAAATTCGTGTAGCTAACAAATCTTAATTTTTTCCTTCAAGGCAACTGAACTTATAAGAAGAGTTCACACCTACACGGCGAAATAGTCGTCACTAACAGCAGATATCATCCATCCATTCGTGAACCCTTTACACTATAATTATAATTATATTCACTATATTCACTAAATTTCCACCAATACGCTGGCAATTTTCGATCTCTCAGCGTTGGTTGTCTCGTCCACGTCAAACCAAATATATTTGCCTTCGAGTTCGGAGGGATCATTGCCAATAATATGGTCAGCTACGACAACATACAATTTCCTCCCATTCTGTAGTCTGCAAAGGCATTACATTAAACAGAAAACGTTGTCTACATCGTAAATAAAAAGAGTAACCAAAAAATATTGTCTATGTCGTATATGAAAACCGTCTTTACTCTCTCTCTCTCTCTCTCTCTCTCTCTCTATGTATATGTACAACACCACGATTAAATAATTTGTCAAACTGAATTCGTCGACACGGGAGAGTCACAGCTCCTCGCGAATCCGACTAAGGGAGAAACGCTTGCCCACAATGCCCACTTGCAATTTATAATGACGCTCCTGGCCCCACCCTAATGCATCCGATATTACTCATATGATGTTCAGATGAAACATTAACCGCAAGTTTTACCTTTTCCTATTATTAAAATCAATATATTTCTAACACATGCATAATCAGATTGTTGCTCCGTAAATTTGTGTGAAAAAGTTTTATTTACTTGCATTTTTTTTATTACAAATGTAAAGTATAGAGGCAAAAATTATTCATCCTGCATTTTATATTTCGCGGTGGTGGACGACCCCACATCGGTGTTGATTTGACGTAAAAAAAGTATAATGTTTAAGGTCAGTGTCAGAAATTACAGTACCACACCATACCAGTATCAATACCAACCATATCGTTGGTATATTTTTAAAATAGCACTTGCCACCCGAACCAAATGTATTGGGCTTCTCTATAAAATATTCCTAATTATATTCGTGTAAATAAATAAATTCACTATGTAAAAAACGTGTTATTCTGGCACCTTAATGTCCATGTCATTGGACAGAGGAGAGTTAATTTTAAAAAGACATTCAATCCAAGATCCCAGCTATTAAACTGTAAACCATAACGGTTACTAAGACGTGTACTAATAATCCTTTAATTTTTTTAAATATAATTTAATTGACAATTAATCTTAATGACTAAACTTGAAACTGTTTTTTTTTTCATTGTAAATACTACAACAAATTTTTGCGTCGCCTACGTACGCGTAAAAAATATAATTTGCATACTTGCCATAAAATTGAAGTACATACGTCAGAAAGTCTATACCTATCAACCTAAAAATAAAGCATAGGCACTTCGCACTTGAATACTTTATAACTACGTTCAACTATTGTTTTTAGAGATTGCTTGACCTCAAATTACATTTTTTTATTGCAAATGACAAATATAATAAAACCTACTGACAACCTGTTTAGGATATTTATAACCATGCGATAATGATACGTAATTACAAATGATTTTATGGTAGTTGTAGTGTATTTGGTAATTTTCTTGGTAATTGCTAATGATTATTAAATTGTATAAGAAAAAAACTGTCCATAAAAGCTGCAATGTTTGTTCTTTGCTGGCGATTAAAATTTCTGGTATGTTAGAATTATAAAAATGTCGCCATTCAGTATTATTAGGATGAAAAAAATTTAAAAAAAAAACAATTAAGTATCATTAGGACGAAAAAAATTAAAAACAACTACAGGCAATACCACAGTTAAAACATCCCCCCTGTATTCACAAAAGTACTTCTTTTAGAGACGGAGTATGCTAGGGCTTTAGAAAAAAATCCCTGCTCCTCGGTCGGGAATCGAATCCGAAATTCATGGGTGTTAGGATATCAGAACATCTGGTTGTGACAAGCTGAAGCTGAAGGCAAATATGAAACATCAGAAAAATTTTGATGCATTTTTAATGCAAACAGACAAAAGATGATAAATTTGATCACTTTTCTTAAATTTATTATATAAGAACTATCTAAATATTTTTTCAAAATACAACTGTTATGCCATCTCATCAAGGGTTTTTTAAACTCTTTTAACCTAGTTTTATTAAAGAAATAATACTTAATATGGCTACATGGCTACATTCCAGAAGAGTTAACCTACAAAACAAAAAAAAAAACATCAAAATTGTACCAACGGTTTAGAAAACAATCTAAATGAAAATCATGGTAAATCTTGGGTGGTGCGTTAATTTTGGTCGTCAGTGAATAATCGAAGTACAATAATAGTGGCCTATATGTCGTAATATTGCAAGCAGCAAACTTTTATTGTACTTTATATTTTACTTTATTTTCTTTCGTTCTGTTCATATTTACATAATCTGTTTGTAGGCATATTTATTTTGGCGATAGCATTTTTATCGTGAAACAATTACAACTTTTGTATATAAATTAGGTACATACTACATATTATGTTAACAAATAAATTTTAAACTGTAAACGCGTTAAAGCAGTGCTTTTATCAGGTAGCCAACATAAATCTGTAAATCGCTCTTAAAGTTTTTCTATTGTCTGTAACCAAAAACAAAAAAGTTCAACAAAGAACTTTCGTAAAAGGACAGTAAATAAAAAACACCAACATCTTTTTTTCTAAGTATGCGGACTGCTTCCTCGCATATATCGTAATAAAATGTACAGGGTGAACCCGCGAGAATTCCCACCCCCTTTTTCTCCGGTATATTTGGAGTTAGAAAAACATTTCTAGAAAAAACTAATAAAATAATTATTGGGTGTTACAAAAGCACTCTTTCAAACCCAACATGATAATGATAATAAATACATATAGAACTATATTTTATGTCATTTTTATTTGAATGTATTAGTATATAAGAATGACAGTATAAAATATAAAGTTCTGTAGGTATTTTTTATTATTATCATGTTAAGTTTGAAAGAGTGCTTTTGTAATACCCAATAATTATTTTATTATTTTTATCTAGAAATGCATAAATTCGAAGCAATAATATGTCAGATTTTTTTTAATGTTAGAATGACTTTTCGAAAAACAGATCGTAGGAAATTTTATGAATTTTTTTATGATGCCCTCTGTGAATATACATTATGTTGCATAAAAGTGTGATCAAACCAACTCATATTTTTTAAATAGAACACCCTATATATTTTAGGTTTTTGAAATCTAGATTTTATTATGATTCCAGTAATATATACATGTTATATATTTGCGTCATTTGTTTGGGAGATACATGCCGTTAAAATATGGAGTTAAAATGAAGTAGAAATTATAAAATGTCATTATTTCCAGAAGCCTATGGAAAAACCAATAAGTGTCTAAATAATTAAATATCCACATTCTCACCCAATGAAGTTATCAGTTTTATTAACAGACTGAGCTTATTGGGTGAAATATAACTAGGTGTGAGCTATAATAGGCCTGCTGATGACCGTAGTGGAGGGTCCAGAGGGACCCACTCACAAGAAACCCAACCTGACCTAACATAGGCAAGTAAAAAAATCCCCACCCTTCGACAGAAAAGAGGTTCGGCAAAATTTACAGGTTGGGTAGCTCGTCTCCTGGCGTCAGTGATTGGCCCTGGTAGCGGATATAGGCCGACGTTAAATAAATGATTAAAAAAAAAAAAACAAAAATAGTACGAATAACCTCGCTCTTTTTATAAATCTTGAAAATATGTACAAGGCGATTCCCACCCCCTTTTCTCCGTTATTTTTGGAGTTAGAAAGACGTTTCAAAAAACAGATTGTAGGGAATTTTATGAATTGTTTTATGATCACATCACTGAATATACATGGTATTTCATAAAAGTGTGATCAACCCAACACCTTATATATTTTTAGTTTGTTGAAATCTTAATATGAATCTAGTAATACAGGGTGTCCCAGCTTTCTGAGGAAGTAAGATATTGGCTATTTGTTAATGATTTTAAAAAAGTTTTTAAGTGAATTCATGTAGGGTGTGAGTAGGGGCACAATTGGAAAATATCTTCATATATATAGGGTGTGTCGGAAAAAAGTGACAGACACAACATACGTTTTTTTAAATGGAACACCCTGTATATTTTTTAATTTTTAAATTCCCCCATAAAATTTCCATCATTTTGATATATTATAACCTATATCTGTCTCGAGCAGTATTTGAGTTATTCAGGTTTACCATAATTAAAAAAAATTATCACAATCCAGCACCTCAAAAAATTATCGCATGTCAGTATTTATTTGAGTTAGGAAAACACCGCTTTGGTTTTTACTTACCGACACCTTGATCATTTTTACGAAGCAAAAATGGAATCCAAGTATTACACAGTGTGTCTCAAAAAGTCGTTTCAAATTAACAAATTTCAAATGTCAATAAGTCTTTTTTTTAAATGGCATCCTATTTCTTTCATTATTTAGATGGCTAGAGAATTCAATTCTCTTCAAAATAAATATGGGGTAACCTATACTTAAACTTAATAGTTTTGGAGATATTCGCATATATCGCCTAAATGTGCGCTTTCTTATTCAAAACTATTGTTGATTTTAATATGGTGGGCCATGTAAACAATTCTTGCTTGACAGTTGTCATATAATTGAAAACTTAAAACAGGTTATAGCGTCTTAATTAGAATTCAGCGTGTGAAATAATTTTTTATCCGTTTTTACTCAAATTAAAATGAATTTTACCAAAGAAGAATTAGTTAACATGATTTACACAATTGGTGAATGCCACAAAAATGTTTTACTCGCACAAAGAGTTTATTAACAAAAGTTCCCCAATGCTCGACAACCAAGACGAGAAGCTTTAAACAAACTAAAGCAAAGATTTTGATGCACTTTTAATGCAAACAGACAAAAGATGATAAATTTGATCACTTTTCTCAAATTTATTATGTAAGAACTATCTAAATATTTTTTCAAAATACAATCTTTATGCCATCTCATCGAGGGTTTTTTAACCTCTTTTAACCTAGTTTTATTTAAGAAATAATACTTAATATCAGCATGGCTACATTCCAGAAGAGTTAACCTACAAAACAAAAAAAAACATCAAAATTGTACAAACGGTTTAGAAAACAATCTAAATCAAAATCATGGAAATCTTGGGTGGTGCGTTAATTTTGGTCGTCAGTGAATAATCGAAGTACAATAATGGTGGCCTATATGTCGTAATATTGCAAGCAGCAAACTTTTATTGTACTTGATATTTTACTTTATTTTCTTTCGTTCTGTTCATATTTACATAATCTGTTTGTAGGCATATTTATTTTGGCGATAGCATTTTTATCGTGAAACAATTACAACTTTTGTATATACATATAAATAGGTACATACCACATATTATGTTAACAAATAAATTTTAAACTGTAAACGCGTTAAAGCAGTGCTTTTATCAGGTAGCCAACATAAATCTGTAAATCGCTCTTAAACTTTTTCTATTGTCTGTAACCAAAAACAAAAAAGTTCAACAAGGAACTTTCGTAAAAGGACAATAAATAAAAAACACCAAAGTCTTTTTTTTTCTAAATATGCGGACTGCTTCCTCGCATATATCGTAATAAAATGTACAGGGTGAACCCGCGAGAATTCGCACTCCCCTTTTCTTCAGGTATATTTGGATTTAGAAAGACATTTCTAGAAAAAAATAATAAAATAATTATTGGGTATTACAAAAGCACTCTTTCAAACCCAAGATGATGATGATAATGAATACCTATAGAACTTTATATTTTATACTGTCATTTTTATTTGAATGTATTAGTATATAAGAATGACAGTATAAAATATAAAGTTCTGTAGGTATTTTTTATTATTATCATGTTAGGTTTGAAAGAGTGCTTTTGTAATACCCAATAATTATTTTATTATTTTCATCTAGAAATGCATAAATACGAAGCAATAATATGTCAGATTTTTTTAAATGTTAGAATGACTTCGAAAAACAGATCGTAGGAAATTTTATGAATTTTTTTATGATGCCCTCTGTGAATATACATTATGTTGCATAAAAGTGTGATCAAACCAACTCATATTTTTTAAATAGAACACCCTATATATTTTAGGTTTTTGAAATCTACATTTTATTACGATTCTAGTAATGACATGTTATATATTTGCATCATTTGTTTGGGAGATACAAGCCGTTAAAATATAGAATTAAAATGAAGTCGAAATTATAAAATGTCATATTTCCACAAGCCTATGGAAAAACCAATAAGTGTCTAAGTAATTAAATATCCACATTCTCACCCAATGAAGTTACTTATCAGTTTCATTAAGAGACAACTTATTGGGTGAAATGTAACTAGGTGTGAGCCACAATAGGCCTACTGATGGCCGCAGTGGAGGGTCCACAGGGTCCTACTCACAAAAAATCTAACCTAACCTAACATAGGCAAGTAAAAAATCCCCACCCTTCGACAGAAAAGAGGTTCGGCAAAATTTCCAGGTTGGGTAGGTCGTCTCCTGGCGTCGGTGATTGGCCCTGGTAGCGGATATAGGCCGACGTTAAATAAATGATTAAAAAAAAAAACAAAAATAGTACGAATAACCTCGCTCTTTTTATAAATCTTGGAAGTATGTACAGGGTGAACCCGCGAAAATTCCCACCCCCCTTTTCTCCGTCATTTTTGGAGTTAGAAAGACGTTTCAAAAAACATTGTAGGGAATTTTATGAATTGTTTTATGATAACCTCACTGAATATACATGGTATTTCATAAAAGTATGATCAACCCAACACCTTATATATTTTTAGTTTGTTGAAATCTTAATATGAATCTAGTAATACAGGGTGTCCCAGCTTTCTGAGGAAGTAAGATATTGGCTATTTGTTAATGATTTTAAAAAAGTTTTTAAGTGAATTCATGTAGGGGGTGAGTAGGGGCACAATTGGAAAATATCTTCATATATATAGGGTGTGTCAGAAAAAAGTGACAGACACAACATATGTTTTTTTAAATGGAACACCCTGTATATTTTTTAATTTTTAAATTCCCCATAAAATTTCCATCATTTTGATATATCATAACCTATATCTGTCTCGAATAGTTTTTGAGTTATTCAGGTTTAATTAAAAAAATTATCACAATCCAGCACCTCAAAAAATTATCGCATATCAGTATTTATTTGAGTTAGGAAAACACCGTTTTGATTTTTACTTACCGACACCTTGATCATTTTTACTATGCAAAAATGGAACCCAAGTATTAAGTACACAGTGTGTCTCAAAAAGTCGTTTCAAATTAACAAATTTCAAATGTCAATAAGTCTGTTTTTTAAATGGCATCCTATTTCTTTCATTATTTAGATGGCTAGAGAATTCAATTCTCTTCAAAATAAATATGGGGTAACCTATACTTAATAGTTTTGGAGATATTCGCATATATCGCCTAAATGTGCGCTTTCTTATTCAAAACTATTGTTGATTTTAATATGGTGGGCCATGTAAACAATTCTTGCTTGACAGCTGTCATATAATTGAAAACTTAAAACAGATTATAGCGTCTTAATTAGAATTCAGCGTGTGAAATAATTTTTTATCCGTTTTTACTCAAATTAAAATGAATTTTACCAAAGACGAATTAGTTAACATGATTTACAAAATTGGTGAATGCCACAAAAATGTTTTACTCGCACAAAGAGTTTATCATCAAAAGTTCCCCGTTGCTCGACAATCAAGACGAGAAGCTTTAAACAAACTAAAGCAAAGATTTGATGAAACTGGTTCTGTAGAATATCGGAAAAAGGGGAAAAAATTTACAATATCGGTGACACAGGAAGTAGAGCTAAATACTTTATTACATGTTGAAGAGAATCCCGAATATAGTACAAGAGAATTAAGTTTAGAAACAGATTTAAGTAAATCATCAATAAATAGAATTTTAATGAAGCGTAAGTACCATCCTTACCACATAGAGTTGCATCAAGAATTAAAAGATACCGATTATGAAAAGAGAATAAGATATTGTAACACAATACTAGAAAAAATCGAGCTTGAGCCTAATTTTATGCATTCCGTTTTATTTACAGATGAAGCTACTTTTAAAAGTAATGGGGCTGTAAATAAACATAATTTATATTATTACTCCACAGCAAATCCACATTGGATGATGGAGGTAGATTTTCAGAATAGGTGGTCTTTAAGTGTATGGGGAGGTATTATCGGAGACACCGTCGTTGGTCCTCATTTTTTTGATGGTACTTTAAATGGCCTCATGTACTTTAACTTCTTGACAGAAATTTTACCTCAAATGTTGGAAAGGCTGGGTGTAACATTAGAAACAATGTGGTTCATGCAGAATGGTGCTCCAGTTCATTTTTATCAACTTGTGCGAGATTATTTAAATAATTGAATGGAAAATAAATGGATCGGAAGAAATGGTGCAATTCCTTGGCCAGCACGATCGTCCGATCTTACGCGTATGAATTTCTTCCATTGGGGGCATGTTAATGAAGTTGTATACCGAACTAAACCAACGACTAGGGATGAAATGAGGGATAGAATTAGAGTCGCATTTAGAAACATATCACCAATTATTTACAAAATGTAAAACATAACTGCATTAAACGTTTGCGCACATGTGTCCAACATGAGGGACACCATTTCGAACATTTAATATAGTTTTGTTTATTATTAATTTAATTTGTTTCAAATATTTAAAAGTTATAATTTCTCTTTAAAAATCCTATTTCACTCAATGTTAGGTTTTACTTTTATTTTGTAATTAATTAAAATCCGTCATTTCAGAAAAGGGTACAATTCCTTGTCTACGAGCCATGTTGGTGTTTCTTACTTACAAGAACACTTCTAGTTTATAAAAAACTTTTAACTTGTAAAAAAATAAGGATTTACTTTGACAGTAAACAAACAATTCTATCGTATCCAGGGTATTGCCTTTTATTTTCGAAAGCGACTGACTTAATTTAGAGATATTTGAAAATTATGAGATTACCGTAAGCCGCATAGGCACCAATATTTTTGAACTTATCTCTAAAACGAAGCATATTCTCGAAATTTGTTAAGAGAAAGTATTCCAAAATGAATGATTAACTTAAAAATGATTGGGAGTCATTGGCGCAGGTACTAGAAAACTGGGGGGGGGTCAGTGGGTACTAGAACCTCTCTGTTTTGAATATTTGACAATTAATTTTGTTTTTTTTTTCTTCAAAAGATGTGTGGCTCTTTAAGTTCAAGCACTGTACCGAATTTTAAATAAATATCTTACGATACTCGAGGTATTTAAAAAAATTATTTTTAAAATTCAAACTTTGACACCCTGTGTATCGAGCATGGGGCTTTAAAAGGAAAAATGGCACTGTGAAAATCCTATTAGTTTTGCTGTTACCGGATTGGCCTCCTTTTTCCGGATACCCTGTACATATAGACGGATTTATAAATTCATCAAAAATGGAAGAAAAGTTTTGCATGCTAAAGAAGTTGTATACCGAACTAAACCAACGACTAGGAATGAAATGAAGGATAGAATTAGAGTCGCATTTAGAAACATATCACCAATTATTTTACAAAATGTAAAACATAACTGCATTAAACGTTTGCGCACATGTGTCCAACATGAGGGACACCATTTCGAACATTTAATATAGTTTTGTTTATTATTAATTTAATTTGTTTCAAATATTTAAAAGTTATAATTTCTCTTTAAAAATCCTTTATTTCACTCAATGTTAAGTTTTACTTTTATTTTGTAATTAATTAAAATCCGTCATTTCAGAAAAGGGTACAATTCCTTGTCTACGAGCCATGTTGGTGTTTCTTACTTACAAGAACACTTCTAGTTTATAAAAAACTTTTAACTTGTAAAAAATAATGATTTACTTTGACAGTAAACAAACAATTCTATCGTATCCAGGGTGTTGCCTTTTGTTTTCAAAAGCGACTGACTTAATTTGGAGATATTTGAAAATTATGATATTACCGTAAGCCGCATAGGCACCAATATTTTTGAACTTATCTCTAAAACGAAGCATATTCTCGAAATTTGTTAAGAGAAAGTATTCCAAAATGAATGATTAACTTAAAAATGATTGGGAGTCATTGGCGCAGGTACTAGAAAACTGGGGGGGGGGGTCAGTGGGTACTAGAACCTCTCTGTTTTGAATATTTGACAATTAATTTTTGTTTTTTTTTCTTCAAAAGATGTGTGGCTCTTTAAGTTCAAGCACTGTACCGAATTTTAAATAAATATCTTACGATACTCGAGGTATTTAAAAAAATTATTTTTAAAATTCAAACTTTGACACCCTGTGTATCGAGCATGGGGCTTTAAAAGGAAAAATGGCACTGTGAAAATCCTATTAGTTTTGCTGTTACCGGATTGGCCTCCTTTTTCCGGATACCCTGTACATATAGACGGATTTATAAATTCATCAAAAATGGAAGAAAAGTTTTGCATGCTAAAGAAGTTGTATACCGAACTAAACCAACGACTAGGAATGAAATGAAGGATAGAATTAGAGTCGCATTTAGAAACATATCACCAATTATTTTACAAAATGTAAAACATAACTGCATTAAACGTTTGCGCACATGTGTCCAACATGAGGGACACCATTTCGAACATTTAATATAGTTTTGTTTATTATTAATTTAATTTGTTTCAAATATTTAAAAGTTATAATTTCTCTTTAAAAATCCTTTATTTCACTCAATGTTAAGTTTTACTTTTATTTTGTAATTAATTAAAATCCGTCATTTCAGAAAAGGGTACAATTCCTTGTCTACGAGCCATGTTGGTGTTTCTTACTTACAAGAACACTTCTAGTTTATAAAAAACTTTTAACTTGTAAAAAATAATGATTTACTTTGACAGTAAACAAACAATTCTATCGTATCCAGGGTGTTGCCTTTTGTTTTCAAAAGCGACTGACTTAATTTGGAGATATTTGAAAATTATGATATTACCGTAAGCCGCATAGGCACCAATATTTTTGAACTTATCTCTAAAACGAAGCATATTCTCGAAATTCGTTAAGAAAAAGTATTCCAAAATGAATGGTTAACCTAAAAAAGTTTGGGAGTCATTGGCGCAGGTACTGAAAAACTGGGGGGGGGGTTAGTGGGTACTGGAACCTCTCTGTTTTGAATATTTAACAATTAATTTTGGTTTTTTTTTTCTTCAGATGTGTGGCTCTTTAAGTGCAAGCAATGTACCGAATTTTAAATAAATATCTTACGATACTCGAGGTATTTAAAAAACTTATTTTTAAAATTCAAACTTTGACACCCTGTGTATCGAACATGGGGGTTTAAAATGAAAAATGGCATTGTGAAAATCCTATTAGTTTTGCTGTTACCGGATTGGCCTCCTTTTTCCGGATACCCTGTACATATAGACGGATTTATAAATTCATCAAAAATGGAAGAAAAGTTTTGCAAATATTTTACAACTTGTCTAAAAGATAACCTGGGCAGGCACACTTTTTTCGCAAATTTCAATCGCAATTTTTTCTTTTTAACACGCTTTTTATTAGCTTCACTTGTATGTTTGTTTGTTTGTTTGTTTGTTTGTAACCGACTCTTTGGACTCGATTTTGACCCACTTTAAACGGACAGATTTAATTGAAACTTTGTACACTTACGAAGAACCGGTAACAATACAATAATTTGATAAGTTTATATCATTATCCTGATCAGGATCGCCAGTCCTTTCCTCACGTATCCTCTGCGTGAGAGCAAGAGGCTTAATATTGTAAGTATATTCCGTGATTCTCAGTTCGGTCGTTGGCAGAGCGGGCAAGTCTTAGTCGACGCGAAACGACGGACTCCTCGGGCGTGAGTTCAAATCCCATGGCTGAAATAAAAAAATATATTTTTTTTCAGAAATATCTGTTGGATCGTAATATGTTGTAATATCAGCATCAATAAGCAATATAAATATAGTTTAAAAAAACTACAAAACACGCTTTCATAGCACATCAAACTAAATAATGAAAAATAAATATAGTTTAAAAAAACTAAAAAACACGCTTTTAAAGCACATCAAACTAAAAAAGTGAAAAATAATTATTAATATAAACTGAAAACAATAATGAACGAAAAATACTAGTATTATTGTGAAAAAAACGTAGGTTGTTCGATATACGAAAAATATGGCACAAAGCGCCCCACGCTTTTTTCACAATAATACTAGTATTTTTCGTTCATTATTGTTTTCAGTTTATATTAATAATTATTTTTCACTTTTTAGTTTGATGTGCTTTAAAAGCGTGTTTTTTAGTTTTTTTAAACTATATTTATTTTTTCAAAACTTCTTCATTTAGTCGTGATGATATACCATAACTTAAATTGCACCAACCGCCACTGTTTTCTTCCCAGATGGTCGTACTGATTAGAAATATCCCATATATAACTAACTTGTATATCATCCATTTCGTCGCGATTTGCGCTGTTTAATAATTTTTTTATAAACAAAGATGTACAGAACCCAACAATCAGTTCTCCGGACAAGATGAGGTGCATATTATTGAATGGGTGACTTGCCCGGGCTGTCGCCTTCTGCCACATTTTTATATACGCAAATAATTTTTGATTGCCTCGTTAATTATTATAATTAGAATTTATAAATATTTCACTTCAGTCACGCGACGACCTACTGTTTGGTTTACGAAACTCATATTAAAATGATGTTCGATAACAGTATCCCCATTTCCTGGTTGTCAACATATAAACTGATAATAAACACATTTAATATAGACATTAATAGTATACAGGGTGTTTATTGTATTCAGCTTCAATTATGTAAATAGCACATTTTCCAGGCGATTGTGGTTTATTTAATATATTCAGAATTAGTTTATATTCCATGGTAAAATTGTATTTAAATAATTTTATGCAAGGAAGTGGGAATTTTTCAGTATTTTTATTGTCAGCTGTAGTTCTGGGTCCAGGATTGTTGGGGTTTCCTTTCTCCAAAATTTAAGTTTTTTTAGTAATTTCAAGGAAAATTTGGGGACACATACATTGGAGAATTTTGTAGAGGGTAATCTGTTATTTGAGTCCTTTTAGAGACAGAAGTCTGTTCACTTAAACTTTGCAGTGGTGAGTTGGACTTTGTGAGCCCGATTTACAATGGGCAAAGTAGCGAGTGTATTGTAAATTGCTTATTTCCAAGCGTAATAAATATATTGTTAGTTACTTATTTATTATCAGGCGTAAAAAATATTTCAAGGCATTAGAATTAAGATGAATGCCTTTTAGGTTTATTGAATCAGTGGAAAAATATTTCAACAGAGTGTACATATGTACGAAATTTATTTACAATAACAAGAAATGCCTTTTATTGGTTAGCAGTGGAAAGAAACAAAATAGCAAAAATAAGATTGAAATATTTTCTTTAAAGTTTTGAAAAGAAACTAAAATGACTGGTTACGCCGAAATAAGAACATCCTAATTTAATAAAAAATTTCGATTTAGCTATAAGAAAGCCAAACATCTTAAAAATTTCCGCAAATTTTATTTTGTGTACCCATAAGAAAAATAAGAAAATAAAACAATTTTAAATTCTACCTGCTTTAGAGCGGACCAACTTTTTGCTGCACAATTTTCATATTTCTGCTTTAAACAATGTTATGTTTCTCTCTATCTTAATATAAAGCTATATGCTGCATTTCGAGCATTTAGTACTACCGACCTGTGTAAAAAAGTGATTAAAATATACACCATATATACTCCGTTCATTCATAGGAGAACATAAAAAACTGTTTACCTGAGCTCACAGAGCGACCCTTTGTCGACCGTCAGTCTTGTGTAGTTCTCTTAGGTGCGCGGTTCGCCTCAAAGCCATCTTGAACCATTCATGTTAATGACTGCTGAAAAAGGCCGTATTAATGTCATTAACACATGGGATTTACCGATCGGTTCCCAGGGATGGCTTTTACAGATATAATATATTGCAAACACCTATTGAAATATTCCCAAAATACAAAAACATATTAAGTGCATTTTATTTTATTTTACAATGTTTATGGTAACTTAATTTACATTACTGAGAGCCAACGGCCGGTCCTAGCGTGGAGGGGAGAAAACATATAACACGATCAAACAGTATTTTGCAGTGGATTCATTCGGACGTAGGTACTATAAATGCGCAGTTAAAATATCACAACGTACTAAACCTACGGAAGCTACAGTAAATCCTTGGATTCGCGATATTGCCGATTTACATTTTTATGGTAGACAATTGTATTGTACTAGATGTAACAAAGCAATTTCGTAATCATGCAACACAAATATTAATAGACATATTTCCTCAGAAAACCATAAACGAAGCGCAGGTGGCTTTACTTACAGTGACATGCAACGTAATTTTAACTTAGATTCAGTGGAATTTATGATAGGATGTAACACCGTGGTCGAAACTAGACAATCCACTTTTTAGACCATTTTTGGAAAAATGTATTAGTGACAAATATAGCAATGTGAACGTGCCTTTGGGTCTACACTAAAAAAAATATTTATCAATGAAAAATTTCTTCTGAACTTAATGGGAAGTACATCTGGCTTAGCGTAGACGACATCACTAATGCTTGTGGGTTAAGATAGCGAATCTTTTAATGGGTGCATTGGAGAAAAATTGTTTAATGAGCAGGCATTTGATTGACTCTAAAGTTTTAAAAGTTACTAATTCTCGCACTATAGTGGAGGTAGTGAAATCAAGTCTACAAGAGTTTAGGGGTGACAAATATGCAGAAAATAAGGACAAGTTCTTACTATTTTTATATCGATGGAGTGAATTATATGAAAGCTGCTGGAAGAATTTTGAAGGAAACATATCAGAATATATGTACTTCATGTAACATGTTTAGCACATGAGCTTTATAGGATTGCTGAAGTTATTAGGGGTTGGTACCCTAATGTTGGTAATTTGATATCTAGTTAAAGAAAGTTTTTCTCAAAGCACTAAGTTATGTACGGTTATTTCATGAAATTCTACCAAATACTCCATTACCTCCAGAGCCCATTATAACACAATGGGAAACTTGGCTAGAGGCAGCATATTACTGTCATTTTGAAAATGTGAAATACCTAATACAGCAGTTAAATCCGAATGACAAAGTTGCTATTTCACAGGCGCAACGGGCATTTGTGGATCCAACTGTTCAAGAAAATCTGGAGACCATACACGAATTCCTCTAGCAATACGGGACCTTCAACATCAGCATTTACTACAGTTGATGCAATAAACGTTGTGTTCGATCTTCGACAATATATTTTCCAATTACAGGGAGAAATTGCTGCGAGGGTACAAATAAAATTCCAAACTGTTTAAAAAAAAAATCCCGGATTTGTTACGATGACAGGTGTAATAGACCTTTTAAACGGCAAAGAAGTAGACTTTGCTACACCGGGCATGAATATGGCGACTTTGCAAAAGTTTACATATTTTAAGTATGCTCCAGTTACATCTGTCGACGTCGAATGGTCCTTCTCGCAATATAAATGGATTTTCAACGAAAGACGCCGAAGTTTAACTACAAAACATTTAGAGCCGATATTAATAATATACTTTTATTCTTGTACTTATACTTGTGTGTGTGTGTGTGTGTGTGTGTGTGTGTGTGTGTGTGTGTGTGTGTGTAGTTTACTGTTAAGTAAATCCCCCTATACCTCCAGTTCTCTTTGAGTGACTGTTTATAATAAATTGACTTTATTAACTTTGGATAATAGGGAATTCGCTAAAAAAAAATTCAAGGTAAGATATCATTTCATATATGCATGTAAATCTGACACATAACCACTTAAAGCCAACCCTGGTTTTACGTCATATGCGATTGATAAATCCTAATTCTGGTCATTAAAAATGACGAAATTAATAGTTTAATTGCTAAAACTAGAAAAACCTTAAGGATCTTCTTACCCAATGTCGTAATGTGTGCCAAAGATTTAAGAAAATAACTATAGTCTGAATGAATTTTTTTTGTTTTCCAATAAAAAAATAATTCTTTCACCAAAAAAATTGTTAATGCTCTGGTCGACCAGGTGCCAGTCCGACCCTGAATCCCTTTCCTTTTCATTATAGGTTAATTATGAAAATTATTCGTTTCTTTTTTATTTATTGGCCGATTTTCATTAAGGATAATCATTATTTAATCACAGACGTCAAATTTCATCGTTTTTCAATAAAAATCTTATAACTGGAATGCTTCTCTATATATATTTAACATGATTAAAAAAGTTTAAAAACAATTACCATTTCCCTTAAAACGTAATATTATTTTATAATATTGCAATTTTGGATTTAATTCTTGTTTAAAAGTAAAAATCGGAAATCCATGCAGTCTTGGTTTTTATTCAAGTCTAGAACTAATAAACTGGGCAGTCAACAAATAGGTCATGAGAGGAAATCAAGGCGTATATTCTGTGACCCACCCTGTATTTAGAACGATTGTCGTGCTAAATTTTATTAATTGGACGTAATTTTTATTAGATAGCTTTTTGATTTTTTTAAGTCCAATCTAATCGGTATTTGGTAATGAGGTTAAACAGCATATAATTTAAGTACTTTTTAGATATTCCTTTGTTTTGTAATTATTTTATAATGTAGGCTATACCTATAAATAGAAGTAATTAGTGAGATACAGTTGAGGTTCAGTAATCAACAGACTATTTCAACAAATAAATGTCATTGTTAGCCTTTTGATATTTTCAGTGCCTTTTTCACTTAACATAAGTACTTGGTAAATACAGGGCGTCCCATGTGTAATGGTACATAGAGCAGTAGCACATTCCTTACGTAAAAATGTTGCGATTTAGCCAAACTTACCTTAGCTCACAAGTTAATAGTAACCAAGATACAGATTGTCAAAGTTAATTTTTTTTTAAATTTTTAAATAAAAAAAATTTCAATATTTTAACAACATTCGGAGATGGGGGGGGGGGGTTGAGGCGATGAGTTCAAATATATTCATAGTTCTGTTGTTATTTCTATAAGGCGCCACCTACGGTACTTTGCGTGACATTAAAACGTCATAACTTTTTTGCGCCGTAGTGTAACTTTCCTTTTGAAAATATCTGTTTTTTTTCGTAAAAGGTATACCTTGTAAATGTCGCTACGAGTAGCCGCTTTCGAGATATTTGCTTTTAAAATTTCCAAGGCACTATTTTAAAATAAGTAAAATATTTTTTTTTTTTTTTTTTTTTTTTTTTTTTTTTTTTTTCGGTTTCCCGATGCCGGTCAGTCCTCCCGTGGCCTCCGACGCCTCACGGGAGTCGCGCCGGCGCATCAACTACAGCCACTCCCCGCATCCCGCAGGGTTAGTGACTGTAGATACCAGAATCGTGTGCCCTAAGCAGACGGAGAGAACCCAGAATGACCGCCTTCTGCATTTGGCCTGCCAGCCACTCGGCTGGTTTTTGGCAGGCTGGTATGATCTTCAGTTCCGAGAGCAGCGTAGGCTTTATCCCTCCGAGTACACCGATTATAAGGACGACCATTTTGACCGAGTAGCCTGGGTACAGCACTTGGAGCTCGTACCGGAGATCGCGATATTTGGTCCGTTTCTCCTCCTCCTTCAAGGTGATGTTTTTCTCAGCAGGTGCCGAGAACTCGATAACATACATCACCTTGAGTTGATGGTCGAGGAGGACTATGTCAGGCTTGTTGGCTTGGATTAGCCTGACAGTCGGGAACGGAGTAGTTCCAGTAAATCCGGCATTTCTCGTTCTCGACAACGGACTCAATATCTCCGGGGACGTAAGGCAGCACTGGTGTCTGGTCTACCCCGTACGAGTGCCTTAGATGGTAGTATAGCACTCGTAAAGCCGCGTTATGTCGGTGGATGTAGGCCGAAATCGCATATATGGGACATGCAGAAAGTAAGTGCATGAGCGATTCCGGCGCCTGATGGCAGGTCCTGCAGTTGATATCAGGAACCTCTACACGCCACACGCGGCTACGGTAGACCAAGGTGTTGATAACACCATCTTGGCAGGCCATAATGAATCCCTCGGTCTCCGACTTAAGCCCTGCTGACCTTAGAAAGGCGAAGGTCAGCCTGGTCGATAAACCCAGTGTTTCTATGTTCTTATAGAAGACACCATGCTGGGGTTTATCGACGTGCTGCCGAAACAGATTTTCCTGTTCGGCAGCTCTAATTCGGGCTTTCAGACGATTTGGCTGAAGTTCGGTGACTGACGCAACATCAGCACCTCGCCGGCCTCCTCGCCTGATGTCAAATGCGAGGCCGAGTTCATCTGCGGCTCTTTTTGCTGCCTTGAACAATCCTGCTCCCACTCCTACAGTTTCGTGATGTTTTACGAACCGCAAGAGGGGATCTGAGCTCCTGAGTATGTTACATGCCATACTCAGTACTACTCTGCCATGCGTACACTAGTAAAATATTATTATTATTATTATTATTGTTATTATTATTGCGTGATTCACATAATAACTGAGTCAAGCGATTGATATAAAACTATTATTTTTTTTTTATTTATTTAAATTATTAAATTCCAACACGAGCAAAAAAGTAGGAAAAACAATGGACTTAAATAAATAAAAAGAATGATTTAAGAAAATATGATTTTAAATACAAATTTCATTTTAAAAATAAATAAATTACAATAATTAATAAAAAAAGAGATTTGTCTGTTATGCCTTGGCATTTTTAAACTTAATTTTGTAGATATTTTCTAATAAACATACAAAATGCTGACAAACAACAAAT